>OX453060.1:16992735-18192735 GCA_949699795.1 Spicauda simplicius | reverse complement strand
ACGACTAGCAACAGCCATAACTGATTTTATCGTGACTGAAAAGCGTGAAAAAAAAAATTTTAAACAAAAAATACAACCGACTTCCATGCCACATAAAAGTAAAAAATAATTTAAATACATGTTGGTTTAGAGCAAACACAGTTCTTAGTACATAGTCCCGAAGTCGGCGCTCATATAAGGTACATGTAGTTTCGTCATGATCCAGCAAAATATGGTGAGCGCCGACTTCGGGACTATGTACTAAGAACTGTGTTTGCTCTAAACCAACATGTATTTAAATTATTTTTTACTTTTATGTGGCATGGAAGTCGGTTGTATTTTTTGTTTAAAATTTTTTTTATACTAAATAGTCCTTTTCGCACGAAGTATTCGTAAAAAAGGGTCGTAAGAATACGTACGTACTTATACGTAATATATAGATAAGAATTATTCACATTCTTAGACAACTGAACACGTACTATCCGAAAACTTATCTACTTATACAGAAAAAAAACTTTTGACGCTGCTCTCAACTGTACCTAATATTAACTATTTCTATTTGGTTATTGATTTTTATATCTTTCGTTTCATTTTCATTTTACATCTTTCATATTTGTTTATTTGTGTAGTTGTTTATATGCAGACATTCTCATTCACGTGAGCCTTAACGATACCACAAAAACAAGCGTGAAAGCAGACCAGACTAGTTCAATATAAAAATAACTACCTACGCGTTTAGGAATTTCAGTCCGATTTTTAGTTGACCACCTATCAAACAAATATACATTTAGACTTCATAAGACATTTGTGTTACTAAAATTTGTAAGTCATATTAACTCTATCACCTGACACATTTATATTTTGTAACGTTTCTCCTATATTTTAGGTTATTGATATACACAGCAAAGCCGTGCGTTAATACATATAGTACCTACATAAATATATATAAGTAAATGCTTTGGGTAAAAATAAATATTTCTTATTTGGAAATTATAGCGTAAATGTACGTAGGTACATACATACCACTTGTTTTATTCTGTAGTGGAGCTCTTATCTTGAAAACAATTTACCAAAACTGGTGGGCCTTATCGGAGTCAGTAAAAGGTTGATTGAGATAACTGTGGCGCAATTTACCACCATTATCATTAGCCGTTCACTGATGGAGGAGTAAAACCACCGGATAATGTTAGTGTTAGATACCTAAGACCATTAAGCTACTAATCTATGGTAATACACAGATTTTGTAAAATAAAGGCAAAAGAGTTACGTTATTACGAGATAATGGTTGCAAAAAGTTATTATTACGAATGTAACGATTATAATCGTTCTAGAAAACAAATGAGGATCCGCATGGCAGCGCACCAGACCAATCTGCCACGCAAAAGGTAGTCCCCTAGTCAGACCATGTTAATGATGAATTTAGACGACATTAATTTATTTACATATATCATTATAGACACGGCAATAAAATGAGAAACATTTATGGAGTTTTGTACTAAGGATATGTAGCTTAATGATATTCTCACTATTAAAAACTTGCTGGAGAATTGACAACGATAAATGGTAGAAAAATCTGATAATATTATTAATTTAGTTTTAATGATTGTATAAGTAACGTAAGTACTTTTGGTGTATCTGAATGAATAAACAATTTAAATTGAAACATTGGTAATAAGACAGAAGTAATTATAGTGCGAAGCGAATAGTATATGTAGCTGTATAACTTTATTCGTAATTATTTAAAATCAACAGGGTATAGGTACAGATGCATATAATTTCCTAAATCTTTTATTTCTGTATTATTTGCGAGTTGCGTTCGTAGGTACTACAATTAAAGATGAGAAATAATTAGTTACAACGTTGCCTTCGTTCGTTTAATTAAGCACTAGTCACCCGTCACATTGGTCGAAATTCGACCGTAATTTAAATTAAAAAAACTAAACTTCATATTGTCCAAAGTAGTACGAATATTTCTCAAACTCAAATAAAATGTAACAATTTCTGACGTGTTGAATGTTCTATTTCGTTTATTATTTATGTGTTTGTCACAAATGCACGGTTGTGTTTGTACCTTGTTTTTAGTTGATTTTATGTATGTTTTAATCATCATTTGAAAATAATATTAACATACTACACTCCTTCTCTACGTCCACTATGACCGTGCAAAATTTTATACTAATCCGTATTGCTTAAAACTGCTCACAAGGTTTTGCTTCATGTATTAATATATAGATAACAATTTACATGTTCAAGTCAACAGACCTTTTTAAAAAGAACAAAGTTTATGACCGTACCTATCTAATGTTGCTTGTCGTGAAGCCTAATGATCATATGTTGAGGATGCCGAAGGCTACACCGGTAGTATATCAGTAGATGCGGGCTCACTTTGACCTAGTAATACTGTATCAGGGTCAATACCAGATCTGAACTCGCCTTGAAGAAGCAAGTTTTCGGTTATGATTATTCGAATATGGTATTTACTCTCCTTAGGGGATTTGATTTCGAGCATTGATGTTACTTATTACTGTTATGCCGTTGAAGTAATAAATAATCTACTTATAAAAGGAAAAACTGGCTTAACTACTAACATATCAGCGCACAGCCCAAACTTCTGTGGTTATAAGCTTGAAACCTTGCACCATTTTTTCATTTTTGCCATGCCTAAAGGAGTTTTGGAAATTCGCCCCCTGAGGGGATGAAATATGGAGGCAAAGTTTGTATAGGAGAACGTGATTACTTGGTCCATAATACTTCAAAGTCCGAATGATAATTCTTTAACGAAATTCATCGCCTAACGGGGTAAATATCTATTTTGGAGTTTTCCGCATAGAGGTTGATGTCCCTGCTGTTATAAATACGCTCAAGTATCTGTACACATGTAAGAACTAACATACCAACGCGCAGCCCAAACTAAGTACTATGAAAAACTTTATGAAACTTGGCTTTCGGGTATAACGGAAAAAAATATCATTTTCGGAAAATTAACCCCTAAGATATTTTCGGAAATCTGCCAAATTTTATGTAAACTCAATGTAACTTAATATTTGGCTTTGGGGTTCGATATACTGTTTCTTAACAAAATGGGGGGAAGGGAAGGGCACCAGTAGCTCTTAAAGTCTAATGGATGGGTTATGGTTCGCGCGAATCTATTATACAAAAAAACAGTAGACAAATATTGATAGCAATAGATGAACAAATATCAAGTCTTCGATATGGACGACTTAACTAAAACAGCAGCGGGTCAATTCGGTTTTTAAATCAAATATGGCAATAATCGTCTTAATTCATTAAAAGGTAGAAGGTGTTATCCATATAAAATACAGCTATTGGTCTTTATTTAAGATGTCCCATGATATGTGTGATAGTTTAATATGGTGAAGTAGTCATTCCTTGTGATATATTGACTTGCGTGACTCGAATATTCGACAAAGTAATGAGGTATATTAAGCTATCCGCTGTGAATACAAACAGTGACCTGTTGACCGAATCTTGCTTGGATTAAATTGTAGTATTGTAAGCTATTACTGTCTTACTTCGTTACTTTACTAACTGGAGACAAAGTTGCGTGTTCTGAATATCAAATTTCAAATATTGACGTTTTAGAATATAATATTTTTAATAAAGACGAAGCTTTGATCTGATATAAACCCACAATGTAATGACAGCTTCCGTGAGACGCAAATAAGTTGTTCAGATAAGATTAATTGATTTGATATACATTATTTCCTAAGCAGTCATTAATAACAAAGAAGTGTTTTTTTTCATTCATTATCGTGAATCATGATAAAACATAAAAGAAGTTTTTTCAATAACGGTCAAAGCAAACGTCAAAGCAAAAAATAAACAAAGCCCTTTATTCGGTTTATTGATAACAAACATCGTATAATATTATTAAAAAAAAGTTTCGTGTATTCGTAATAACTACTTGAAATAATATTATCTTCTTTTATAGTAGTAATACGAGTAATTTTTTACGCACAAGTTAATTAATCAAATTACTTATATTGAAAAAAAATTAGATAGTTTAAATCTTTACAGGACCATAATAAGAGTACGTACAAAATATAAAGTCATAATTATAGGAGCTATCTCTAAGTATGGCATGCAAACATCCACTGTTTTCTTAATACACACGTTGCCTCTGTCAACATGCTACCTTCGCAGCTATCTAAGGTGGGGTGGCAATTTATTTAAAGTTTTCCGGATTAGTCCCAATTAGGTAAGGTAATTCTTTAGAAAACTCTCAAAGGCTTAATAAGTAAACTTAGAATTCTAAAGTCCCGTGGCAAACCTTTTTACACAATAGTAGGTACTTTACTTATATAATAATTTTTGGTAAGTATGTTATACTCGGACAATACCATTACTTTTATAATATATAAAATTGTACAAGTACTGTAATTTGTAGTGTCATATAACGTTCCCACAGAAAGTGGGATTCTCGTTACTAGCATCGTCCGAGTCTCACTATAGTTTTTTTAGTTATAGTTAGATTTTAGTTTAAATTATGAGTAATTCATTGTGGAAACTTATTTTTAAAAATAGTTTACTAAGCATACCATCTTTCAACATACATAACAAGTAGACAACAAGCTAACAACCTTTGTTGAATATTCCGTTTTACGCTTTAAACAATCGAGGTTTAAAAATTCTTTGTCCTGTTATAATGATTCAACACGTGGACTCCAGCTACAGCACACAATTATTTATTGCCACTGGATTTTTACAGTTGATAAGCCTTCTACAAATATTTTCTTTACGACGTGGTCATAAAATGCGTATAAAACAAGTATATGAAAGGCACACGACAAGTAATGAAATACCACATTTTGTTTTAATTTTTGATAAGGCGACTTATACATGTACCTACTCTGTTTCACAGTTTTCAAACCTGTGAACATATATGTAATTATCTTCTAAAAAATGTTTAATTCGTATAACTTTTTTAACTTCATGTTTACAAATCTTGCTTATACCACTTTCCGATAATTGATTAGCTTGTAATATTGTATATTCATCTTCTCTAGGTAATAGAACTAGTGCCACCACCACACTTATTACAAGCGTAAAGCAGTTATAGTTTATTGTTGAAGAAGAGAAGAGTGTGGTAGCCGGCTCATTTTGATATAAGGAGATCATCAAAGTTAAAATAAGTATATCTAAGTTGTCATTCGTAAGAGCAGAAAAGTAATTTGGCAGGATAAAAGTTAAGTCTATGCCAAAGAGGTCGTCATTCACATTATGATTGTAGAGAGGGAGAGACGCGTATACTAATAAGATAATACTTAAACTTTAGAACTATTGTTATACGCACTTACGAGTATGTCTTATAATGATCCCTACAACTATCGGGGATTACTGTGCAGATCAAAGAACGCAACAGAATGTTGTATTAACTTTACGAAAACGAAATCAGCCAGGTGGGCTGATCTACTTTAGCAAAAACTTAAAATATCTTTTATTTTACATTGCACGCTTCATGAACTTATGATGATACCTTAAACTGAAATTACTCTTTACATTAATGTAGGTGTAACAATAAAATACGTGTAGAAGAATTTTCAATTTAAATATTTACGTAAAGGCGTACAATTGTGTAAATACTTTTATGCCGATATTTAAGCAGAATACCATAAGTTATGTTAAAATGTAATATCTACCAATATTAAACTGAATTAAACAACAACGCAATAGGATTTATCTAGCCTCATTTTTTAATATCTACTACATTTAGACGTCGGTACCATGGAGTGCACTTTTCAGAAGATATGCCTTGGCCTCTTTAAAAATAATTCAGTAACTTAGTCTGATCTTCTCCTTGAAAAGTATAATTAAGATGTGTCCATTACAGTTGTAAAGCATTTGGTATACTTTAGATCATAATATAAGGCCTTTTGCAAGCCTATCCACACAAAAATACGCAGTCATATTATCCGTATGGTTGATTCTAGTATATTTTTGTCCTGATGCAAAAAATGTGAATTACCTGCTACGTCATAAACTTTACAATACTTTAAGTTTGTTTTATTTTATGGTATATTAACTTCCGTTCACTGAGGCCTTGGAGACGATGATTAACAAGTGAAAAAATTTATCTGCCACCCGTATTACATGCAAAAAATCGACAATTCGATCCGAAGCGGGTTTAAAATTGAATTGATATTGACGCAACTGTTTTCCGGGCTTTAGTCTGACAAAGAGCTCGTTACTCCTATTTACGAAGGTTTTGTTTTGCGGACGCATCATTTGTAAATTGTGCGCATTGTCGCGAATATTCGGCATTGCGGGATGAATATCAAATCGATTAATTTGTAAACAGCAAACACATTCGGAATAAAAAGTCCGGTGCACTCTCGACTGGCCTGTCATCCCCGACGCTCGCCACTCAGGTGTATGTAGCGTTACAGACAGGTAGTGCCGCACACGCACGCTTTCATACGCTCGCATTGTTGTCAACTCGAGATAAACGCAACTTTGGAATTTTTCAATTACGAATCAAATTACTTTCGCGGCGGCAATTTTGATATCTGTCGCAACGGTGTGGTTAGTGCCGTTGAAAAGGCCGTGTCTCGGACTGAACTAGAAAGTGCTCGCAGTTATCAAAATGAAAACGGATTACGCGATGGATGAAATGCAGAAGAGTAAGTCTGTCTATTATTTAAAATAGATAGAATTTTTTCACTATGCAAATTTTAATTTAAAAATATATTTTATGTGGTATTAGGAGCTGGATTAATATAAACGGATGTAAAGCAATATTTATGTTTTACCATGCGTGTTTGCGTGCAATGCAATTACCGTGACAAATATATTTCCGATACGACCCAGATTTACGGTAGACTGTTATATCACAGAGCTATAAAATCCTAATCGTAACCGAATGGAAATATTATGAAATATCAATATTTATTCCGAATCTTGCTTTAACTTGATTAATATTCTATCGTCTTGTACGGGCAAATAAAGTTTATTGTAATCGTAATGTAAGCAAATACCGGTACGCTTAGTGATACTGTATTTTTGCTATTTCATATTTAAGGCGTCGTATAAATGTTTACAACTAAACATTTTTATCAGATGAATGGAAATAGGTTATCAAATTATCGTGATTTATCGTATAAAGTAATTTAAACACAAGAGTTTTTCAAATATATAATAATTAAAAATGATTATTTTTAGATAAAATTAATAATCAACATTTTTGTAATATGCGGAATATTTTGAAATATAAAATTGTTATTGCGATCTTTAGGGCTTATTTTTTGTACGGTAGAAAAAAAATAATGTTGTCAGACAATGAGATAAATAGTTCTACAACTTGTTATTATCGTTAAGCCATATAAAGTTAATGCACGCAGTAAAGTTTATTTCTCATCTTATCCTACGTTATTAATGATTTTACTCCCGCTTCAAAAGCTATTCGTTAGATTGCATAGAAAATAATACCCTCAAGAGATCCTGAATAACCTGATAGGTTATTCCCTAGTCCTGACCAGTTTAATGCCAGGTACAGGACCTTTCAAGGACTGGTTAGATATTATTAGCTCCCTCATTAATTCCATGTACTTTTTGCAGCTTTTCTTGATCATGCAACCTTTTTTATATCGTTCATCTATGTCTACGGTATAATGTTTACCCTTAGATACTGATATTTAACTTCATTTGGCTTTATTTCTTAAACATCAGTATCTAAGGGTAAACATTATATCGTAGACATAGATGAACGATATAAAAAAGGTTGCATAATCAAAAAAAGCTAATAATTGATAATAGATAATTGTTATTAAAAATTATAGGATAGCTTAAAAAATAATAATAAAATAGATCAAATATTTGAATTAGCATTAGTACTGACGAAGATGACCGAAGGTGATTTTATTAATACTATATCAACACTTAACTTTCTGGCTGAATGCAGCAGGTTTTGTATGTATTCTTTTTTTGTTTTAAAGTAGAGTTCCTTAGAATATGAAGTGTTCCAAATTATTCTTTCGTTCTATCCATGCGTTGCTTTCTACACACACACACAGTAGGATTTTTTCCTGTGTCGTGGGTACCATCGATGCACACAAGACGAATACTCAAACACCCAGACCCAGAACACGTATATAAACTCATCATTCAGATACCTGTCTGGCCGGGAATCGAACTCGGGACGCATTGCGTGTCAGACCGGTATGGTAACCGTTCCGCCACGCGAGTCGACATCCATATTCACGTATGGTAGATTTCACGCGGCCCTAGTAGTTATTGATTTCATATATTTTTAAGAGATTTAGTGCCATGGGATAGAAGTTCTGACGCCCTTTTGCTATTTCCCTTGCAAATAAATATACTCGAAAATTAAATCAATAGTATATTTTCATACTTATCTTAATTCAGTTCAGCGTATAAAAAGGTGACTTGTTATCAATATAGAGCAAAAACTTCTCTCATAATTGAGACGATTCAAATGTAAACACGGCGTGAACACTTGACACTGTTTCAACGGAGATGTTTGCACAGATTTACTGTAAACTTTTTACGTACGAGTAGCAAGTAGCAACATCTGAAGCTTGTTTATTTTAAGAGATACCGATAATTTGAAATTTATACAGGTTGACCCATATTTTCTTATTTCTTATTTGTATTATAAATGTGAAATTTTGTGAGGGTTTGTAGAGTAATAAATGCATTACGCTTTTGCGTAAATCTACAGATCGTATCTTGATGAAATTTGGCACACAGATATAGTTTGAACTGGATTAACACATCGGTACTCTTTACGTGATCAAAGTAGGTGGAGTCGCGGGAATAAGATAGTGAAGATTATATTTTAAAATGTAATCTAATAGCTATCAAATTTATCAACTTTATGCCTTGATATTTTCTTTAGAACTTTTTTTTTATGTTTTGAAAACTTATCTTCCTAACCACAATGGATTTTAATAAATAAGTCATTTAAGCATTATCATATTAATTGATATTGTGTTAAACTCCTGGCTACACTCGCGTAAACTCTAGGCAAAAGTTATTAGATATATATTATAAGCATACATCGTAAAAGGTTAGTGAAAATGCCATTAACGTGTAATAATGACTGTAATAATTAACCTCTTTAAAAATTATTTAGACATTATATTGCAATACTCTTACAGGATGCGTGCTTATACCAATATTAATTTGTAAGACCCGACTTAGAAAATAAGCAGGAGCAATAAAGAATTTGGATTTGAAAATAGAAATATACAAGATTTAGTAAATTTTGTTGTTATAAATCTATATTGAAAGCGGTAGATACAGCATTTGCAACTTCGTATGTTTGACATAATTTGAATCGTATTTAGATAATTTGCAAATAGTGATATTATTATATTAATACGTGAAGCAAAAATTTGTGACGGATTTTTAAGTAATATGCCGCGGACGGATTAGTATGAAATTTTGCACGGTTATAGTGGACGTAGAGAAGGAGTGCAGAATGTTAATATTTTTTTCAAATAATGCATTTTTCATACATAAAATCAACTAAAAACACATTACACACACTGCCTTGCATTTGTCATAAACACATAATTATGTACTTAGTAAATGAAATAGAACATTCAATGTCTTACTATGAAAAGACACAACGTCAAGAATGTCAGATGACATTTGATTTGAATTAGAGAAATATTCGTACTAATTTGGACAATATGAAGTTTAGTTTTTTAATTTAAATTACGGTCGAATTTCGGCCGATGCTACAGGTGACTAGTTATTATTAACCTGCAAAATGTCTTATTAGTAAACAGCAAGATGTCAGTATAAAAGTTTCCTATTTCAAATTACGAATTGCGTAACGGAAAATAAAAATAATATTGATGCTTATTAAATACAGATCTGTTTTTATCTGCTAGCAGATTGGTAGTTGGTAGCATTTAAAGAACTATTTAAGAAGTGAAGTAAAAACTGACAGGTTAAATCAGGCAAGAAATCTCAAATTAACACGTTAACAATGTAATCAAATATAATTGTTGTTCAATACTACTCGTTATGTGGATCTGGATTGACAGCTAACCGCCTACCGCTTGATAACAAGTAGAGATGCGCCGAATAGTGGTGTTACCGAATAACCGAATACTATTCGGTTTAACTTTTACCAATTCGGATATTCAGCTGAATTTGGTTTACCATTTCTCGTTAACAAACAACTTCGAAAGCGTGTTCAAAAAATAAAAAGGTTGATTTGAGACTTAAAAATGTATGTTGATAGAAGTTTAGAAAATGTGGATTTGGTTGGGGTTTAATAAATGATAATTTGAAGTTATATGTTTTATATTAGCTTTATATAACAAATTTCTTGTAAGATAAATTTCACTTAAAAAGATTTGTCTTTCAGTTCTCTACCGTGATGTGTAGCCAAGAAAATAGAAATAGTCGAACCAAATATAATCGTCTCCAAAACCGAACCGAATATTTCGGCCGAATACAAATAGTGAAATATATGTCGAATACGCCGAATACCGAATAACAAATGAATATTCGGCGCATCTCTAATAACAAGTATTTACACGAATATTACAAATAGCGCATAATTAAAAGCGGTACCTACACATTTCTTATGCTTTTAAATATTATGTTTGGGCGGACATCAAAACATGACTTGAATCAATAAAGACAACTATTGATAATTAAAAGCAGAAAAATAGAGGATTATACCCAATGATATCTTGGGGAGATAGGATCTACGTTACGACTCGAGATTACAATTAATTGTACATGAGACTTTTGTAGACAAAAACGCGTGTGCACGCCCATAATGTTAATCTCAAAAAAATTAGAAAACTTATGACTTAGGCCAAAGCAATGATATGCGTCTATCCGTTAATTACATATGTAGTATAAATGGAAATCCATATGTGGTATTCCACTAGTGCAATATTCCTAGACTATTGTGAACTAGACAAAAAAACTTGTTCGGAATTCGAAAGCTTATTGCAATGACTCAAACATTTCTTGGACTTTTGCTTTAATAGCATATTAATTACCCTCATAAGGAATATTACGCACTATTCTGCACGCCTTGCGGTTTCTGCGATATCTCTAAGAATTGTGTTTCATTATATTCTTCTAGTTTTATATCTCGATGATTTATGCCCAAGCTGCCTATCTTCGTGGTTGGCTCTCCATTCAGTTCAGGTTAAAAAACTTTCTTTGCGGTTAATACAATAAATGGAAGAATCTATACGTAATATAACTTACTTTTATATGACGTTCGTTTCTTGGAACACTTTATATGCGTTTATATCGACGCCGGGAAACTAACCTGTCGTATCTGGAAATATTATGAAACAAAGTTAAGTATGTGCATAAAATCAGTTACTATAATATTAGAATAGCATCATAGAAATATATTATATTTAGTTTTTTGGGCTTCAAATTAAGAAATTATGGATTTTTAAGTAGATTTTTTTTGTCTCTGGTGTAAAGTTGCATTTTCGAGTTACGACAGGATACTTCCGGGGACAATATTTTCCTACATTCTGTAAGACAATATACACAGTAAACTCTATTCGCTATGTTTTAGATTGAACATAGATTGAACTCAACTATTTGTGCAAATCATCGTAATACAACAACAACCCGGTTAATACTATAATTGTTTACTATTATTATAGCGACTTATAGGTAGGTATACTTATATTTAACTAGCTGACCTGGCGAACTTCGTTCCGCCTAAAGTCAAATATCTACAATTATCAGTGCTTCTCCACGATTTAATACATGTAATATACATAAAAACTGTCCCCTTGAATTACTCTACCTGTTAAAAAACTACATTAAAATCCGTAGCGTAGTTTTAAAGATCTAATTATACATAGGGACAGACAGCGAGAAGCGACTTTCTTTTATACTATGTAGTGATAATATTGATTATAATATTGATAAGCCATAAAACGTACCGTTTAAAGTACACATTAACATAACTTTCAATCGTAAAAATATTGTTGTTGTTCTTACAATTATGTATAGTCGGCGACAATTATTTACATTGTACATATTAATGTAATGAAATTGGCAATAAATCATGTGTTTACGCAATATAAACGTGACATACTCATACCGCAATTATCGGATGAATTCAATAAATTATTAACGCAATTAATTGCAACATTTTTCATTTTTTCTATAATAAATAGCACATACGTATTTGTATCATGATGTTATTGCTACATTATATAAATTGCACATTTTTCTACAAAACATCTTACAGGCATTTTTATCCTTATAAGGAACAAATCATGCTAAATGACCGCATTTACTATATGCAAAAATTTTGTACGAATAATCTATTACAATAATAAATAAACAATGATTAAAATATACATTTTTAACTTTAACACAATAGCGAACTCTCCGTGTGTAAATTCGACTCGCACTTTGAGGTTCTTTGCCGTACTATTTTTTTTTTTGTTTTCGAGGGGGAAACCTTCCAAAGGTACCCGACGCCGTGGGAGCGACGCAGGGTTATGTGGGATTTTTACCGCACTAAAACCCCCCGGTGGCCGTCCTCGGCGCTGAAAAGGAGGACTCCGGGATCTCGAAACGACTTCAACCGGAATCCTCCGAGCGCGCTGCCCCATCGGGCTCCTCCCAGATGGGCGGCTGGGCCCACCGCTCCGTCTAGTCTTTACGACGGTATGCGACCACACATACCGCCGTCCTTCCCGGGATTACCTGACCGAACGGTTCGTGCTCCCACTCTAGCCGCCTGCAACCCCGGAAGCCCCTTTTAGTCGCCTCTTACGACAGGCAGGGGATACCGTAGCCCTATTCTGACCCCGAGGCTACAGCGACGTTGCCGTACTACTACTCGCACTTTGCGAATCTTTGCCGTACTACTAACGCAGAATTACCTGCATACTAGTTATTACTGTAGTAACCCTAGATATCATGTCTGAACCATCAAAAAACATATCTTCTGAAAGGTGTATATCTATCATCAAAAGACATATCGTATTCTTTCAAAGGAGTATACTAACTACTATCTCTTCTCCAGCGACGAAGTCCATCCTCGGCGTGTCCGACGTCGTGAACAACAAGCTGCTGTGGCGGCAGCTGTTCGCGGAGCTGCTGGGCACGTTCCTGCTGACGTCCATCGGAGTGGCGGCCTGCATCAGCATCGGCACCAACGCGCCCGGTGTCGCCAGCATCGCGCTTTGCTTCGGGCTGCTCGTCGCTTCTATTGTGCAGGTATGTGTTATTAAATGGTGTCCTTAAACAGTCTTGGACTGTACTGTTTTCATACCGTCAGTTTACTGTACGTAGAGTTTTAAGCTATTGCATAGCTTGTATCGCGGACTTTGAGCGCCTCGACCGAATCAAGTAATTACGTAACGAAAAAACCCTAACACACCCCACTCCGCCTACCATGTAGCTCGGCCAAGCGTTCGCTTAACGTGTATATGGTACGACAGTACAAAGCTCGCACGGATCGAGATGAGCTGCTCGGAAATCGGACGAATATGAATGTGTGAAAGTATATAGCATCAAAGAAAAAAACTTGAATTAATATAAAAGAAAAAAACTGCATAAATAAATAAATAATTATAATTGCATAATTTGATAAAAAATGCTATGCAATAGCTTTACCGCGACAGTCCCCGAGTGCCGCACGTTTTTTTTTTATATATCTCTGTAGAGACTGATTATCTTGTGTATGATGATGTGACTTATCAACTTGCGTAGAGTTCTAGTTCAAACACGGGTTATATAACACACGAGAACAAACCAAAGTTAGCAAATTTACAAGTTTTCATTACTTATTTAGCTTCCTCAGACAATTAATCTAAATTTTCTTACCCTTAATTTTGATAGTTATTAATTAACTATTTGTTGTCTTTAAACTGTAACAAAAATAAAAAAGAACGTAATTTTTTGTAAAAGTATTTGAATAGGTGCATTAAGCTTAAGCCTGCATTCATACAAAAAGTGTATTGACCAAAATAGAAAGGTCGTAATCTGACTGTAAATTATGTAATATTACCACAAAAGAAGAAGCGCGGGCATTGCCTTTTTAAACAGGTTTTATGGAAGTATAGCGATGCCACGGCATGCACGCGGTATATTACGTTACTGGTGATTGGTTACATTATTCATATGTATATGATGCATTTATATGCAGATTACTGATTACTTATGTATATATATTTACTAAAATATATTCCATTTCTACATCGGTTAATATACTTACAAATATTAAAATAAAGTAAATCTCGTCAACCCATTGTTGTCCTGCTGGGCACGGCTTTCCTTTCGGAAACAAAGTATTTTGGCCATAGTCTACTAGTGCGAATTGATAGACTTCAGATACCTTCAAGTACTATTTTTTTAGTTTCCCTTACATGCTTTCCTTAAGTATAAATCGATATTATTACTAATAGGCGCATAATTTTAAAATCAACGCGGCTTGGTTTTAAACTACGGATCCTGGATTAAGAGACCGAATTTCTAGAAGTCCTATTTATACACATAATACTGGTTAATTATCAATATCGTACCTCTTTTTTGTATGACCTGGGGGAGGCCAGGACCATTCACCATATTGTTCTTGTCTACAAAATGTAGATAAACATTATATTATTTTTCACTGCATTTAACAGCCTCTTTAACTACTCACTTGAAACCTGTTATTTATGTTTTTTTTTATCAGGTTAAAGTAGCAAACTAGCATGCACCTAATGGTTGGTGGTCACTGCCGCCCATGGACATGAGTTAGCAACTTCAAATAGAACATGGGTTATATCTGAAGTCAATCACAGATGCGTTACTACTCCCGAGGTCTAAGATGGTCGCCTCATATAAAAGCGTGCCAGCAGCCCTTCCTTGGAAATGCAAGAAATTCTTCACATTCTAAATAGGTGTAGCGATGGTACTTCCCCGGTCGAACTACACTGGTTCTACCGCCCGCAAAATATATATTCTAACACACTATGTAGTTTAAGTAGAACGTCAATTCGTAATACTAAAACAAGTTGCAGTTTTTTATCACTACCACTATCACAAAATACCTGCACTAATAATAAATTTATTCGCGTATCTAATTAACACAATCGTTAACCGCAACGTTATTGACGGCAGCAGCGTTTTCCTATATGATACGACTATTCTTGGTATATTGTCGTAGTAGTGCAAAGGAAACGTAGTTTACGAAAATATTTATCCCCTAGTTACATATAATAATAAATTATCCTACGGTATATTACCTACACCAATTCTGTCCACCAATTCGCACTTGGCCAGCGCGGTGGACTGTGGCCTAAACTCTCTCATTCTGAGAGAAGATCCGTACCCAGCAGTGGGCCAATAATAGGTTGATGAGAGAGAGGTATATTACCTACAGACATATGTACACATCGGAGCACACAATACATCCAAACGTCTCACATACATTTTCATTATTCACGCCAATATTCCAACACAAGTTTTATCAACTAAGGTCAACTAAAACCCATTTAATT
Source organism: Spicauda simplicius (assembly GCA_949699795.1). Taxonomy (NCBI): domain Eukaryota; kingdom Metazoa; phylum Arthropoda; class Insecta; order Lepidoptera; family Hesperiidae; genus Spicauda; species Spicauda simplicius. The sequence continues at coordinate 18,177,274 of OX453060.1, read as the reverse complement.
TATTTTAGTTCTAGATTGAATTTATAGTTAAAAATTATTATAAAATTTGATAATAGGTATAGGTACACTAATCAAAAGGTTCGTTTCCCCGTGTGTTATGAAATATTATAATACCTCCATATTTTACATATTTTATTCACATTTTATTCAATAAACTGCAATAAGAAATAGTATTCCAGCTTACTATTCATAGGCAGCCAATGCGTCTTTGATTAACTTGAAATACCTCTTTTCAGTCCCATTTGTAGAATGATACCTATATGACGGCAAGTTCCCATGAGCACTAAATGCTCGCTTAATATCTTGTGGATTGCAAGTCTATTTACACTTCCATTACATCGTAATCATAAATGTCAAGAATAAATTCCATATGCACCTCATATGTGAGATTTTATCATTCTTTGAATACAATAACAATAAAAATTATAAGACAAACAGAATAACAACACTTTAAAATAAATACGCCATTTGAAAGTGTAGCTCCAGAATGAATGCAGTTGTTCCTAACATTTTTTTAAGTCCTATATATGTATAATAAATCTAACTTCTTAATAACACAACTCTTGAAGGACGCACCATTTTATAGAAACTTTTATCTTTACGATCAGTTAATAACGTTATAGTAGTTACGATCTAATCGCTTAAACATACAACCTGAACTGCTTGGCCACTGAGATAACACTACAAGATGTGAACTTACGATAACTCTTATCATCTGTGTTCACAAAACCAGATTTTCCTTCACTTAATTGAAGTAGCAAGTTTACACGCTCTCCTAGTCATATTAAGTGACTTTCTATTTGTATAATGATTGTTATATATAGAATAATTTTTAAGTTTAGCGCAAAATTACGGGAATATGGTCAGTTTCTAAACTTGTTATAATAAATAAATTTTATGATAAGGTTTAATAAACGTATTACTATAATTATTGCATTTACCACATGCTAGCTAAACAAACGTAATATACGAGTATATTATCAATGCGTAATGAAATGTCTTTATTTTGTACAGACCTTCAAATACATTTACAAATTGTCAGATACAATATTTTTTCCTTCACTACCATTGGGTACATGGTCTTACAACTTTACATAATAAAGTAACAATAAACATATTAACCATGAAACACTGTGAAAAGAGAAATACCCATTATATACGCCTATCTCAAAATTGTGAAATAGTTGTCAAATCTAAAAATACGGCGCATTGAAATCGCTCAAACAACTTGAAAACCGCACACCGCATCCGGCCATAGGTAAAGGGAATATAGAAAATGTTGTATGTAATAATACAGAATAGGACAGTTTAGTCTATGTCCGGCCTTTCCCACGCGGTCGCAGACCCGCAACCGCTCATGTGTTAAATGTATTACACATGTTCCGTTCAATACCACTAAAAGGCCAATATGCAAACAAGGCAATTAAAAGACCTTGACTTACGATTACGTTTCGAGTTTTCTAGCACTCGAGGCGTATGATTAGTTTTGTAAAAGGATCAGAGTGCAAGTTTAGTTTATTTCATGTTATTAACATGTTTAATTTTTAGTGGATAAAGAGCTAATCCTTTAAGCATTACAATGGTCTGGATTATGAACAAGTACATTGTGATTTAAAATGTAACCAGGTGAAACCAGTGCAATTATACATCGACAAATAAAATACTCGGCTTGTCGGATTAAAAGGATCGATGGATAAGAATATCATGGATGTACAGTATTTGTGTTATTAATCTTGTAGTTTATACAATTTGTGGCAAACGTTGATTCAGGTTACACGTAACAAATATTAATGTTATAGTCATCATCTAATAAGCATCATCATAATTAAGCATCATCTGTTAAACTATGAGTTGCATTATTACAGAGTAGAGATGAAGCTGAGTGAATTACGGCTTTTCTCCCTTTCTTTCATACAATACTTTAAAAAATCACCATAAATTGCAAATAGTAGGCACAAATGCTGATAGGTATGCTATTGGCGAATGAGGTACGCCCACATAAACGTATGAGGTACATTTAAAATCCACCAAGATAACCATAACTCATATTATTTATTGTAACTTAAATATACTTCGTTCGAGAACATTGTCTAAATAAATAAGTTGAATATCATAATGGTTAGTGACATACTTTTGCAGTGTTTTTTCTGTCGATCCTCTATGTGTTAAACAAACCATGGAGGAGTGTAATCGAGTATGGAGTGGTCACGAATACGGTGTCACGCTCACGCCTAGGCATTGCGCAAACTGATCTAATGTTTGATATATCAGCAACATACACAGAACAATGAATCATCGTGAAAATAATTGTACTTGTAGAAGCGTGAACTTTGTAGTAATCCATCAATATTCGAAACATCTAATATATTCGCCGATTTAATATATAGAGTTAGTTGATTTTAGTTATTAAATGTATTCGCTTAATCCCAGTAATGATGCAACATATAGCCTAAATATTTTTGAAGTAATTTTACCATCAACAGAATTACGCACTACACCGTCCTGATTTACATACATTGAAAAGTCCATTTAGTTAATGACTAATGACTCGAGTGAACTTGATCTACAATTTCGTATAAAAAGTAATATGACTATATTCAGCGGTATAAAGTTTTTATGTATTTAACAATGTTACATTTTGTGAGATTATCGATCGGACAAATTATTAACGCAACTCTTAATAGAACTTATTATAATTTTGATGTCTATAGTTTTCGAGAAGGATTGTTAATTTGATATTTAAAGAATAAGAATAACATGTAAATAAATTTACACGATATTATTAAATGAAGTACATATATTTTTAGAACTCAAAATAAAACGCATTTTAAAAAGCTCCTACTCAATGTAATGTTTGCTGACATTCAACTTTTGACAAACAGAGTTTGTTGATTTGTCGGTCATGACCACACCGCATCGGTAACATGATTGTTATATGCAAATTGGAGTCAAGTACTTTATTGGCTTGTCTATAAACCTAGGTTAGGCAACTGTGGGCGGCTTGTGCGTTCCACTTCGTACCACATGTGGGCTCGGAGACGTTCAAGGGCAGATTTGGTAAGATGGGCTTTAGTTAGTTGTTTTAATTAATTTATCGAAGGGATCGCTTTGGGCAGTTGAAGTCGCAATATCAATTATCACGACCACCCAGCAATTAGATTAATTTCCCATGAATATATTCTGACTAATGTTAAGTAATATTAAATAATATGTTTGTTTACACTACGTAATACAACCAATTTAAATAATTAAAATCCTATTCTCTATTAAAACTATGAATTTTAATGAACTTTGCACTTGATCTACATAACACATGCGGTGCAAGGTAACTCGCTATGTACGGCAATCTACTAACTACTAAATCATGATATCTAACCGTATAAATCTACCTTTGAAGAAATGTACTAAAAAGTAATTTAAATTGAGAAGTATTTTATACTGACATAACTATTGAACCTAACTAACACTTAAGAAGTTTTTTTCATAATTAATAACGGGTATAGTCAAGGTGTACACTATTTTACCAGCTAAGCGCACAAAGTTGCAGCATATTATTTTGATGATCTGCGTAAAGTACTCATACTTACATACGTCATACGTTATTGGACTTGATTCTTTATAGTTAAATTTATCTATATCATATACAGATAACCTTAGTAGTTAGGGTAGATAAAAAATATGAAGCACTTTTAATAAACCCGAACCATGTATACAACGAGGTGATTAACCTAAAGCATGGTATGCCATCTATCATACTCCGATACGTGTCAATTTGAGCTGACGTTTGCGCAAGAACCGATATTCATACGCATCGATAATGTGTTCTTAGAATCCGTAAAAGCTTTGGGTTCAGTTTTGCGATGCTCAATTTTACCTGGTACAAAAAGTTACGACTCCCGGCGAATATCGTTTATTTTTCGAGTTCTTGGAATGATGGAATATTTATAAATCTGGTTAAGTGTACGAGGAAGTTTGTAAGGTTTAATGTTTTGATACACCTGCAATTTTAGGATGGTGTAATAATACCCATTGCAGCTTTAACCATACATTATATCAGATCATGATAGGTACTTTATAGAGTATGTTAAATTAGTTTTGTCAATTTGAAATCATAAAAATGTGCTTCAAATTTTGTAACACATATAAGGGTTATTGCAACTCTAAATTTCGCTGATAAATTCTAAAAAGAGCAACAGTTCTAATTAAGACAAAATATCTCAAATTATTTTCCTCTAATTATTATTTATTAATGGGTTTAATAAGTTAAACGGGGTCTATTTAGCAACAACATATTAAGAAAAATGATTATCGTGATTGGAAGTAGCGGGCAATTTTGTAATCATTTTTCTGTGATGCAATTGATGTAGTTGACTCTATAAATCTTACTGACCGACCTTCATATGTGATGAGTTTTCTAATAGTAATTTAAGGGCTTCAGACATTCAAAATTAGTAACTTATTACGCAGTAGAAAATAATTATGAATAAAATTAAGTAGACAGGCCGCCCTAATTATTTCTTTAAAAGGAATCATAGAGTACCTATTTTTGAAATATGTTGTACTAGCTTAACCCGCGTTAAATAAAATCGATGAATCGATTGTCCCGTGGAAATAGTAATATTTCCCCGCAGTAAAAAGTAGCCTATGTGTAAATCCAGCTGTCAGCTAAGTTCCTACCAAATTTTATAAAAACCGCTCCAGCCGTTTAGACGTAAAGAAGTAATAAATACACACACAAACTTTCGCCCTTATAATATTAAGTATGATTTTATGGTTATATAAATCAAAGTTGAATAGCATCCCTTCCCCTCATCCGTTTTCCTGTAAAGATCATTAAGATTTTGGATTTCTTGAGAAGCTAATAAGGATCGTAAGGACCATCCGGAAAAGAGGCAGTAGCATCTTCCTGTGTAGCACCACCAACAGTCGCGGTGACTGTTGACTAATGCTTATTGTATTTGGGGAGAATTATATTTGACAGCACTTAACGGGCTGATAGAATGGTACATTGAATATGAAACGTTTGAGGGATAACTGGAAAAAGAACATAGATACACATATGCCATGCCTGTACCTAATGTAACATGCATACCCGCTTTATATAGGTACCAAGAATCCGATTTAAGGTGAGAACTAAGCTTGAATCTAAGACTTTATGACACTTCTGTAAATGGTCCTGCCGCATAATAATTGTCCAAGCTGATTTGATTCGAGTTAATAACAATAATATAAAGTTCATTTTAAGTCAGCCCTATAAAACACAGCTACAGTTTGAGACTACGAATCATTACAGCAATGCCGTATGGAGCTTTTAGTGCAGTGTGTAAACTTAATTTGTACATGGAATTACGTTGTTTAAGAGCTAGTAAAGTGTTAAGTGGTTCTAAGTTGACTGTTTGCAATTATTTGTCTGTCTATTTCTACCGATCTTTAGTATTTTGTAAGGAACGTAGTTATGGTTACTCTTGACGCAATACATAAATTAATGTAGGTAGCATTGTATCGTCTGTATTGTGTAAAATGCGTAGGAATGAAACATTTCATATGGCAAAGTGTGATATGAAGATTAAATTTCTTATTGTACCCGTGGTAATGTTAATCATCACATCAAAACTTTTGCTTACACATGCATAGTAATATATACATTTTTTAATAAAATGGTAGTACAAAATAAATGTGCAATCTTCTTAATAATAAATGACCTGCTGTTAATTCGCCGTCCTAATTAGAATATTAGTTATGATTGGAGGTCGACTATACATGCGTATTTATCACTGCGAACTAAATTATATAGCTTGGCAAAACCTCCAGCAGCGCTTATCTCTTCTGCTAAAGGCGTCCTAATATATACCTATTGGGTGCAGCCTATTATTGTCCCGGGCACGGGTCTTCTCTCAAAATGAGAGAGTTTAGGCCATAGCCCACCACGCTGGCTAAGTGCGAATTGATGTACTTCACACACCTCTTAGAACTTTTTTTCTCGGGTGTGTAGGTTTCTTTACGACGTTTTCCTTCACAGAAAAGCAGTGATAATTAATTTCTAATACGCACATAAATCAGTGGTACGTGCCTGGGTATGAACCTCGGACCTTCCGATTGAGAGGACAAGTTTCAACCATTAGGCTATCACTGCTCTAATATATATTAAACGATCCTAAACGCAAAACTATTATTAGATACTTACTTATTTAAATCTTAAATAAATATTACAACTGGACATGTTTTCAATGCAAACCGTAGGTGCAATAACACCAAAAATTAAAGACCTATAATTAACACGATTGACAATTGGAGGTCTGGCATGCGTTGACCGGACGGCTGATAAGAGATAAGGTGCAATTGGCACTAATTGGGGCACGGTCCAGCGAGCTCAGATGTGCCGATACCGCGGATTGACTGACGCGACGTGTTTATATGCTCATTAATCACACCTGTAGCTAAACTAGTGGTTTGCCCGTGACTTCAAATGAAAATATTTGGAATATTTTCTGATGTACAGAAAATATTTGTTGCAGTAGAATGGCACTAATGCCACTTTGACGATATAACTGAACATACCTAAAAAAATATTTATTGATGTCGATTTCATAAATGTATTTCTGTATTGAACTTTACTCACACAATTTGCGATTGTTTTTAAAATCTTTTATTAATATGCACAAAAATACAAAATCAATTAATTAGTCATTAAGCTAAATTATAGCTAAAAATCTAAATACTTTGATATTTCATTGGGATAACAGTGTAAAGTTATATTTGCTGTATAAATATACAGCAAACAAAACTGCTAAAATTGGGTCAATGTTACCTTAATATAAACCCTTCTCATTAACAGAGGAGATATGTGTCCGCCGGAGGGGACAGTAATTTGAATACGTAAAGTTTATGAAGCTACTAGAGTGCACTTTATTAATAGAAACAGTGTTTTCGTATTTTACGATTTCGAAAACCTCCAACATATTTTGGCATACATTCAAAAATATATACAAACAGTTTTGTATTTACAATTATATTTTATTACAGACAGATTAAAAGCAATTATTGCTTCATACTTCATAGAGAACTTTGTACTTTGTGCCTGAATAAACCGCTTATTAACGCTCGACTTAGTTGTCGCTCAGAGCATTAACACAAGTATCTGTAGCCACCGACAACTGATTGAACTTTCGTTTAATTCAATTTAATAAATTAAAATCTAACGATGTAAGAATATTATTATGAGTTATTTTCAAAATTATATTTATATGTAGCTTTCTTATGTTCCTACTGTAGAACTTGTACCTCCATGTCATTTAAAAAATGATATATAAATTGAAATGCGCTTGCATGCTGTTTTTAAACTATCGCCTGAAGGGTACAGGAACCTACCTTTAATAGGGCTCAAATGGGTTTTTATCCTAAGACGACAGTAGAATCACATCATATAAGAGTCATAAGAGTCTCACCCTTTTTATACCCTTTTACTAGAATACTACAGAGCTCCAAACTGCTATTATAGGGCAGAAATTGCTGTAGCGAGGGTGTTTTCGACCACCCACGAAGATATTTTAAGATTTAGGCGTAGCGATTTAACTCCGTGTAGAAGAGAAAATGTAGTTCTAACATTAATACAATTATAGAGATAAGAGATGCTTTGTAATATTACTGTAAAATTACGTAAAAATCACATATATAAAAATACCAAGTAACTTGAAAATATAAATATTAAAAAAATAACACCAGTATTAACATTGCGGTGTTACTTTCACAATAACCATTACTAATCTCGTACGCATACGAGAAACCTTTGTATCATTTATCACCTTTCCTACGCGATCTGGATAAGTCCTCGCCAGTCGCCGTTGCGTAACATCATCAGCTGTCAATCACGGATTACCATCACAATGGAACAATGCAAATGAAATGCCGAGTGTCGCAGCGACACTGACACTGTGTGTGTGACAGTGCGAAGAATAATCCCATTCGCACACATCATAACATGCCAATGTGTTATTTAATACACATTTTTCACGCTATGGAGAGTTGATCTGACGGCTTGTGAATATGTTATGGCATTTTCAAAACAATTTTCCAATAAAATAAATTACTATTTCAGAAATAATGTTATGTAACTATTTCCTCTTCTATACAAAAGGTACCTTGGTAGGTATACCTATTTTTATGATTGTTTTTGATACATTTATACAATTGTATTCTTGTGCTTTATGTATTATTTTTTCCTCTGAGGAAATGCATGATTATCAGTGTTTTTTTTATTTAATTGAAGTAGCAAACAAGCATGCAGTCCACCTGATGGTAAGTGGTCACTGCCGCCCATTGACATTTGTAACCAACTTCGTATAGAACATGGATTTTATTAAAAGTCTATCACAGATGCGTTGCTACAGCTGAGGACTGTGATGGTCGCCTCATATAAAAAGTGTGCCGGCAACCACACCCTTCCATCAAAACGCAAGAAATGTTTCACGCTAGAAATAGGTGTGGCGGTGGTACCTCCCCGGTCGAACTACACTAGTTCTACCACCTGGCAAAAGTGTTTAATGAAGGTCTATCTTTATGAATATATTTGTTTATCACGCATTTAGATGTCTTTTATTTTTTTATCTCCAACTCTTGATGTACATTTTTTTTTTAATTTCTTTACGTAACTAGCTTTATTTCAATGTCACACAAGTCCTATTTTGCTAAGACAATATTAATAGTATGAGATCTTCCGCAATACGTATTTCATGATTACTATCATTAAAATAAACGTGGTGATATAAAAGGGATATATCATTTCAGCGACGTATACAATACATTTCCTTTACAAAGTAGTAATACAAATCTAAAGATATTAACTATAATAACACCTTTATTATATCAAATATTCAATGTACCGTTCAACACAATCTAGCCTACAATCATAAAACGTTTAGGGGTATTAATCAGGTGTCTGAGACTACTTTGCTATTTGGCTCAAATACCTTTTAACGATTCACATTTGACTTATGTTCGCGGATATATTAAAAAATCATCGAAACTGGTTTCAACCGGATATCCCTTAAATCTTAAAGCTCTTGCATCTGCTATTGTAATAGGGTATAGCGCAGAAAATGTGTTTCTAATAAATTTGTTGTGCCTAGTTATTTGCACTCAACATAACGTAAAGATCAAACTTTGACCACTTAAGACTTAGTTTTATGATGCAGCACACCTTAAAACTACTGTACTACTAAGTTAAAGAAAATCAACCACCGACCTCGAATATTGTACTAAGTAAATTAACAGCATCTTTTGTGTGTCCAGGTGACTTTGACCGCGGCATTTAATCAAGCCTAAAAAGGTTTAAATACCAATGTTAAACATAATTTCGATTGTCATAACTTCATTATTGCAATATTAATCTGCGCATTGTATTACCTATAAATATTTTGTTAACTGTCTATGCCTTAGGCGCAAACGTTAATTAAGTCGGCGAATTCGCGGACTTCAAATTGCTGAACTTTTTGCTCCTTTGCAATACACCTACGTTCTTCCAAAGTATCCGCTAACGGTGCTTCTGCCAAATGAGTTTAAGTAAAAACTGGGGTCATGTACCCGTGGACAAATTACTTTACGTTGTTACATCTTAGCATGACACAAGATCCAATCAATTTTTAATCTTATATGTAAAATCACAAAGATCATACGACGTGCCCTCTTGATCTGTAATAAACCCTGAAATTAAATAAAGTTTCATATCATGATCAATCGATTATACAAATGTTTGTAATTAGTGATTTTTGAAGTGAAACTTCTTTATCGGGGTTGGAAAAAAAATTTAGTGTAACATTTTTTCGTTACGCGCCATCTTTTTCTGTTACGCGCCATCTTATTTTTTCCGTTACGCGCCATCTTTTTCTTATCCCTACCACGCGTGATATTAGATAGATTAGATTATTAGATAAAGTTTAATAAAAGGCTTTTATTAAACTTTATCTAATTTAACTTTATTTAACCAATTACTGTAAAGTAGCATATAGTAAATTATTTTTTGAAAAATAACGTCATAAAGAAGTTTCACTTCTTATGATTGTACGCTAGTACACGCACACATTTTTTATTCATAATTTCTATTTGTTAAAACTCATAAGTTGGAGACGTTATATGCAACTTGGAAGTTTAGCAGACAACTGAGGACTTTGCGTCAGCTTCAAAACAGTTTTTCTTGAGTAGGTACAGCCGCAGTTTCAAGATGTTTTTTCTTGAAAAGAAATTGAGGAATCCGTCATATCTAATTATATATACAAGAAGTCCTGCAACTACATATTAAAAATGCTGCATATCTATTCGCTGCTCCAATTATTAAACCACCATAAAAACACCATAACAAATCAAATAAATTGCACTTATAATGTGTATAAGTACATGCTTAAGATGATTAATAATGATTATAAAGACCTTAATAAAAGATTCAGCGAAGTAACAAATTATCGACGTACTTATTATTAGACAAGAAAATATTAGCACTTGTTTACTTAAATTACAGCGTAGTTAGATTAGGTTAATGATTGAAGGTATAAAACGGACGTGACCCAGATGTTGGACAGATAAACATTTTTTGCACAAATACCAAGTTCACGATATTCGTGACTCCAGGATTAGGCTGTCATTAGGAACATAGAGCATTTGTTCACATTTAATCTTCTATAGGAGCTTAAAGGATCGGCAGAATTGTAGCATATTCTTAAATTAATCCTCATTTTATATTAACTATCAGAAACTTTAAAAAAACGAACAAACTGTTTCATTAATATTTTTTCAATCCTCATATTTAACACATATTTTAACCGAAATAGAAAAATACTTTATCAAATCTTACTCAAATAACTTTTATATTAAAATAAATATATATAATAAATAAATATATATCTTTAAAATGATGATTACGTCGAATTTAAAATATAACTTGTGTTTCCGACTTTATTTATAAATGAAATCCATATACGTAGATTAAAGCGGCTGAGATTGCAGATATAAATAAAAAGGTAGTGTAAGTTTAATCTTTCAGTAATCTTTAAGATTGATCGCATTTGTTTTTATCACCTACGAAGGTAATTAAGAGATTAACACACGTGACCATTTGTCATATTTCTGATCATTAGGTATACAGACATTTCAAATATAAAAATGTTATCTTTAAAATTACAATTTATCAGATCCTAAGAATTATATCTAGTTTTATACAACTATTTTCTTTATGTAAGGCGTGACTTTTAACTTGCCCTTTCGATCAGGAGATCTGAGGTTCAAATCCCAGGCACTCACTACTGATTTTTCTAACATTATGTGCGTATTAGAACATATCACTGCTTTTCGGTGAAGGAAAACATCCTTAGGAAACCTGTGTAGGTTTAACCCGAGAATTCTTCTTAAAAAAACATTCTCAGACGTTGAAGTCTATCTACCACATTGCACTTGGCCAGCGCCGTAGACTATGGTCTAAGACTCTCTCATTCTGAGAGAAGACCCATGCAGGTTGACGAGGATCTATAAGCCGAAGCAGATATAAGACAATCTACTTATATAAGGATAACAGTATCCTTAGCTCTACCTTATCTCAATATTATATTAAGCAAGATGTACCTATGTATGTATGTATCTTGAAGTTTTTTACTACTTTATCAACATAAGGTAAATAAAGTAACAGCATAACGACTTATTCATTCTACTAACAGTTTGATATCAAATAATGTTTAAACAATAGTATACCTCTTTTTTTAAGAGCAGTGATAGCCTAATGGTTGAAACTTGCCCTCTCGATCGGGAGGTCTGAGGTTCAAACCCAGGCACGTACCAATGATTTATGTGCGTATTATAAATTAATTATCACTGCTTTTCGGTGAAGGAAAACATCGTGAGGAAACCTACACACCCGAGAGTTCTTTAAAAAAAAAAAGTTCTCGGAGGTGTAGTGAAGTCCACCAATTCGCACTTGGCCAGCGCGGTGGCCTATGGCCTAAACTCTCTCATTCTGGGAGAAGACCCGTGCCCAGCAGTGGGCCAATAATGGGTTGATACGATACCTCTTTTTATTGTCGTTCATTTTTTTTTTGGGATTGTCGTCAAATATTTTATCGTTTATCTTTAGCCATACAGCAAGTGTATAATATGTACAAAGAATTCTAAAGCGTATTTCACGAATTTGTTTTTGTCTCCCATTGTTAATAACAAACCATATATGACCCATTGTTGATTTGGCATCTGGACATCTGCTATTAACTTCAAATAGAATCATAAAATGATTGAGTGAAGTGAATATACAAACCGTGAACACATCTTTAAGATTGTATATTTTTATAATAACAAGTTTTCACATTTTACAATTGAGAATTGTTTTTAATACTTTTACTATAATTAACTAGTAACACACAATGGTACTAAAGACATGCGTTTAATAGGTAACAAATATTGTAAAGTGATTTTTTTAAGGTCCTCGAGTGGCGACCACGTTTAGGCAAATGGAGTACAGGTCGCCCCCCTACCAGATGGACCGATGACCTGAAGAAGACAGCGGGAAACCGTTGGATTCAAGTGGCACAGGACCGGTTGGAGTGGCGCCATTTAGGGGAGGCCTATGTTCAGCAGTGGACATCAAAAGGCTGATGGATGGATGGATGGATGATGTTTTTATACGACTGCTTCATGCATGCATGTATACCTATATCCATTTCTTTGGCACGCCCTAAAGTAAGGGTTTGGCGGATTGTAACATAGGCATTTCATTGAAATCAACTCAGTTGTCACAATGGTATATATAGTATTTTTTTAATATGGCGCGTGCAATCATGACAAATAAACTTTTGTATTGTACCACCTTTATGTCACTATAATTTGACGTTAAACAGCGATAAATTTTATAAAATAATATAAATTTAAAAAATACGACGACCTAAATACAACAATTTTATTAATTTAACAATGTTACTTGTTAGTTTTTATTACGCTAATGTAACAAATTAGTGTAAGAAAAAAAACCTTAAAATTCTGCTTAAAAAAAATTTGATAACCATATTGATGAATTAGTAGCTTATTTCGCAAAATAGTATTCAGTTTGAAATATTTGCGTCACTGCCCATTTGCCCATTATTGTACTTGACAAATGAGAATTTTATGATTAATTGGTCGGACGTTGCCTTATCTGTTATTGACGTGAGAAAATGTATTGCGACAAATTTCATATTCTATTGAAACTTAACATTCTTACTAATTTGCTTTTAATGCATTAAAATGAGCTTGCAATAGGTAACTATTTTTACCTTAACCATTGTTTTATTCCATACGAGAATGAGCATATACAAGGAACTAAGTCAGGGCTTAAAATTGCCTAATACGTTTTCTTTCAAAGATTACTGCGTAAGTTTTTAATACCCATAGACACCTACGAGCGCTCTTGTCCACCGATATCCTGGAAAAATATATCTACACAATATATATTTCAAACAAATAAAAATGTGCTAATATCTAGTTTGTTTTGAAATCGTACGCTATTTATGGTTTTACACTTAATTGAGTATACGACATGAATACTATTTAAGTTTATAGTACATTTAAATGAGAATGAACACATTTACGTCCTATTGTTGTTTATAAGCCTTGTTGAAACTATTCACTATGTGGCTACGCAACATACATTACTCATTGGATTCATGATTCGCAACTATTAATCTTTTGTCTTGATGCCTGAATCTCATCCGGAATGCAAAATAATTTGGACAATGGTACATAACGATCGACACTTGACCTATCGCCGCCGACAGCTGACAGTCGCCGGCAAATGATCATAACAAATCGATGCTGACATCGATGTTTGATCAGCGCTGCGGGCTGCTGATAAATTTGTATATTGATATTGCTCAATCCGGTACCTTTGTATTGCATGTTTGCTAGTCATCGCTTTGAAATACGATATTTATGTAAAGTTCATATTATTATGACAGTATAATATATTTGACTTAAGTAATTCGTAATTTTCTGGAATGATACTGTGTATAGATACTTTTAGATTGTCTAACATGTTAGACTGATTGTTTATACTGTAAGTATAAGCACATATTACCTATTATTTTAACCACTGTCAAAATAAAGAGCTTCCTTAACTAATTTTCATTTTTCATATAAAACGGACTTTTAATGTAATATATTAAATAGAAAATTGTTTCCAATACCTTGATTTGTCAGATTAAGTAACTGTGGGATAGATTAACGTCCTCTGGCATGATCCTTAACTTTTTAATAAATCTTTAATTGATTCCATTTATCTAAAATACAATATATTCAATTAAGCTGAATTTAGACATATTTAGATAGATTAAAATAGTAAATAGGCAAAGTTATCGAGAGAATCGGACAGTATCGATGCTGCAGATCACGGCGACCTTGACTCTGATTGCCATTAACCGACTTTGACCTGCGCTGCGTCTCGTACAGCGTCGTGACGCCGCGCCGTGTTACGAATATAAAAAGAAACACACATGGTCCATTTACACGAATGAGCTGATGGTTTCGTACAGTAAATATGAATAGTATCTTGTACCTGCATCAAAGGAAGATTTTGGAAATTTTTAAGAACACTTTTCACTCCTTTCCACTGGTTTTTATTCATACATAATAACTAAGAACATTTTATGCATTATTTGTAATAATTTTGATATATTTTAATCATAAACAACGGACAATTTTAACCGTATAGTACAGATACTGCAGATTACGACGACCTTGACTCTGATTGTCATTAACCGGCTTTGACCCGCGCTGCGTGGCGCTCAGCGTCGTGGCGCCGCGACGTGTCAGAAATAAAAAAAAACACACACAGTCTATTTACGCTCGTGAAGTGTTATATACGTACTGGATAATGTGAAAGCAACAAAAACTTTCAGTATAAATTTTCAAGGGTTTTTATTATGAAAACCCTTATTTTGTAAGCAAAATCCACCCAGACTGATTCTATAATAGTATGGTATGGTAAATTAGACACTTATAATTTCATGATTTTTTTATGTTTTGGGAGAAAAAATTGAGAACGGAACTCTAAAATTGTTAAAATCGTGATCGTACGTAATTTTTTGAGGACCATTTAGCAAATGTTTTAGTCCTCGTCGCCCGCATGTACAGCGATCATCTCGCGGTCATTAGAGTAAGGTTAGCGAGTGATTTACTCTTAATATTTTCTACAAAATTTAGTCTTTAACTACGTACGTCCATATAACTAAATTAGAATAAATTTGATTGAACAGTACGTTCATAAATAAAAAAATAATGTATTAATAACATTAATTATTTTTTCATCGTACACATTATACTTATACGTAATGTTGCATTGCACAATAACGTTGAAATGGTAAGACTATAAATAGGTAAATAAAACCTTTTTTTTCCGACATTTACATGTGTATGTTACTCACGGTATATCTAAAATTCTTAATTTTGGTTATACGATATAATTAATTAGCTGCTTTCAGATAAGAAATGGTATTTCCTGAGTCATATCATTAATTTGCAATCTCGTCTTCCAGTCAATTATCAGTCAATTACAGCACAAAACGAATAAGTTTACGCATATTAGGTATATCGAATATTGATCAAAAGAAATCACGATCAATATATATTTACATATACGTATATGCGAATGCCTAAAACGTCACTCTAATTTTGATGGTTCTTACAAATTCAACTCATAAGACGCTATGTTACTTTTAAAGATTAAGTCATAACATTGTAAGATAGCCTTCCCCGCAGACAGCTTGGTGCCGGCAATCGGTCGATTGGGAAACGCTATCTGCCTTTACACAATATATAGCAGTCAATCGATATTTGTCGCAAAAAATGCTTATTTACTTGTAATATATGTATATACAAATTAATGTAAAGTCATAAACGTTTCGCATACGTACAAATGCTTCTTATAAAGTACATGAATAAGTGCAGTAAATCAATATTGGCATATAACTAAAATATTTGTAGAATAATAGTGTCAAAGACGCTAACCTTGTGTGACTTCGGGACTATTCACAAAGTACTGTGTGTGTTCTAAACCATGATGCATTTAAATTAATATTTATTTAATGGAAGTCGGTTAAATTTTTTGTTTATTTTTTTTATTGTTACGCAATAATAGAATAAGTTTGTTTTCTTTATTTACATTAACAGCTTCAAATAATACTAAATAATAAAAGGAAAGAAAACAAAACGAAAAAATATTTGCTTTATAGAGTTTGGTAGCCTACAAATTAGTTACCACCATGTAAATAAATAGCCTCCACAATTATTCAAGTATAGGTGTCGAAATGGTGCAAAGAAATTGCCCTTTTACCTTAATCATATTATTTTGATAACTGATAACTGACCGTGACATTTCTTTGCATTTCGTAAGCTCGTGTGAAAATTTACAAAAAATAATTTGGTATGCCATATTATTATAAACTCTATAGCAATATAGTTTCAAGACTGCAATGACATGTCGTATCGTTATTGGATAGGCGATAAATGTTGAACGATAAAAACTGTAAAAAAATAAATGTATCGTAGAAAAGAATGTATCGCACTTTTCAAAAGTTTTTACTCAATTTTATTAGTATTTTTTATATAATAACAGTTCGTAGAGATTTTTAAAATTATTAGTTGTTAGGAATTAATAAGCTAGTGATATTATATTGTTCGCATATTTCAAAATTTGAAAACTATACAAATCCATTTACAGCGGACCTGGTTATATTTTTATTTTTAACATTATATCGCCAGCTATAACACAAGTGTCTTAATGACTACGAGTAAGTTCTTGTCCACTTATAAATCAGGTATCCTACATCGGATCAAGGTATTTTACTTTAAATTAACTTGGTTTTGGACGCCTTTGATAAATAAGATTCGATTGCAATATGAATTACCCTTTTAATGCCAACTTCGATCGATGCATGTAATTTAAACGACTTTCCTCTTAATCAGAAGCATATATACTTTAAGTTTTTTATGCATTTATTGTAGTATCATGTACTAATGTAATCATAAAAGGTCTATCATAAAACAACTTATGTATTTTATATGTAAAACGTGCCGATAATAAATATAAAAAAGTATACCTAAATTTATCTAACTTTGCTTTGAGGTACGAGTAATAAGGTAAACTTACACACTTTATACCCCTGCTTTAGTTTCAATCAACAATGATATGAGTCTTATGACTATTTCAGCTTGTATCATAATTATTTCAATTAATTACAGCTTGTAGGAAAAATTACATTTAGTGGTATGTACCAAAACATATTTTAAAAGCAGAAAATCATAATAGTACCTTTATCAGTCATTTTAACCGTAAAATGTAAAGAAATCGCGAAATTTCGTAGAAATCAACTTCATGTTTAATTATATCAACAAGAGTATCTCGTTTAAATTTATAGCACATTATCATATAGCATGGTTGTAATTAAATTAATTAAAATTCGCTTGAGCATATAAACTTGTGTAATATGTAAATAAGGAAAAATTTGGGTAATTATAAATACAACTTCCTTGTTATCTAATTCACGTAATTGTTTTGTCATTTATTTGACACAGAAGCAGCGAAGTAGCGTACATCACCTAATGGTAGCAAATGAAAGCCATCGATAGACGTCATAAACGATCCCGGACAAAATTAGGGTCCAACCTTGAGCTATCCTTAAAGATATAAGTTGGAATGTCTGAGATAAGTGAATCTTCCATCCCGCACCCTTCAAAGTTTTCACACCCTTTAATATGAAGCCTCCGGAGTAAAAAGTATTATCATCATTTAAATAGAGAATTATTTAACCATCCTGATGGATGGTTATGCAATTCTCTATTAGCCGGTTAAGATAGACGTCGTAACACAAGAATTCATGCTAATGGTAACTTCTAGAAATTTAAAATTCTTCGTATCTATATATATTCGAATAATAAAAAGTAAATTTTTTGTACTTTTAAAAACAAAATTTCCTAGTATTTTCTTTTATTATTGAAACGTAAACCTTTATGGAATGGTAAGTTATTGATTTGTCAATCCAAGGCTTAGGCGCACGTGTTGTTTGCGGCCGATTGCTCCCGGGACCGGTTCATATATATGTAGATTTAGAGGGTTAAAGTCGAAAGTTGAGTTCAGTTCAATGAGTACAAAGTGCATGATTAACTTTACTTATTCAATTAAATATGTCACTACACTCAATTGAATCTATTACTTAAACGTCAATATAATCTGTGTTTTTTTTTTTAATTTTCATTTTCTTTCTCTGATTGGAGTGGCAAACGGTGCATGCCTGTTTGCCACTTCAATCAGAGATGGTAAGTGGTCACTGCCGCCCATGGACATCTGTAAGCAACTTCAGATGCATGGGTTCTATCTGAAGTCAATCACAGATGCGTTGCCACTCCCGGGAAGATTCTCATATCACATTCTCATACCACAAACGTGATTTTTTGCCGTTTGTAGATAATGGTGCGGAACCCTTCATGCGCAAGTCCGCCTCGAACTTAGCAGGTTATTTGTTAAAAATAAAATTTAGGTTGCTCCCGAAAAAGTGTTTTTAGTTAAAATTTTTGAAGGTATAAAATTGAATATATATATGTCATGTATTTTATTTAATGCGGGCGAAGCTGCAGGTTTCAGCTAGTAGTAAATACATTGTAAAATTTCTTACATCGATGATTTACGACTAGTAAACGCCATGTAGGTGACGTATTATCATGCATCCGCGACTTTTCTCGGTCACTGGGTGTAACTCTACTTAGCCAGTCAAGCGGATAAGTTCCTAGAAAGCTGTCCGACTTCTAAATTTAGGTTATGATTAATTATTGCACACGTGTTTGAACTTCTTTGGAGCATTTGTTTCATCCTATTTCTTATTAACATTACGAATGCGAAAGTTTATGAAGAAGCATGTGTTTTTGTTACTCTTTCACGCCAAAATTAACCGTCGGATTACGCTGAAACATCGTACACACACAGTTTATACCTAAGATATAAATACATGGTATATTTATTATCAGGATAGATGTGACTGAAGCGGCCAAATCCGCGTTAACTACCAAGCTTATTATACATAAATAAGGACATTTAGTTTCAAGGAGAGACAAAACATCCGACTACATTTGCCCTACTGCACCGTTTTATAACAGAAAAAACTAAGGCTCTAGATGGCTATTAAAATATTTATAACGACTGTACTACGACAGAAAAGAATCAAAGAGGTCTACCAACTTTTTCAACACATTTGTATACATAGTTAGTTTTCGCACCAATTTTACATGTAATCTGCTTCTAGTTAATGTTATATAGAATAATGAAGTAGCTCCTTGCTTACATATCTTTGTATAAACCTATACTACTCTTGATACAAACTTCTAGCCGACAAAATATTTTAATAATAAACACAATTACTTTCAGTAATTGGTTTTTCTATTTCTCGATACTTAGAATATTAATTTGTTAGGAGGTCGCCTGCTTTATGTTTTACGTCTATTGTGCCTCGATCCGTATGTATGTCGCACGTAGAGTCTAGAAGCCCGGTAGCGTGGCACTAACTGCTTACTCTAATAACTGAGATAGTTACGTGACCACACGTTATATGACGTGTTCTTTGTCCGATTTTATGTTTCCACTTTATAATCATAATATGTAATACATTTCTATACTAATAAATATATTAATTTGCAATCATGTATAATACATATAATACTGATATTGACATTACGTCTCGTGTTCACCGACGAAAATTACGGTTTTACGCAGAAATGCCTGTCAGTGTATTACCATTTAAGGTTTGTCAAAATCAACAAACAAGATCATCTAACAAGAGGTCTAAGATTAGTTCAACAAAATTGAAATTAAAATTACTTTGTGGCGACCCGCAACTCGTGAAGAAATGGCGCTATTAGTATTCTGAAACACGCTATCAAAGTATTCTTAATACCCCGCACATATACAAGTTCCGAACAAAGACTGTCGGAGCACGGCCGCTCCCCAGGCATGATCACCTAGCCTGGCGGGAGATCTCCCTTTGACAAAACTTTATTGTATTTAATTGTGCTATCGTAGCCCTTCAAAAAACGTTAGTAATTTTCGTTTACATATATTTTTCTTGATTACCTTAGCTTCTGACTTAAATTCTTATGACATTTTATTAGATTGATTACTATACTTTATTATCTTTTTGTTTAAAAGGAAAACGTACTAAAATCAGTAATTTTTCACAATATACTGATTATATAAAATATCTATATTAACTACTATTAACATTTTATCTTTAAATAATAAATAGTTTAAATAGCCTTAGTATTTAGCTAGTTTTACAATTTAACATGGTATGAATCGACTCCGCGGTCAATAGAAGTAAATTGAAAGTCAGGGCTGTCTCTGTCAAAGGTTTCGCCGCCAAACAGCCCGGCAATCTATCACAACTATCGTAAGGCACACTTGTAATTAGTTATAGAGAGTCAACCAAGCGTGAAATATGTTGATTGATCGTGATGTTTCGGTTTGTTGCATGTAAGTACTAAGCCGCTACGGAGATTTTCTCAAAAGTTCAAAACAACAGGTTCACATATTACGAAATTGCGAAGTTTCGAACGCCTTTATGTCGAGTCGTACAAATTGAAGAGAGCATTTATGTTTCATGTAGTAGAAATAGACGAGTATGTGTAAGTATGGAAATGTTTATGTTCAGTTTAACATTTAATATGTTTGTTCATTTACATAACATAGTTCTTCTTTTGCACAATTATCAGTGGCCTAACCAGTCATTTTCAATTAATAAATTACACAGTCTTAAATTCCAACGATGATTTAATGTAAAATTGATACTGCTTTTAATGGATACTTAAAAACACATAATAATTAAGCAAAACTACATATGCGCTAGTGCTCAAAAACCGCATATAGGTGAAGGTCCGTCTATCTATCGATCAAAAAGATCATTTCAACGCTAATTATCGTTTGGCAAAGACATCACGTCTCCCGGCCTCCTTAAAATGTCCAGGCCAATTAATAACGAATCACTTTAAGAGATTAACACTTGACAATCTGATGAACGCAACCTTGTTTGAGACTGTTTATTTTAATATTAACTTGATATATCATTTATGTATTTTAATAACACTCGATAACCAGCCTCGGGGGTCGATCGACAATGGACCTAAAGAATATCGGTTGCGAAACACTCACCGGTCTTACGAGTGTTGCAATGTTTACGTTTCAGTTCAATGAGTAGGATTATTAGCGAGCAGTGAGATAAAATTCAATTATGTACCTTATAATATACAATGAGTTCGTTACGTCGTTGCGAATTCTTCTGCAGTTGACCTCGCCAGCGCTCATGAAGCTATCATTTAAAAACGATTAAGAGAAATTGCATAGATTTATTTAATCATCGTGAATGCTCATTTATTTAATAAATCGTTTGTTGATAGAATACTTTCACAGTGTATTAATATTTTTATTATGTTTGGTATGAAGTACGTGTGATTCAGCATCATTGGAACTTAGAGGTAATATAATTTTATTAAAAACGGAAATAACCTAACTGTAATAAATTAGTAATATTATTTCTGTTCGTTAATCGCTTCAATCAATCATTTCTTCGTCATTAAATTTATCGTACGTGAGAAGTAGTGGAAAAATTAAAGCACTCCTTGCTATGACAATCCGTATGTATACGGATTGTCATAGCAAGGAGTGCTTTAATTTTTCCACTACTTCTCACGTACGATAAATTTAATGACGAAGAAATGATTGATTGAAGCGATTAACGAACAGAAATAATATTACTGCACTTTTAATTAGATAAACTCAATCAATAATATGCGTTAATACATATTATTCATTTTACTTTTATTTTAAGATTATCTGTGGGTGTGATTGCCGGCACACTTTTATATGAGACGACCATCATAGTCCTCGGGAGTAGCAACGCATCTGTGATTGACTTCGTACAGAACCCGTGTTCTGTATGAAGTTGATTACAGATGTTCATGGGCGACAGTGACCACTACGATCATGTGGAATGCATGCTCGTTTGCTACTTCAGTCAGATAAAAAAATCTACAACTGTCAATGATAAAACTCGAGCTCACGATATATTTTTGAACTCCTACTTTTAGTAGTACCTATATTAATGTTAGGAAGAGCGATAAATCCCTTAAAATCATACATAGACATGTACCGTATCTCATCGATAGGTCGAAGTAATAAAAACGTTCTAACAGCTTTTCAATGAGTGTGTCCTATGGAATTAATTATTATATTTATAACCACAAGTTGTTCATGTGAGAGCAGTGAGGTAACGGCCACCGCACCGCTTGCACTTGACCCACATCGGACCGGTCCCGAGGCAGTGGAACGGAACTCTTCCTATCCTTAAAAAATCGCATAAAACTAAATTAATGTTGCTAGCTGCAAAATCTTTTCTTGCAATACCCAGATAAAAACTTTTGACACAGTGAAAGTAACGTGTTAGGAATTGTTACACTTTCTATGTGTACTCAACCGCAAAACAAGATTCATGGACGTTTTTTTCAAAAATAGGTACCTCTTGCAATTTGACATGCTAAGTGTTTTTTCTCTTAATATAAATCATTCAAGCGAGTAGGTACATATGTCGATTGTCGGTCTGAATAATTTTACTACAGGAAAATAAACAAAGATTAAATCACTTGTAGGTCAAGCGTGAACAAATAATAGTTTAACATCAATAGTGTTTTATTACTCTTAATTACCTGCTAAGTGATGTACTTAGCCAAAAAGCCTGCTAAATATATAGCACTTATCATTCAACAATTCATTGTCATTAGAGTCACGATCGCGAGTAATCCCGTGTGATTGTATTCCGCTTCTAGGATCGAGTGTCCAAAGCAGAACAATCGATCATCAATCGAATATAGCTGATTTATTGACCCTTCGGGCCATCTGACGCACCATCAAGTCAAAGTATTTGGAGTTTTGCTATTTGTCGATATCCATTTGATCCGATGTTGATCAATAAAGCTATCTATACAGTTATAATTACATTGTTACTTCATTCATATGCGCGTCGGTGGATGAAAGGAAATCTAAGTACATTTCATGATTAACGCCGTTTAGTTCTATATTTCGTAAAGTATGAATTAACTTGGACAAGTGAGGGAAGCACCTCCCTACCTACCCTCTCTTAACGCAACGTTTTGCGGGTAGGTAGATTATGTCGTGCGATCGGAATGTATAAAAGTGGATGGGCTGACTTAGTTGAGGGATTACTTTGTTAAACGTACTGCCGCTCACACCGCTTAACGGAACGTTATTCTTGTTAATACTAGTTATACGTTATTCTAAATGTTAATTCCGTAAAGTGTGATAGTGACTAAATTAGTGTCGTAATTATCTCCTAGCCCGTAATTCTTATGCCCATAATTGAACGCTACCATGACTGATATAGGATAGGCCATCCTATGTGTACTGCCTGCATCCTATATACGTATAGTTTAGAAGCAGTTGTTTTATTATGCAAAATCATATACTTACCCGGTTACCCGTTACTTTTATTAATTTCGTTAGTAATCTGCCCTATTGCGTTCATTCCTTGTTTCAAACAATTGATCTATTAATATGTAAATTAACATTAGTCGATACTATTGTTTAGATCATCTGTATTGTTTTTTATTCCTACTGATGACGTCTATACATCTCATTTATTCACTTCGCACATTTACTTATGGATCCAATAATGAGAGTATGACTCTAAAATTAAATAATAAAAATTATATGTAGGTACATCAGAACAAATAGCAGATACTTATTATATACTTATTATTTATTATTATAGATACCTTGGGATTCACATATGTATATTGTTTGGATAGGTTTAAATCAGTTTATGCCTACTATTTGGTCTCGTCACAAAGCGTGCTAATTTAACTTTTTTATTATACGTATTATATAGATATTTTACTTAATGTCATTCTAATACTACATTCAAACCTTATAAAATAAATAAAAAATAAAATAAATATTTTTTAATTAAAAGTAGAGAAAATTGTAAACTGCATTATTTATAAACCTATTATGAATAGATTTTTTAAAGTATTGTTTCACTGAATCGTTTTATAATATTTTAATAGTCCACAATAAACATGATATTTTATTAGATATGCACTTTTATGCAAAAACATACTAATAATTAATCGTTAAATTATGAATATATTTGCTTATATGTTTACTACTTATTACATAATCATCTCGTAAAATATTGCACATTAAGATATTATATTGAATATCTCTGTATCTAAATGTAAGCGAGAGGAAATGTACTCGTAATACGCCCTTAGATTTTGTTATCGGGCGTCAAAACATTTACATATTGTGCCGTGTAAATCTGGCAGCTGTGATGGATCGCTACGAATCAAATCAATCAAATAATTAAGCAATTGATTCATAATGCACAAGCTAAATACGCCGTCGTACGAAATCAAAAACAAATGTAACATTAAGCAAACCGTTTTGTCTTGAAGGTTTGATATTTTGACGGCGCTGAACGAGCGGCATGATTGATCCGTAATCGCAAATACACCTCGAAAATTATCCGCGATGACCCGCTGATCGATTATTAATAATGTAAGGCAAAATTATCTCATTATTGATATAGTGTTAGCGTTCGTGGTCCATAATTCATTTCAAATGTTAATATTGCATATCAGTTTAATAAATTGATGAAGATTCGCTTAAAGTAACAGGTCGCATGGCATTGAGTGTTTATTAAGTAATTAGCTATGGAAGCAATTAATATCTATATCGTGCAGACATAGGTTCGCAATATTTAACATGCAGTACGGTTCAAAGGTCGCCTGAGTCACGGACAGGATGCACTTTCTTCAAACTAAGGACGATTTGGTAATAGAGTTTTAACTTTTAAATGCTGTGGAGTTGTCTATGGGCGTGTTATATTCTTTTACAAGCTGTGACTGACAGCTTTAAAAGTGTGGCATTTAATAATGTATCCTGAGATAAAACAATGTTCAAATCCAGACAAACAAAAAATACCAACAATGCCTAGGTTTAAACTTATTTTGCTACGAAGAGTATGTGCCGTTAATAAATACTATAATTTTAAATTAATACTTTTATATACGCTACAATTATCTTTTAATTATATCATATAAACAATTTCCCAGTGAGCAAATCCAGTTATTCTGCCAGTAGGTACCTAGTAAAACTGTAATATCAAAATAAACCTTTTGAAGTATTTTAATTTAGTTCGTATTATTATTGACCTGTCGCTTTTCAAGAGCAGAGAAAGGCTCGGCGGGGATGTTTTTGTGCCATCGTAACACTTCTAATACCGGTTTATTTTATTTAAATATCTTATGCACCAATTGATACGCAGCCTGCACCCGTGTCCCGTTATCGTCCTCTCTCGGAAACGAAATAAATAAAAATAAACCAGTTTCAAGATAAAAATACCATTTGATTTACTACCTGAAATATTGCGTACTTTTTCATACAGAGAAGCTTAAAAAGGAATTGAACAGTTATATTGCATCTGTATCAATTTGAATTAAGATGCGCGGTATTTCGAATGCCACGAGGAACGCGTTTGAAGTCCAGTTTTCTTTAATATAAATATTTGTTAATTTAAGATTTGATTTTATATAAAGAATAAAATAAGACAATAAGATAACAATGACAATTCTTTAAATTAATTAATTATTATGTGCATTGCTAAATACTTCCATATAAACGAGAAAGTACTCAGTAAGCTGGCTATGTGTGAGTTGATCTCACACACCTTTGATAATAATAATATGGATAAGTCTCACTTAATTCGTTCCTTTAGTATGCTCTTATTTAAAAAAATATAACAATCTTTGCTACATTTAAAAACAGATTTCAGAGGCTCACATTGCTGTCATAAGCCGTACTAATGAGTAATTGTAATTACATACAAATCAATGACTTTGGTTTTGGTTGTACATTGAATTAATTCGTCAAAATAACAGCTCTCTCCTATATACGAACCGCTGTAATCAAATATTTAATTTATCGAGATAATTGCAATAATATAATTTATAATTTATTTTAAATTGACCCTTTTAATTTTCCTTCACTCTTCAGATTAAGTTTATTTAATATGACAAAACTGTTTAAGTTAAAGAGACAGACTTTCAAAGATAAATATTTAGTTTTTGTACTGATTTTTGACTTAGGTATATTATGAAGTCATAGTGCTAAGTCACTTATTTGGTTATTTACAATACTGTTTTATAAAATAAAGTCAGAAAAGTCTAAAAGAAACGTACAACTTTTACACTTAGAACTCATACTAGCCGTATGTCATATAAATCAAAATAAAATGAATTATATGACTTTCTTGGTTTATTACAAGCTTTGTTAAAAAGTAAGTTTACCATTAATTGGAAACATTACCAATAAACGTGCCAACAACCATTTTAGGGCTTATAAGAACCGACACAGTGTTACGATCAAAGGACAGTAGTTACTTAGTGTTTAATTTTATGACTTAAGACTTAATTGACTAATTGCGTTATAATTCGGTAAAAAAATAGTAGATCACCTACTTTCATGGCGGTTTAAAACTGAGCTCTCACTCATCAATCTTTTTCAATATGGTAAACTGTCTTACTGTTGATAAAAAAATATGAAGATATTTAAAAACCATCAACATGTTAGTTTTAATATTCAATTGGTATTATATATCTAAATGAATTTTAATGTGGAAGGCGACAAGCTGGCTGGATACGAAGGGCACCGAACGATAGGTTATTCAAGTCCTTTCCTGATATGTAGGCAATATACCTACATATTTTTCTTATATAAGTTAGTTACTTTTTTTTAACTTCAGCGTGATTACTGAATCAATAATGTAGATACCAATATTTTCGGATTTATAGAAAATTATATACCTATAGAGTTTCCTATTGCCAAGGTAAGGAATTGTAACGAAAAATTGTTCAGGGTTCGAAGTATATTTAGTTCTAGAGACAAACGACAAAATGAATATGGTTATTAATCATTTCTACGGATTTTGGGTAATTCATAGTATATTTTAAAACATATAAGAACCGTAAAAAAGTAATAAAAAGTCATCATACGATGATACTGAGAGAAATCGTTAACCACTTTAAGCTATTCCCTAATATCTACTCTCAACGCCATCATTCTAAATTTATGTTTGTCATCGGCAATAAACGTAAATTTATGCACATTAGTATGCATAGCGAGTGCATCTTTCCATTTAATATAACGGGATGCAAATCATAAAAATTGTTAGAAAGCATTATGTAAAATGCAGTTGCACAACAAGATAGTGAGGTAACAGAATTAAAGATTGGTATTAAAATGAATGTGCGATAATCTTGGAAACAGAATGCAGTACAATAGTTGTAACATTTTATTTCCAGAAATGCAGTGTTTTATGTATAATAGTTTGCTTCCCCTGGTGTTTTATTTGAACATAGAAAGATAGTAAATGAATATAAATTGTATATCATTTCATTACGCCTACGCAATCTCACTTAAGATTACGTTGTTAAAGTTACATATGCGATATAGGTTGCAAATATCACATATTCCTAGCTAAAAATGATAATAATCTTTTCAAAATGATACAAATAAAGTAATATATTTTGTTATCACGTTTTCGTACAATAATATTAACATCTGTAGTATTTATAAATAACAGTCAATATTGAATGAAAATTTCATTAACAAAAAATATGCGTTCAGTGATTTTATATAGGTACACGTCAAGATTAAGATTAAATGATTTTCTATTCTTAAGGATATTATGTCTAATATACGCTGCATATTATGTTTGCAAGAATCTGTCACAGATCGATATTTATTGGCGAAGTAAGCAGATAACCTGTAAGCCATTAGTTACTGTGCAAGTCACTGAAGGGTACTGTAATTGATAACGTTGGATTTCCATCTAGTTGTCAGCAGAACAGTTGGTATTTGGTTTAGACACGCAGGCTGGGTTCAAAAGGGCACACACAATTCGCCAGGTCTGTTAATATGCTGTGTAAAATGTACGATAATACCATTTCGAGTATGAATCTTGTCAAGATTTAATCATAAACTGATATTAAATCTAAGATTGGATTGAAAAAAACATTTTTATAGGACACCGCGTAATCAATAAGTATTAAGTTTAAGAATTTTAAGTATTATCCTTTCTAATATGAATAATAGAATAGCTTCATAATTATAGTTCAAATCCTCTATTTCAATTAAATTACCTAAGTTTTAACAAACTTATAAAACGAATAAACGATACTGTTATAACTAGTGTTTCAACAAAGCTCTAATTAATTAATATTTACCATTATTGATTATTATTAGTATTTTGTTAACATAAATACATTTTATTTAAGTGTACAGTTTAGTAGCGTTCAATATTTTGTGATAAAAAATATCTACGTTATTTTGTCTTATTATGAACTTTATACGGACTAGTTGTTATATTTTATACTAGATATTGCTACCGATAACAAACAGAAAAGCATTTGGACCTAGGCTTGTTAAGCATAATGTTTTAAATTCGTGTACGTATGGATTTATTTACGATACAACCGCCTGCATATATGTAGAGTTGATGCGAATAAAACATTCCGGAATCGGTGTAACGGTAGTTCAGCTCTCGGTCACTCTTCGAACACAAAATAATACTCCCGTGAGAAATTAACAGGCATTCCAAAGTTATAGATATCAACCAAAAATAAAGCATGTAGAGACGGACATCAACATTTGACATGCCAATCTTATGCTATCTATCCTATTAATATTATATATGTAAATTTTCAAAGATGTATGTTTTTGAGCAGTGATAGCCTAATGGTTGAAACTTGCCCTCTCGATCGAGGTTCAAACCCAGGCACGCACCACTGATTTATGTGCGTATTAGAAATTAATTATCACTGCTTTTCGGTGAAGGAAAACATCGTGAGGAAACCTATACACCCGAGAGTTCTTAAAAAAAAAAAAAGTTCTCGGAGGTGTGTGAAGTCCACCAATTCGCACTTGGCCAGCGTGGTGGACTATGGCCTAAACTCTCTCATTCTGAGAGAAGACCCGTGCCCAGCAGTGGGACAATAATGGGTTGACGAGATGTTTTTTACTGTGTCACGCAAAAGTGAGATTTCATTATAATCATACATACAGGATATGTCCAAGATCAACACATGGAATGACGGGATGATGAGCCGCGGGAGAACCTAGTAAACCAAATAAACTATCTAACCTTATAAATAAATATTTGTAATGAAATAAACCATGACTTTCGTGACACTCTTTCTTGTATAAAGTAGAATATAAAAATGTTCAAAAAGTGAAAGATAAATTTGAATTAATAAACAACATTTAGGGTACTATTCTCTTTTAAGCTATTGCATAGCTTCTATCGAGGGCCTTGAGCGCGGGTACCGAATTCAGAAATTTGAGCGCGGGTACCGAATTCAGAAATTCCGTAACGAAAAAAAAAAGAGTTGTGTCACAATGATTTTTATATAGAAAAATTAACTAAAATATTTTAGGTATTTCAGCCAATTTCCTGAAAAAATCCCTTTGGAGTTAATTTTCTTAAATTTTTTGGGTTATATTGATATACATCTGAAATGTTTAACAGGATAAAATGCAAGTTGCCCTTTCGTATCGAAAATATAAAGGTCGCGCTCCAAAGAGTAAACATGTCAAAATACAAACTGTACTTTAACTGCCAGTTAAAATATTATGCAAATTTAATTAGTTGATTAATGATTTGCTTTATCTACGGATCAGTAACAAGCCCTTAATTGCGGGCAGGTATTTTGTAATACGCTTTAACCTTATTATTATCACAGTGTTAACATGCTGTACCATAACAGATATGGACTGATATACCAACTCGTATTGTAACAGACGAGAATTTAATATTATACTGAATGTATGCTAAATAAAACGTTTTAATGGTGCCGAATTCTGCACTTTTATAAATTCCATAAGACGTCAGTAAACGTTATTAAAAGGAAACAGTTAATTACAATCTTTAAATGTCCGTATGTACCTACTATTTTGTATTGTATTATTTTCTACTACCCATTATATACCTACTCATAGTTGCTATACTACTCATAGTTGTCCACCAATTCGCACTTGGCCAACGCGGTGGACTATGGCCTAAACTCTCTCATTCTGAGAGAAGACCCGTGCCCAGCAGTGGGACAATAATGGGTTGATGACATAGTTGCTGACACACAGAAATTGTAATGTTATTATTTTGTACACCCTACCCTTTCTTGCATTTGAGATATTTATCTTCAACCGCACTAAGGTTCTTTGAAAGAGATCGCTATTTTAGGGATCAGACCGCCTCTGGTATCTTGTACCTTGTGTTGCGTGTCTTTATTATTTTTTGAGTTATATCTGATTTTGGTGTACTTGTTTTAGTATAGAACTTCTGATACTGTTAGAATCAGTTGCACGTTACACGAGTGCGTGGCAATTTGGACAACTTTAGTTATAATACCCATATCTGGACGATGTATAAAATACAGGTTAAACCTAAAGCGATATAATGCGTTTTACACAACACGAACTTATGTTGTTGCGGGAGTAAATTCGCTTCTAGTATGCAAGTGCTTAACTTAAAAGAAATTTACGACATGATTCTAAATTGATAAACTGTGGACAGAACGTTTAATCCAATTTGAGTTACGATGACTTAATGTATAGTGGCAGCGCTTTAAATTTGTGTTGGTCGTAACTTCACAGTTTCTCGTGGTATTAATTCGTATAAATATAAAATAATTGGTGTCCGAGCGGCTCGCTGTGAACACTTGCGTGACCTGGATCTGTACGTGTCGAGCCGTCTTGAGAAAAACAACTATGGAAAATTTCATAGCGTTTGCTGAACAACGAACCATATTTTAATTCCTTTTTTGTCACTTTTATTTTGTTTCACATTTTATACTTGAAAATATTCGTAACTCTTAGTAGTCGCCAAAGTGCAATGTAAACATTAAGAGCGAAACCTAAAATCAGTAATTTGGTAAAGAAATTACCTTAATTTAGGTACTTAATTCATTTTATCAATAACATTCCCAGTATAGGTACTTATATAGTAGGTAGATATTATATATTGTGACCTTCTTTCTTGCATATAGTTATATATAATATCCTTGATTGTCAAAGTCCCTAGATAGTAGATAATAAATGACATATTAACATCCACTTCGCCACCAGTAAAATGACTGTAAAATGTCATCTTCATAAATGCCCTGACCCGACCTACGCCAGCGTAGGCTATTAAATCATAGGTACACTTACGTTGCAATATATTATAGATAAATAATGTTATAAATAATTATTGATCAAAATATGTATTAGTATTATTAATATATCCGGTGCGTGTCGGATAACGAGACTCGAATGTACCATACATTAACCAGTTAGCTACGAATGACGAGAGTTCAACATGAGACTTAGGACTATTTAAATTATGGAAAACCATTTATGCTTTATTTTTGTGAATAGCTAAGTTGTGCAAGATGTTTTCTTTTTAAATCATGTAGACCTTCTTCTGTATCTTTCCTTGTTTTATACGAAAACTGTACTCATAGAAAGTTCGGTTATTTTAAACTGTTTTACACTGATAACATTAGGGATTGTAGACGCCCTTGATCGTACGGTGACCGTGCACACATGCTACGACATAATGACGTGGAAATATGTACTGCCGATAAAGTATCGGCAATACAGTATAATACCGTTTTATTACATGACATGCCAATTAATTTTAATCTTAAAAAGTACAAGTTCAGATGCGATATAATGAAAGCTCCTAGCAATAAACTAAACTTTTAACTTCAGTTATGTGTAAGTCACCATAACTTAGAAAATTGACAAGGCTGCCTTTTTGTAAATTATCAATATATAAGTGAAAATATATTGAGCAATATGTAGGTACACTTTGAATTGACCAATGGACAGACAGTCCAACTATATATTTATACATTCGATTCAAATAAATAAATTGAGAGTAGAATAATTTTATTGACATGGCGCATACGCCTTTACATTGTAGGTAAATTGAATTTTATACGAATGAAACTGCCTCGTTTGACGTGCGTGAACGCATACGCTGACCGTTTTCTGATAAAATGTCATGATACGATACTAATAAAACTGACCACATGCACATTTACTTCAAATAGTATTTGGATCAAGGAAACTGTATGTTGTATTAAATCGGTAACAGTACGCAATGTTTGACAGGGCGTGGTTTCCGGGCTATGTATACAGATACTATAAAACCCGTGTGAACTTTTTCTTGTAATTTTTAAACCACATACTTTTAATTCTAATTGTAGCACATCTTATATTTATGAGTCAATTAAATTTGAACAACGTTTTAGTAGAATGTATTTAATCGTGTAACTGCTTGCCATTTTATCAAGACCACCTCGTAGAGTAGCTACGTCGATACGACGTGTGCTATATTTCACGTTAGAAACTTTTGCTGTCAATGTTATTATTACTCTAATATAATTATAAATCAGCCACATAAATGATTTCAAATCATTTAGGTTTTTAGATCTGCTGTACTGCCAATTGCATAATGTAAACGTAGTAACATATCAAAGGACTTTTTTTGCCTAAAATAAATTTAATTATTTTGCAAATCAGAGCTTTCAGAGCAGTGATGGCCTAATGGTTGAAACTTGCCCAACCGGAAGGTCCGAAGTTCAAACCCAGGCATGCACCACTGTGAATGTGAAGGAAAACATCGTGAGGAAACCTACACACCAAAGAGTTCTTTAAAAAAAAAGTTCTCGGATGTGTGTGAAGTCCACCAAGTCACATTTGGCTAGCGCGGTGGACTATGGTCTAAAAATTTCGAGAGAAGACCCGTGCCCAGCAGTGGGACAATAATGGATTAACGATATATTTTGCAAAGCGGTAGAACGACCATGGTTCGACTTATTTTTAGCGTGATGCAGTTCTTGCATTTCGGTGGAAGTTGTGGTTACCGGTGCACTTTCATATGAAGCTACCATAGTCCTTGGGAGTAGCAACGAGTCAGTGATTGACTGTAAATATAATGCTTTCTAAGATGTTGATTACAGATATCCATGGGCGGCTGTGACAGCTTACCATAAGGTGGATTACACGCTCATTTGCTACTTAAATTATGTAAAATAAAACAGGACCTATATGACTTTTATACACTTAAATTTTGCACGTACGGAGTATGTTTATATTGTAGGTATATTAAGTTTGAAGTTGAATAAACTTGAACATTAAAATTATACTTCTCAATTTATTATTGAAGGATTTCAAGTGCAAGTTTGTAATATTTGTTTTATTGCTAATTTATGCAAAAAAGTAATTATATAACCGATTATCTCAGTGTCAGGGTCAGAGGATTATATATTATATTTCTAAATCGTGCCATTGGTTTTAATCTATTCACATCGTAGCTTTACATACGTACATATGTTCGATATTAGTTATTACAGTATGTTTAAAGATATATATGTATTAACATTCAGATAAATGCCATATAAATGTTATATATCTTTCGCTCGGAGGTATTTTGCTAACTAACGTAACATTGCAATATTTGACAGGTCAATGTTCAAATTGTAATAATAATATATTAGCAGTAATCGAGATTGAATGTGTTGGTTTCCGATTCTCATTATATACGAGTACGTACATAAATATTGTGAGCAAAATTAACACGTGACATTGAGTTTAGCCTAAAATATGTGATAAATGTATTTATAGTTTATGTTTAACTAAAGATTTAAACGATACGTAGTTAAGAAAATAGAATTATTAATTATTTTATGTCGCATGTTTACCTAGGTATTAACGAGCTAATTGATGAATTTTCATTTACTATTCTGTCTTCATTTTTTTATATTGTCTGAGGTTTTAATTGAATTTCTCGTAATTAACAAGTCATTACATTTAAGAAACAATAAGAAATAAGTTATAAATTCCCTACACGTACAATGTATTAGAATCACCATTTATAATAGTTTCAATTCAATTAGCAGTCCGCTACTGACCTATGACATAACTTGAGCAGTGACTCACTGCGCACTTAAACGCATCGAGAGATCTTAAGCGACATGAGGATGGCTAGAAGATGGTTATAAGATAAGATAAAAAGATATATAGTAAAGTTTCATACGTAATTATATACCTAGGTTTCATATATTCATTTAAAATTGTAATTTAAGAGATGTAATTGTAGAGATGAACTTAGGAAAATTAGCCGGAAGCTATTTTACACTTTTAAATAAATAACGGGTACTAAGGACATGCGGTTTTTTTACCGATATTTTGCACTGTGACATGTACATATATGATTAAGTATTTGATAAATTATTAACTAATTCTCAGCCGTACGATCCAACGAGTAAGGCATTTACAAAGCATTATAATAACACACGTCGAGTACAATTCAATCGTTAAGTTATCTCTCATGTAATATAATAATTTACACAATTCTAAGAAGATTTAAGCTGAACGCGTGATTTATCCTTAATTAAATATAGTAATTTTGATATGATTGTATGATGTAACTACGATTTGTCATAAATCGTTAAGCTACAATTATTAGGTTAAGGTCTGCTAATAAAAGACAAATGTATAATTACGCGCAAAATAAACTATGAACTACAATAAAAAAATCGTGTATTAAAATAGAAAATGTTTTTTCGTGCTATTAATAATGTAACTTGTTTGTATACGACTATTAATAATGTTATTTTTTAACAGGGTATCTGCCATGTTTCTGGCGGCCATATCAACCCGGCGGTGACGGCGGGGCTTTTCGCCGCTGGTGACATCAAGCTTATTAAGTCGGTGCTCTACATTATAGTGCAGGCCTTAGGAGCTACTGCCGGCGCTGCTTTCATCAGGGTAAATATAAATTTAACACTTTATTTTATCGTTTCAGGTATACATTTTGCAACTTACTTGTTAAAGTCTAAAAACCAGAGTAACGCAAATAAATCTCTTTAAAACCTAATATTGGCCATTCATGCCATACCTAAATAACCGTATAGAAGCTGCAAACAAGTATTAAATCCACCTCATGTTAAGTGGTCACTGCCTGCTGTTAAGTAAATATTTACAACTCACCACAAATACCACAGGAATCCCACCTTAGAACAAAGTTGGTGAAACTCTTATTAACATGTTTACCTTAGCTATTATAACGTTTTTCTTCTTTGTAGGGTATAGCCCTTTAAAAAAGTTTTATTTTATTGTTATTTAAAGATCTTACGAGTTATTTAAAGAAAAGTAAACATTGTTCAATTACTAGTATCAAAACACGACGTGTCTTCAAATGTGTGTTTATGCCAGGGCATAAAAGTAAAGATTACGTTAACTTCGTTTATTTTCGGTGTTCTTTTTACGTATCGTGCCAAGATCTCATATGAACTGGACAATGTCTTTTGATATATTTTTATATATTCTTAAAATTACGAGGGAAATTTATAACTTCCTACCTAAATAAGTAAAAAAACATAAACATGTCCTGGGAAAAACATGTACCTACGTGATAAGGCAGATGTATAGCATAGCATATTTTCATATGCCATTTAGGTATCAATCACGTCAACCCATTATTGTCCCACTGCTGGGCACGGGTCTTCTCTCAGAATGAGAGAGTTTAGGCCATAGTCCACCGCGCTGGCCGAGGACGAATTGGTGGACTTTACACACCTTTGAGAACTTTTTTTTTATTTAAGAACTCTCGGGTGTGTAGGTTTCCTCACGATGTTTTCCTTCACCGAAAAGCAGTGATAATTAATTTATAATACGCACATAAATCAGTGGTGCGTGCCTGGGTTTGAACCTCGGACCTCCCGATCGAGAGGGCATGTTTCAACCATTAGGCTATCACTGCTGTCACATTTAGGTATACTTATAAATAATTTAATATGCTGTGATAACGATAATTATGAATAAGGAATAAATTGATAATCACTTACCACCTTTGAAAAAATGCGAAATTATGAAAATAATATTCGCGGGCTCTATAAACTAAATATATATATGAAATGTATACCATATTGGCGGTGATTTTTTCAAATTACATAACTCACAGCAAGATCACGGATATCGATTTATCACCATTAACTGAGCGCCTTGTTAATAAATCGTGAGCGTTCGCACCGACATTCTAATCTCCTTATGGAGCTCATGTGTTGACGCTAAAAAGTGTCGCTCGCCCTGACACTGATGATCTTAGAATAAAGGAACAAATTGGAGCGCCGGCCTTCGCCCGCCGAGTTGCTCGAGTGCAGCGCAATCAATCCATGCTGTGAAATGGGATGTGCAATCCGACCGGTTTACATCCGCTCGTCAAATTAAATAGATAAACTATTCCTATAACATAGTTCACCGCCAACTATATTTCTTTTACCTATTAACTGTGTTTTTATCTGAAATAGCAAACACCTATAAGCAACTTCAGATAGAACATGAGTTCTATCTGAAGTCAATTACAGACGCATTGCTACTCCCGAGGACTAGGATGGTCGCCTCATATAAAAATGTGCCGGCAACCACACCAATCCATCGAAACGCAAAAAAATGCTTCACGTTAGACATAGGTGTGGCGGTGGTACTTGCCCGGGCGAACTACACTGGTTCTATCACCTGGTAAAGCGCACCTGTGCAATGGGTACCTAGGTAACAATAAAATTTTAAGGCATTGATCATTTGCTACTTATTTATAAAATAAAATAAGTCATGGCCTACTTATATAAGGTGATCTAAGTCTCAGCGGTAGCAGTCCATAATAATATTATTTGAGCGACTTTAATCAAGACCCCTGCTCTATTTGGAGCTGATTACAGATATCCTTACTCGGCTAACTAAAAGTTAATACATTTGACGGACTGCACGACTGTTTGCTATTAAAATCTGTATCTTAAAATTCTAAATAATTTTATATTAAAAAATAACTCGTAAAATATCTTGAGGGGTAATAATAACGAGGGGAGTGCTTTTATTTTAATATTTTATTTACTTATATATTTAATGATTTTCGAACGTGTATATATATATATATATATATATATATATATATGTATGTCCATTTCCTTAGCGCACGCTACTACTTTGAAAAAGACTTACTTTTCAAAGTAATATAGTCTACCTATAAATTTTTAAGTATAGCGCTTTTGATCAAAGAAATAAAAGGGGGAATGGGCTATACTTTTATTATCTATATAACAATATGGGTATCAAATGAAAGTTATTAAACAAGCCAACACATAAATATATATATTACAACACTTTTCTGTTATAAAAAATCACTAACTTTAATGAATTATTACATTAACTAAAAACCGGACTGCTTAAAAACAATCAGCTGAAACTGAAAGCAATCAATTTGCCTTACGCGGTCGGGTTTTTTGATTGATGATTTGAATAATTAACAAACTTACTTGTTGAGAGTAATAATATTTTTGTACGAGTTAATTTTAAACTTGTTATGACCGTATGTACAACTGACTCAATTACATCATCATTAACGCTTGTTTTAATTTTTATGGATAATTATCACTGTCACAAGCAATTTACGATATTGGCAAGATTTGACCTTAAGTACGGGTCCGTCACATGCGACATTTTACCCGCGCGCCGCACTACGCGCAAAGAGCGAGCAAAGACCATCAATTTAATCGATCACGATTTTCTTAAATAAAACTTAATTTATTCCTTTGAAAGTTCAAGATCGGCATCATGTTATCTTAATTAATTTAGATTTCATTGGTAATTAATCATTGAGTTTAACTTTTTATCACATGATCTCTGTACGTAATGTTACACACGCACATTTTCTACACTCACAGCCCCACACTAGGATTTTCTCCTGTGTCGTGGGTACCATGGACACACAGAAAACGAATGCACAAACACCTAGACCCAGAACATGAATCTAAACTCATCAATCAGATATCTATCTGACCGGGAATCAAACCCGGAATCCATTGCGCGTCAGACTGGTATGGTAACCGCTTCGCCACACGGGTCGTCATTTATATCGTCCGTGTAGTTTCGAGTGTTACGAATACGGCTAACCCCTGCGTATAGTAAGAGGCGGCTTTTAAAATGAATTTTCCTAAGTTGCGGGCGGCAAGGGTGGCCGCTCGAATCTAGGTGGAGTTCCACAGGGGCAATCCGCTCAGAGGACTCTTGTTGCGTTCCTTTGGAGATCTCGGAGTCCTATTTGCAATGCCGAGATCGGCAACCGAAGGGTTTAGTGGCGGCTTTTAAAGGTTTTCCCTCGTAAAGAAAAAAAGCTATTTTTGTACTCATTAAAATAAAAGATTTCTGAGAATCATATCTTTAAAACAAAATGACCACTTATTCAACGTAAGACGGAAGACATACTATTATGATAAACAGAGACCTGTAATTACGATGAGTTTTTTCACACTGACATCAAAAACCTATTCAACCTTCGCGTGACACTTTTATCAGATGGAAAGTTACTTCCTTTGTAACCTAAACATTTCCCACGAATGTATCTGAGAAAAGGTGAAATTTCTTTATATCTTTTTGTTCGAGACATTGTATAATGATGTCATAGTTCATAAAGTAATGCGCGTAATCGTTATATAGGTCCGTGGAGAGCCGTAGATCATGTATTGTGTAGGTCTGTAATATGGCATGCGTTACAGTGACTGATTTAGAGCAACAGCTCGTGATAAGAGATTGTAAGACACGTAGTGTATTAAAGCTTTGTAGGTGTACCTACATGTACAATATTAGGTCAACTCAGTGTTTCAAAGCTTCGTTGAATGCTAAACTTATCCTTAGTAATCGTCTGTAAAATTTATACGTGTTTTTTCTATTGCAGATTGCCGTACCGGAAGATAGAGTTGGTTTACTTGGCATGACCTTGCCTGGGAAAGATGTCACTGACGGTCAGGTAAGTCTGCTAAATTGATGTTTACTCTATAGGTACTTACGAGTACAGTTAAGGCATATTTAACGAAATCAACAGTTCGAGTTCTCATAAGAGTTCAGGTGTTGGAACCTTACCAAAATTTAAATAAAATCACACTCTTTCCTTTTCTTTTTTTGTTCTCGAGGGGGAAACCTTCTAAAGGCAGCAGTGTTTTTAACATGCAAAGACGAATCACCAATCTATGACAGAAATTCAATTTTATCGTATAAGTAACTAATTGATCGGGGTCGAACTTAAAACCTGTTTCCTGGTAGATCCATATTGACTACGTCGCCACACATTTAAAACAAATTAGATAATTCGAAGTTTTCATTGATTTAAATTGCTTCGTTTAGTGATAAATCGCCCAAAGAAGAGATGAACGTCCTATTTAGGTTAAAGATAAACTATCATACCTTTGTTCTAGTTGATTTATATTCGCAATTTGTCCGCAGGCGTTGCTGGTGGAAGCTCTGATCACGTTCGTGTTAGTGATGGTGGTGCAAGGCGTGTGCGACGCGCGCCGCAACGACATCAAGGGCTCGGGGCCGCTGGCCATCGGCCTCGCCATAACCGCCTGCCACGCTGCTTGTGTAAGTCGTATTGCCAAAAGCAGCGCTTATTCTTTTACCCTGTTAAATTTATCTGCTTAAATGGCTTTGTTTTTTTTGTTTCATTTTAAAAAATCATTGTCTACCATCTGATTAATAGATGATTTAAGAAGCCAAATATATGATACTTGCCTGAAGTACCCAAATCTTACCGGCATTACTGTCATTCAATTTCACCTCATTCACCCCTCACAACCCTCATTCACACTCTTATATTATCGAGATAATTAAAAAAAGAAACCTTCCTATCCAAATCAAGACCTGTCATTTTAAATAAATATTTTTACAAAAAAAAGTATATCAATTAAATACCTATAGGTATAATAAAATCTTCAGGAAATTAATGCACTGAGTTTGAATTTCAATAAATTTTACATCCATTTGTTTTTTCAGATTCCATTCTCAGGCTCCAGCATGAACCCCGCGCGATCATTCGGACCTGCTCTGGTCATGGGCCATTGGACATCACACTGGGTAATTTACATAGTTTACTTATTTGATAAAACAGTTTCTGTAATGTAAAATAAACACCGTAAATCTATATAGGGTCTATGTCGGTCACATATGCATAGCAATTTAGATACATAGCAAATAGATACCTTGAGCATTGATATAGAAGGTCGTATGATATATATTTTAATACCTAATAATCTATAAAAAGTACATGCATTCAGGCATCAAAAATCTGTTTCCTTGCCTAAGGTACGTTTACGTATAAGATTTTCATCTGTAAAACCAATCCATCAACGTCTGTCTAGAGATTTTATCGCTGATCAAACGTCTTGTGTACCTTTGCCTAATAACCCAACGTTGTCTGTGTTTTAGAGTGATCAACGAGGTTCTTCATTTGAGTTATATTACCATAATGATACATCCAAATATTATTACGCATGGAACGTGCCAATTTCTGAACAAATTAATGACTGAAGCGCAAGAAACCCCTTTGTAATCAATTACGCGACTCACTGATTAACTTTTTGCTTCAATATCTCTTTTATAGTTCCCCTGCACTAATCTTCGTGTCATTAAATCAATTTGCTTACCGAATTCATAAGATGTTGTTAGTAAATATAGTAAAAAATATTGCTTAATAATTTGACAGATAATTGAATTCACTTTATCGTATTTTAATGTTAGGAATACATACAGTGGGTATTTAATATGTACTTACCTAAGTATTTTTTAAGTTTCGTATATTCAAATAACACATTAAAAAGTCATTACCATTTACTTAGTTCTACTGTATGTAGGTAGTTGAATAATTTTCAAAAGTACAAGTTATTTTTATAATGGCAGGTAGCTACAATCTGTCCGCTGTTCTTGTTTGTGATGATTGATTATAATTTTACCTTTGACTGAAAGATGACATTAACATATTAACATATTAAAAAGATAAAGTCTAGATCTACCTACTTCGATTACGATTAGCTTCTTAAGATATGTAAAATATTTTTGTATTCTTCGAAAAATAAATAACAAGTAGGTATGTAGGTACAACTTTTTAAAATGAGAACATTGGTGCTATCTTTTACTGAACTGACAGGGCTCTCTTTTACTGAACTGTAAGGCAAGATACTGGAGCTAACTTTCATTACCATGTAAAAAAAACATGATTGTAATAATATTAAAAAAATGAATATAAATAAGAAAAAAGACAAACCCGCTGAGTTTCTTGCCGGATCTTCTCAGTTGAGGTCGTATTCCGATCCGGTGGTAGTGTAAGAAAAAAAATGTAACTGACAATTTGTAAGTGCCCCCGCAGGCCTATACAAAAATAAAGACATTTCATTTCATTTCATTTCTATGAAGTCAATAAAGTATGGTAGAAAAAGTGACTACCATCCATGTGGACAAATCATGGTGTTTTTGCCAATCGACACACATAATATGCAACTATAACTTTCACTTCATGACGGTATTCACGTGATCCAGGTTACCGGGTTGGCTGTATATAATCTTAGATGTATGTTAAATAACTCAAAACATTTCTATGCAATAGTCACATGACGCTCGGTTATGATGTAATTTCCTCTACAGACAGTAAATCAATTAATGTTTTACTGCGAGTGATCACGGCAAGCATTTCTTTATTTCTTTTAATATTAAAAAATGAACGTGCTATGCAAAAGAAAATAGATCGGCGACGTCTTTTTAAATGTAGGCGTATTCAAATAAATAATAAAAAGTTTTAACATAAGAATTTTGTATTAACATAAGTTACCCTAGAGGGAGAGATTTTTACTACAATATTGTTTCGATAACGTATTATTATTAATACTGAAATTCAAATTCTAATAAGGCACTATAACCATTAAATATCCACCTGATTGCACAGCGTGAGTGGTAGTGAATTATAAATGTTTGTTCTTTTCCAGGTGTACTGGGTGGGCCCGGTAGTCGGCGGTGTGATCGCTGGGTTTGTTTACAGATTTATCTTCCGCATCGGCAAGAGCGACGAGAGCGGCTCCTACGACTTCTAAGCGCGTTCACCGACAAACTCATTGTGCCTTACTAAATATAGGTACCCACTGCACTCTCGCATAACTTTATTTAAGTTTCTAGTATTTTAGTCCTACGAAAAATGTTCGAACGATAAGTCCGCTAAATGGACTAGCATTTAAGTATCTAAATTTTATAAATGAAGTGGCTTTTTAAAACTGTTATGCGAGAGCCGTCGTATAAGCCCATTGATAGAATTGTACTATTCTGGTCATTGGTCTCGTAAAAAGCGAAAATTACATATCTGTGTATATTACATGAATGTGTATTCAAATATTTATCCATGGGCTTGTACTGCTATTATTTTATTTTACTGCTTCAGATTTTTCAAATGTCCAAAGTGATTTTATAAAATTTAAGTAAAAACTTTCAATCTTCATCGAGGATGCCAGAAAAATTGAGATAATCTTTTATATATTTAAAAGACTTCATAAGGTGCATGTAAGATAAAACTTAGGCCGTAAGATAGAATATACAAAAGTATTAATAAGTTTTATTTATATTATGTGAATAAAGTACGATACGGAATAAGTACGATGATGTTCAATATCAAGATAATAATTGTATCATTATTATGTTTATATTGGAATGCCTGCGGTTGGTGAGTGCGACGTAATCACTAATCTGGGATGATTGTTGCAGAGCAAAGTATACTTTGCCAACAATAACTCATACAATGTTTATTGCGAAATAAAAGTATTCAGTATAATATATTGTTTTTATTTATTCATCTAAACGCGTTTAATTCTAGCTGGAACCGGTTCTACACCATGCTGCCCTACGCAGATTGGTTTAGAAACTTTTAATGGTTTAAAAAAAAATGTTATGCGATCATACCTCATGTGTTTGTTTGCCGTATGTAATTATCCAGGCAATTCGTGGTACCTGCCGTTTTATGTAGGAGTATAAATCGGTGATAAAAAGATGTTCCTAGCAAAAGTAGCCTCTTAAATAGAAAAAAAAAACAAAAAAAGATCTATTACGATAAAATTCAACCCCAAAGCACAAACCAGGGCTGCGGCCCTACCGAGGATTAAACTTTGAATCCTTCGCATAGTCACTATGCCAAACGCCAGTAGATAATGTTTAAAAAACGACCTCGTTTATCATACATTATTAAGTTGCATAATTAAATGGTTAATTGAGGTAATTAAGGAGATAGTTGGTGCGGGCTGAAATAGACTGTATGCCTAAACAAACTACCACACAATTGGAATGTCGTTTAGCGAACAAGCACATTACGCTTCGGTTATTCGTTATTATTGAAGCATTTAGGTAATACCAAATTAGCAAGTATAATCATTACTTATCATATGCACTGGTATGCGTTACCCTATAACAGTGGTTCTCAACCGGTAGTCATTGGTTAGGCTAGACCGGGTACGGTTGAAAAAGGGGACGCGGTTGAAACAACTTAAATATTGTCGAAACTACGCAAGGTAGGTGAGAGATATAAAGGAAGAAGGCCAATAAGTCCTAGCATGACTCTTAGTGTTAACGCGTTAAGTCACCTTTTGCGCAGTGATAACGATTACAGAGGTGACATCCCAAAACTAGCAATTAAAGACAAATTGTTTCAACCG
Organism: Spicauda simplicius; assembly: GCA_949699795.1. Taxonomy (NCBI): domain Eukaryota; kingdom Metazoa; phylum Arthropoda; class Insecta; order Lepidoptera; family Hesperiidae; genus Spicauda; species Spicauda simplicius. Next base: position 18,133,600 of record OX453060.1, on the reverse strand, counting down.
ACCCTGGTCTACCCTACTGATGGTACGTGTATTATGGTGGGCTAAGAATTTAGCATTTTCTATTGCTTGATTCATATATTATTGTTGACACGAATATAATGGAACATTAGGACTACAACAGATTGGGAGCCGCTGGCCCGTATTCAATGTCGGTACCATTCATTCAATATAATGCCAGGTGATGCAATATACCAGAATATGACAATGTGTTTTAACCGAATTTATTATAATTAACATTCTAAGGTATGTAGAGTACGTAAGGTATGTAGATCATACACCTTACTGGTCGAAAATAGAAATCATGACTCTATAAAATAGCTCATAGATATAATTATGTAGATAATTTTCTTTTCACGTGTCTGCAAATTTTTAACTTACTTCTTTACCTTTTTTTTAATAAAATCAATACTAATCGGCAGTAGGTATTTGAAATTGTTTAAGCTCAAAGTTATTTTTACGACATAAAGTGATAACTAATCCTCCGGTTGCGTTACTTTAAAGATCCCGGAGTACTCTTTGTAGCGCCGAGGACGGCCACCGGGGGGTGTTACTGCGGTAAAAATACCACATAACCCTGCGTCGCTCCCACGGTTTCGGGGACCTTGAGGTTTCCCCCTCCAGAATAATAAAAAAGTGCTAACTAATTGTATGTAAATTATATTTTATATTTGATGTAGCTCTCTGATTATATCCAAATAATTAGTAACTTGAAAATATTTGGAATGGTATGGTCAATGTTATTTAGGTTAACGATTTATATTATTTTCATAAATACTTCACTGTAATCTTAAGTTTCAGTGTTCGGAGTACTTAAATAGTTTACCACAGTCGTCATCTAAAAATAGGTTTTTAACTTTTTGTCATTAACACACAAGAATTTCGTGAATTTGAATTTTTCTGTTAACTTTTTTTTTATACGAGAAGGCGCAGCGCATGACTTTTCAGTTGACTTATAAAAAAAATCACACGCTATACACCACAAAATGTCCCAATATGCATTTATATACGTATCTAGGTTGCGCAGCCGTTGTTCTACTTTGGATCTGATAAATAAGGTCATTACTCGGCTAATAAAATTATTGTCACAGGCGTGAGTTCTATAGACTAATAGGATTAGCATGATATCAAAGGCTTTGATCTCGACGATTCATCTTGATGTTTTATTAGTTTCGCAACAATCGTGACTCCTGCGTTCTATCAGTTTCATTGACGCAATGCTATGACGATCCCTATTAAAAATATGTCGCAGACTTGTCAAGGCCGAGCCATCGCCGGCCATTGTCGTGCTTTGCAGTGGGAGGCGATGGAGTGCAATGCTTAAACCCACATAAAGTTTCTTAGAAATGTGCTGAGACTTTAAGTATAAAGTTTATATGAATTAAATATGTCTCACTTCTGATGAAATTCTCCCTGAAAATCTTTTTACTTTCTTGTCTATATTGATTTAACATTCCTCGAGTTCGAAAATACTTTATCAGTTAATAAGGCGGAAAATCTAAATATATATTAATAAAAGACAAATTAGGAGCAGAAATAAATTTATTGAGGCAAATTCTAAATTACTAAAAGCTTTCTATAAAGCACCGGGACTTGGTTAGACAGGGTTACATGGGTATGGCTACATTTAGAATAAATATTGATAAACACGTGTACCATGGATAATTAATATCGAAAGTTCGTTATATCGTAACTGTAATTTGTTGAGGAAACAATTGACGAGAATGGCCGTCGGGGTTAGATAGCTAGCAGGCCATACATCCATTGTATGTGAGGCAGTAGGGCCTGAAGGGCCTTCCTCACGGCTGCTCGTCGAGCAGCGCCTGCAGGAAGGCGTCGGGCGCGGGCACGTCGCCGAGCAGCCCCGCCGCGTCGCAGAACTCCGCGAACGACGCGCACGGCAGAAGCTCGTCGGTCAGCGCGCCCACGATCCGCTCCGCCGCCTTCGCGTTCGCCTCGTCGTTGTGCCGGATGTACTCCGCCAACTTGATCGGCCACTGGTCTACTGTGGTGGCCGCTACATTCTAATAAAGTTTTTTTTTTTTTAATTTTTAGCTTTGTTTGTTTTTAAAATTAATAACCGAGGTATGGTAAAGTATGGCGGTAAGGTCCAAAGCTTACCACTGCTGACAATAAACATCTGTACTCCACCTTAAAGTAGGTTGTATTTTACGGCTACAGATAATTTACCTTACGAAAAAAAAAAATCTCAAAGTCCTAAAGAGTCATCACTCACGTAATTATTTTGTATTTGTAGTATGAACATACAGTGGAAAGTGAATTAATTCAGCCATTATACTATGTAAAAATTTAAGTCTTCCTGACTTTCCTGCCTTCAGTTAATTTTCCGCACTCTATTTATAATGTCGACTTATTGGTCAAGTATCGTCTAAATACACATATCGTAACATTATACAGTACCTTAAACATGACATTGTATAGCTGGTCGATAATAGCCAGGAAAATGCAGTAGGGCTTGTAGTCGTTCCACTGCTTGGGCGCGTGGTGGTCGACGGGCAGCGAGCGCATGGCGGGCCCGGCCGGCGCCGCCGCGCGCGCCTGCCCCGTCACCACCATGCGCTTCAGCATCTCCACGCGGTGCGCGCGCCATCTGCACAAACGATGATACGGTTGGATTAGCTGTTTATATTGTCATAGATCAGGGAGTGTGATCCATCCATTGGCACTCGTGCCATTTAAAGCACGCAACATACTATTGTGGGCACGCCACATTTCAGCTACCTATGCCTGAGAGTTATCTATCTTCATTATTCATATTCTTAGAAAACGTTTGACTGCTGACTCAGTTTCCATTTAATCTCAATAGAAATCAAACTAGTTATACTTTAATTGTATTGCACGTATAAGTGTGATAAAGCAAAATAGTTGATAATATTTCTTATTATTATTTCCCAAAAATTGCGAAAACAAAATGATTGTACAGCATGTTTATGGCCTAATTAAACGTTTCTTTAGAAAAAAAAAATAATACATAAATGTTGGTGTAACAGTATTGCATTTAGATGTAAAAAAGCTTCTCGCATTTCTTAAATCAAGGCACAATAATAAAGTACATGGAATGTAAAAATGAAAGAAAACGCTACACATACTTAGCGTGCGGGTAGAGCAGCAGCATGAGCGTGAGGAAGTAGAGCGGGCCGTCCGCGTCGTGCGCCGCCTCCAGCACGCGCGGCGCCGCCCACGCCAGCGACGCCTCCAGCGCGGACACCTCGCGCGCCGCCACGCGGGTACTGGCGGTTTTTTTTTTTTTTTTTTTTTTTATTATTATAACACAAAAACTCCACAGACTGATCGTCCGTGCCTTTTATCACAATAGTTCTTCTTTTTTTTTTTTAACAATAAGTCTTTATTTCTTAGCTCCACGTTAGGCCATCGCTGCCACCATCACACTGTCGTGTGCGGTGGTGACAACGTTGGCAATTAAAGAAATCTTACAATTACGCTTAATATAATATATATAGGACCATTCATCATTTTTATTTACATGGTGTGTATAATTCAGTGCATTGTACATAGATGTATATGTGTTGTAATTTTGTTTTTTTTTTTTTACGTATAATGCTAAGCTATTGTATATAATTCTAAAGACACTACACTCTAATTACATTGTTGTTACTGTAAGTTGCGATTTAATTCTTTCCGGAGGCCACTTCGAACGTGCTATTTTCCTTATCTATGATTTTTGAGTCCCTGCTACGGATTGCCATGGAGATGTTATAATCTTCCAGCCTTTCATCGGTGGCAGTCATAGCTCTTAGGATGAACTGAGCTACGGCGTCATCGCTGTAGTCGGTGTAGTAAGTGCAGCTGGTGGTATGACGCGATACTGCCACTACTGCGTGGGGGACGCTGTTGTGCAAGTGGAGGTGCTTTGTGGAGGCACGCACAATTACCGTCGTCTCGCTCGTTAATCCCTGTGCTTCGTGTATGGTCAGGGTGCGCGATCCCTCCCCGCTCCCAAAGCCCTCTTTCTTCAGACTCTCCTTCTCGGCTTGGGTGTGTACCAAGTAGAGTGTCCTCTCGAGGGTCTTTGGGATCAGCGCATCGGTGTACCTCTTCAGCTTCAGGGATCTCATACGCGACGTGGACGAGTATATGCCACTGTATACCTCGCTTAGGGCATACGCTACGTCCACCGGATTCCTGTGCGTGCACAACAGTTCTTGGCTTATCCTGGTTATCTGGTTTGGTCGATAGTATCGCAGTTCGAATAGGTTGTTGCGTTCTATGAACGGCAGCTGGTTAACATCTCCGAGGAGCACCACTTCCTTCGCTCCGGTCAGTCTTATCGCCATCACAATGGCTCCGAAATGGTTCATGAGTACCTCGTCGACTAATAGTCGTCTGCAACTGCCTTTTGAACCATTTACTAGTATCGAGGCCAATGTGCGTACCCTTGATGTGGCAAACTTTCCGGACTTTCCAGTGCGGAGGACGAGTCTCTCTCGGAGGTCTTTCGCTGCCTCCGTCGTAGTTGTGATGACAATGTCGTTTTTGTCCTGAAAGTTATTCACTATCCAAGTCCATTTCCCGCCGCCCGGAACCCCATTAATCCACGAGAATGCTGGTAAGTCCCATGTGTCTGGAGTGAAGCCGCCGCATTCGCCGGATAGGCTATCCGCCATCGCTAGAATTTTTTCGTCTAGCATTATCCTGGTGCAGCGGGCTATCACTACTAGGGGATCATCAGTTGGGGTGTGAAATTTGTCCCGGCCTATTCGCTCGCTCTCCTCTTCGTCCTTCGCAACGAACCCTCTGGTTGCGCTGTAAGCTGCCATGTGACTTCCAGTTTCCTCGCCTGCAATCGTCTGGGAGGTTTCGTTGTTGTATATGGCTGCTTCTGCTTTCTCGAGTCTCTCTTTTAGTAGCCTTATATCTTTGTGAAGGAAGGATTGCATGATGTTATGGCATGTCCTCTTGTTGTCCTCCTTTGTCGCTACTGTTAATGCTTTAAACTCGAGAAATGCGTTTATAAGGTGGTCCAGAGGGTTCTTCGCTTCCCGGAGAGTTGGCGGTTCGACCAGGCCTTTGTCCGCTTTCGTCATGGCGGTCTTTGCCTGTAGTGAGTACCTTTCAGGTGATTTTGTCAGTGTTGTGTGTGTGTCTAACTTTTGAGTGTAGTGTTTTGTGCCTGGAATCTGTTGAGAGGCGGCTTTGAAAGTCTTCATTATTGCTGACAGTATTCCCTTCTTTACGCTTTGTTCGGCTTGCTTCTGATCTGCAGATCTTTCAGCGGATCTTTTCTGCTACAGTCTCTCTGACCCGCTGACTTCCTCAGGGCTTGCTATGGGGTGGCCCCATCTGTCTTCGGGGCTACGGGAGGAGGATGGGCCTGCCTTGTGTGGTTTTAGAAAACTGAGGTTTTCGCCCCTGTCTTCGTATACCACTACCTCATGTTTTTCCGAGGCTTTGAGGCTCCCTGTGTAATCCTCCGCTCTGCCCTTTATATTCCCCACCACCATAGCGTCGAGGCTTATTACCCTTGATGTTGATTCGGGTTCCTCACCTGGTTGCCCTAGTCTTAGCAGTACTGCACACGCTTGGGCGAACTGGGTCTCTTCTTCGCTCCCTTCAAATAGTGCGATCGTTTTGTTTCTAGTTCGCACTATTTTGCAGCGCCTGCGTACCACCGAGATTTCAGACAGTGCGTTATACGTTCTGCGCTTCATTGTGGCCCTGAAAGTGCTGCCGTCTAGCAGAGCCGCAAGGCCAGGTGAAATGGCTACTCTGCCTGAGCACTTTGTGTTGCAGAAGCTTATGCCGAGACGCTCTTCGTTGTTATCCATAAATAGAGCCACACCCCGAATTCTCAATCTGGGTTCTCCTTGTTCTGCCTCTTGCAGCAAGTTATTAAATGCTGTTATAGTATTGTCGAGAGGGCTTTGGTGCGGGGTGTGCTCTCCGTTCGTTTGGAGCGTGCTGGTTGGCGTTATTGTGGGATTTGTGACTGTCTGCGATAATGTAGAGTTTCTTTTACATACGATCCGGAAGATGGAGTCCAGATAGGCAAGGAAGTGTGTCCTCTTTTCATCTTCTCCGAGGATAGTTGCCAGGTTTAGCTTCTGTAATTTGGCACCGATTTTGTACTCCGTGTCCATTCGGGTCGCTAGGAATCTGGGGCATTCCAAGATCACGTGCCAGACTGATTCGCTGATGTTGGGGTCGCATTCGCATTCGCGTGACATATGTCACTATCGGTTCTATTACCGCAATGTAAATCGTTCGTACTACTTCGGTGTTTAGGCCCCAAGTCACCTTCGCGGCGCACGCTAGTTGTTTATATATGCCTGCCGCTTTCCTGCATACTGCGGCCACGTGCGATTTGAAGTTGAGCTTGTTGTCTATGGTGAGACCTAGGAGCTTCATCTCTTTTACCAGATGTAGTTGAGTGCCCGACATATAGAGCTTTGGGGGGTCGAACTTTATCTTTTTGGTGATGAGCAGCGCGTTGGTCTTGTGCGGTGCAAACTTGAGCTTGTTCCGGATCCCCCATGTGACTACATCCGACAGAGCGCTGTTAGCTGACTGCTCCAGGGATTCAGTTTTGGTACTCGAGAACACCAGTACAATGTCGTCCGCGAACGCTTGGCAGTACACCTCTTTGCCGGTTAGGTGGTTAAGTAGCGGGTCTAGGATGATATTCCAGAAGGTCGGTCCGCCGATGGATCCCTGGACGCAACCCTTCGTGGTTTCCTTTTCATACGCCGCTCCGGCAAAGTTGATCTTTACCTTTCGGTCTTGGAGGTACGAACTGGCCATCGCGTAGATGTTTTTTGGGCATTTTCTCCTCATTAGTTGGTGTTTCAGTGCCGGCCACCATGCGTTATCGAAAGCCCCCTCTATGTCCAGTGAGACTAATAGTACGATCTTTTTGTTGTTAATTTCGGATCGTACATGTTCCATGAGGTCATAGAGAGCGTCTTCGGTTCCGCGTTGCGGCAGGAAGCCATATTGCACACTGTTTAGGGTTGGAAGGATGTGCCATTGGATTCGGCCTACCATGAGCTTTTCGATAATCTTGCCCATGATTGGTAGTAGACCGATAGGTCGATACGACTTTGGGTTCGTGTAGTCGTCCTTTCCTGGCTTCCGGAGGATAACAACATGAGCCGTTTTCCACTGCTTGGGGAAGTATGCTAGTTCGAGGCATTTGTTGGTAATTGCCATGAACGTTTCTCTTTCGCATTGGATCGCCTCTGTGCAGATGTCGGCAGTCAGCCCATCGTTACCGGGAGCTTTCTTTGGGTTCGTAGCTCTCAGCACCAGATCGAGTTCTGCTGGTGTGAAGCTCGGGTCATCCGCCGACAGATCTGCTGGTTTTCCCTCCGTCAATTTTCGGAGCTGCATGTGGTATGGGTTGTCTGTTGTTGTGGAGTCCTCAGGGTAGAAAGTGTCAGCGAGGAGTTTCGCCGATTCGTCTGGGGCCAGGGTCTGGCCGCTGGCGTCTTGCAGCAGTTGGTCTTCCTGCCTCCTCGCTGTTTTCCTGATGACTCTGTATATATATACCATCCCACATGCTCTCTTTCTCCTGCGTTGTGCAGAAATCCTTCCAGCTCTTCGTTTGTGCTTCCTGGGCTTTTTGGTTGTATATTTCCTTAGCCTTTACGTATTCTTTTATTACTGCCTCTCTCCGGTGGGGTGCAGCGTTTCTTATTCTCCTTTTCTTTTTGATTGTGTCTTTTTGGGCCTCTTCAACGATCTTTGACCACTAAGGCGGCCTAGTTTTCGCTTTCCGAATGTCTACCCTAGTCAATGTGTAATACCTCTATATTTACTTTGTTACACTATGAAGCGTATTGAGAAATTGATAGATAGTTTTGTACTATTAAAACTACTATTACAAATCTAGACCTGAGCTCCATAACAGCCACTGTTTAAAAAAAATGTTGTTTGTTGCTGATTCTAACAAATATCTTGGAATTCACAGCTATTCTAAATATAACTAATTGAAGCTACAATAACAATAATCTAATATTAACAAAACCACTTATGAAATGTTTTAAAAAAAATAGAGGGAACATACAATGAATAAGGCGCAAGATACAGTTCAAGGTACATCACATGTCAAAAATCAACATCATTATGGGCGTGTTCCAGAAGACGTTCACAAAGCCCCAAACGCCCAAAACGTCGTTCCACAAGACGACCGCGGTCGTTGTGGTCGCGGCGAATGCATGACTTACGCCCACGCGAAACTCACGACGACCCATCTAATAAGGTGGGTCGAAGTGATAGTGGAACGGGCAAAACTGAGTGAACTCATGAGCGTGAGTTTTGTGAACATCTAATGGAACGCACTCTATATCAATCCGATAAAAAAACATCAAAAGATAAACAAAGAGTACACACGTGTTAATAACGTATAGCGCCATGTGCACGAGCGCGGGCACGAGCTGCATGTTGGAGAGCGGGCCGCCGCCGCCGGTGTCGTCGTGGAACGTGCGGCCGCGCGCGAACCGCACCAGCAGCAGCTTCAGGTCGTGCACCGTGCACGTGTGCCCGATGTCGCGGTGCCCCGTGCACTCCTGCACAAACACACACTATTTATAATACACGTACAATATATACACAACGTGTTATTTTAATTAGTTACATAGAAAATTTGTCGTCCCTGTAGTTCCGGGATTAGAATAGGGCTAGGATCCCCTGCCTATCGTAAGAGGCGACTAAAAGGCGCTTCCGGGGTTGCGGGCGGCTAGAGTGTGAGCTCGAACGGCGGTATGTGTGGTCGAATACCGTCGTAAAAACTAAACGTAGTGGTGGACCTAGCCGCCCATCTGGGAGGAGCTCGATGGGGTAATGCGCTCAGAGGATTCCGGTTGCGTTCCTTTGGAGATCCCGGAGTCCTCTCTGTAGCACTGAGGACAGCCACCGGGGGAGGGGGGATTTTTAGTGTGGTAAAGGTAAATAGAAAATTACATTTCTACTGTTAAAAGGTTTTATATATAACGTTGAAGTATCAGAGCACGTAGTTGGATGGTTAGTGTTTACTGCCGCCCAGGGACAGTTATAAGCAACTTAATAGAGAACAAGACTTCTATCTGAAGTCAATCAATGAACAGATGCGTTGCTACACCAATAACAAAAATAGTTGCCTCATATAAAAGTAAGCCAGCGACTACACCCACACCGAAACGCAATAACGCTAAAGACTGCTTCAAATACCATTTACATTACCTGTAAGTACGTTGTATGACGCGCCAAGCAACTAGCGTACGCGGACTCTGGTACATGTGGACCCCATAGAGGCAACAACCCGTTGCAGCGGGTAGAGGCATTTTGCAGTGCCGCGCTTTCCCATTCGTCTCTAAAATATTAAATTTAAAATATATTCTTTATCAATACCAATTTATTAATTAACTGTTATCTCGTACAAAAGTGGTCCATTATTTATTAATAACATAGAAATTAATATTTGTCAATATACTAGATATTAAACCTCAAATATGATAATATTATTATTAATTTTGATATTTGGAATAGTATACTATACAAGTATGCATATGTCTTAAAAACTTACAAAATAATGATTGATATAAAATTTAAATTAAATGTTTTTCTGTCTTTTATTTTCTTTTTTTTTCTTTAAAATAATACAAAATAATGTCTATGTACTGACCGGGCACGCGCGAGTCGGACCGCGGACATGTGACACTCGACGTGCACGATATTGTAGTGCGACACCGTGGTGTAGCCGAGCGTCTTGCGCGCGCGCACCTCGAACTCTTCCACCGGACAACGCTTCGTGAACGTATATATGCCCAGCACCTGTATGTAACAAATCATATAAAATATAATTAAAATGAATGGTAAATGTTAGAAAATATATATTTTCTTTTCCTTCATTTTTAAAATGATACTCATGTTTATGTAATGTTTGTTAAAAACGGATATTTGTTTGATCCTCTACAGAAGCTTGTCCTTTAAAAGTTTTAACTGAATAGCACCATGCGATAATAGAAGTTTCAGCCGGGATTACATACAAAATATATAATTGACTATTTATCTATCAGATGTATTCAAACTTCTGTAGAAATACTTTACAAAATTTTCTTTGCCAAACGCGTATCTGAGGTGTGTGGAAGCTAACTAACCGACACTTAGTAGCCTACGTGCTATGGATTTTAATAAATGGTGTAACGAACAGTTATCGTTCATAGCCAGAAATGTATCAACTTTAAACCACCGTTCTTAATAAAGGGTGTAATGACCCGTTATCGTATATAGCCAGAAGCGTATCAACAACTTCAAACCACCTCTCACCTTAGTAGGCTGGTACTTGTACCCCTCGCGGCAGATGCAGCAGACGGCGCCGGCCTCCTCGGCCAGCTCGGCCACCTGCTGCGTGAGCGAGCACTGCGCCGTCACCTGCCCGCGCTCGTTGCTGCGCATGCCCAGCGCGCCCAGCTGCCGCTCGCGGACCGCCATCGCGAGCCGCTTCTTCTCCTGTACCAATGTAGTAATAATGCTACATTATAATGGAAAACCTATCAGTTTTGTTTTTCTTTATATGAACATGGATAATATTTTTAACATCCGATACACTACTTTACATAATAGAGTAAAAGTTCCTTATTCACGGTTTTCGTATTCGCGTTTTCAATAATCGCAGATAAAAAAAAAATTGTGACTGTTATTTTTTGCATCCTGTTGCGCGTCAGCTTTTTTTGAGTACTGCTGGTCATTCACGGTTTGTATATTCAAGGCATATGGACGGAATATAACCCCCGCAAATAACGATATTCCATATGCCTTGAATACCTATTCTACCTCATTGAAAATTGCCTAGGTAAAGAGCGTAGCCCTCATAGCCCTCATAGGTGGTAGAACCAGTGTAGTTCGACCGGGGAAGCACACCTATTTCTAGCGTGAAGCATTTCTTAAGTTTCGACGGAAGGGTGTGTTTGTTTGCACACTTTAACATGAGGCGACCATCATAGTCCTCGGGAGTAGCAACGCATCTGTGATTGACTTTAGATGGAACCCATGTTCTGTATGAAGTAGATTACAGATTACAGTGGTCACTGCCGCCCGTCCATGGGCGGCAGTGACCACTTATAATTAGATAGACTGCATGCACGTTTGCTACTTTCAAACTTTGGAATAGTATAAACTCCTGTTTATACTATTCCAAAGTTTGACCATCTATATATGTCATGGTAAGGCACATCTTTTATATTGTAAGTCCTTATATTTATTTTATCAGATACCAATCCTAAATATGACTAGCCAAAAAGCTAGCCATTTAATAATTTATATTTCTTCATTTAGCTAAAGAATATTGACAAACAATGTTCGATTAAAGATATCATTAAACAAAACATAATTTCGTTTACTCTTCGTGTTTTGGAGTTTTATCAATTACCATTTCCATATTCAATACCTGTTATCATGTAAATCAGCACATACCTGCCGCGTGAACTCGCGGACCTGCTGCACCTTGGCGGCGCACTGCGGCTGCGAGCGCAGCGCCTCCAGCAGGTTCTCCGCGAGGGAGCCCACGTGCTCGCCCGACGACACCTGCTCCAGCCGGTGCACGATCGGGATCACGTTCTCGCACACCAACATCTGGTGATGACAGTAACATTTTTATGAACTTATAGCTCAACACGATTACTTAAGTCATGGGTTCTATGTATGAAAATAAAAAGAAAAGCATAATTACAAATTCAGCATTTAGATGCACGTAAAGTGGATATGTTTACATACGGCTCATATGATTAAAATTTAATTTACATTGTTTAATCATAACATCAAGAACCGCCTAAATTTCCTTAAACTTTAAGAAAAAGTATTGTAAACTTTTACATATAAACAACGCACGTCCAAGACTTTAAAAGTGCTTTTATAAAAGCGCAGAGTTATCTGATACTGGTAAAAACTTTGCGCTACTAAGGTGTCCATGTTTTCTCCAGATCTCCATGTGAAAACAAGGAAGAGTGCATACCTGAGTGGGCTCGTGATCTGCGGCCAAGCCGGTGAGGAAGCGCAGGATGTACTTGAGCGCGGGCCGGCTGATAAACTCCTTCAGTTCGTCCGAATCCGTAAACACCAGTGTTGGCTTGACGCATGGTGCATGTTTCTGTAAAGAAAACTTAAAAATTAAATTTTTCGAACTATTCCAATAATATGAATTGATTAATTGAACTACTAGTTCGTGATAAGAAAAAAAAATATCAGCGGAATACCAATATAAATAAAATCTATTTCTTAAAAAACATTATGTAGTAAAGGTAACATACCACAATATACTCCAAGGCATCGCGGACCACGCCCAGCGATATCAGATAGTCCTTGAGCGTGCCGCCGACGGAGTTCCTCTCGATATTAGCACAGAGTACGCAGAACAACTCCATGCGGAACTCCTCCTCGGTCCATTGCTCAGAGTCCAGTTTATCAAAGTCCAGCACCGGCTTGAAGTGGTCCACCAACATGGCCATTTTGAGATCGTTGCCATAAACCAACGCGGCCAGGACGCGTGTGAGGTGGCCGAGCGCGACCGAGTTATTGCGTATACCTAAAAAAAGAATTAAATTAATATTCAATAATTTTAAAGCATAAAAAACATCGTTGAAATAACAAACGGTTTATATGTGGTAATTACCTGGACATTCCGTGCAATTAAGTAGAGCTTGCACATATTCGGGTCCCCCAAAGGTGAGCGAAAATTGTAAGAATGACTCGAGGCTTTCGCTGGCTGCTACCGTAAGAATACGCTCCATTATCTAAAAATATAACAAATTATTATTAGTTTATCTTGAACGTGTTTTCTAATAATCGTGTCCTGTAGGATTCCTATTATGTAATACAGAATCATGATTCAGATGAATGTTTACAAGGCGATTAATCCTTTGAAAAAACATGACCTCGATGCTACGACAGGTAAGTTTACTTATGTTGTTACATTAGCAACTTAGGTGAAAATATTCCATAAATAAAATAAACAAAAACTTTTTAACGCACATTTATATGAAAAATTAAATGTATAAAATTACAAACAACTTAATTAGTAATGGACGCACCTCCAACAGCTGGTAGACTAGATGCGCGCGCGGCATGTCGCGCTCCTCGTCTGCGGCGAGGTGCAGCGCGTGCAGCAGCGTGGGCAGCGCGCGCGTGTCGGCGCGCGTCAGCACGCGCACGCAGCGCCGCACGCGCGCGCACAGCGCCAGCAGCCGCAGCAGCGTCGAGCACAGCGCGCGCGCGCACCCCACGCGCTGGATCGCCGCCAGCCGCTGCAGCATCACCTCCAGCCCGCCTGGGACGGGTACGCAAACGTCAGCTCGTGATAAATTCAGGGTCTTTTCCTCAAGTAAATGACAAGTGATCTATAATTTCTCAACATTAAATTATTCGTGTAATATAATTAATCAATCCATCCAACTAAGAAACCACTTTATTAATTTACTGTAGACAAATCTTCTGATTGATATTTAATATAATTAGGTAGATTTAACGATTTAGTAGATTCAAATAATATCAGAAAATAATAAAATAAACACCACACAAAATCTAATAATCTGAAAGAGGAGAAAATGGACCTTTTCCTAAACTCACCACAATCAGCAAGTACGTTGGCCATGCGGTAGACTTGCTCGTCGTCCACGGCCTCGGCATTAGTCTGGCTAAGGGTCTCCACGAACTCTTCAGTAGCATCACCAAGCAATCCTCGCATGCGATACACTACGCGCATCGCGTCTACGCCTTCGCCTGACGTACACCAAACCTAGACACAGAAAATTATTAAACAGGTAACTTGATTTTAAAAATGGATCATTATTTTTAAGCTTACTCTAAGCTTGTCTTATGTATAACAAGAAAATCTAAAGTAAAGAAGAAAGTTGTATGCTGAAATCAACTTTTAAAAAATCCAATATTGAAGGCACGGACAGAATTGCAATATTATTTTTTATTCAATAATAGAAGTAAACTACTAAAATAGTTTCAACTATATTCACCTTCTTATAAACCTCCTTGACGGGCAGATCGAGCGACATAATCTTGTTGCAGACCAACAGCTCCATGCCGTTGTCGTCTTCGAGCAGCGCCACGAGGTCGCAGTCGGTGCAGATTTTGTTCTTCACGTCGCGCATCAGCGGACCCATGCCCGGCTCCAGGGAAGAGTACGGATTACCCAACATGCGACCCTACAGGTAAATATGAGTTATATATAAAAATCTGTAAACGATGACTATTCCATATACAATGCATTCCTTTAGAAAAACAATTATATTTGAGCAATTGATAGAAACATCCGCGTTAAAGACATTTTGGCACACCAGTAAAAAGTTCACGCAAATGTAATTTATGATTTGGCACCTATATCTCAATTAATGTACATATTGAATTTAAAACCAATTTCAGCGAATATCGGCAACCTCTAGAATACACGATTAAATATTATTAAATGGGTATTGTTACAGCAAATTTAACTTGCAATTTGCTTGGAATTATTATAATATAGGGTAACTAATAATACAAGCATATAAATACCTTGTATTATAAATTATTCTTAGTAAGAGTGTACACTCTACTGACCTGCAAGAAGTCCTCCTGCTGCGGATCCTTTTCGAGCGTAAGGAAGAACTCGCCTACGTCGTTCTCCTCGGGGTAGATGATGGAGCAGAGCCTCTCGAAAATAAACACCGGCGTGCGGTAGTCGTGCAGCGGGTACTTCTGCACTGTCTCAATGCACACCGTCATGAACTCTGCTGTCTCTGCTTCAGTGCCTGTTAAAATAATGATATTCTATAGGCTGTAGAGCCAGAGTACGACCTGGAAGATACCACTGCCATAGATGTTTTAGCGTCAAGCGTCTCGGTGGAAGAATGTGGTTACCGGCTCACTTTCATATAAGGCGACCATCTTAATCCTCTATAGTGTCGTATCTGCCATTGATTTCAAAAAGATCTCTTGTTCTGTATGAATTTGCTTACAAATGTACAAAGGTCTTAGTGACTACTTGCCTTCAGATCGGATCTACCTGATGCTCATTTGCTACTTTAATTGGATAAAAAAAGGTTCTAAACGATTAACTTGGTTACAGTTTCTTAAATAGTTACACCTATGAATACATCGGGATGGTTCAGTTTAAACTATTCGGTATTTAAAGTTACAACTTCTGCAGGCCAACTATTCTTTATTCGTGACACGAGTACGACAGCTGTCAAGGTAACACTACATAACGACGCTCACCGGTAGTCATCTCCTCGAGCAGCTCTAGCAGCTTCTCCTGCGTGTCGTCGGTGAGCCGCGTGCGCTGCACCACGAGGCGGCGCAGCGACAGGTAGCCGCCGAGCACGGCGCCCACCAGCCGCGTCTTGTACGCCCGCCGCGCGCCGCCCTCCTCCAGGAACATCGCCAGCAGCTCGGTCAGACGTTTCAGCGCGTAACCTACGACACATAGCGGGAAAGTTAGTATAACTTATCACAATCCAAAATCAAGTCGGCTTCATTATGTGTAAAACTAAAACAAAATACAAAAAAAAAACACCATTTACATCACAATATTTTTTGAAATAAGTGTATATGTCATACCAGTCACAAGTTATAAGGACCACAAGGAATAGATATAAAATTAAGATTATTTCAATGATGCAACCAAAAAAAAGGAATTACCTTGAGCTAAATCAGAAGTGAGAGTTGTTTCTTCTAGGCGATGTAGTTGTTCGATTTCCTTCGTCATGAGATCTGCAATTTGCTGCAGCACACCCCGTAACGCGAGGAACTGTTTCCAAGGAGTTTCAGAGGCCAGACCTTCAAATAAAAATATAGTGTTAAATAAATACCTTTTTTCATTTAATTTTTATTTATATAACTTAATAGAAATACAACAAATGAAACTTACTCTGATATAATTGCAAGAACTGTTCACTTGCTTCTCCAGCTTTACCAACTTCAGGTAGGAAGCTCGTCAAAAGGATGAGTACCTGTAATGTAACAATAAAATAAATATTTTTTTCTTTCAATTATACATTTATAGTCAATTGCTTATCTATCTACTAAATACAAAATGGCATATTAATACATTCCAATGAATTTATAAATACTTACAGCTTTAGTCCGTTCATAGGAGTCGCAGAGCGATTTAACCATCTGGCAGGCGGTGTCGCGGGCGATGCGCGAGCTGGGGTCGAACATCACGGGCCGCAGCCAGCCGCCGTCCTCGAGGGCTAGCGGCCGCATTCCGTGCGATAGCAACATCTGTTTTGCAGAAAAAATTGTATGTATAATAGTTTTGCTTTATAGATGCTAATATTAAAACCCTTACAGAAGAGTGCCGAATTTAGTAAGATTGTAGTATATTTTATAGTTACGATTACAAAATAGCAATATTTTTAGAGCCTGCTAGTATGCTGCATGATATATCACTTTAGGAAACAAGCAAACAAACGAGTTGTATGGTAAGGAAATATCGTTGCAAGTTAATTCTCAGGGGTACCTACGTATCTGTGGTCTACCTTGCCTAGATTTTAACAAGTTCCACGTAACGCCATCAAGTGGGCTGATTGCTCCATTGCATCATTGCATTATTTTAGCATTTATCTATTTTAACGTTGCACCAAGAAAGAACAAAAATGAATACAGATACAGAACCTTATAAGACACAAAATAAGTGTTACCTTAATAATAGGCGCAAAACCATGCATTGAGGGTAACATAGCACTTCTTTAAAATAAAAGACTCCAGTAAGATTAAAATTCCTACTTATCATTGGACGTACCTTTTCCCGCCAGCGCGTAAGATACTTGTGCGCGAGCAGCAGGTCGCGACGCGGCAGCGCGGCGCACAGCGGCGCGGCGGGCGGCGCGGCGCGCGTGCCGAGCCGCCGCCAGCGCGCGGGCGGCACGCGGCCCGCCAGCCAGCCGGCCAGCTCCACCACCAGGTTGCCCGCCAGCGTCACCTCCTGCCACTTGTCGCCCTGGGACAATGTTACGTTTAGTCCGTCACTTGTAATTTTTCAGAAGCCATACAAAATCATAAGTAGTATCATTTTCACGTGTATTGTAATAATTTTCAATTTATTTTTGACAATATTTTTGGCAGGTGATAGAATCAGTGTAGTTCGACCGGGGAAGTACAACTGCTACACCAATTTCTAACGTAAAGCAGTTTTTGCGTTTCGATGGAAGGGTGTGGGTTGCCAGCACACTTTTATGTGAGGCGATTTTCATAGTCTCGGGACTAGCAACGTCTCTGTGATTGACTTCAGGTAGAACCCATGTTCTATTTTTAACCGACTTCCCAAAGGAAAGAGGTTATCTATTCGTCACGTATATTTTTTTTTTTTTTTTTTTATGTAAGTTCGGGCGAAATGGCTAGAAATCGTCGACCTACCGACACGATTCATACGACATTGTATGCGGCTAGTTTCACAGGCAGTCCCATATTGAGGAAAATGAAAACCTTCCAGCGGTTTTCCCGGAAAATTGGAAAATGTCGGTTTCTTAAAATCTTGAATAACTTGGGTGTTTCTAAACCGATTTCCATTTTCTTTCTTTCATTTGATAGGAAATTTTGTCACGCAACTTTTTCTCTTGGACATGGGTATGCTGTGATGCTTAACTCTTTGAGTTATTGGGTGGAAACCACCACCACTCCTCAAGTTTTTTAGATAATTTGAGATAACTCGGCTTCTGCCGATTCGATTCTTATGAAACTTGGAATATGTATTATATATCTATGCTTATATAGGTTGACAAAAAATTTGACCTTCAACTCTTCGATCCTGATGATGCAGGGTTACAGCTATCCTAAACTATAACATTAGCTATTTGGTGCTTACATATATGTAACAAGACTACTAAGCAAAGACATGTGATGAAAAATTTGACCTTCAACTCCTCAATCCTGATGATGCAGGGGTGCCTCAAGCCTAAACCATAGGGGTTGACCATTTGGTGCTTATGGATGTGTAATAACAATACTAAGCATAGACATATGACAAAAAAATTGACCTTCAACTCCTCAACCCTGATGATGCAGGGTGCTGTAAGCCCAAGCCGTAGGTGATGGCCATTTGGTGCTTACAGATATATAATAAGATAGCAAGGCAAAGATGTACGATAACAAATTTGACCTTCAACTCCTCAACCCTGATGATGCAGGGGTACTGCAGGCTTAAACCATAAACGTTAGACATTTGTTGCTCACGGATTTGTAATAACATTACTAAGCAAAGGTATACGATGAAAAATTGGACCTTCAATATCTCAATCCTGATGATGCAGGGGTATTGAATGCCTAAGCCATAAAACTTAGCTATTTCATCCTTACGCATTCAAAATGATATTTAAAAAATGTAAGGTAGAACATTAGAAAAATGGTTGTATACGGTGGAAAATTGGACCTTCAACTCCTCAACTCTGATGATGCAGGGGTACTTCAAGCTTAAACCATAGGTATTGGCCATTTGATGCTTATGGGTATGTAATATATTTACAAAGTAAAGACGTATAATATTAAAATCGACCTTCAACTCCTCAACCCTCATGATGCAGGGTACTGCAAGCCCAAGCCATAGAAGTTGGCCATGTGTTACTTACGTGTATGTAATGAGATTACTACGAAAAGATATGGCATGAAAAATTTGACCTTCAACTCCTCAACCCTGATAATGCTGGGGTCCTTCAAGCCTAAACCATAGGCGTTGGCCATATGGTGCTTACGTATATGTAATGAGATTACTAGGCAAAGATATAACATGATAGTTTTGACCTTCAACTCTTCAGCCTTGATGATGCACGGGTACTTCAGGCTTAAAGCATAGGCGTTGGCCATTTGATACTTATAGAATTGTAATATATTAACAAAGCAAAGACGTATGATAAGAAAATTGACCTTTAACTCCTCGACCCTTATGATGCAGGGTACTGTAAGCCCAAGCCATAGAAGTTGGCTATTTAGTGTTTAAGGATTTATTGAAGAAATGCTAAGAAGAGATGACTTATGAAAACCGTTATCTTTAACTGGGCTTTTATTCAGTGGTACTGCCTATCTAACCCACAGGTGATAGTAATATGGCCCTTATGAATATATTAGGAGTTCCATAAACAGAGGCAACGATTAATAAAGTTACCTTCACCTCTTTAACCCTAATAATATAGATATACAGCCTGCCTAAAGTATGTGTGTTTGGTAATTATTGTTTGTCTAGTCGTACCGTAATCGGATGAATAAAATAAATTAATCGTCCGCTAAACGGTAAATTCGTAATAAAAATGGTCTGTATATTAAACATACTTATTATCCTCGTAATAAAAAACGTATTGAAACTGGTGAGTTAAATCATATTACTGAGATTAATAAATTGTGTAAAGCTATGGGTACACCTGATGTAGTGAATAACGACCATGCTGCCCGAACTTAAATTGGTTTTGATGGTATTGGTTTTCCAACTAAGGATAGGTAGTCAAAATTATTTTTATCAGTATCAGTTGAATTATACTCTTAGTTATAAGGTTTATAATACTTTTTCTACTTTAAATATTGATAATTATAGGTCTATTCTTTAAATAAATGTTTACTCAGAAAAAGTTGTTTTATTCGGTTAGGTTAGGTTCGAACAGATTTTTCTAATTCAGAATCTAAGGGAGGGGGCGCGGTAGCGCCCCCGACCGGTTGTGTCAAAGAAGTCTATTTTTAGATGATGACGTCAGCACATAATTTTATTCATCCGAAAATCGGACGAATAATTAATTTTATTCATCCGGTTAGCGGACGACTAGCAACAGCCATAACTGATTTTATCGTGACTGAAAAGCGTGAAAAAAAAATTTTTAAACAAAAAATACAACCGACTTCCATGCCACATAAAAGTAAAAAATAATTTAAATACATGTTGATTTAGAGCAAACACAGTACTTAGTACATAGTTCCGAAGTCGGCGCTCACCATATTTTGCTGGATCATGACGAAACTACATGTATCTTATATGAGCGCCGACTTCGGGACTATGTACTAAGTACTGTGTTTGCTCTAAATCAACATGTATTTAAATTATTTTTTACTTTTATGTGGCATGGAAGTCGGTTGTATTTTTTGTTTAAAATTTTTTTTTAAGTTTTCTTTCTCAAGTGGACTGCATGCTCGTTTGGTACTTCGATCGAATAAAAAAAAATGCTGATGCAAGGTTATGCTCGTTCTATATAGAAGCACATTTGAGTACTCGCAACAGGACTTACTTAAATTAAGAAGCAGAAAATGTAAGGCAAAAATACTAGAACCAAAAAATTAAAGTAAACCAATTAAAATATTGAACCAAATAAAAATTTTTTATACTTTTTACATAAAGCATGCTTTATTTAATTATTTGATCGTTTTCGACATTGTTATAATTTTAGGATAAAAAGCTAATAATGATAGATAGTATTATTACCTTAGGTTCTTTTGGCTGTTCTTCGTTACCAGTAGCAGCGGGCGCAGCCGGGGCCATGAGCTGCTGCATGTAGCGCAAACACGGCAATGCCACTTGTTGCAGCGCGTATTGGTGAGCTAAAACAAACAGAGAGAAATATTGAAAAAATAAAAGACGTATAACATCGATAAGCTATAGATTTATAATAAATATGAAACTTACAGTTTGGCGATGAAGAATTGATGCCAGGTAAGCCTGCCAAGGCCTCAGAAGTCAAAATGGTGCTGGCCGCCGGCGGAATACCGGCCACCTCAGTCAGTTGTGGACAACACCTGTATAATATATTTTTATGTATTAAAATTGTAGCCCATAGCTATTTTATAAAACAAACATAATGTGATTAGTACTCACCACACCCATAGCTTTACGATGCAACGTAACCTTACTTCCCAGCATTCTACTGAATCTTGCACTTTTACTAGAGAACCCAATAGCAAGACCAAAGGTCGGACCTGTAACAACAAGTGATTAAAGTCGGTTAAAAATAGGTGAAGGTAATAAGAGTTCTACCATTTTTAAAGTACATCAGTCACATAAATACTCATTTAAATAGTAACGATAAATCGATATTAAAAAGTTACTCTTACAGAGTTGTTATGATCCTGAGAGGCGGCATGTCCCATCAACGACAGCGTGATTCGTTGAGTCAGCAAGTTGCACAGATGCTCTGTCGCCGGCAGATTATCGCGTGTCACCAAGCAAATCAGGGAACGAACTTCTTCTTGAGACTGTGACGGAAAAAACAATGTAGAGAAAAACGTACTAGCTAGCTTGGTGTTATGATCGAGAAGTGTACTCGTAGTTTTGGGGTGACTTCGTAGTAGTAGTTATTAAAATTGTGTTCTCAATGTGAGCAAAAATATTATAATATTAAATGGAAATAGGTCAAAATGTAAATGATAATAACATATGACTGTTATCATCATTTATATTTCTATGGCGGGAACGGCATGTTATGTCTTTAATATTAACTAAACCGATTTACTTGCATCTTAACGGGTTCCCGAAACCCACTATAAAATACGAGGTCTATTATAGTGTAATAAACTACAAAGCATGAGCACGGGTCATACCTGTGGCGTGCCGCGGTGCAGGTTGTGGTGCACGAGCTCGTGCACGAGGCCCGCGTCGCACAGCCGCGCGCGGTGCTCGCGCTGCGACGCCAGCGCGCGCAGCAGCGTCAGGCACTGCTCCGCGCACGCCAGCGCGCACCCGTAGCAACCGCCGCGGGACTCTGGATACAGAATACATTTTTTATTACTGCCATACAATATGAATGTAAAAAAAGGTTGTATTTAACTATTTATACAAAGAATTAAACATGACTGGTGAATAAATAACAAGTTTTCACCAGTGCGATGAAAGAATACTAAGACGAATACATAAACACCCTAACCGGAGAATTTAATTCATCATTCAGATGTCTCTCCAGGGATCGGGCCCGCAAGCCCGCTACTTATATCAATCAATCATATTAATTAATAATAAATTAAGTTATTTTCATTGTGAATAATGTATTTTGTAGCGAACCTTTTGTTAGATCTTCGTCGTAGTTCTGCAGCAGTCCCGCATAGACCGGCAATGTATCTCCCTTTAGCTGCTCGCTTTGTGCGCGATCGTAGGCGACCAACTCTTTCCTGTAAAAGACAAAGAATATCCGATAATGTAACGGATATATGAACATACCGCTTACAAGCATCGTCTAAAATACTAAGTAGTACCTGCAGGCTAACACTTTCTGAATGATCTTGGACAGATCTTCGAAGTGCCCCTTGCTATCGACACAGTACTTATGCGCCAAAGTCTGTATAACGCGGTTAATCTGCGCGCCGCCGAACGCTGCGCCCGGTGCGTTACTGTTCTCGTCCGGCCGGCCTTCCACACGATGCTCGTTGATTTTGTGCACTAGCGACTGGAGAATAATAATTATATAAGTTGTAGGAATTTAAAAATGGAATTTATTTTTTTCTAAGTAAATTTTGCACGACAAACTAAAATAGCTTAAGACATAAAGTAGCTGACCGAGGGATGCTTAGCCGTTGTCTATTACAAAGCCTGCATTCCTAGGATTATGACAGCCTACCTCGAGCACAGGTTTATTAGCGACGAGTTGACGATAGACACGGTCGGCCTTATCCAGCAGCGTGCCGATGGTCTGCACCATCTTTTTGCGCTCCTCATCGTTCTCAATGGTGTCGACCGCGCAGCAAGGCCGCGCAGTCAGCGTGTAATCAAACTTCGCGTACTTGCAGAAACCGCACGCATGACACAGGAACGGATCCTTCTCGTCATAGTTTATCGCGCTGAAAGAATACACCGAATTTAATAAACCGCTTGGATAGTCGGGACTACACATTTTCAGATCGTTTAAAGGCAGCGTATTCTTACCGGCACTTGTGACACTGGTATACGTTTTCACCGCAGTTTGCGCAAACGCCAGGGTTCGCTGGCACCGATTGGGAACAGCGTGGACACTGAAGAGATTCGCCTGTAAAGACAAACATAGATGATGGAACCATTTTACAATTTACACAATAATCATGTATAATTAATATATCATTCAAATAAAACGAACCGGTAGCCTGTTGGTTCTCGTAAAACTCGGCGTACTCCATCATGAGGTTGCATGCGACGATAGGCAGAGGGAAGTCGACGCGAACTTCCGACTGGCCAGATTGTAGTTGCACTCTCTTTGCTTTATGCCACATTCCTATAAGGAAACATCAATAATTACAATAAATAAAAACTATTTTTTACACGTAACTTTATAGTGCCAAATTGTTCTTTGAAATTCTTAATTCCTATTAATTAGTGAATATCGCATATTGAATGATAATGAGAACAGTAAAAGTGGTTTATGAATTACCAAAGTTATACTACTTTAATTAAAAATATACAAATGCACATAACACAAACCTGGCTTATTCTTGAGCTCCTGCACCGCTTGCACGGTGCGGTTGTTGTAGTAGAAGTTGATGGTGCGCACCATCTTGCTGCGCTTGATGTCACCAATGCGCAGGCTGATGCGGCTGATCATGTGGCTGTTCACCAGTTTCACGATCTGCGTCGTTGTCGTGAACTTCGAATCGATCTGTGGGACGTATACGCGATTAGCTCTTAATTGTAATATTACAATCATCACTTCTCAACGTGAATATTTAGATTGATAATTGATTTAATACGTTTTATGCTTGTCATAGGTTTAAATATAAGCACACTTTAGAAAGGCTATTTAGAAACTGCAATATCATCGCACATGTATCACTACTATGCATGGGTCTCTTTTGAGTAATTAGACGCGCTTACACCACTATGTTGCTGCATTGGAGAAAAGGTTGGTTGACAAGGTTCACGTAAGTGCTTCTAAACATTTGAAACAATCTTATATTTTAGAATACTTACCATTATACCAATCCATGTCAAATTTTAACGCGAATTGAAAAATATCCATTAGCTTCACATAAATTACAGTGTACAACTAATTACCATGCAACTAGAATATCAATTTTCGATAAAACCACCGAACCCTTTGCTATCCACATACCTTGATAGTGGGCAGCTTGATGGTCGCCATGGGCACCTCGGGGTTGTTGCACACGAGGCACGGCTCGGACTCCAGGTAGTAGCCGTCAAGCTCCACGAACGCGCCGAGGGCAGAGTACAGCGCAGCGTTGCCGTGAGATGAGAGTACGCCGTTCTGGGTGCGGAGGAGTTCCACCGCGTTGCCTATGTATGTCTACGTGGAACAAAAAAAGTCATATGTATTCTAAATTATTTTCTTAAATTATTTTTCGAAAAGTTTTATAAAGCGTGTAGTTTTTCTCGCGATATATTTTTAGTTAAAGCAAATTATAGTTCATATCTACTTGATCTATCTTTATAGAAAAATAAAAGTACGTTATTACAATATTTCAAATAAAATATTTCAAAGGTAAACTGAAATAAGATTTGAACTCAATAATATTCTATAATTTTAAACTGCAGCTTTTACTTATATCATATGGCTTTACTTTATTAATAATGTAATATGCAATACACAAAAAGTGAATAAAATATATACCTCGGTATCGATATTAGGTGTCTTGAGTGTAAAGTACCCGAGCAAGTCAACGAATTGAGCGGCCTTACGTCCATACTGCGGCAAGGTAGGCCATAGTCCCCACAAAAGTGACACCAAAGAAGATTGTTCAGCTGGAGATGAATTACTGGAAGAATACATGTTTATATAAGTTTGACTTTGTGACAAACTTACTTAAAACTAAAATTAAGGGGGTTTGAAGATTTACTTACTTATAGATAGCGAGGATCAAGGCATGTGCCTGCCAACGAACCGATGTTGAGTTTGTTTCTAATAAGAATGCTTTGACGAATAAATTCAGTTCTTCTTGGGGTACCTAAAAATTAAATTATTTAGTGAGAAATTGACGTTATACTTCAATACAATATTTCACGCGTTTGATATATTATCCTTACTTGTTTTAGAATTTGTTGCACAAGTTGAGGCACTCTTTGTTCTTGGAACTTGGAGCTATCTGAGACGAACGCATCGCTATCGGCACTACGTTCACGTTCCGGATACTCAGATGATGACTGTACAAATAAACATTTTAAATCATTACTAATACACATCAATAATAGCGTATAAAGTAGGGTATAAAGTTGTCGGCTATGATTGAAGCTCTATCTGAGGTTGGTTGCGGGATGCATCTATTTTTTTACGTAAGTTGGTACTTATATATTGTAGAAAGTGACTAACTCTTACCCTTTAAGCCAGTTTATAGAAAAAATAAGATTACTTTAGTACCGTGTGGTAGTACCCTTTCGTGATATAGATAGCAGCAGCTTCCGACAGCCATATCTATTGTATTTACTATCAAGAATGCTACGCGCCGTGACTATTAGCAAAACTACCACGAGGGAAGGTCTAGTAGTGAATATCATAATGGCAATAGATGTACGAATACCTTGGAGTCGCCCTTCTGCTTAGCAGGCTTGGGAGCGGGCTGCGCGTCGTCCGCCGCCTGTGCGGGCTGTGCGGGCTGCGCGGCGGCGGGCGGCGGGTGCGGCGGCGTGGCGGGCTGCGAGGGCGGCGGCGCGGCGGGCGGCGCGTGCGGCGGGCACAGCGCCGCCTGCAGCAGCTGCAGCACCACCGGCGCCACGTGCGGGTGCAGCCGCCGCGCCGCGCGCAGCAGCCACGCCAGCGCCTCGCGACGCTCCGACAGGCACGTGTGCTGCCAGTTGCCCGTGCGCGCGCTCACTATCTCGGCGCACGCCTGAGTATACACGAGAACAATTGAATAATAAAACTTTAGCTCTATCAAAAGACAAACATGATTTGTAGTTTTAGTCACGACTAGTCCTAAAAGACTAGTCGTGACTAAAACTACAAATCATGTACATTTTATAAATGACGATAATTTTAATGACACAGTTAAAGAATATTATGATATTTTTTTATTTGTTTCTTTTAATATTAAAGTAGCAAACGAGCAGGCAACCCATCCGATGACAAGTGGTCACTACCGCCCGTAGACATAAGTAAGCGACTTCATTTAGAACATTTTTTTTCTATGAAGTTAATTACAGTTGCTACTCCTGATAGCTAAGATGGCCGCCTCAGAAAAGTGAGCCTTTAACTTTTGAATAATACTTCATAAAGAATAGATTTGTTAAGGTGATATTTTTTTTATTACATTGTTAAAATATATCATACCTTCAAGTGATCCATAAGACGAACAAGCTTGTCATAGGCGGGATCGGTGGCAAGGAGTGCCTTAGCAGCGTTCAGATTGGTGTCAAGTGCGTGCACGTCACGCAGCTGGCGATAGCGCTCGCGTGTACCGCAAAGCAATAGTAGGAGCTTGCGCACTTGTTTTCTGTACAAATATTATTAACATTAAAAAAAACACGATTTTATTTATGATTATTGACCAGACAGAGTTAAAATCATGAAGCAAATAATTAAAAAATATTTTGGTGGAAAACAGTATTTTACCTTATTCGATATGTGAATATCTTACCGTAGAGGCGTCTGCTGATTCATCATGTACTCGCAGAGTAAGGTACGCCAGCGTGCATCGAAGTGCGCCGGGTCGCAGTGTTTGTGTATTTGACAAGGAAGACGTAACGCCATTTCCATCAACAGTTGCGGGTAGTTATCGAACACGTCGAGAGCGTGACCTGGGCATAGGCATAATAAATGAATGTTAGGTATTGCACTCATTGAAACGTATTATGGCAACACATAAACTATATATTAAGTAAAGTAAGAAGCGGAAATTACTTACTTTTAACATATTCCTTTACAAAGAAAGGTTGCATATCTGGTAACGGCTGAGGTGGTTGCGGCTTGAGAAGTTGTTGAGTTGGAGTAGATGATGTTGTACCTGTTGTAAAAGATATAAAATATTATTTGTATAATTTTATTATAAGAATTATTTAGAAAGTATATTAGAAAAACAAACAGTTAAAATGCACGTTTACAAACTGTTTATAAATTAATAACTAATGTTTTTAATTTTAATTTCTATAGAATATACGAAAAAGCGCATGTAATTTCTAGCAAATTGTCACGTTGCACTTTTAAGTAAATGTGTTTGGGCTACTGTTAATGCTTTGTTTTGTTATTTAAGGTGCAAATAGGGTATACTCTAGTTTTGCAATTTGCTCAAATCGAACAGTCATCAACAATTTTTTTTTGCCAAACATATCACGAAGCACATCCGCGCGCTATATCCAACATCCAGTACGTATACTAACTGGCAGTCTTCTCCTTCCAGTAGGGCAGCAGCGCCGCGAGCACGCTGTAGCAGTGCTTGGGTGCGTGCGCGCGCACCAGCGCGGCGGCGGCGAGGCGCGACACGTGCGCCGCGCACGCCGGGCCCGCCGCCTCGCCGCCGCGCGCCGCCGCGCCGCCCGCCGCCGTGCTGCACGACTTCCACCGCGCCATCAGCACGCCTGGGGAACGTTGGAATGGTTAACAATTCTGAATGTAAAAGTGCTTTTGACAATTCATTCACTAATACCGTTTATGATCCTTGTAATCTGATATGGATAGCGTAAGATTTTAAATATTATTACAGACAGCTAGATGTAAATATAGTTTAACCCAAGAAGATATGTGGAAGCAAACAATCTCGCAATGATGCAGACGAGTGAAAATACTGCAAATCTTACATTATATGACCAATAAATTATCGATGTAATTAAGGCGTTACCACGACCTTCATTCAAAAACTTTTTACCTAATTTATCAAAAGAAAAAAGCATCTTAATATACTTATGCTGTAAGTTTAATTATACCAACTGAAAGGAACACTCACTGAGCAATCTCATGATAACCAGCTGTAGTTCTCTTCTATTCGTTCTTTCATGTACAGGTGGTGTGTGTTGTTCGCCTTGCGTGTCCAATTCGTTTACTAGAAGTTCAAGCCTCATGATAGCTAATTGAAGTTCACGCTTCTCTGACCGCTCTTCGCCGGGTGTTTCCTCGGTCTGGATGTCCAGTTCTGACACAAGGACTTCTAGCAAGTGTTCCAGAACAACGCGGTCGCCTTCTACGCTTGAATCTAAATCGCCAGCCAGCATGAGGACAACCTAACAAACACAAAAGGTAAGGTTAAATTATAACAAGTTTTTTTAATTAAAAATCTTGGACTATTTTGTCAAAGTTAAGTAAATTGTATACCGACGGATAATGTAATTAGTAACTTTTCTACAAACAAACCAAATGTAACAATAAAAACTGTAAATAATGTACTTTTAATTACTACTGCACTACAACAACACAAACTGCAACTAGCACACTGAATATCAGTGCCATAGCAGTGCTTATCTGCACATGGCTTTCGCTGAGCTTGACCCCTTTCGCGGTTGTTAAAGCCCATAATGCATTTTAGATAATTAAAAACAATATTTATTTTTATTTTTTTTAATATTTTTTTAGAACGGTCGAATTTTGTATGTATTATACATTCAAATAAACCTATTGTTCTATTGTGTCTTATGATAGTTTATGTTTTCGTTTAGTCTTTTTCTTTCTTTTTCTTTATAATGAGATGCAAATGCGTAACTTTCAAGTTTCCAGACGGTAAGAGATTTAATTGATTTGATGTAAAGAAAAAATAAATATTAACTGTGAACGACAGTAGCAGTGGGTACAACCCATAATTGTCCCACTGCTGGGCACGGGTCTTCTCTCAGAATGCGAGAGTTTTAGACCATAGCCCACCGCGCTGGCCAAGTGCGAATTGGTGGACAGACCTGACAGTAGCAGTAATAGTAGGTAATTAATATGTCCGAGGACAAGGACAGAGCAACTGTTAATATAGTTTGTGGCGATCACTTCGCTACATCGGGTCACCATTACCGCACCAGTCATCATCTCATTCGGCTGCAACTCACTGCCACTGATTATCGGAAACAATTATGTTTGTGCCAACAAAATGCCTAAACCAGCAGCCTATACGCAACATTTCACTACTTTAAATCAAAAGGGCCACAAATCAAAAATATTGAACTTATTTTTTAGAACTTTTTTTTAAAAAAAAAAATAACAATATCCGAATTAACCATTAAAAGAAGAATAAAAATACATTTCTAATAGTGTATAACACATATTTATCTGATTTAAAATTACAGAGCAATTATACAAGAACTGATTTTCAAAACTTTAAATGGCACTCCTGTAAAATTAGGTCTATTCGAGTTGTGGCCCTTTTGTTTTGAAGTAGCGATTTATTTAGCACAGTCGCAGCGTACCTGCACGAAGGGTATGGCCCGGACGCCGGGCAGCGCGCGCAGCTGCGGCAGCGCGTCGAGCGCCGCGCACAGCAGCGCCAGCCGCAGCGCGTGCAGCTTGCGCGCCTCGCTCTCCGCCTCCGTCGTGCGGGAGGACGACGCCGCCGGCTGCGATGATGACGTCGACGGACCTGCTGTTAGACCGCCACCGTCAGGTTTACACATTGTTTGTCGCAAAAATGTTAAATTTATGTAACATTTTGATTAACACATGTTACATTTATGTAACATTTTGATACTCGTAAATCGTCTGTCGAGTAACTTGGCGAATAATGACGAGTATGTATAAATGTTGAATTACAGTTTACAAATGATACGATGAAAAGACGTGTAATCATATACCAGTTCAAGAAAAAACTAACGAATTCATTTGATAACTTGCATACAAATATATGCTGAAAACTGAATGCAACAACTTCAATGGTATAGTTACACACTTAATTGTAATAAGCAAATGGACGCTGAAATGAAATATGTGTTAAAAACCCTGTGAACAGAGTGGAAGGATTCGTCAATCCAGTATACATTTTTTGTCAACATTAAATAGTGAAATTTCCTGTAATAAATAGTGTAATTGCACCCTAATAATAATAATAATAGAAGTTTCAACACTGTAACGATAACAACCCAAACACAAATACATTATCAATTTCATATATAGGTACACATATAATTTAAAAGCTAAAAGCAACGTTATTATATAAGCACACATACGACAAACTACACAAAATACTAGCCTGCCATAGCAGCAGGCGCGGCCATAGAAGAGGAAGCGGGCATCGTCCCCGCAGTGGGAACGGCCACCATATCGCCTAGAACAACGCAACCATCGTCACTAATGCTATCTTATAATAATATAATTATACATAAATAAATACAACTTAAACACCGCAACGAAAATCTTTAATTTGAAACATATTCAGTATGTTTACGTGCAATCGCGCGTACTTATTGCAAAGTGTTCAATATACTGTCATGCACATGCATTCAACCAACATTGCAACCCAACTGCCCATGTGTTTCATTTTGGTGCATATATCAAATAAGTTCTGTGAACTAAGCATTGATTATTTGACATACTTGCATACACATAAACGACTACAAAATAATGTAAACATTTTGAAGTTACATACATACAACACAATACAACAGTCACAGTGTTTAATTGCTATAGGTAAAATCAATCAAAAAATATAGACGAACATTGACAACCACTTTCTACATCAAATGCACTGTTGTATTATTAGGCTTTTATCTTGGAACTGGTCAAAATTATATCGCATTTTTTTATTTGTGGAATTGGTAAAATCGTGAAATATTCTTGTAACATCTTATCATCTTCCTTTCTATTAATGAGTAAAACCATATTTGAAAGTCAAAAACGAGAAAAGTAACGTTAAAGTTTCCGTCGAAATTTAAAAACTATTTATTTATGACAATATTTATCTACTGTAGATGTATCACAAACAGCTATAATTGACATCAACTTTCCCCACCGAATTTAGTATAGTAATTTTATTCTTTTGATTGGTTCAAACATACATCTGGAATGTATATATTTTTTATGGAAATAACATAAAAAATGTGAAGTTTGATATATTCGCGTATCATTATTCTCCCCCACTAGTAACGCCTACTAACTAACCATAAGCGCTGGAGCGTCCGGAGACACCGCCGATGCTGTCTGCGCCGGAGCCGCCGCTCTCGGAGCCGGCCGAGCCCGCCGCCTCCGCGGGCGACGTGCGCAGCGTGCTGCCGTCCGTCGCTGCCGTGCTGCCCTCGTCGTCGGACCTGGTGATTGTACGTCAACAATAACTATTTTAGAATTTTAATTTTGGCTCCGTACAACGTAAAGGTTGAATAGGCAAAAATACTGTTTAGTGTTCTGAATTTTCATCCCATAGATTCGACAAAAACAGACCGCACTGTTTTAGCTGCCCCTATACATATATGAATGTTATAATTATTTCTTTCGCCAAACTATTGCTTAGAAGCCAAAATTGAACTTGCAAGATTTCATACTTATAACGGTATATACGGTCAGAGACTCCTTTGACACTTACAGTCCGCGGCTTCCCTGTCCATGTCGACAATAGCTCGTTCTTCGACTTCGTTTACGATCTTAAATTTAAGCCGCTCCTTTCAAAAGATCTATCAAACTTACTGTAAAGGATTATGAACTCTTAAGTATTACGCCTTATTTACATCTACAGAATGGCAGACATTTTACACAATATTTATACAATATTTTGATAGGTACGGCCTGTGATAAATCAGCAAGCTGAAGTGGCAGTGGGCCGGTCATATCGCTCGAAGGACCGATAACCGATGGGGAAGGAAGGTCCTCGAGTGGCGACCACGTTTAGGCAAAAGGAATACAGGTCGCTCCCCTACCAGGTGGACCGATGACCTGAAGAAGACAGCGGGAAACCGTTGGATTCAGAGGGCACAAGACCGGTTGGAGTGGCGCCATTTAGGGGAGGCCTATGTCCAGCAGTGGACATCAAAGGGCTGATGGATGGATGGCCTATGATAGACGGCAAAATCACGGTAGCGATAAATACTTTGATACACATTATTTAGAATTCGATTATGTGTTCGCTGGCTTTGTGTCCAGCTGTTTACATTACATATCTGTGGATATAACCAAACGGGGCTTTAATATTGAGTGTATGTAGTACCCGGGCGGCGAAGCAGCGGGGTCGCTGAAGCCGGGCGCGGGCGGCGGCGGCGCGGAGGGCGCGGCGGGCGCGGGCGGCGCGCGGCGCGGCTGCTCCTGCAGCGACAGCGCGATGGCCAGCTCCACCATCGTCTCGTCGTCCGCGTCCGGCGGGATGTCCAGCAGAGCCTCCAGACCTGCACGACCAACGATCGGTTAAAATATAACAATATATTTACCATCAGGTGGACTGCATGCTCGTTTGCTACTTCAATATTATAAAAAAAAAAACTTTCCCTTCAATTTTCGTATACTTTACAAGTTTAAACATTACACGATTTGAGCATAGATTGTTGCATACACGTTTTTTCGTAACTTTGAAAATTTCATTGATTATCATATTCAATTGTCTCTCAGGTTCATGATCACTAACAAACATTATTTGGACAGAATTATAAAGTAACAAAAGCAGTTACTGACATGCTATAAATAATAGTGTGATCGATATTTTGCATTATAACGTTATTTTTATTATATATGCTTTTGATTATTAAGAATATAATATATATCTTACCACCGTCAGGAGCTAGCAGCACCATTGGTTCAAGTGAATCATCCACATCCATAAATTGATTTTCTTGTTGTTCGTCGCGATTAGCACTCAAATCGGATTCAGATACTACA
Source organism: Spicauda simplicius (assembly GCA_949699795.1). Classification (NCBI taxonomy): domain Eukaryota; kingdom Metazoa; phylum Arthropoda; class Insecta; order Lepidoptera; family Hesperiidae; genus Spicauda; species Spicauda simplicius. The sequence goes on along the minus strand of OX453060.1, from coordinate 18,101,024 downwards.
CCCTCAGTAATAGAACCTGTTGGCTGAGCGGTTGTAGCTGATGAAACGGCTCCTTGAAAGAATTATTTATGTTGTAGTAACATATTTTTTACAACGAAAAATTTTATATTTATTGTTTGTATTACCTGGTGTATTTGGTGGAGAAGGTATGTACACGCGACGCCTCTTGACTCGTGGACGCAAGACCCTCATTAACGCCGCCTTAGCGCCAAAGCTTATGTTTTGATCTTCAGCCAGCAGTAGCGATAGGTAGATTTGATTACCAAAATCAATCTGTAATAGTATAAGCACTTTAACTTTAAATTCTATGCCATAATATATCACGGTATCTTTTTGTTATAAAAAAAAGTATTTAACCTGTTATAAAAGCTATGTGCAAATAAGTAGGTGTATTGTCATTTCCTTACCAAGTATGAAATACATTCCAAAATATATACAAATATATTACTTCCGAATTACCATTTGTGATGTATTTATGAGGATGTGTATTTATATCTCGTAATATTTTAGTCGATTTACATTATAAAAGAGGTTTGAAACACATCACAAAAAACATGTAGGGCAGTAATGTCTACAATGTTATATGAAACTTAAATTGAACTGTGTAGTAATATCTACAGTATCATAAAAGAAGTAATTCTCACGCAATCAGAATCAGCATGCAACTGGAACGCGTGTATGGTGTCCGCCAGCGCGTGCAGCGTGTGCTCGGCGTGCCGCAGCCCGTACGAGAGGATGGCGGGCGGGCCGCCGGCGGCGCTGCGGCACGCGGCCAGCCGCCACAGCACGCTGGTGAGCAGCGCGCACACGTGCGCCTCGCGGCCCTCGCCCTCCTCGTCGAACGGACCCTTCCAGAGAGTGGACCAATCGCCTACGAACATAATGAAGTTTGTAACTACTATAATTACTAAACAACTAACATTACCGAGCTGTCGCTGAACATCGGCTGAAAAAGGCAATTTATACAATATTCATCTGAATTTCATATTAGAATTTTTCCAACCTTCATAAACGTTAAACTAGTCGAACTAGATTAACGTACATTTGTTGACGTTTGTACATTTGACATATTTTGAACATTGAAGTGAGATTTTGGATCTTGAATTCCAAGGAAAAAAAATCTGATCGTAAGGAAAATTGCGAACCATATGTATAGCCCATGTTCAAATTTGACTTGCACAACATTTTTAGTATTTATTAGTGTATGAGCTGTACTGTGTCTCGTCTTATGTATGTACTTAACACAAACCATTAGCGGGCCGCTTGGGCGTAGGCGCGCTGAACTTGACGAGGTGCTGCGGGCGCGCCACAGCTACTCCGCGCGCCAGTAGCACCAGCCGGAAGTACGCTTCGGGGTCGATGTTACGTGCGTCCGCCGTGTCCCGCAGCTCGCGTAGCGACGAGCATACGTAGCGCAGGATCGCCTGGTCCTGGAATGGATTATATGTGTTAGAAACGAATAGTGATATATCACAAATTATTTCAATTGAAATTTCTACACTACATTGATTACACACCCTATTTAATGAAGATGGAAAACTCTTTGTGTTTTTTCTTCATAAGCACCACCGCCACACATATTTCTGGCTAATAATTAGAAGTGATAAGCACTGATGTGTTTTGGTTTAAAAGGTTTGGAAAGGGAGACATACTTATCTGAGGCGTTCCAACTAAGTCCTCAGGGATAGCAACGGATCTGTGGCTAAATTCAAGTAACACTCTGTTCTTATTTGGGGTTAATTACGTATGTTAATAGACGACAATGACCATTTATCATCAAATTGTTATAAAGGAGTGGCATATATGCAAAAATAAGACCAGTATAGGACCAGAAAGAGGTATAAAAATACCATACACAGCAGCAAACAACAAATTCCCATGACCAACCTTAAACTGATGATAGTGTCCCTGATGGATGGCGCGCAGCAGGCATTGCGCGCGCGCGTGCAGGTGCGCGCTGGCGGGCGCGCACAGCAGCTTGCGCGCCGCCTCCGAGCCCGCCTCGGCGCCCGCGGCCGCGCCCGTGGCCGGCGGCGTGCCCGCGCCCAGCTCCAGCGTCTCCAGCGCCGCGCACGCCAGCCGCTCCAGCAGGCTCGGCTTCCATGCGCCGCTGCTGCCTTCCGACTCCTACGCGGAAGATTTTAAATGTTACTACTACACTAATGAACTACAGTATTCTTTGATAATATATTCCCTACCATTTAACATATGACATTGCAGAAATATTAAAGCTATGACAAGGTCGAAATAATATTCGAGATTGCATTCTATTCGAGATTGCATTCTATCGATGTAAGTTATTGCATTGTTAATACTAAAGAATCTAATTCTTAAGGAAAAAAATCTTACACTTTTCATTTAAAACTGCACATATGAGGCATGTCCAGAAAGTAAATGTGCGAAGTTTTTCTATACGTTGTTAATATTTTTTAAAACAAAATATATATTTTATATTAGGTATGTGGTTCAAAAAATCCTACTAACAGTGAAAGCCTTAAGTTTACTTTCTGAAGATGTATCGTAAATTAAACAGATTTATTCTTACTTGAGTAATCTTGCTCGATGATGGACAAGCAGATGGATCTTCGTTCTCTTCAGGCCAGCCAAATTGCTCCTTGTTTTTGCCATAGACCTAAAATTTACATACGTAAGTAAATTTGCTGAAATTTCAAATACTTCATAAATAATCGTTTGAATGCTTCGTTTCTACACGTACCTTTACAGAGTCAACCATAGTGACGCCGTCCGGATCTTGAGTGGGTCCAAAGTTAATGATGAGTTTCTTGTCAGATTGTAAGGATTCTTCTCGCGTCAGTGGTATATCAAACCAACGATTGCGTGATACGATTGTTGCAATCGGTCTTCCGTACACCTAGAAATTATGTCAAGTCTTTTAACCATGTTTTTTTTTTATTTATACGGTTTTAATATATACTCATTTTGAAGACAAAACATACCTCAACGTAACATGGAGTTCTAGCAACATCTTGGCTTCCCAGTAGCACACGTATTCCACATATGACCATGTTGGGGTCTGAGTTGATGACTTCCATTGTAAATCCACTCATTTTGGTCGACACCACGTACAATCCCGTGGTATTCAGTCGATGCTTGATTTGTACAGTGTTGTACACTTGTAATAGGTCATTTCCTCCAAATTCAATATCAGTCATTGAGACACAATGTTCGAAGAAGTCAATCGGAAATTGGGGCGCTCCATTTGCACTAGATTTTGTTACAGCCTGTAGGAAAGAGAAATTATCCAATTATGTATCTATTCGCTTGCGTCATACAACTAGAACATACCTTTAATATACTAAACACTTCGCAATCTCTTTTTTTTACTTTCAATATTTGTCATTTTAAATGAGGGACCCTGATTAAAACCCTACTTAAAAAATCTATATATTGAACCTGAAAACGGGAATTGAACAGTAAACTTGCACGGCTTGACGGGTTGTAACATAACAACGACTATGAGACCCCTACCTGTTGCTTAGCCCTCGCGGCGTGGTGCGTGGAATTGCGCGCGCGTCGTCTCGGCGCGTGCACGGGCTGCACGGCGGGCGACAGCCAGTATCCCGTGCGCTCGCCGCTCGCCGCGTACATGCGCAGCGAGCCGTCCTCGCACAGCAGTATCAGCGTGCTCTTCTGCTCGCCGCCGCCGCCGCACCAGTGCCGCACCGCCACCATGTCCGTTATCTTCGCCTTCGCGGGCGTCACCTGCGCACACGATCAATGCAAGTGATAAGTTTATTGTGGAACTTAAATTGAGGGTGCTTATAATAAAGTACAAATCGTTCTATTGCAATATTTTTGCTTTTCACTTAAAATAATGAAGTAAAGTTTTTGATTCAACATGTATCATAATTATTATCTGGATTCCAGATGAAATAGCAAATCTATATTCTAGGATCGCTATAGGAAAATATTTAAAAATAAAACATTTAATGAGCATGCGAACATAAAAGGCATTTCGTGAGAAAATCGCACTTGTTCCAATCGTACAATAATTTTAATGTCAACTCGTGTGGGTGAAAAGTGCAACAAGTAGTTGTCGATTGCTATGAACGTGACTGGACAAGTAAAAACAAAGATAACGTCAGAGATATGATCGCAATATTTGTCGACAGCCGCCGCTACGTCTCCCTAACTGGAAAGTAGCCCGGCAACTCACGCTAGGTACCTCAATAATCCCAGAGCGCCCCAGACGCGGGTTTAAGCCTCGCCCCTCCATGTGCGGCCCCTCTAGGCCGCCCGCTGCCTCGGGAGCTCGAGGGCCAGGTCCCCTCAATCACCGGAAGGAATACTGCCACTCATACTGACTGATAGTTTGGTCTTAACCGACCAAGGCGCTCATAGAATAATTCCAATAAACGTGTTAGTATAAAAAATCCTAATATAAAATGGGGCATTACCAAAAGTTTTACCTTGAGCTCTTGAACGTAAATGTTGGTGGGTGTCAACATGAGGACGACGGGGTTATTTGAGGCTTGCATCACGGCAGTGACGAGACCCGGATGGCCTGCAACCTCGGCCCACTGGCACAATGATTGCGCGCTGCTTTGCTTTCCTCGCCCGCCTTCTTTTTGATTCGTTGTTGCGGATACGGTTATCATTGCCGTGCCTAGACAGGAAATAAATTTTAGTTGTTTAGTGTTCATTTTTAGACCTTTATGTGTTTTAGCATAATATTCATATAATTATTAGTATTTTGGGAACCGAAAAACAATATTTTAAATTTACCTTTTACGCTTTCTTCGACTGTATTTAGTGGTGCAAGGAAGCTCTTGCCTTGAGCATACGAGAAGAATAACATCTTCAGTGTATGAGAATAGTAAATTGAAACTCCACCACCTCCGACTAATCCAGCGACATCCTGCAAGACAATTTAAATTACAATTGATTATTTTTAACATTTTACGACTATAAAATTGTACAGTGATAATTTTTCTTTAGTTTTATTGTGCTTTTAATGTGACAATGGGCTATAGCGAATCTATTTCAAAATTCGGTATATTTTTACAAACTTTCCGGCTTACCGGAGGTAACAGGGCATTACTGAGGGTAAAGAACAGATAGGTACACCTGTTCCTTGACATATTTCTGAACAACGAATCGCATAAACTCGTACCTGTATCTCAGGGTGCAGCACCTCAAGCGTGTTGGTGACGTAGAAGGTGCCGAGAGAGGCGCGGGACTCCTCGCTCATGGGCTGCCAGTAGATATGTCCGGCGGAGCTCATGCACAGCATGTGCATCACGCCCTCCTGGTTCACGAAGGTCACGTCGCGCACCTGTATCGCACGACGAATCATATTTAATGTACATTACCCCATTAGTTTTAAAAGCGACTTTAGTAATCTGTTTCAGGTAGGTATTTAAAAATATCGGAATCTTTAGTAATAATAAAAAAATTATGGAATTTAAAAAAATATTTACTTTTAATAATAGTTTAATTACAATTTTATTCAGTAATTAAAACCAATATTACGAAAACTTTGATTTTTAAAGAACCATGATGATTGAAATATTTTTAAAAGTAAGCAATCAATTATAATATTATTTCAACCGGATACAGTTTAAATTGGAATGGCAAGACCATGGTATCTTATTTTTTAATTCCATTATTTTTTTACCGACATATATTAAAAGTTATTTTCGTATCATTCTTAATATTACCTTTCCACTGGGTACAAGGAAGTGATGCATGGGGTTGTTGAGGTCTTTGCTGAGGTCGAATATCTTGACGAAGTCGGACGTTACGAGCGCGAGCTGTGTCTGCGAGCCCGGCAGCCAGATGGCCTTGATCACATAATTGTTCGCCTCCAGCCCAGTGTTCAGAACGAGGTGGTCGGCTACGGCTCCTGTTAAAATTAGTGCAAAATATAATAGCAAAATAGCTAAAAATATATAAATGCTCTACTCAAACATTCCCTTTGTTTCGATGCCGTGAAATGGCAAGTACCAGTCTTAAGATAAGCCCAGTCCAATTCAAGCAAATTCAGAAACATATGGATCGCCGACCATTTATTGAGATACTAAAGGACTAATATTTGTATAAAACATTAACAAGCTATTATCATCATATTTGATGGATGGATGATCTAGAAATAACAATTCGTATTTACGATTTACGCTACTATTTGTAAAGCTCATAATACAGTACGATAAAAAACAATCTTACCACCACTATTGAAGGTTAAAACGTGGCATTCCTTGAGACCGCAAACAGCAAGCAAGTCCTCGTTCCACGGATTGCCGCTAAGGCTGAGCACGGTGAACGGTATCGGTGCGGACGACAGGCGCGTGAGAGTCAACTTATGTTTCGATGAGTCGGCTTGCTTTAGAAGTGCCGACAATTGTAGGACTGTGATCTTTCCTGTTGGTCACAATTTCAAATGACAAATATAGACATAACATTACTTATTCTTATTTCAATATGTATATTCACGTTACAACAGTCAAACGGACTGTCGCAACGACAGTTCAAGTGCAATTTTTCAACGGACCTGCGACATGACCTTGGACGTACACTCCGCCTTAGGACCAAGCCATTAACGATCGAACTTGTCGCATACGAACGTAGTTCGTGCGACAGTCCGTGCGACCGTCGTAACGTGAATGCCCACCTTCAGGAATGAACGTAAGTAACAAATTAATTAACCTTTCTCGTGTGAAACAGCGAGGTGTTGCCGGCGACCCTGCGGTGATGCGAGGCAGCACATAGCGACGCGTCGCAGCTTATGAGCGGACATCAGCTGTCTAATCGTTTGTCCGTTCTCTCCGGTGTAGGACATTCGCACATTCTCGAATGCGCCTTCTTGCGATCCTATAAAGCGAGTTGAATAAATTCATGAGTACATACTTTTGTAACATTTTAAGATACAAAAGTCAAGGAAGCCATAGCTACACCATAGAGGTATTATAGATAGAGAAGGGAAGTCCGGCTTCCAAGTGTTATTCGTTTTAAAACAGACACATTCACGCGCTTGTGTAGTTAGCAAGAAAATGAGCATAATAGATTCGAAGGCTTGTTGTTGTAATTGAAACGGTAACCCAATCTTATTTTTTTTAACCGTCGCATCCGTTTACAGGCAACCATGTGTTTCACCTACTCTATGTATAACACCTTTAAGAAAATAACTTGTTACGTTGAACATAGCAACCTAAAAAATGTCTTTTCTATATATATTGCTAGTGCTCTATATTTAAACGAAAATCATATAAAACAACCTTATATAAAAATTATATAGTTTTAACACAAATCGTTTAACTGTCGACAAAAAGGTTGACTAGTTTAAAAGAGGTACTCAATACCAAGCGTGGGCAACATGAGCGAGTCGGTGTGCGTGAACTTCTTCTCGCCGAGGTGCAGCTGCGCGAGGGCGCGTTGCGCGCGGCCGTGCGCGCCCACCGCCGCGCCGCGCTCGCACGCCGCGCGCACGGGGCCCGCCAGCGCGCCCAGCAAGCGGCGCACGCGGTCCAGGCACGTGTTCCAGCCGTGGTACGTCCATAGGTATGAGCGGATTCCTGTGAGATTTCAAGCCATGTATAAGAATATTCGATTTTAAATTAATACCACTGTATGGTACCATGAGCAGTGCGCTATAAAAACAACGTTTATATGTATCGTCTATAAATTGCTCAGTTGCAAATATTGTAATCACGATCAGTCGGTCCACGCGGCTGGGTCGAAATATTTTTGCAGGGAAAACTTATACTAAACACCAGTTATAATTTTGATAAAATGTCTATGAGGATTGTTAAGTAAAAAACTTACTGATGCAAACTTAAACTTAAACTTTTACTGATGCAAAGTACTATAAGTACCAACGACAACACAGCCTAATAGACACCGCATCTAAGGCGAACACTTTCGGGCAACACATCAGTTTAATAGCACTGATATAATAAACCGAGCGCGAGCTACACTTCAGTACCAACCACTTATGTGACCTGTGAACATCGTATTACGAGACTATATATAGCGCGAAATAAATTCTTTAAAAAATAAAAAAGTGAAGCAAAATGACTTCCTGATCATTATGATGGTGTAAAAATGTAGCAAAATATCTAATTTCAAAAAAGACGGCATAACATTTCACAAGTAAACTATTTTCACAATTATAATTTCAGGAATCAAATTATTTTGGAGCTCAACTTACACTGGTCTTTAACAGCGCCCGTTGATGTCTTCTTACAGTGCATCCCTTTCCTTTTCATTAAATTAAATATTTCTATCCTTTTCGTCCATTTTGGTAGTGATGTACACCCCAATTAACTGATGAAAGATGACAACTAATGCAATTGAATATTACTTGAATTGAATTTAAAATAAATAATTATAGTTTTAAACTTTTAATCATAAACTGCCAATAATTATAGTTATTTGATGACTCTAATGTCTAAATGTGTATCTACCAGATTAATTAACCGACTTCAAAAAGGAGAAGGTTCTCAATTCGGCCGGTATATATATATTTTTGTATGTACAAGGACTACTCCGCCGTTAGTGGACCGATTTTAATTATTCTTTTTTTATTGTGTAGAGACGAGCAGCGAATTGGTCCCACTTAAATATGGTTATCATCCATTTATGAGTTCTGGAGAAAATGAAGGGAACTCCTTAACCGATGGGAGTAATTGGATTGTGTGTAAAGATATTTCATGTAGGTTCTAATGAAATTGCGAAGCCAATTTATTATTGACTATTTAAGGGTCTGATAATGTGGCTCGAAGACAAAACGTGTAACTCCTCACCCGATGGGAATAAATGAGTTGTGTTTCAAGATATTTGGTGTAGGTTCTAATGATATTGCAAAGCCAGTTCATCTTTGACTATTTAAGTGTCTGATAATTTGGCTGGGAGACAAAATATGTAACTCCTCAACCGATGGGAATAACACATAGGACACATGTGGTTTCGTCGTGATCTAGCGAAATATGGTGAGCGCCGACTTCAGGACTACTACTAAGTACCTACTGTGTATGCTCTAAACCAACATGTATTTGGATTTTTTTTTACTTTTTCGTTGCATGGAAGTCGGTTGTATTTTTTGTTTTTTTTTTATTTTTATTTATTACAAAATCCGTAGATCCGAAACCTACAATTAGAAGAATTTATATCAAGTTAATTCATTTTAAGAATAATTAATTCATTTTTTGCTTAAATAGATTTTATACAACAATGTTAATACTGGTTTGAATTGCGTTATGTTGTGTATTAATGGTTTAGATTGTTAAATGATGTTTTCATTATTTTTCTCAATACTTCAATATGAGTACTACTATACCTTCTATGAGCTATTTATTAATCGTCTTATTCAATTATAATTATTTTAATATTTCTAATCAATAACCCATTACAAAAACGTTCCCATCACTAATTGTAATTCATGATCTATTGCGTCCTTGAATCGACCAATTGCAATGCTTTCTTTTACCGCTCCCCCGCACCGCATACCTCAGTGGCTTGACTGAAATGTTTCTTAGTAGAAATGAAGACATGAGGTGTCTATTAGGCTATGTTGTCGCTGATAAGTACTTTGCATCAGTAAAATATAAAAAAACTATGTTTCAATGGCGAGTATTAAAAAATTAAAAGAAAATATTTGTGTAATTTAAATAATTCAGATTTAAAATTACGTAAAAAATACTATTTAATAATATATCTCATGAGATAGGCATTATAGATAGTTCAGTGTTCAACCTTGTATATTCATGCCGAGCACGGGGCGGCGCGGCGGTGCCAGCAACGCGGGCGGTGTGGGGCTGGACGGCCGGCGGCGCAGCGATGGCGCGGGTGGCGCCTCCTCGCTGCCGGCGCCGCGGGTCGCGCCCAGTGTAGCTGAGCGTTTCACCAGAGCTTGGCAACTGAACAAAGAATTTATAGTTACAACAAATATCAAAATTTTGATTTCTAAGATGGTGTAATTATAGTTATATTAAAATATTTCTACCAATTCGCACTTGGCCAGCGTTGTTAACTATGGCCTAAAACTTTTACTCTGAGAGATGAACCGTGTCCAGCAGTGGCACAGTAATGGGTTGACGACAAAAATGTCGTTAATGTAATTAAAATAGGAGAGTTTTTTAAATAGCCTAGATTCTAAGTATTATCATTGCTTATGTGTGTATACTTATAATATTTATATGGACAAGAAATGAGGCACAGAAATTCAAGCTTCCTCCTATTATAATATTATCAATTGATATATTGCACATGAGTAGTAAAACAAAACACTACTAACAATTTACATGGACTATATTACATACAAGTTCTTTTAGAGATACCCGTTTTTATACGATCTACTCAGCATTATAATATTAGTGTAGAGTATAATAATGTGTACAAACCTGGAATCGGGCTTAGCACCGCAATCGCAGAAGAAATTCCCAAACTTCGCGTAGGACACGTCGTGTCCGCGGTGGCAGACGCGCGCGCACACCGTGCACACGCCCACGCCGTCCACCATCTTGCACGTGTGGCAGTGGTACCAGTGCTGGTTCATGAATTCGCGCTGCGTCACCGTGAACGTGCACAGCTTGTACTGTAGCATCGCGTCCTCGTCCTAGAACGGGCATAAGGGCGATACAATTGACCATGCAACGCTTACTTTGTAGCATGAAAATTATCAACAAAGAATACTTTTTAGGCTGTCACAGCAAGCAGTTGGGCAATTTGCATTACCATTTTTTAAATGTATTTTACAAAATACAGAAATCAGTTACAACCTAAAAATATCTTAGTGTGGAGAAATAGATGCCAAACAGATGATGGAGATACGACATGTTCATAAGGTTATGGATAAAATAATAGTCATCATCAAAGAAACTACTAACTACTAATAATGATACTCACAGAATCATCAGCACTTGTATCATCCTCATCTTGTTGTTCATCTGTATAATCCAACTCAAATCCAAGATCTGACGGCGAATCCCAGGTAGGGCTCACTGACCGCATAGCAGAGAAATCTACAAACATTTTTTCTAGTGCAAATGACTATATTTTGGTATAATCATATGACATTTTTGTGTAATCGCAAAATAAAATTGATCTTTAAACTTTTTTCAGTATTTCAAACAGGAAAATGAAATCATTCTGATTTCATTGATTTTGAAAATTACGAAAATTTTAAATGTGCAACTTATTTTTTAAGAAACTTAAACTCACAGTGCGGTTGTATGGTGTTGATAGAATGCAAGGAGTCTGACAAATATGACAAGAGAACACAAGCAGACTCGATTTGTGGTACTAATGGTCCATCTACAGTGCCTTCTTCTAGTTTCTCTAGGACTTCTGGAGTGCTTAAATGGTCAATGCTGTAAAAATAAACGGAATTATTAAATCACTAAGTAAGACGAATAATAATAATACGGTTGACATAATTTGTTACCAAGAATCCATATAATTAAAAAAAGTCGAAACAATTTCTTTAAAAGCATAGTACATTTACCGAAACAAACTCACATGGTAACAGCAGAAATAATATTTTTACTGTACATAGAAGTAGAGTCAAAACTATAGATGTTCTAAAATTGTGTCAAGTTAGATTACAATAACTAGAGTATATATAGATAAACAACATTTGACTTGGGACAATTTCAAAACGTTCTGTACATTTGTTGCAGTATACTATTTAACATTTGTATGATATACACAGTCAACTTACATGGTACACAGCCAGCCCACAGCCGCGGGGAACAAATGAGCATGCAACGCGCCCGAGTGTGCGTCAGCGAGGCGGCACATCTCCTTGAGCAGCGCGGGCGTGACGTACGGGCCCGCGCCCGCCGCCTCGCCGCACACCTGGATCAGCGTGCTCAGCGTGCGCTTGCTCACGTCCTCCGTGCTGTAAGAAAAGTTCGTACTGACATCTGATTATAGACGCAGTCCTTGGTTAGTAGCGCTACCTACCTGCGTGGAGAAAGTTAGTTTGGCTATCGCATGCATAAGCAAAGTAGAAAGCTGGTAAATGTTTATTTATTAGTTTGTTAGAAAAGCGTGAATTAGAATTAAATTAATGAGTAAACACACAATATTTAACGTGATATCCAAAAAGATAAAAATAGTACGACGTATATGTAAGCATTCAACGTTTTAAGCAGATAACAAATTTGATATTAATATTTCCCCATTCTCACCAATGTTGCACTATGTGTTTGCAGAGCGCAGTAAGAAGAAGCGCGGTATCGTTAGTACGTTCCGCGGGTGGTGGCGGCTCGACAACCGGAGCAGACGACCCATTCCCGTTTTCCTTGCTTGCGTCAGACCAGCTAGAATCTAAATATATGAAAAATAAGTTCAATGTCTAACCGAATTTTTTATGACCCTGAAATTTCTATAAAAATAATTCTAATTATACTTAATATACTTATTGAAAATTTATAAATGAATTGTGGAAATGTAAACCTGAGTTTCCATTATTGGTCGCTGAATCTGACTGGGCTCTAGGCGCTGGTGCTCTGTAAAGATAAGAGAATCATGATTTTAACAATTTAATTTAAATTAGTAAATTAATTAACACATTTTGATATTCCGATATTGAGCTATTATTATTTTTATTATTTCTTTTTATCATCTCAAAGATCTTGAACCAATAAATAAATCGTAAGACATCATGTAAGACTTACGGCGCGTCAAACACAGGCAGATCATCGGTGCGGTTCCCGTTGGGCTCGTTCTGCGCGTTGGAGTCAGCGCGGAAGACGTTCCGCAGCGCGTTGCGCAGCGCCAGCGAGGCGGGGTTGCCGGGCTCGGCCGCCGTAGACGTCGGCGTCGGCAGCTCCGTCTCTGCGGGGCTGCCCGTTGCGCCCGTAGCGCCGTTGGATGAGGCTACGCACGTAATAATAACGCGAAGATAGTAATAATTGTTCATATGCATAGCAGAGCCTTAAATATACGTTTGATTCTTTTACGTTATTACGTAAATAACTTAATAAAAAATAGATTAAAACTTTGTATGAAATAATAAATTGATAAATGTTTATATGCAAAACTCAAGTTAAGTAAAAATTTGTTATGGAGTTGATAAAGACTACATATTGTGTTATGATATTTACATATTTATATATTGTTTCTTATTATTTATTTCACATAAATAAGATAATATACATACGAAATAAAAAAAATATTAATAACATACCAGGTAGGCAAATGTGTGCTAAGAGATTTGTTAACTTCTGTTGGTCGGCCACGCCGATGAACCGACACACCGACACGCACAATGCGTTGCCTAATTCGCAGCTCTCGCAGCCGGAGAAGATTTTTAAAAATAGCCTATGAAAAACAAAAAAATCGATCAAAACAAACCGTGAATGTGGCGAGTAAATACGCAAGTGCAAGCAATGCAAGCAAGTGGACCGGTGCGTTCAAACGCAGCACAAAGATCACGCCACTGCTACGTCATATGAGGTGATCGTCGTGGGTGGCGAGTTAACTCCGCCCACTTTCATGATGGCCGCCCCTTTGCTGTAATCTGATACGCCGTGCAAGAATATACCTGCGCGCGCGCCGCGCGTGATTCGTCGACGCATTTAATATTAATTTTTACCATAAAATTGTTTGCTATAAAAACCGTATGATTTTTGTAAACAACACACTTGAAATATAATTGTTCGCTTGCGCTGTACTCTTGAGTTATTAAATAACAGTATTAAATTTCGTGCAGTATTTTAATTCACAAATATTTAATTTACAAATATTTCATTACAAAGAATCTAGTCAAGTCAAGTAATTGCTTAGCTTAGGGAAAGTATTAAGTAGTTTAGGCATCATCTACCTAACACTACATTGGTGACCCCGACTGTCTCTTTATCATGACGGAGCAAGGAGAGACGAAGAACGTCTTCATGGAAGCCTGCAGGGTTGGTGTAAGGACGCCTACGTTCAACCCTGACGACCCAATACTTTGGTTTGCGCAACTCGAAGGTCAGTTCACCCTATCTAATATAACATCGGACACTACCAAGTTCTACTTCGTGCTGTCACAGATGGAGCCGCAACATACAGCGGAGGTCAGAGACCTAATAGTAACTCCACCAGCCTCGGGTAAATATGAGAAATTGAAGTCTGAACTTATTAAGCGCCTTTCTGCATCCTAAGAACGTAAAATTAAGCAGTTAATGATGCATGAAGAGCTTGGAGACAGAAAACCATCTCAATTTCTCCGACATCTGCAGCATCTGGCCGGACCAACTGTACCTGACGATTTTATTCGCACTATCTGGTCAAGTAGACTTCCTACTAATCTGCAAACCATTGTTGCTTCACAGGCAAGTATGACCCTTGAAGCATTAGCCGACTTGGCCGATCGGATTAACGACATCGTTCCCACTGGTCAAGTAGCTTGCGCCAGTACTAGCATGCCAGTAAGTACGCAAATCCAAAATGCTGCAGTGGAACAATTAAGTAAAGCTGTTACAGAGCTGAGCCACAGGTTGGAAGTAATGGAACTGCGCAGCCGTCAACGTTCACGATTTAGGGATTCAAGGCAAAGAGGACCCCATCGTTCCAGATCACGTTCAAAGCCGCGTGACCACCCATATTGTTGGTATCATTACCGTTTCAGAAGCCGCGCAACTAAATGTACACAGCCCTGCACTTACCCAAAGTCGGAAAACTACCAAGGCAGCCACTAGTGGCGGAAAATGACTGCCTTGCTACATCGAGCCGCCTGTTCATCACGGATCGCAAAACTAAGATACAATATCTTATAGATACGGGTTCAGACCTGTGTGTCTTTCCGCGTTCCGCTGTTCGGGAGCCGCGAACCAAAAGCAAGTATGAATTATTTGCAGCGAATGGAACAATTATAGCTACCTATGGCTATCTACCACTCACTCTAGACTTAAATCTCCGACGCGCATTCACTTGGCGTTTTATAATAGCAGACGTGTCAAAACCTATTATCGGAGTCGACTTTCTAGCTTATTACAATCTACTTGTCGACTGCCGCAACCAGCAATTAATAGATAATACAACTGCACTTACAGTTTCAGTACCGCAAGCAACATCAACTGAAGCAATTTTATCAGTACGGACTACTAAGGACAACACAGATTACTATCTACTTTTGCGCGAGTTTCCGGATGTAACGCGCCCAGCTGGTAAACCAGGTATTCCTAAACACAACACGGTCCACCATATTCGTACCACTCCAGGTCCACCTGTATCCATCCGACCACGACGCCTAGACCCTGAAAGGCTTAGGATAGCCAAGCAGGAGTTCGATGAGATGCTGACGAATGGTACAGCCCGCCAATCAGAAAGCGCTTGGTCTTCTCCGCTTCATTTAGCTCGCAAGAAGAACGATGAATGGCGACCCTGCGGAGATTACCGATCTCTAAACGCACGCACTATACCGGACCGGTACCCAGTTAGGCACGTACAAGACTTCGCTCAACAGTTAGTAGGTAGCTCAATCTTTTCAACGGTGGATTTAGTAAAGGCGTACAACCAGATACCAGTTGCTGAAGAAGATATCCCTAAGACAGCAATAACTACACCCTTCGGGCTTTTCGAATTCCCGTTCATGACGTTCGGTCTTCGAAACGCCGCCCAAACGTTCCAACGTTTCATGGACGAGGTTCTTCGAGGGTTAGATTTTTGCTACTGTTACCTTGATGACATATTAATTTTCAGCAGAAGTACAATGGAGCACCAGCAACATTTAAGGCAACTTTTTCAGAGATTGACGGACTATGGAGTCTTGATAAATACTAGCAAATGTATATTTGGTGAGTCAGAAGTAGAATTTCTAGGTTACAAGGTCTCAGCAGCCGGCATCCAACCACTACTTTCGAAAGTCCAGGCCATCCAAGATTTTCCAGTCCCCAAGAACATAAAGGAATTAAGAAGGTTTCTCGGGATGATAAATTTTTATCGTCGCTTTCTTCCCGCAGCTGCATCCGTACAGGCGCCACTAAATAAACTTTTAACAGGTCCAAAAACAAAAGGTTCACAACCGATAGAGATGACGCCAGAGCTGCTTACTGCTTTTAATAAATGTAAGCATAGTTTGTTACAGGCCACACTACTGGCGCATCCAGACCCACAAGCAAAGCTAGCCATACAGACTGACGCCTCGGATACAGCTATCGGAGCTGTGTTGCAGCAATGGAAAGGAGGAGATTGGCACCCATTAGCATTCTTTTCTAAAAAGCTGAGCCCATCACAGCGGAAGTATAGCCCATATGACAGGGAGCTTTTGGCTATATATGAAGCAATCCGGTATTTCAGATTTATGGTGGAGGCTAGAACATTTTATATACTTACCGACCATAAACCTTTGACGTTTGCCTTCTCAACATCGCGTGAAAACTCATCTCCTCGTCAGTTCCGGTATTTAGATTATATCAGTCAATTCACTACAGATATTAGGTTTGTTTCCGGAAAAGAAAACGTAGTCGCAGATGCCCTTTCACGCATTAATGAAATTAATTTGCCCATAGATTACCAATCATTGGCCAGCGAACAGAAGACCGATGCAGAGCTCCACGACTTACTGCAGAATGGCTGCAGTCTGGACCTGAGGAAGGTAGCGTTAGGCGAGTCAGGCATACAGGTATACTGTGATGTCACCGCCAACCCAAGACCGTTTGTTACGAGCTCATTTCGCAGACAGGTATTTGACACCCTTCATAATTTAAGCCACCCTGGTGTAAAAGCTACCGTTCGCTTGGTAACTGAGAGATTCGTCTGGCCGGGCATACGAAAAGACTGTCGACAATGGGCTAAAGAATGTCAATCATGTCAGAGAAGCAAGGTGACCAAGCACACTTCGGCCCCATTTACTGCCTTCGAAACTCCAACAGCACGGTTCCGTCACATTCATCTTGACATAATTGGTCCCTTACCTTATTCTTCTGGCTACAGGTACTGCCTCACTGCCATCGATCGAGTCACCCGCTGGCCTGAGGCGTACCCTCTTCAAGAGATCACCGCAGACGCTTGTGCAGCTTCCTTGATGTCCGGGTGGATTGCGCGCTTCGGCTGCCCAGAACGAATCACTACAGACCGCGGCCGACAATTCGAGTCGCACACCTTCAAGGAGCTCGCAGCACTACTCGGTGCCTCGCATCAATTAACCACTGCTTACCATCCCGCAGCTAATGGCCTAGTGGAAAGGCTTCATCGACAACTGAAGGCTGCAATCACATGCCATGCTAGCTCTAACTGGTCCGAAGTACTACCATGGGTACTCCTAGGCATACGCAGCGCGTGGAAAGAAGACTTACAAGCATCAGCAGCAGAGCTAGTCTACGGCGAGCCGCTACGCATGCCTGGACAGTTCTTCACCACAACGCCTGAAGACACAGTAGACATGACGAGCTTGGTCGGCAGACTCCGTTCCCACATGAGTAAGCTAGCACCACAACCCACATCTTGGCATATTGGTTCCAGGCACCCGTTCTACGTACCCAAGGACTTAAATACGGCAACACACGTATTCCTGCGCCAGGGTCCAGCAAGAAAATCCCTTGAAGCACCTTACCTTGGACCTTATAAAGTTCTCAAACGAGACAGAAAAACCTTCGACCTAGATATCAAGGGCAAAACACAGAGAGTAACAATTGATCGAGTGAAACCAGCATTTATTGCAAAAGAAACTCCCTCCAGCATTCCAGATTCTCATACTCCCGAGAACCAACCCGAAGTCAAGAAGACAAGGTCCGGAAGAGTAGTCAGGTTCCCAGACTTTTATCGCCCGTAGTTACGGTCTCGGCGGGGGAGTATTGTGGCGAGTAAATACGCAAGTGCAAGCAATGCAAGCAAGTGGACCGGTGCGTTCAAACGCAGCACAAAGATCACGCCACTGCTACGTCATATGAGGTGATCGTCGTGGGTGGCGAGTTAACTCCGCCCACTTTCATGATGGCCGCCCCTTTGCTGTAATCTGATACGCCGTGCAAGAATATACCTGCGCGCGCGCCGCGCGTGATTCGTCGACGCATTTAATATTAATTTTTACCATAAAATTGTTTGCTATAAAAACCGTATGATTTTTGTAAACAACACACTTGAAATATAATTGTTCGCTTGCGCTGTACTCTTGAGTTATTAAATAACAGTATTAAATTTCGTGCAGTATTTTAATTCACAAATATTTAATTTACAAATATTTCATTACAAAGAATCTAGTCAAGTCAAGTAATTGCTTAGCTTAGGGAAAGTATTAAGTAGTTTAGGCATCATCTACCTAACACTACAGTGAACTTTAACAATCTGGACTAATATTGCTTTAGAGCCAGAAAATCGATTCAAATAAATGATGACAGTGTTACTTACTTTACGACTCTTTCAGTGTAGGGATTTCTAACATTTGGTGCAGAGAGAAGAATTTTGCCGAGGCTGTAACCAGAATTGTCGGCGAATACAGTTTCATAAGCTGCTTTTCCTGCGGGTCGGTCTAGGGTTTTCTCATAATATTTCACCTAAAAATATCATACATATTAATAAACCAAAATGGTAAAAGTATTAATAATACATAAACAAATTATAAAACAAATAGATAAAATAATTTAAATGAATTAATTACAGTAGAACAAACAAGACATAAAAACCACTGGTATTATTATCGATAAAAGTATAATTCAAGACGGCGTTCTTTGCTCATATCTCTTAGTTTTTTCTCATAACTGATTTTCCCTGACATGTAAAATAATATTTGAATTTTAAGAAATATCTCACCATTTGTCTGAGAATTTTTTCAGTGGATGGCTGTAGATGATCGACAAGCACAGTATAGGTAGTCTTGATAATATACTCGTGAACAAGCTGCTCGGAGCGGGGCGTTTGAGGCACGAGGGTAGTCAGGGTCGATATCAGAGGGTCAGACAGAAACTCTATACGCCCGTCAGTCTAAATTAGGAAAAGATACTTGACTTTATTAAGAAAAAAATATATACAACAAAAATATTAATAACAATAACATCAGCTATAAATATAATCATTTATTAGCAAGTTTAATAAAGTTGTATTTACCACAGCGGGTATAATTATGTCCAACGCTCTCCTAGTGAGTTCAGTGTTTTCTGCCAGTTTCCCAGCGCCAAACTCCATGATCTTCGTGGCGGAATGAGTGAGCATCATAAGTGACACACTAATCGAATACTTGGCGTTGCTGCTCATCTGCTCGCAGTGAGAGTTCACTAGGCGTAATAGAGCGCTTTCCGATGGTATGATGTGGGATGCGTAGTGATTCTGAAAGGCATCAATTATATTAACTTTCATACACCAATCTAATCATTTTGTTTCATTGATTAATACTGTTTGGCATAGCGCAACCAGCTAAATGCAATGAGGTAATCGTACCTTATATGGTAATGACCTCGTATGGTAAATGACATAAGACTTTATTATCCAACTGACTAAGTGCTATTTTAATATTTTTTAACTATCCAAAGAATTCAATGCATGAGTAAAACAAGAACAATGTAGTAGGATCAAATATCTTTTCCCAGGGGAAGTATTGCTGTAAGGGATGTGTTTGCCGGAATTTTACATGACACGAACAAACTTGCAGGAGACGAATATGCAGTTACGGTAAGCGACTATGTTA
This sequence comes from Spicauda simplicius, assembly GCA_949699795.1. Classification (NCBI taxonomy): domain Eukaryota; kingdom Metazoa; phylum Arthropoda; class Insecta; order Lepidoptera; family Hesperiidae; genus Spicauda; species Spicauda simplicius. The sequence goes on along the minus strand of OX453060.1, from coordinate 18,081,457 downwards.
CATCAGGCCAACTGCATGTTTAGTCGAATATAGTCTATTCGAATAAACATGCAGTTCGCAGAAATGTTTCAAACTGAAGTAGTCTTCAGAGTTGTCAAATAATAGAACAAAATAATCATCCGCGTACTGCAAGTTAACAAACATTGACGTACCAGATTAATGAGCGCAGCTGCGGGCGGCGATCCGAAGCTAGTCAGCACGTAGCCGACGCTGGAGGGCAGGTGCACGCGCAGCCAGGCGCCCAGCGTCGGCATGACGGTGGCGCCGGTCGCGCCGGTGAGCAGGCCCGCCGCCGCGCTGCACACCTGCAGCCGCACGCGCGCCACCGCCGCGTCCGCCGCGCTGCCCGGCTTCTCCATCACCGGGGCGAGCTCCATGTCCGCGCTCAGTCTGATGGCAGACGCAAGGGATGTGTTAAACTTACTGTTATTACGACCGTATTAATTAGATATTAATATCACTAATTTCAATTTCCATTAATTCATTCATATGTGGTAATAACTTTAGTAAAAATAATATTGGTTTTTTAACGTGGTAAACCTATGTAATACGAATTACTAATACTAATGGTACATACATATCGGAGTTGCCAAACATCCCGCTTTTGGCGGGACCGTCCCGATTTTTTAATCAAAATCCACTGGACCTTTGCAAAAAAATAAGGTCGCCAATTGCAAATACAAGTTGAACTGCAGTTTGTCGACCAAATAAAAGGTCGCAAAAGGTCGCCAATCCTCCGGCCCCCCTACACCAAGGATTTTTTTTCCTGCGTGTCTGTGAGGCACGAGGCCCTTTGTACTAGGGCTACTGTCCCGCTTTTGACTATGGACTGCCGCTTTTTTCGTTACTAATATCAACATTCTTCTCATGAACTATTTTCTATACTTACTTGCAGCACTCGACTATAGTTTCCAGCAGTTCAAGGAGATCGGGCATGAACTGGTGTGCTTCAGCTGGAGACGCACCATCCACCAGGCATGATTTAAGCCTCATCAATGCAGCATCACAAGAAATTACATCCAAGAGTGATGGCAAACCGTTTGCTATAGAAAAAATAAAGAGTATATCATTAAAATTGTATGTATAGGTATAGCTTATAACCCAATATAAACTTAAAAAACGTAATTCTTACGTAATAGATTTTGTTTCAGATGTTTAATTGTCTCAGCTGCAAGCCATGCCGTATATTTCATATTGTCACACGATGTGCTTACACCAGCTAATAAGTTTTCTGCATACTAGAAAAGAAAAACTTATTTAGTATATTATTATATAGCAAGATAATATATTTTTGTACAGTCATAGAAATAAGCTAGCACCGTGACCCGCTAACAAGCCAAGACTTGCTGGGCAGATTTCTTGAAATAGTTGTCAAAGACGGACTATATTATCTCCATAGAAATGTTTCAAGCAGTAGTAGATAACACATGACAATACCTGTGTATACATGCCCTGCTTGACGAGCGCGTCTTTGAGCCAGGGGTTGAACACCTTCTTGTTGTCGGCGCGCGGCGCCCAGACGAGCGCGTGCAGCGGCAGCGGCGCCGGCAGCTCGCCCAGCGCGCCCGCCGCCAGCTTGTCCATGTGCGGCGTCGCCGGCGGCATGCTTATCACCAGCCTACGACAAAATAGAAAAAAATTCCATGCTGTACAAAAAATTAAAAGGAACAACGAGTTTGTAGGTATAGATGAAGTAGTGTACAGGCAGGCTGTTTAGGCACTACAATCAATTGGTGAAGTGTTGATAAAGTAGTAAAGTAGAGAAGTTGTAAAAGGCATTGCGATTATGCACCAATATGGTATTTGGAACTAAAATGTATATAATTAAATATTGTAAATAATCCGCGCCATAACAATACAAGTGTGAGAGTTAAGGATTAGATCCCCTGCCAAACAGATATTGAAATAATAGCAGCTTGTAGTACTTATAAATATGCTATACAACAAACCTCCAAGCGGTCTGGAAGCAGTAGTGCGCCGCAGCCATAGCGGTCGGCGATGTGTGATATTGGGAATTGTCAAATATGCACGCAGAGTTCAATAGCGCCAGTAGAGCATCCACTAGTAAGGGGTACTTCAACTTATGAGGAGTACCGAGTACGAAGTTACAGGCTAGCCCGTCGAACTTCGGGTTCTCCTAAAACAAAATGTATTAAATAAATTAAAAATCAATACAAGTACAATTTACATTGATACAAAAGTAACAAAGGTCAACGTTTGTGCAATCTAACGCACTTTTTATAACTTAAAATTATTTATATAAAAAATAAATAATTCACTAACTTCAGAGCATTTAATTTAAAAATCTGACCTGATTGTTAATTTCGGCATAAGTCAATGCGTAGAACTTGGGCCTCATCGACGTTTCGTCTTGGGAAAGGCGCCTGTACGCCTGTTCGATGGACGGCACCTCGCAGTAGATGCGCGACTTGAGCTGCCCGTTCTCGGTGGTGGTCTTCGCGGCGCCCGCGGCGTTAGCCTCCGCCGACGGCTGGGCAAGGCCCGGCGCTATCACGAGGTTCCATTCGATCTGATGATAGTATTTGATTTAGAAAATACTGGATTGAATTTGTAGATTTCGGTTTCTATTGTTAAACAACTAATGTGTTACTTATTCAAAGCCAAATTGTTATATTGAATAATGTTTAGTTTTCAAATCTCATTTTTAATCTATTTATTATTTTTTATGTCTAACGTAATATATGAGCAAAAACTAAATATGTCTATTAAGACCCAAATGCTAAAAAATAAATTAAAAATCTGTATGGGTTTATTGTAGATGTCGCTTTGATATTAGTTTTTGTTCGATAAAGTAGCTTTTCTTGAATTCCACCTGGAGTTTAGTTTGTCTCGAGGTAATTTTAAGTAATATACTTTGAAAATGAAATAAAAAGTAACCTGTTGAAGTAAGGGCTGTGGAGCATCATAGAGATGACGCATCAGGTATTCCAGAAGAAGCATCAGTCTTGTAGTTAACATCAACTGATGAGGAGCCAGGTTCATTGCGCGCTTTCTGTCACTGATCGAAAGGGTTTCCACCACCTACAAATGTCATATAAACATTAAGCAAGTTTGTAAGTACGAACTAAAGAAACTGAAAATAAAATGAAATTAAAATGCAATTACTTACTTTTATAATAGCATTTGATGTCATAAGAAGAACAGATTTTTTCTGCATGAGAGTCAATGAATGGAATAAGTATACAAGCAGTTGCGCGTGTTCCACATTTAAATCTGTAAAAAAAAGGTTTATAAAAATCTAGTAACTTCTAGTACTTATGTAGTTCTTAGCTAAAGAAATAAAACATACCTTCATAATCATGGTCTTGTGACGGTGTAGATTGCAAAGCGCATTCTTGTAGCGTATTGATGATCTTATGCCACATGACTAGGATGCTGTTTTCACGATCTGCTGCAACTTTGCTCAATACCATACCGCCAAGAAGTTTCACCACTCGAGGGCCGACCTGGTGTACATAAATGGTTTTATAAAAAATAACATGTGTATCAAATTAGCTTTGATTCGATTCTTTTTTATTTTTTCTGCGATTTCTGACTTATATTGCGTTATCAGAATACCTATGTATAACAAATGTATTAAAAGAAAGTAATAGAGCATTCATTTTATATAATTAAAGTATTGTTTCCATTTATATAGTCACGTACACAAATAATATTTACATAAACCTATGGAAAATACCAAGAAAAAACGTTCTTAAGTTTACTGTTTACCTTATAAGATAAAAAAAATTAAACTCAGTTCAATAATCGAATGCAAAGGTCGGATAGATTCCGAAGACAGCGTTCAATTAGCGAACGTAACGGTGTTCAATGTGCATTAATCAATGTTTACAACATTAATACAGCAATTAGTCACTAGATGTCACTTGTAACATTGTTATCACCAAGACGCAATAGATGGCGCTCACTCGTATGCTGAAACGCGGTGGTGAAGTATCGATGTAGAATTATATATAAGGTTACAGTATAATAAAATTTTGAGCTCTTCGATACAATAGTTGTTTTATTTGGATGCAAGAGTGCATAGTTCCCTGAGTGACAGCGGGTAATCAAGTGTAATCAGAGAGGTCTCTGTGGAATCTGTGGATCCGGTTGTGGCGTTCGTTCATTGGTCCTTCGAGCCGGATCTATTTGAAGTTTTGGACCAGACTCTGATTTTTGCGCACTTCGGCGGACCACCAGTGGTGAAATACCGCTGGGCTGGAGTGCTACCCGGGGCACAGAGGAGAGAAGTTTGACTGGTTTGGCGATACCAGAACAGAAGCAGTTCCAGTGGACTCAGGAAATTTATGCAAACAGGCGTTACCGACAGGGGGCGCCACTTGCAGTAAGAAAAGAGGTTTGGCAGTGAATTGTGAGTACAATTAAAGTGATTTATTCAGTGCAAAATTAGACCTTATTTGTTAGCAGTTGTGAACTTAGAGAATTCCAGTGTTAATTTATTTGAAGTGCAATATTGAACTTTATTAGTTGGCAGTTTTAAACTTATAACATTTCAGTGGTAATTTAAGAACTTAGAATAATTTCGTAAAAAGTGTTCTGACGGGGAATCCATGCCCGATTTTTATTTTTTTTGTAACACTAAAACACTTGTAAAATTTTCAACTTTGTAAAAACACTTACACCCGTATTCAAGAACAATACTTTCATAAGTAACGGTGAAACACTATGCAAAGAGCGGTATTTATCTATGCGTTCGTTACGACAAGCCATTTATTTCATAAACAACACTTATGAAATACTTTACTATGAGATGTCATAGTGTTGATTCGGGCTCTGTGATTGGTTTATCTGTTGCGGCTGAATTCACTCTAGTTGATTTGACTAATCTGACAGGTCACGGTCTTGTCATTGTCGCATAACTCATAACCTAGTGTGAACAGAATAGATTGTTACAATTGTTTAATCTACTATTGTTTCAATTATTTGTGAGTAAAGTAATAATGACGACCAATATTATAGAAACTCCTAAGAGGTAGGTACCTTTCATTGCGTAATTATTTTGTTATGTTTATTTTGTGTCATTTAATACAAGCGTTATTAAACGAATTATATATCATTTATTTCAGTACGAAAAAACAACCTTTTTCCAGTTCTGAAAGGGAACTAATCATAGCATTAGTTTGTGACCGGCCTATTATAGAATGTAAGCAAACGAATGCGAAAAACATAGAATTAAAGAAACAGGCTTGGGAAGATTTGACCCTAGCATACAATTCGCAACCATATGTTTCCCAAAGGACCAGCACACAGTTAAAGAGATGCTGGGAAAATATAAAGACACAGAGAAAAAAAGAGCTATCTCAAGAGTCTGCCTACATGATGGGAACGGGTGGCGGTCCTCCACAGGCAGGCACTTCTAATATAATTGATATAATATGCCCGCATATCAATTTTCAAGTGCCAGGCGTTATCGATTCAAACACAATTGAAAGTGAGTGAATTTTTGTATATGTTACTCAATCTTTTGTAAATACTTGAATTTACATATAAATTAACTCCACACAGTCTACTAAAGTCTTATTTATCAGAAATTATATGTTTTTCAGTTTCTGATGACGTCAACAAAGAAAATTCAGATGTAATTGAACTGCCTGACGAAAAAGGTTGGTATTATTGATGCCAAGGCACAAAACTATAATTAAATTACTATAACATGTTTAAATATATTAATTATCTAAATAATATAGTTATGGTTTAATATTATTTACAAATTGTAGTACAATTTACAATTGTTTGAGTAAGAATAACAAAAATAAAAATTCCAATTTCGATTCCAAAGAAGGTCAGTTATTTTTATTCTTGGTCAATCATGTTAGGCAAATAACATTTTGTAACATTAATATAATAATTGTGTTTATAATTTACAGTTTTGACTAATATTACAAATGTTAAGGAAAGCAAGAAGAAGTTTTTGGAAAACACACCATCACAACCTAAAAAGAAATGTTTAAGGCCAGATGGAAGTTCAAGAAGTAAGTTAAATTTTACTTTTTTTAAAACACTGAATTAGCAACTTTATATAGAACAGAAGTTCTATCTGTAGTCTGTCACAGATGCATTGCTACTCCTGATTGCTATTCCTCCTCATATTAAAGTGAACTGGCAACCTCACCCTTCCACTGAAATGCAAAAACTGCTTCACGCTAGAAATAGGTGTGGACATGGTACCTCCCCGGCCGAACTACGCTGGTTCTATCTATTACCTGGTAACACATAATTATGTTTTTTATGATTTACACAATTTGATACAGATATATAAATAAAGCCTGCACAATTTACACAATTTGATACAGATATAAATCTACTTCTACCAAATTTCAGATAATATGCTTACTACAGAGGCAGAAGCAAGAGTGCATCGATGCACTAAAAACATCCAAAATGATGAAGAACTGCATGAAGTTAGATTGCAGAGAGAAAAAATTATACTAGAACGAGAGAACAATTTATTAAAATTTGAAAAGGAGTTACATGATTTACAAATCGAGAAAATTAAATTAGAAATAGAAATTTTAAAAAAGAAACAGTAATAAAATTTTGTTTTTATACCTGCTGTTGTTTTTATTTTGTATTTGAATAAATAAAAATCTCAATACTACAAAGCTATATAATATAATAATAATTTTAGAAATGACGTTCTATAAACATTCTTCTAAAAAGGAGACCTTCTCTACTAGTATGAACAGTTCCTGTTGTTGTTTGCTGTCTTGATATTATGCTACTGTCTTCTATAGAAATGATGCCCTGAGCTCTACAAATATTGTACAGTACTGCTGTGGCAACAATTGTATGACAAGTGGTTGTTAAATTTAATGCCATCTTTTTAGAAAGGCATGGAAACATTCTTTTCCAGACCCCTATAGTTCGCTCTACAGTGTTTCTTGTTTTTATATGAGCCTTATTATAATTTTCCTCAGAATTTGACTGAGGTTGGAGTACTGGTGTTAGTAAGTATTTTTGACACCCATATCCAGAATCTCCTAAAAGTATTCCACCTATATCACCACGTTCCATTTTTTGCTTTAAACGACTATCTTGAAATATGCGGTTGTCATGTACAGACCCAGGTCTGTCTGCAACAATGTCATAAATTTGGAGGTCTGGTCCACATATAATTTGTACATTAATAGAGTAAAATTTCTTCCTATTTCGAAACACCTCAGCATAACTTCCACCAGGGTTCTGTATGGGAATGTGAGTACCATCAACAGCACCAACTACTCCAGGAAAGTGTGCAATGATATAAAACTGTTCTTTGATTGTCTCAAGATTGCTTGGGAACTTGATATATTGGTGTACTTTTAAACAAAGTAGATAGGAAACTCTTTTAACTATCCTGGAAATAGTAGGTTGACTTATTTGTATAAGGTCACCAGTTATTATCTGTAAATAAATAGGTAAATATTTTACTACGAAGTGAATTCATCACACGAAATACTTTGTAATAATATAGAGATTAGTATAAACCTGAAAACTTCCAGACGCATAAAACCTTAAAGCTACAAAAAGCTGATAAATAGGAAGTATTGGGAGACCTCTGTTAGTCACTTTATCAAGATCTTCTTTAATAAGTGGTAAGAGTGTAGAAACCACAATATCTTTTGTAAATCTATAGCGTTTTCTAAATTCTTCCTCATTATAAAATTCTAGGGGGTTTTGAAAATCCCGTATAAACTTTCTGGCGCTTAGTGGCCTTTGGTCATTTAGCATATCGTTGATATAATTATCAAATTCTTCTTCACTGCTATAATCCATTATTTCAATACTTTTTGAAGAAAAACAGCTATTCATTTACAATTTTATAATCTTTAAAATAATACGTTGCGACACTATGCGTTCCGTAATATAACTTGACAGCTACTTTACCTATGCGTTGCTTTAGACAGACGCATAGCGTTGAATTTCACCTAAGTATTGTTTATGAATTAGTTTGAATGACACTATGCGGTAGCGAGCACTATGAGGACTCATAGTATTGTTTGTGAATACGGGTGTTAGTATAATTTGGTTTTAATCATAGTAACATCAATAAAGTAAACAATGGAATCATTAATCAGAGTACAATTAGAATGCAAAAAGAACATAGAAAAATCTCAAATTAATTTTAGGAAATCACCAAAAGAGCGAATTACAGAGGCTTATGTACAAACAAGGGCAGAAACTTTAGAACAAAAATGGAAAGATTTTATAGAAACACATAAAGGCATAATAGAAAATTCATCAAAAATAGATTTAGATAAAAATACTTATTTTACAACAGATATATATGAAAAAACAGAAGAAATTTACATAGAATATAAAACAGAATTAAAACAACTTATGATTAACTTTGAGACTCACAATAATCCAGTAGAAATAAAACAATCAACCTTAAAAACTAATAATTTAAATGTAAAATTGCCTAAAATAAGTTTGCCTAATTTCTCGGGGCAATACACCGAGTGGACTTCCTTTCGTGATTTGTTTTTATCGTTGATCGATAAGAATGAAGCTCTTGATGATGTCCAGAAGCTTCACTATTTAAAGGGACATCTATCGGGGGAAGCTGAACAGTTGCTCAGACATACTCCTGTTACAGCGGCTAATTATAGGGAATGTTGGGTTACTTTAACGAAGCGCTATAACAACAAAAGGTTTTTGTCTAACAACATGTTAAAGCGATTGATAAATCAACCTGTCCTTACTAAGGAGTCCTCTGTGGCAATTAAGGGGTTACTAGACAACACAGTAGATTGTTTGCAGGGTTTACGTACTTTAGGAATAGATGTAAACTCATGGGATGTAATTGTTATTTTTATTATTAGCTCCAAATTGGATTTTGATTCTCGGAAGTTATGGGAATCACAAATTAGCGCATGTGATAACTTACCAACTTTTAACGAATTTAAAATATTTTTAGAGTCTAGGTTTCGTTCTTTAGAGTATTTAGATCCCAAATTAATTAAGCCAATTGTTAACAAGAATAATGTGAAAACGTTTCATATTGCCTCTGAATCTTGTGTTTTGTGCTCTGGAGATCACAGATTGTATAATTGTTAAGAATTTGCAAAGCAAGACACAGACTCTCGTCGCGAGTTTGCCCGCACTAATAAAATTTGTTTTAACTGCCTAGGAAAGAATCACACTGTTTACAATTGCCGCCAGTTTACAAAATGTCGTTTATGTAAGAAGCGACATCATTCACTTTTGCATCCGAAAAACCTTTCTAAATCAACTGACTGTGAGAAGTCAGTCGCCGATGTTGTTGCGGCAACATCTAGTTCACCTGTTGAGTCCACTAATGTTGTATCTTGTTTTTCCGATTTTCCCAGCCAGTCTTTATTGGCCACAGCATTAGTGGAGGTCGAGTCGAAGAGCGGAACCACCGTAGTTTTGAAGGCACTGATTGACCAAGGCTCTCAGGCTTCGTTCATTACAGAATCAGCCGTTCAGCTTCTTGGTTTGAAGAAGATTCCTACCAGAGCCCACATATCCAGGCTAGGCGATGAGGAGAGCGGTACTTTACCCTCTCGAGCGATGGTTAATTTTAAATTTCACTCACGTCTAGACCCTTCTTTTGTTTTGAGTACGAAGGCGTATGTCCTTAGTAAGCTTACGGCATTGCTTCCCGAAAGGAAGATAGTTTCGGTTTTATCAACACTCTCTACCATGGATTTGGCAGATCCGTCATATGGTGTGCCATCTAAGATAGATTTGATTTTAGGAGCAGGCGTGTATGGCCAGATTTTGTTGGAAGGTGTAATCAAAGGGCCACCGGGAACTCCAGTCGCTCAAAAGACGACACTCGGTTGGATTCTTTCTGGTAACATACGCGATCCCGATCACCACGGTACTGAGAAGTCTTACAATGTAGTTGTAGGTTTGCATACTCAAATTAATGACGATGACCTTTTGAAAAGGTTTTGGGAGTTGGAGTCAGACCAAGAATCGTCATATAAGAAACATCTGACAGCTGATGAACAAAGGTGCGAACAAATATTTTCTGAAACAACCATCAGAGACAAATCCGGACGATACGTGGTCAAGTTACCTTTTAGACACGAAGACCCATCGTGTAAATATGGCAACACAGAAAATATTGCTCGCAAACGTTTTTATGCTTTAGAAAAGAAGTTCCATTGTAACCCAGAATTCAGAAATCAGTACTCAAAGGTAATTGAGGAGTACATAAATTTGGGTCACATGGAACGAGTTCCAGATTCAGAAATTAGAAAATCTGGTGTCGTGTATTTGCCACACCATGCTGTAGTGAGGAATGACAAAAGTACTTCTAAGTTGAGGGTCGTTTTCGATGCCTCTTGTCTCGATAGCAATGGTGTATCACTTAACAATCAATTGTTAGTAGGTCCGACACTTCAACCTGAGCTGAGACATATTATTATGCGATGGCGTCGCCATCCTATCGCTCTAGTAGCCGACATTGTGAAGATGTACAGACAGGTTAAAGTATTTCAAGAAGATGCTGACTATCAACGTCTTCTATGGCGTGAGAGATCAGACTTCGATTTGTTGCATCTACGCTTGCTACGCGTCACATTCGGCACATCTTCGGCGCCTTATCTTGCTGTGAGAGCGCTACAGCAGCTAGCATATGACGAGGGTCGAGACTTTCCGACGGTCACCGAGCGTGTGCTGAAGGACTTTTACGTTGATGACCTCATGACGGGTTGTGAGTCTATAGCCGAAGGCATACAAATTTATAAGAATATTAATCAGATGCTAAATCGGGGTGGTTTTCAACTGCAGAAATGGTCAAGCAATAACGAAGAACTTTTGAAGGAAATAAAAGAAGACTCAGGAATAAAAGATAGTTTAGATATTAAAACAGATGAAGTACTTCAAATTTTAGGTTTAACGTGGAATAGAACTACAGATGAATTTCAATACACTGTACAACTTCCTGAATTAGAAACTCCTGTTGTAAAGCGAAAGGTAATCTCTGATATTGCGAAGCTATACGATCCTTTGGGTTGGCTTGCACCGGTCATAGTAACAGCCAAAATATTTATTCAAAAGATTTGGCTGACCGGTATAGATTGGGACGATGAACTTCCTTCTCATTTGTTGCAAGAGTGGTTAGCATTCCGTAATACTCTTGTTCATCTAACCCATTTTCGTATGCATCGGTGGCTAGGAACGCACGATAATGCGTCACTGGAACTTCAAGGATTTTGTGATGCATCCAATGCCGCATATGCAGCCGTTGTTTATGCCAGAGTAGTCGATTGTGATGGAGTCGTTCAGGTAATTTTGTTGTCTTCCAAGACCAAAGTGGCCCCAATAAAGCAAGTGAGCATTCCGAGGTTGGAACTCTGTGGTGCGGTCTTGCTTGCTCGGTTACTTCATCAGATCTCAAAAACCTTAGGACTTGCGAAAGAAAACATCCACGCCTGGACGGATTCATCCGTTGTACTGGCGTGGCTCAGGAGTCATCCTAGTAGGTGGAAGACTTTCGTGGCCAATAGGGTATCTGAGATACTCACTACTATGGATGCTCATCAGTGGTCACACGTCCGATCCATCGACAACCCTGCAGATTATGCGTCACGTGGCGTTTTACCATCAGCGTTTGCAAATTTAGAGTTGTGGAAGTCTGGTCCTAAATGGTTGAAAGATAAACAAATACATTACAACAAAGGAGAAATAAAACAAACAGAATTAGAAATAAAGACAAAAATATTTACAAATACACTTACCTGTAGTTCTGAAGATATAATTTCCAAATTTTCATCGTTAAACAGACTTACCCGAGTAATCGCGTACTGTAGAAGATTCTTGAAACTTAAAACTAAAACTAATTTTAAACCTAATCTAATATTTACAGAAATTAATGAAGCTTTATTATCATGCATAAAAATATGTCAATTACAACATTTTAGAGAAGAAATAGATAGTTTAAACAAAACAAGGAAAATAGATAAAAGGGGAAATCTTACCTCACTGAATCCTTATCTTGATCAAGATGGAATTTTGAGAGTTGGCGGAAGGTTGCAAAAAGCTAATATTCAACAGGATATGAAGCATCCTGTAATTATCCCTCACAAATCACATCTTACTACCCTTTTAATAGCTGATGCCCACGAGCGTACGTTACACGGTGGACCTCAGTTGGTGCTCAATTATTTAAGATCCAAATATTGGATCATTAATGCAAAGGGGGTTGTTAGGCAATATATTCATAAGTGTGTGATTTGTATCCGCCATTCTGCTCGACCCAAGCATCCTTTAATGGGACAGTTGCCTTCATCAAGAGTGAACGCTAGCCGACCTTTCCTCCATAGTGGCGTGGACTATGCGGGTCCAATTGGCGTTAGACCTACAAAGGGTCGTGGTTATCACTCTACAAAGGGATATATATGTTTATTTGTGTGCATGGCCACTCGAGCGATTCATTTGGAAGTCGTGAGCGATATGACTTCTCAAACTTTTATATCCGCTTTCAAACGCTTTACAGCTAGACGTGGCCGTTGTAGTGAACTTTGGAGTGATAACGGCACTACCTTTGTAGGAGCTAACAAGGAGCTAAAGGTCTTGTTTAAAAAGGAAAGGTTCGGTGTAGCTTCTGATATCGCGGATTGGCTTGCAACAAACGGTACCAACTGGCATTTCATTCCACCCCACTCTCCGAATTTCGGAGGGCTCTGGGAAGCTGGAGTGAAATCCACTAAACACCATTTAAAGCGTATAATCGGCACTAGCACTCTTACTTTTGAAGAATTGACCACAGTGCTAGCCCAAATCGAGGCATGCCTGAATTCAAGACCGCTCTCCTCAATTAGTTGTAGTCCGGATGATCCTTGCCCATTGACACCAGGGCACTTCCTTGTAGGAGAACCTTTGGTACTTGTTCCCGAATCTGATTTTCAGAAGTCCAATATCAGTACTCTCAACAGGTGGCACTATACTCAACGACTTGTTCAAGATTTTTGGCGTAGATGGTCGCATGAATACCTCACACAGTTCCATCATAGACACAAATGGTCACGCTGTATTCCTGAACCAAAAGTGGGTGATGTCGTACTGGTCATTGAAGATGATTTACCTCCAGCCAGGTGGCTCTATGGGCTGATTGTTGATAAACATCCTGGTCCGGACCAGGTGACGAGAGTTGTATCTTTGCGTTGCAAAGACTCAATTATTAAAAGACCTGTGTCTAAATTAATTATATTGCCTGTCACAAATTGAATTGTTATGTTATTTTTGGTTAGTCGTTAGCATAACGATTAATATAGTTTATAAGTTTTATTTGTAATAGCTTTCCTTATAGTTACACTGAAGGTTGTAGTGTCATCTAGCATATTGTTAATTTGTTTGATATTGAGTTTTCTTATAGTCAACGGAATATTGCTCACCAAAATTGTATTTGTTAATTGTATAGCAGTTAAGCGTAACTTTTACATAGTTGCTTTAGTCCAACTATTATTCTTGTAAAAAAATTATACAGTCCTCTGGTATTGAAACCCCCTTGAATTTTTGTGTGAATTCCTTCATGGTGGGCGGTAGGATTAAAGCAATGTAAGATTATGTAGCATTTTGTATAAAGGAGATGGACGTTCTGTCCATGGTGGGCGGTATGTTCAATGTGCATTAATCAATGTTTACAACATTAATACAGCAATTAGTCACTAGATGTCACTTGTAACATTGTTATCACCAAGACGCAATAGATGGCGCTCACTCGTATGCTGAAACGCGGTGGTGAAGTATCGATGTAGAATTATATATAAGGTTACAGTATAATAAAATTTTGAGCTCTTCGATACAATAGTTGTTTTATTTGGATGCAAGAGTGCATAGTTCCCTGAGTGACAGCGGGTAATCAAGTGTAATCAGAGAGGTCTCTGTGGATCCGGTTGTGGCGTTCGTCCAAACGGCCTACTTCAAAAGGCTCACACATAGATGTTTAAATATAAAACCAAACCTGCAGCGGAGTCATGTTGTTCCTGTCCGCGGAGGCGACGAGGTGCTGTTGTAGCGCGGCCTGCAGCGAGGCGAAGGCGGGCGCGCCGCTCAGGTTGTGCAGGTAGCGCACCAGCGCCGAGCTGAACGCGCTGTACAACGCGCCCAGACGCGCGCCGTAACACGCTGAGATTGTACCTGGGGGGAGAGGGGGTAATACGTGTAATGTTTGAGATACGTAGAAAATAATCATTAAATGCATTCAAAAATTTACGTCATTTTGGGATAATTTTTCATGTGATCCACTTTCACATTTAGGATGTCATTGTATTTTTTTTTTTTGGATATTGTTTTAGGACCGAATGTAACAAAACTACGACTGTGTGATTTGATCAAAAGGAATCATAAAATATATGAGAAATTACACTCTTTGAAGGAAAAACTACCGTTGGGATTCATTGATAAATGATTGCTCTTAGATAGTGACAAATTAATTAAAAATTACAAAATTTTAATAAGACAATTTTAATAAACAAAGTGTAATATACATTATTATACTTCAGACAGATCAGTTTACATAAATGTATGTAGATTAAAAATAATGTTAGTCCGGTCTCGACAAGTAATTATTCCTTGTGTTTAAATTAATATTGACCTTCATAAAAATAGTACAAAATCAGGCATAATTACCGGTGTCAGTACGCGCGGTCTCTCGGTCGAGGTCCTTAGCGAGCGCGGCGAGAAGCGCGTGGTGCGCGTCGTGCAATTGCAGCGCGCCCGAGCCGAGCCGCTCTGAGCCTTCGCTGATGATCTCCTCCGTTAGAAGTGTGAACACTTCCGTCGCCAGCGTTATGTACTACAGAGGATACGTAAATGTGTGATACAGATTTCTTCAGTGTCATGCCGCTAAAAGGTACAGTCCCTTTTCTTTCTGAGAGTACAAATGCAAGATTTTCTATCAATGCGACCTAAGCGACATCGGAAATATCTCACATTTCGGAACACTACAGTAAATCTATTGTTTATAATCTTGATTTGTACTGTATGCAAACAACAAGAACTAATAAACTTGAACCTTTTGTTCCAAAATATTAGACTTGTATTTTTTATTAATTGCCTTATTTAACTATGAAAACTATACAGCAAGGAACACTCAGTGTAAACTTAACAGAAAGTTGAACTCTTGTAATTACAAGATGTATGAATAAATGCAACTTTCTTTGAATTAAATAAATTCTTTGTTTATTTCTGTTGTAAAAAACTAAAGAAACGGTAAAATAAATTTCTGATCGTTGACAAACATAATATAATTGATATTGTAATTGGAAACCAATGGGTACCGAAATAAAAAGAAGATACGTGACACTTACAGAGTAGGGCTCCGCCTTGTCGGGCACGATGCCCTGCGAGCGCGGCGGCGGGTCGCAGTTGTCGTTGACGTCGTGCGCGCGGGCACCCTCCGCCGCGTCGGGCGCCACTAGAGTTGATTCGAACCATAACCCAAATAAAGGTTCGCTGTCTTCTGGGCACAAATGGTACATAAGTCACTACTCATACGATTTAACTTTACACCAATTTGATTTCGGGTGATCGTGCCTTAATGTTTTGTGATAATAGAATTTTTGTAATAGCGATTCTCAAGCAAGCATCGTATGATGTGTTCAAGCTGTATCTTTTGTTAATATGTAAGTTGGCAATGCCCTGTTAATAATGAAGTTAGTTGAGAATGAGTAATTTTAAAGGCCAATAAGAATATGGTACCAAATTGATTTTGAAAAATATATTCTGAGGAAATGTTAAAAAAGGATGTTCACCATCGTCAGTCTCGGAGTCCTCGGAACACAGTATCATGTCCTGGAAGTAAACGGTAGAGTCGGAGCGGTCAAGATTGGCATCTTGGTTTTGCTTCTGCACCACCGCGCGCTTCAGGTTTGTGGCCTTACGGTAGCATACCACACCTAGCGCTACCAGCAACTGTGAAGTGAAAATAATTTGTTAGTCAAACAGAGGTTGCCTTTAACACTATTTACTTTGCACACATTTTTTAAATTTAGTAGACTACTTCTTAATAACATAATACATTACAATATGTATAACATAGCTGTCCTATATTTTAATTTATATTTCTACTTCTGAATCAAATTCGACTTGAAATCGGGCTCGTAATTTAATTCTATTGGCCTCTGATTTATAGATTGACAAGACAACGACATGAAAGTATGCATTTCACTCATCGTGTCTAAGCATGTGCATTGAACTGGAGCTTTATTAAAAGACTTCCAAAAAGGAGGAGATCCTCAACTGTATTTTATTCTCTTAAACTTTAAACTCCTGCATAAAATACGCATGTTGGTTTTTTTTTATTCGACTGAAGTAGCAAACGAGCATGCAGACCACCTGATGGTAAGTGGTCACTGTCGCCCATGGACATCTGCGAGCAACTTCATACAGAACATGGGTTCTATCTGAAGTCATTCACAGATCCCGAGGACTTGGATGGTCGCCTCATATAAAAGTGTGCCGGCAACCACATCCTTCCATCAAAACGCAAAAAATCCTTCACGCTAGAAATAGGTGCGGCGGTGGTACTTCCCCGGTCGAACTACACTAGTTCTACCACCTTCAAACTGGTTTAAAACCGACCTGGTGCAGCGGCGCCGCGGCGGCGAGTCTCAGCTCGCGCTGGTGCGCCGTGTGGTGCGCGAGCGCGTGCAGCGGCGCGGGCGACGCGGCGGCGGCGGCCAGCTGCGCGGGCACGCTGGACGGCGCCGCGCCCAGCGCCTCCAGCCGCGCGTCCGCCAGCAGCGCGCCCGTCCACGCCAGGCAGCGACCGCCGAGCGCCACCCACACCACGCCTAGACCTTGTTGCCTGACAAACGCATTACATTAACCACAATCCATCCATCTATCCATCAGCCCTTTGAGGTCCACTGCTGGACATAGGCCTCCCCTAAATGACGCCAATCCAACCGGTCCTGTGCCTTCTGAATCCAACGATTTCCCGCTGTCCTCTTCGGGTCATCGGTCCACCTGTTGGAGGGGCGACCTGTGCTCCTTTTGCCTAAACGTGGTCGCCACTTGAGGACTTTTTTTTCCCATCGGTTATCGGTCCTACGAGCGATGTGGCCGACCCATTGCCTCTTCAGCTTGCCAATTTTGAAAGCTATGTCGGTAAGCTTTGTTCGTCTACGGATTTCATCGTTGCGAAATATTAAACACAATCCACTACTAGAAATGAATATTAGAAAACAAATCAGATTGTAAGACTTAAATTTACAATTTTGATTAACTTAAATATTAACTCTTAAAAGAAGGTAAGAACGTACCAATAAAACGGAATTGATAATTAAAAACTCATAATTTTGAAAAATACTGTAATAGTATTCCCTATTTAAAATACAATGATTTATTCTGTTTTGGATATTATGTACACATTCTGCAATTCTCTTAATAAATATATAACATAATGAAATTAATAAACTTACATTTTAGTGAGATTGTATGGTCGGGAGGGCACTTTGGCGGGGCTCTTGCCAGGCGCCGTGGGCCCCGGCGCACCCGCCAGCGCGTGATGCAAGCCGCACAGCAACACCCAAGCGCCGATCATTAGGTGGTTTTGGTATACCTGCCACAATATTGATGCTCATTATTATACGTAAAAACAAACTAAATTCGACAATTATTCTAAAGTTTGTGTTTAAAGTACGATTATATTAATGTTTATAACTCTCCTCTAAATTAACCAGAAAATGTTGAAATAGGTGGATAGTACTCGAAATAAAAGTTATTTACTCTTCTTCACGCTTAAGAGCAGTGATAGCCTAATGGTTGAAACTTGTCCTCTCGATCGGGAGGTCTGAGGTTCAAACCCAGGCACGCACCACTGATTCATGTGCGTATTATAAATTAATTATCACTGCTTTTCGGTGAAGGAAAACATCGTGAGGAAACCTACACACCCGAGAGTTCTTTAAAAAAAAAAAGTTTTCTGAGGTGTGTGAAGTCCACCAATTCGCACTTGGCCAGCGCGGTGGACTATGGCCTAAACTCTCTCATACTGAGAGAAGACCCGTGCCCAGCAGTGGGACAATAATGGGTTGACGACGACTCTTCTTCACAATAAATAAAGTTATTAACATCTCATAACTACTTCTTATTTATTTATTAAGTTATTTATCTTATATTTATTATAATATAAATTATTATCTTACATATCCGCCGGCACGCGTGGATTGTTTGAATGTCTCCCCAACAGTGTTGTACAAGCTGAGTGCGCTCTCTACCAGAGTCGAAGTCTGCTGCTCGCCTTCTTCATCCTTCGGGTGTAGGGATGCCTTGACGAAAAGACAAAAAATTGTTTACACCACAAAATCCTACGTCAGGGTTGGAAAAAAAACATGTTTTTTTTATAAAGAAAAAAACATCATGTTTTAATTGAAAAACAAAAAAAACATGTTTTTTATTAATGCTTCACTGCTGTTTTAATTGACTTGTTTTAAACATGTTTTGATCTTGTTTTAAACACGTAAATATGTATAAAATGAAAAAAAGATAAATCAACAGCTGTAATAGTTTATTAATAACGCCGAACAAAAACAATTACGTAAACAAAATACGTGTCCACCACATTACACATGCAAAACATGAATTGATCGAGTTCGTTTGGCTTTCGTTCTCTCTAAGGGCCGGCGCACATATGACGGAGCGCAGCGCAGCGCAGCGCAGCGCATGCCCGCGAAATTTTTTTAACGAATCATACACTAGCCGAAATTCGCGCTAATTACTGGGAGAATGCGCGCGGATGCGCGCGGGTGCGCGCGGATGCGCGAGCATGCGCTTCCATGCTCCTCAGAAATAAATTGCTGTTATTTAATTTTTGATATTATTTCTAAAGGGACAATGACGATAATAGTTAGACAGCAAAAAATGCGCTGCGCTGCGCTCCGTCATATGAGTGCCGGCCCTAACTGAACAAAAGCGAACCGGGAAATCCCCGCGTTTTATGAACATTCATTCACCGCATTACCGCTTGTCAGTCAGGGGAATCCCATCTAGTAATATCGATGTTGCCAACTCTTTAGTAAAAAAAATATACCATTAGGTTTTTAATTTCTTGAGTGTAAAAGTATAAAAAGTTTTTTTTATGTGTTTTCAACATGTTTAAAACAAATTAGTTTTAACCCTTTATAGGACAGTCCATACAAAGTGGCCAGTATACTGGACACTTACTTTAAGGTCGATAATTCAAAGATTTTTATATCAATGTTGAATCTTATGATCATAAACGATTCCCAATAAAGCACGCCGGCCTTTTAACTAACCAGCGATCTGAAACGTCGCGCACCCAAAGTATTTCGCGCCATTTTTTACGGTGGTCTGTTAACTGGCCACTGCGCATAACCGCGCCAGTATTTAATATCATTTCAAGCGGACGATACATATTTGTAAGTACAGTGCAAAGTAAAAACATGTCTTCGAATCAAAGGTGAGTAAAACTATTATATTATAGTATATACTTTATTATTATGTGCAAATATAATCAAGTAGAGTAAATTAAAGCTGTTATTTTTGCAATTGAAAACAGACCGGTGTATTGACAAAAGGTAACCTAGAAATTACACGCATAAGTTGGAGGTAGTCTGATAAGTATATGTTTTGATAAATGCATTTAATCTTTATCATTTTACACGAAGTAAATAGTCTATTTTTCGGGTATCTTAACACAATTAGTACAAATATACGGGTTCGGTAGTTATAACGGTTTTTCTTTGTTTTAGAAAAAAAAATCGTTACGAAGAACTTAAAATGATAAATGAAGACGAATGGGCAGATCTTGTGGTCATTACTGATGACCAGGCGGTTCATTCTGCATCGGTGCATTCCCAATGGAATATTTCCCGGGATCTTGGAGATCCCGGGATCCCCTGCAGGCGTTGAGGAAGGTCCCGAGGAGGTTTTAGTTGGTAAAAATCCCGCACAACCCCGGAGTCTCTTCCAAGGCTTCGACGTGCCTTTTGAAGGTTATTGGTGGTTGTTCCGACGCTGATGATTATTTTGACGACATTATTTTAAATACCTGCAACCTGAGTAACAGTAGTTGTAGTCAACCGGTATCATCAGTTTCAGGCATATCAGATGGGTCTTTGGCACCCCAAATTTCTCCACCACGACCTCCATTTCAAAATATTATGTTAAGTTTTTGAAAGTGAATAAAGACTGATTCCGAAATACACAATGCTTTTTATTTACTGTGTTATTTTCGTAAAAAATAATGGCTTTTATAAGTGTCCAGTTTACAGGCCATTGATTAGACGGGGATAGCTATTGATAGCAGAACGGCCAGTGGCCAGTATACTGGTCACTAGTTTTTTTCAATTTTCAAGGAAAATAACAAGTTTTTCAAAAAATCATTGAAACATGTTGTTATAAATAACACTTGAGAACCCATATTCATCTAAAAATAAACTGAATTCAAGAAATCGTATAGGTGTGGTATGTTAAAGGGTTAATCATGTTTTAAACGTGATACATACTTTTGTAGTGTTTTAATCAGTGTTTTAAACGTATGTTTAAAACATTGCCAACCCTGTCCTACGTCCACCTAGGCCCATGAGCT
Source organism: Spicauda simplicius (assembly GCA_949699795.1). Taxonomy (NCBI): domain Eukaryota; kingdom Metazoa; phylum Arthropoda; class Insecta; order Lepidoptera; family Hesperiidae; genus Spicauda; species Spicauda simplicius. The sequence goes on along the minus strand of OX453060.1, from coordinate 18,060,918 downwards.
AAAATATCATATGAGCTTACAGTAATAAGCTTATATATCGAATTTACTTATAGTATTTATTTGGTAAAAGTAGCCTTTACTTATTTATGTATTTCAAATCTATAATATAAATGTTACAATAGAGTAAACGCAATGCCTAATGGCATTGTCTTTTCCCTATTGTTACTTTATGAATTACTGCAGCTCACTCAGCATCAGACTGTAAATAATAATTCTCGTTTTGCTATGTTAAAATAATCATATATACAGATTAATTGGAGTTGGTAAAGAGTACAATAATACTACAATATGGAGATGAAAATCGATCAATACAAATTTTAAACCAATATCAAATGTGGCAGCATTTTGACTATGAAAATACCTGAGCTGTAGCACAGAGCAGCCACGCCACGCCGATATCGCTGAGCGTGGAGATGCGGTCCGGCGTGAAGGGCTCGAGGCACGGAAGCGACAGCGCCAGCCGGCAGACGTGCACTTCATTCACGAGAAAATGGAGACTGCAATAAAACGAAACACGATAAATTCAATGAAGTTAAATTCACTTTGAGGCATGCCATTGACTTATTTAACCAAAAATTGTCCAGTTTTATTTTGTAGCTTTAAACATTGAGCTTAAAAGAATAAGGTTATAGAGAAAAAATACAGAGATACTTGAGCTTAGGGAAAATTAGGGATGTAAAGTTAAAGAGGAAACAAAATACAAACATGTGGTAAGTAACGCAAATTTAATTTATTTAAGTCGATGGTGAAATTATAAATTGTTCATTTGCTTATAGCATTTCAGCACAGTTAAATCAATGTAGATACATACAGTGAGGCATCAGAGTTGAACTGCGGCGACATGGCGGTCTCCTTAGCCGATTGCCAGCGGTTCAGGTAGCGCTGCAGACACGGCAGGGTCGCGCACACGTTCAGTACCACAGAGCCTGCGCGGAGCTCCACCAGCAGTGATGAGCAAGTTGATGCCAACCACTTCTACAAAAAAAAGTATTAGTGTCATAGCTATTTTTATTTACTTCCATGTAGAAACAGTAAGAGCCATATATAATACCTTTATATTTTTACACATTATGTTTTTTCTCTCAGCAATAAATGTTAGAACCAGTGTAGTTCGACCGGGGAAGTACCACCGCCACACCTATTTCTAGCGTGAAGCATTTCTTGCGTTTCGATAGAAGGGTGTGGTTTCACCACCCTTTCACATGAGGTGACCATCATAGTCCTCGGGAGTAGCAACACATCTATGATTGACTTCAGATGGAACCCATGTTCTGTATGAAGTTGATTACAGATGTCCATGAGCGGCAGTGACCACTTACCATCAGGTGGACTGCATGCTTGTTTGCTACTTCAGGCAAATAAATAAAAAAATAATAATAATATTCAACAATTACCTTCATGTCAATTGTGGGCTGTTGAGTGACATTGCCATCCTTCGCGCTTTCCAGACTATCCTTGCTTCCGGGAGACATGGCAGCTGTGGGAGGCTGAGTCTGGTTTGAGGGTAGTGACGTCATTGGGTTCTTCAGCGGCATGGTCAGTTGCTCGAGCAGCGCGTCAGAGCGGCGCTGAGCGTGAGACGGCGCTTGTTTATCCGTATTGGTACTTTGTGAAGCCAAGGATGTAATTGGACTTGGAATCACTGACGATTTTGTGGTTTGTGTCTCTAAAAAAATAATTTCAACAATTAAATGTGTTTTACTCAAAAATTTATAAAACATGACCAATAAATACATGCATAAATATATTATATACTTTACCTGTAACATTGACATGTGTTGGTATCTTTGCATTTTTCAGCAAAGATGTCAAAATAACTAAGTCAGATTGGGGGTATCCTCCTCCATCAATTCCACAAAGCCCAACAATAGGGAGCAGGAGCTGTGAAAAGTTAAGGATTAAGCAATGTTTTTTTTATTCTATTTATAATTGACAGATTGTTTAATCTGCACGCCTTTCTCAATTTTATAACTGATAATGGAGATGATATCATAATTCTATAAATATTGTGGAATATACCTACATAATTTTAATTTATTGTTATCAGTACTTTATAAACTTTGACAAAATCAAAGGAATATTACCTGTTTGATGGAAACATTGGGGGCAGCAGTAGTGCTGTTGTCATCATAGCTCAATCCGGCCTCGGAGAGCTTCTTTAGGATTTGTCTTAGAATAACCCTACACGCATCTCGTGCAGTGCCGAGTTGGTCAACTGGCACTGAAAAAAAGTATAATTATTTTGTGTTTTGACTATTTCATTCATATTAAATGAAATTGAAATCATTCAAGTATATGAATACTCTGTTAATTAAGATAATTATCAAGAATATGTAAAAATATTAATGAACAACTATAACTTGATTACTCATAAGATTTTCAGATTGCACAATGTTAAGTAAACACATTGAAATTTTTGAAAATAACAAAACTTCATATAAATACCTAAATAATATATAATACATAAATGGGAATATATAGAGTACTAAACTTAACATAGAAAAATTAAAGGCAAAACTTATGTTTAAATATAATTTGTGTACTCACAATTGTTTGCATTGATAGTGATAAAATGTGCAGACAAACACGCAATGCACGTGTAGAATAGATCCTGGGCGTCATCATGGTTCTGGAACTCATTCTCACTAAAGGAAGATAAAGTTACTTTGATATTTAGGTTTTAGGTATAATGAGGTTAATGTTTTCTATTCGAGTTTTCCCTTAAATTATGTTATAGTATTACTCATTTTCGACCTAATTTAACTACAATTGTGTGGATTATGAACCACACTGATCTAGAATGGCTTGCTTATATTTTATCTGATTCTGCTGGAGGCAACCAGGCATAATCACTTTCAGCACATTCATTTTGACAATGGTAAAATTAGCCATTCACTCTTTTTTGATGGCAGTGAAGAATTTTTTGAGAAAATATAATCTGAGAATCTCTAACATTTCAAATCTTTTGAAAGGTATATGAAAGTAGTAGCACACTAACATCAGACATATTTTAAAGAACCCAACACATTAGAATCATGACCATGCTTCTAAAGTGTCATGAAAATATACTTCCTGTATTTCAAAATATGCATTACTCCCTATGTCCATTCTATAACCAACCAACAAAATACCTTTAAATAACAAGAATAATTTTTGCCTAACATATATGTGGCATGTTCATGGTATAGTGCATCTTAGCCCTACCAAACTTCTTTAGTTACGCTACAAAGTTGTTATGAAGCTGCCAAAAGAGACAAATTTGTCTTTTATGAATTTATTCCACAGCAAAATAAAAACATGGATAAAATGAAGTTTTCAGTCGACAGATAAATAATTTATTTATCCTACATCATGCATAGAGCATATCTGACCATGGACTGGAGAATAAATAAAACCTATTTTGGTTTAAAACAATTACAATCATCACATAAATCATCTAGTACCAAACGTCAAATGGATTTGGAGTTTTAATTGAATGGAGTTGTCTAGAGTATTTAAAGCATCAGATTATAGTTCTTGATTTCATATCATATTAATATACCACTATGATGACATTAGGCTCAGGTCACAAGTAATTGAGTATGGCAGGTTGGTCTGTAATATATTACCTCCCCTGCAGTTTATATTTCAATGCTTATTTCAATTCAATTGATATACATTCAATTGATATATCGCTACTTTAAAACAAAAGGGCCCCAAATCAAAAATACTCAACTTATTTCTTAGAACTTTTTTTTTAGAAAAAAATAACCATATCCGAATTAACCATTAAAAGAAGAATAAAAATACCTTTCTAACAGTGTATAACACATATTTATATGATTTAAAAATACAGAGCAATTATACAAGAACTGATTTTCAAAACTTTAAATGGCTCTCCTGTAAGATTAGGTCTATTCGAGTTGTGGCCTTTTTGTTTTGAAGTAGGAATATGGTCCTTTGCTACTCCTTTGGCAGTATAAAATTTATCAATGTCACAAGTGAATTCTTGTAATACTTACGTGTAAAAATAAACTTAATACCAATGTGCATTGTCTCATTTGTCGTCATATTAGTATAATGACTTATTAGATATACTGGTAGTAAAATCAGCTACCTAAGTTCTTTAAACATTGAAGTAATCTTTCATTTTTAAACTATATTAATAGGACATACCTACAAGACATTCGTAAAACGTAAAAAAACAATGTTTATTTTTACTAATTAAAAGCCCATACATTGGGTAGGATTGCAGTCCATCAAATACAAATTCATAAAGAGGGTAGTATGTATCAAAATATTTTCTATAAATAAAAGTTTGTCCGCTGTAGTTATAAGTAATAGCAGTTTAAGCACTACTCTGTGAATTTTATTTATTTTTGTCTGTGTACACAGGTACATGAAATTAGGACAATGCCTTCTAAAAAAAACTGCCTATGCTAATCGCAAAAATATTAGGTATAATAATTATTGTTATCCATAACATTCAATACTAGGATTACAAATATAGGAAAAATACATCGATGGAAACAAAAACTAAATTGTAAAAATAAAAATAAATAAATAAAGATAATGACTAAGCAGCCTATCGGACCATGAAGTGCTAGCCGATGATGAGAGGAACTTACCTTTTGATGATAGCATGTATGATTTCAACTGCATCGTTTTTGTCGAAAAATGGGCCATAAAGTGCTGTTAAAAATGGTTTAACAGTAGTAGCCCATTCTATATTTCCTCCTGAAGCGGCCATTTTCGGGAACGACCAGTCGCAAAATGTCAGTTTTCTCAATGACACTTTTCACAAGGAGCGAAACTGTCAGTCATGTCGATCGATGAAATATTCTTCAGACTTGGTGAGTAAAAAATTATTTTGAGGAATAATACGAAAGTCAATCATAGATGTGTTGTTATTTGCTAACAATTTAAATAACAAACTCGTAATAAATAATATTTCTCAGTTACAGTTTATATTTCAATAATTAAAATTTCTTAATTCCTTTTTTGGACGTCTAGATAATTTATTGTTGTTTACAAAGTTATTAACTGAACTATAATAAATCTCTATGAATTTAGGGTTATCAGCTTCTTAAAAATTACCAATAAGTCGGTGAAATATTTGGATTTGTGTAATTAAAGTTATTTCAATGTTTTACAAAGCAGTTTATATTGCAAATAATATTTCTTAGTTATTAAAGTTATATTTTTCTCCAACAAAAGAATGCATTTTTATAATTTCGACTCGGTTTCACACCTCTAGTTTTAAGTTAAAATGTAGTTAGGTAAGTTTAGGCTGTTGAATAGATAAGCATGTCAAAAAAATCTATATGTATATGTACGACGTCCACATTTTTATACACCCATTAAGTTCTATTCTTATCTAAACAATTATAAAATATGTCAAACAAAGGTGAAGGAAGGTTGCAACAAATCACTTTATTTCTATTGCTAGAACTGAAACAGCCATATTACATTCTCCATGATACTTGTACGAAAATAACGATACTTCATTGAGTTGTTTCGTTGATATCATCAATTTGATGTTGTTTACATTTAATTACGCCAGTTACGTTGGTGGCGGCCGGAGGTCGCAGAGAATCAGAGGTCAAAATTATACTTAACATTTAATTTAATCTAAAATATGTTAATTTTATTGTTAAAATGTGGTGCGAACGTATATGTCAATTACTAAAAAAAAAATGTGTGCGTGTACTAGCGTACACTCGTAAGAGGTGAAACTTCTTTATGACGTTACTTTTCAAAAAATAATTTACTATATGCAACTTTACAGAAATTGGTTAGATAAAGTTTAATAAAAGGCTTTTATTAAACTTTATCTAATAATCTAATCTATAATAATCTATCTAATATCACGCGTGGTAGGGATAAGAAAAAGATGGCGCGTAACGGAAAAAAAAGATGGCGCGTAACAGAAAAAGATGGCGCGTAACGAAAAAATGTTACAATAAATTTTTTTCCAACCCCGTTATAGAAGTTTCATTTTTTTCCAAACCTGTTAATGAAGTTTCACTTCAAAAAACTATTTGCAATAATTTATTAATAATAGATAAAGAAATTAACAAAGCCTGAAATTTCATATTATTGTGAAAGCGAGTGTACTAAAACCGCAAAATGAAAACATAAATAAAAACAAATATACAAAGGATATTATAAGTGGAATTTAAGAAACCATAATATGCACACCATACTACAAATATCTGTCAAATGTTTCATTTCTTGATTTCAATGTTGATTGTTGCATTTTTGTCTATGATTTTGTGATTATTTCATGATTTGTCAATATTCTGATATTGATGCCTTTAATAATTAATTCAAATTGATTTAAAATTGTTTTTAGCAGTAAATAAAACATCTTTGAATAATGTCAGTTGTTCCCTCAAGGAAACGAAAAATATCGGCGGAAAATGGTCAAGAACATTCAGGTAAGTACTATAACCTATAAATCTTAATAACAACATTGGATTATTAGAAATTACACGATATAGTTTTTTTTGTTTAATTTTCAGAACGAGCAAGTAAGCCACATATTCAGTGCCCGTATTTAGATACAATAAACAGACATGTCCTGGATTTCGATTTTGAGAAGTTGTGTTCTATATCTTTGACGAGGATCAATGTATATGCTTGCTTGGTATGCGGAAAATACTTCCAGGTAGGATATAGAACATTGAACACTATAATTATAGGTAAAATTGAACATGATTCTATAGCTGTGCTACTGTTTTTAAAACTGAAACAACTCATTCTAATTGGTTTTACCGAATTTTCGGTGCTAAAAAGTTTGTATGTATATATAGCACTTGCTATTTATTATTTATTATGTAACGTGCTACAAAATTTTTTCGAAGTCATATATTAATAAACAATTGAAGAACTCTTCTATGAGTGTATTCTACATTACTAATATAATTTATGTCCAAGTTGTAGTAGACCCGGCGAACTTCGACAAGTCAAAAATCTAAAATTATCAATTTTCCTCCACTATAGTATGCATGTATTAAACATAAAACCTTCCTCTTGAATCACACCTATTTATTAAACAAAACTGCAAAATCTGTAGTGTAGTTTCAAACATTTTAACTGTTACATTAAATTATAGATGCGAATGAATTTAGAGTAACTTATAATTAAATTTTTACAGGGGAGGGGGACCAACACTCATGCATATACCCACTCAGTGGCAGATGGGCACCATGTGTTTCTCAATTTGCACACCTTGAAGTTCTACTGTCTGCCCGATAACTATGAAGTAATAGGTAAAGTACCAAGTATACAATACATTTATAATTTGGATTGTAATTGGTTTGGAATGTACCTATTACATTCCAAATTATAAATGTACCTTGTTACCTGTAATTACCATTAACAATCCATATTGTTACATATCATTAATTTTACTTACTGCTGGGTGGAATGATTATTACAGATACAATTGGGTTTGCTTAATATTATTATCTACAATAGCTCATATAAGTTTCTTATATATTACAGAGAATGAGATATCTGAATTGATTACTGAATTAAGATACACATTTCATTACTCGTCCTTTTTATTGAATACCATAAGATATATATTCCTATAAAATATGTGAACAATGAATACAAGTTACTGTTTACAGTACAACATAAAAGTTAATTTCAAATTATTATTATGCTTTTCCACAGATTCTTCTCTGAATGACATCAAGTATGTCCTCAATCCAATTTTCACACCAGACCAAATAAAGCATTTAGATACCAACACCAAGATGTCAAGAGCCATAGATGGCACAATGTACATGCCGGGGATAGTTGGTTTAAACAACATCAAAGCCAATGATTACTGCAATGTTATTTTACAGGTGAGGTAAAAATTAATACTTATATATTATTTTTAACACACTTTCTACAGTCATAGCCCCACAGTAGGATTTTCTCCTATGTCGTGGGTACCATGGACACACAAAAGACGAATACACAAACACCCAGACCCAGAACAGGAATCTAAACTCATCATTCAGATACCTGTCTGGCCGGGAATCGAACCCGGGACCCATAGCGCGTATGGTATGGCAACTGCTAGACTGATATGGTAACTGCTCCGCCACCCAAGTTGTCTTATTACTTATATGTGCTCTACCCAAAAATGTTGATGTGGCAAGTTGGCACCATGACCATAGTATATGAAGCATTTCAGTCTTATCTAATATAGGATTATTAGATTGGATGTTTTGTATAAAATCCCAATGGTCTTCAACAATTTTCTCTTGTATGATAATATTTATTTGATTTAAATTTCTGCAATTTGAATTTTAATACTTATCAACCACTTTTGGTCTAGTTATATCTCTTTAAAATTATTACCACTTTGCAGTGCTTATCCCAAGTGAGGCCTCTTCGGAACTATTTCTTGCGTGAAGAAAATTACGCAGATGTGAAGAGACCACCAGGGGACTCGTCCTTCTTGCTGGTGCAGAGGTTTGGGGAATTGTTACGAAAACTGTGGAACCCGCGCGCATTCAAGGCTCATGTATCCCCACATGAAATGTTGCAAGCTGTTGTACTATGGTCTAAAAAGAGGTTTCAGTTTATTAAGCAAAGTAAGTTTGTACTCATAGTTAAATTGTCACGGGAACATTTGTGTCTTAGATTGTTATGCAACATTCTTAAGTTTCTTTGTCAGTGTTGTAGTGTGCTCCATTAAATTTTCATCATTACCTCATTTGTTATTTATTGGTTGCTATGCTCTGCAGCTATATCCACATTAAAAAAACTGTTAAAGTTATTACTATTTCTGCTTTAATCCACATGAGTTCAATTCAGGAGATACACAACAACAACAACATTTTACACAATAGTTAGTAGACCTATGCTCTAAAATGTAGTACTTTCCAGGTGACCCTATAGATTTCCTATCTTGGTTTTTGAATTCTCTTCATATGGCTCTGAATGGAACAAAGAAGCCAAACAGTTCAATAATATATAAGTCGTTCCTAGGACACATGAGGATATATACAAGGTTAGTAATTATTTATTTCTCTTTCAATTTAATTTGTCAAGATACACACACACACACGTTTTCTACACTCATAGCTCCACACAAGACGAATACACAAACACCCAGACCCAGAACAGGAATCTAAACTAATCATTCAGATACCTGTACGGCCGGTAATCGAAGCCGGGACCCATTGCGCGTCAGACCGGTATGGTAACCGCTGCGCCAGGCAGGTCGTCAAGTAGGTATGTTTCATACACAAGTAAGGGAGACATCATGTATTGGAAATAAATAGAGAATATAATGAATACAATGATGAATATCCTTATGCCTTTTCTAAGATTATAATTATCACTTTATAGAAAACTTCCACCTCCTGATGCAGATGACGCAGCAAAGGTAGACCTAAGCAGTGAGGACTATAATGAAATGATAACAGAATCACCTTTTCTGTACTTAACATGTGATCTTCCTCCAACACCTCTGTTCACTGATGAGTTCAGGGAAAACATTATCCCACAGGTGAGTTCTTATAAATACTGTCAATATGGTCAATATAATTAGTCATTGCATATGGCTGCTTTGGTTGAATAATAATAGGAAATAACACTAATTTTTTGTAGTAATATAGAACTTACTTATTCACTTAACGGGTACTTACGAAACAAGTTTCGTCGTGACCACATGCAACTGGGTCAAAATATCGGCAAAATAATTCGAAAAGGATTCAAAAACCGCATGTCGTGATTACCCATTTAGTATTAAAATGTGTCAATTCCGCGATAATATTAGTCTTAAATCATATAATATACACTTTATTAAATATAGTCGTAGTAGTAGTAGTAATATTTTTTCTTGTAAGTCTGTATTAGCAATATATTATCCTTATTAAGTTAGTGTTATGTATTTTTTCAATTGCTTTATTTATTGTTATAGGTTAATCTCTACCAGTTATTATCAAAATTCAATGGACAATCTTCAAAAGAATACAAGACATACAAGGAGAACTTTTTAAAGAGATTTGAGATAACACAACTGCCACCCTACTTGATTTTGTATATAAAGAGATTCACGAAAAACACATTTTTTGTAGAAAAAAATCCAACTGTTGTGAATTTTCCAGTCAAGTAAGTAGCAATATTTAACAGAGACTTCAATTATGTTACTTATACTTAGACCTACATTAAAGCTATGAGACTATTATTATTTTTCTTAGAAATGTCGACTTTGGAGATATACTGACGCCAGAAATAAAAGCAAAACACAACGGGAAGACAATATATGAATTAGTGGGAAACATTGTCCATGATGGCACACCAGAGAAAGGCACATACAGAGCTCATGTTCTTCACACTCCAACACAGCAATGGTAAGCTAATTTTTTCCAATGATAGTAATGTCCACATAAAATTTGGCTGTACACTTTTTGTCTGATCACTTAAATAATAAGTGTAAGTATTGCTTTGTTCATACATTGGTCTGTACACCATAAATATAAATTTGGCAATATTACAATATAACCAGACAGCAAAACTGTGCTGTTTGCTGCCTCTTTATTTAACTAAAATTTTATATTGTTGAGCTGTATTATATTACACATATAAGTGCAGTACAGAAGTACTGTATAGTGAAAGCAATTTGTGTGATAAAGGATGAACATGTAAACTACTGGGAAAGCAGTCTGATTCATGGATATAACAATGAGGAAAAATTTAATTTACTAATAACTTTTTCCCCACAAATTTATTTAAGACATTTAAAGACTGAAGCCTTCTAGAGGATTAACTATTAAGTACCTGTACTTAATAAGAAATATAATGTCTGGTATAAATAAGGTTCAGTCTGGATTTCTGTGTTCAGTTAGTTGATTGTTATTTGTTACAGGTATGAAATGCAAGATCTACATGTGACCAGTATATTGCCTCAAATGATCACACTGACGGAAGCATATATTCAAATATATGAATTGAAGCAGGACTGATACTAATTTTAATAAAACCATTTATCGTATCTTTTTTCCTTTATTTATTGAATATACAAATCCTGATATTACTTAGTCCCATTCAACAAATTCTTTGCCATGGAATGACCATTACACTTATAAAATTATGTTATACATATGAATATTTTATAAATACGAGACAACTGTTTATTTTCTATGAATTGACAGATATGAAGTGATGAAGCTGGATTCTAAATATCCCTATGAGTCTTTGCCTATTGGGTTGAGTCTTCAGTTCATGGAGAATAAACAGGCACAATATATCAGTAATCAAAAAGTATTTGACACAGTCAGAGAAATTACCCATTCAATAACATTATTTTGCTTATTCATAAACTAGTAATTGATGGGGCCTATGATTAAAACCACACAATATCGAATTTACTGGTTTTTCCGAATGAATAAAAGCATTCTCAATTTAGATAGATTATAAATAACATGCAATAAAAATAAAAACATCTAATACATACAAATGGATGGATAACGTAATATTCATAATACGAAGATCACATAGAATAGTTACTTAATTTTAAAAATTTGACTACAGATCTGGAATATTTTGAATATGCAGCATACACAGACATCATTTTATATGATTACAATTATATTAGACAGGAATAAATATATTTCAGAGATTTTAATCTTGTATCGTGAATCATTCTCATGGGCGACATTTCTCATAAACTGAGCTACCTTAGGTATTACATAGTAAATCAGTGACTTAGTGACTCTCCCCCTTCTTGCCCGCTACACGCTTGAATTCACCCATGTTTGTGGTTGAGATAGGTGAGCCATAGAACGCAAGATGATCTATCTGTGTTACTTCGCCACCTGACTGGTTGTCTTTTATAAATAGTTGAATGTTTTGAACATTTTGGAACTTTACGAATTTCAGAGGAACTGGATTGCCTTCCAAGTCACTTGGAGTGAACCTGAAAATCATTCATATATTTAGAATAACAAGCAGACACAAAATATGGTAGGAACTAAAGTACTATATGAAAGGTTAAATGAATTTGAGGTTTTCCCAACTTACTCTAAGTCTTGCACTGATGAGTTGCCACCAGCTTGGTCGAAGTCAAGTGTTCTTGGCTGGTTAATGAACAGTTTTACAAATTTAGGCCCCTTGTCACTGGGCGCCTTAATCTTTAAGGAATGCAGCTTCACAATCTGAAAAACAAAATATTTCAGTATCCACAAATAAAAACTATTTTTTTACCTTAAGTTATGTGCAATTTATCTGTGAAATTGTTGAATATAGTGTTTGCTTTTACTAAAATTTGTTTCTAAAATAAATGTTTTTTTGTTGCAACAGTTAAAATACACAAAAATCTTGCACCACTATAAATTAACAACCTTGCTGAAAGATACTACTACCATATTTTACTCATTAGTTGCCCTCAACATTACTAGTTTATCAGCAGATTTTACTACCATCAATGGCTTAAAATTACCATGATACATGTTAATCAGATCTCTAATAGTTGGAACAATTTAAGATGTATTTAATTTGATGCCCTGCATATCACTACTATCCTGCTGCAAATCTACTGCTTGTTAGACTGTTGTGATGACACCAGTTTAACATTTGATTCAAGGTTTTATTCCTGGCCAGATAGGTATATGGATTAAAAATTTAAATTTCTTGTTTGCTTCTGTGTGTGTTGTGAATTCATCTTTGTGTGTCCATGTACCTATGAGACAGTAGTTAATACTAGTCTTGTTCTTTGTTTCTTTTGTTTATCAAATGTTTAGAATTTTTACCTGGTTGAAAGAAATGTTTATAATAAGCTGTTCATCACAGTCACTTGCTAGATAGCCACCACCACTGTTCAAAGCATGCGCCAGGGGATGATCATCTGCCTCATTGAGACATTCACACTCATTTTTAGTGATAAATGTCACTAAGTCCATCTGTAACAATATAAACTCATAAGTTTTACACTTGTAAATGGTGGTATGACTTGGTTAAAACCCATCTAATTTAGTTTAATAATCAGTCTATAATCTCAGAAGAATAGAAAGACTCATGTTTATCCTGCATATTTAAGACATATTGACACATATTGGTTAGAATTTTCGACATTCATTACCAAAGTAGAATTGACCAGGACGCGCCAGAACAACAATTTATTATGCTACACTACTAATTAAATACACTGGGGCAGTGATAGCTTAATGGTTGCTTGCCCTCTTAATAGGAGGTCTGAGGTTAAAACCCAGCCATGCACAACTGGTTTGTGTGTGTATTAGGAATTAATTATCACTGCTTTTGGGTGAAGGAAAACATTGTGAGGAAACCTACACACCCAAGAGTTCTTTAAAAAAAAGTTCTCGGGAGGTGTGTGAAGTACACCAATTTGCAATTGGCCATTGGGTGGACTATGGCCTAAAACTCTCTCATTCTGAGAAAAGACCCGAGCCCAGCATTGGGACAATAATGGGTTGTATTATCACTGATTTAATACAATTACACATCCAACTAAATACTAAAATACAGTAAAATTCATGGAAAAACATTAAAATTGTCAAGAGTGTCCTTTTAGCTGACTTTTATAATTCATGGGAGAGTAAAAACCTATGATTAATATCACACTAACAAATATAAAAGCAGGAAGTACACAACTTTAACACTGAAAAATTTTAAACTTTTATATAACTAGACACTTACATGGCCCGCAACAGCAGAATCTTCATCCCCAGCATCATCAGTACCATAATACTGTCTCACTTTGTTCTCTAGAGCTGCAGGATCTGCACCTTGCAGTCTGTCAATTCTGGTCTGCAATGTAAATGAGTAAATAATTTCGTATGTAAGGTTCTCTGTGGAGGTCTGTGAGATATAGTTTATACTATGAAATCTTATATTCTGTTATTGTGTTTTAGGAGAGATTTGGTTTCGTGATTCATGATAATAAACATTTGGAAACAAGAACAGTATAACAATAAATGGATAATGTTTAGTTCTTACCCAAAATGATCAAAATAATTGTAGGTCGAAAGATCTTTTTTACTTCAATTTATCAAGTGTAGTATCATCATTGCTGATTTTTGGTTTGATGCACAGGCTAATGACAATTATGTACATCCCTGGTTATAAACGAGTTCAGACATTTAAGATAGCAGATTGGCAGTCATATTATTGTAGTACTATGACCGATAGCAAATGTTACAAAAATGCAGAGAACCAAGAGATTTTTCAGATGTATAAAATGAATTACTTGTATGAGACATGTATTGTATGATATTGTTACTCACCCGATTTTTGTAGAAGACGAATGTAGGCATCGCACTAATGCCCTGAGCGCTAGCAGTTTCAGCACATCTGTCTACATCGACTTTCAGAAAAACCGCTCTGGGGAACTTCGCCGGTAGTTGCTCAAAAATTGGAGCGATGCGTTGACAAGGTGGACACCTAATCACATAAAAGAAATTATAAATTCGGCCAATTCTACTCAGAACTTAGGACGATGACTAGAGAATTTGATACTCAAAAAGGTTATACGTACCAAGTCGCTGTGAAGTCTACGACAACTAACTTGGTACCGGCATTAGCCATTTCGGACTGAAAATGGGCTTCATTCTCTATAACAGTAGCCAACCCCATTGTTTCTTCGAATTAGAATCGGAAAATCGGATAACAACAATTATACGATGATACTTCAAAATGGTGACTTCTGACTGTTTCGGCTGTGTTGCTAGTGTAGCTACTGTTAGGATATTATAATGGCCAATGGATGCGTTCATTATTATTTTTTGTATATCTCTGACTTTTGGTACAATAAGATTTGGCACATACATAATATGTATGTGCCAAATCTTATTGTACCAAAAATACATATTATGTATTTTTATAAAATGACCATATGATTATTTGTAGTAGTAATAGTAGTAGTAACTAGTAGAGTTGACCTGGCGAAGTTCGTTCCGCCTTATTAATGTTAACTTTTTTAACTTGGGATGACTGAGAATGTTACAAATTTAAGAGTAGACAAATACAATCAGAAAGCTTCGAACTGCTAAGCTATCAGGGAGTTAAGCGTGTTTGTGTATCAACTTTAAACTAAAGACTTATGCTGTCGTGGGATGCTTTTATATAATTTTAAGGAGAACATTTCCGTCATACATGATTTCTGTCTAGCTGTAACCATTAAGGTTGCACACGTGACGGAAGCTTAAAAAATGGAGTAACTTCTCCCGTTTTCCCAACATTTCCCTTTACTGATCTGCTCCTATTGATTGTAGTGTGATGAAAAGTATACTATAACCAGCTCAGGAGTATGAAAAATAATTGTACCAAGTTTCGTTAAAATCCGTGGAGTAGTTTTTGTTTCTTTATGGGTTATACAGACAGACAGACAAAAATTTTACTGATGCAAATTTCATTGATAGTTATTTTGGAAATATATTTCATGTACAGAATTGACCACTCTACAGATTTATTTAAATAGATATATAGTTTATATATATATATATATATATATATATATATTATATAGATATAAAGTATATAGATTGAACCACTCACTACTGAATCAATATAAACAGTACCTGATATGATTTTTAGAGCTCACTTATTTTCTTTAAATGACTAGATAATTGCATATTAAAATAATTTTGTCTAAGTTATTATTATGGTTGGTTGGTTTTGGTATGGTACTGCTGAGTTTAATAAATATATAGTTATATTAAGAGTTCTTAAATTACATAACTCAATTTTATGTTTTCAAAACGATTATAATGTAATAGGATTAATAAACATTTGAGAAGATTACAATGCATATTATTCAATTAAGATTCTTCTTAAATTGTTTGTTACGTAATAATAAAACACCCTGGAGGAATAATTTTCTAAGGTGAAGCTACTACAAAGATTGAATTACACAGAAACCGCTATAAGCCGCCCGCTGCGAGGCACATCTCCGCAATTACTTATGATAAGCTCTGTTAATACAATCTATTTTTCTAAATAAACTTGGATCTTAAGAATTGTATTGTTGGGAAGTGTGTTGTATATTTAAAAACGCCTGTCAGAAAATGCTTAGCAATTATTATTTATGAACATTTTAACAATAATAGGGAACAAAGACGATTTACAAAATTGTATTCTAAAGGAACTAACAAAAAATTACCATATAATAGCAGACTAAATTTTTTTTATCTAAATTCTCTATCGGACAGACGCAAAATGCATGACCTGGTTTTTCTTTACAAACTCATAAACGGAACCATTGACAACTCGGAACTGCTGAGCCAAATATCCTTTAAAATTCCCTCTCGAGTACCACGACATCCTATTCCATTACTAACTCATAACACTTATAGAACCAATCTGGGCTATAATTCTCTTATACCTAGACTGAGTAGGTTGTACAGGGATATATTATCCAGAGACGGATCGATAGATGCGTTTTCTGACAAACTTAGCATATTTAAATCCAAAATTTTCAAAACTTTTATTACACTTGAAAATATTTAGTGTCAACTTATTTAATTTGTTTTTTAACACTGAGGTAGATTTCATTCTACCTCCTTTGCGCTCCAAAATTTGGCATTCATTTTCATTTTTTTAATATACTTTTGTACCAACTAACTAAATTAGTATTGTATGTGACCATAAATTTTCAAAATTTTGTCAAGATTAAGTTATCGTACTAATATAAAATTTTGCATGCTGTAGCCACCTATAAGTGGAATTACATGTATCTCAATACCTAAAATTTATTTTGTGTAATTTAGTCTATAACATGTATTTCTGTTGGTGGTTCTTTTGAATAAATAAATAAATAAATAAATAAATAACTTATTAACGACTATGCATTTATCTGTAAGTACGCAATCTGATGTTATGTAACTATTGCAAACATTGTAGCCATTCGTTTTCTGTTTATTTATAGGATTTATTTTATTTCGTACGATACGTTAAGGCCGTCTTTCACCTGTAAGTGGTTCATAGTGGGGCCCCTATGACCATAATATATCAATACTTTATTTTATCTAACGAAAATATGAAAATGTTTGTACCCTTCCTCCCAAAGTCCGCATTATGAGTCGTGCAATATAAATAAATAATGTGTTGTGTCAAATAAATTGATTAGGGGGTCAAACTGAAAGTTCTTAGAAAATCAAAAATTAGGTAAGCAAAAAAAACAAGTTATTTGTTTTATTATAACTTTTCAAAATAGTGTACGTTCACATCAATACATCGCTGCGTCCGATGGACCCTGAGAAACGCGCTTGCCCATACGGATTTGGGAGTCTCTTCGACGGCCATTTGAAACGCAGCCACTGCTTCCTCGGCATCCGTGAAACGTTTTCCTCGAAGATTTTCTTTTATTTTCGGGAATAAATAAAAATTGCAGGGTGCGAGGTCGGGGCTATACGGCGGGTGACTCACTAATTCCACGTCTGAGGACGCTAAATCGTTGATCGTTTTCCTGGCGGTGTGCGACGAGGCATTGTTGTAGTGAAGGAGGATCCTGCTGCGAGGTCGTTTCTCTCAATCTTTTTCCAAGACAAGTGGCAAACAATTATTAGTGTACCTACCACTCTGAATTAACCGTTTTATGATCCTCCAAGACAATTGTCGCATAATGACCTGTCCTTCCGAAGAACGAGGTCACCATCTTCTTTCTAACACTTCGAATTTTCTTCACTTTGGTTTGTGATGATGATGAATGATGAGCGCTAAATGATTATGGAGGATTTTGTGCCCTTGACTCATCCCAATGCCCAGGCTTGTCCGAATCTGCTGATAGGTCACTCTTTTGTCAGTCTTTATCAGACGCCGCACAACACTGATGTTATCTGAAGGGCGTCCCTCACGCAGGTTATCGGTGAGATTAGTGAAATTCAATATACCAGGTATAAACTGCGGCACGAGATGGGACTTTATCATGAAAGGCCGATCGAAGTTTATTATAATTTTTTTGTTGACTTAAATGACATCGAAAGTCATAAAAAATCATTGCACGAAAATTTTCTCGGCATAAATTCATGCTGACGTGCACAAACAGTTTTCAATTTGCCGCCAAATCGTAAAACAAGTGACAAATAAATGAAATATGTAGTTATTAATATTAGTAAAGAGGTCTTTTCTCAAAATTTTAACTTATTTTTTTAATATAATGTTTATAAGTTTCTAAAAACTTTCAATTTGGCCCTCGTAATTTACAACTTAGCGCTACACTTTTCGTTTTTTTCGCTTCATTTGAATAACACGACTCACTACCCTAACTTTTGATCAAAGGCGCAAAATAATAATAATTTACTAATATATATATTTCTGCTTTTAAATTAAAATAATAATAAGCAGCCTAAGAGCTACTGAACCATTCGAGTAACCCCCCTCACACGAAACCTAGATTTTTTAAAAATATTGACTTACTATCTATTAGTAAAGAAAATACCATTATGGCAGGCTTCCGCCGGTTGCGGTTCCTTCTCCCACAAAGCTTAAAATTGAAGAGCACATATTTCAATCATTCAATATTTATCTTTTAACTGCCTGCAACTTTAACTTTTATAAAGGTGGTAGAACCAGTGTAGTTCGACCGGGGAAGTGCCACCGCCACACCTATTTCCAGCGAGAATCACTTCTTGCGTTTCGATGGAAGGGTATGGTTGCCGGCACACTTGTATATGAGGCGACCATCATAGTTCTCGGGAGTAGCAACGCATCTGTGATTGACTTCAGATAGACCCCATGTTCTGTATGAAGTTGATTACTGATGTCCATGAGCGGCAGTGACCACCACCATCAGGTGGACTGCATGCTCGTTTGCTACTTCAGTCAGATAAAAAAAAAACATATACTGACGGTTGCATCCATCAGACGTGTATCAATAGGTACTTAGGACGGTAGAAAATGAGCCTTAGAATTTTACATATTATTTTTCGTAAATAGAAATACCACACACACCTACCTATTTCTGAAACTTATTGAAAGAAAAAAAACTACTGTGTACAAATAGCGAGAACATGCTTCAATTTATTTTAACAAAGCCGCAGGAGATATAAATGGAAAAACTTGCGGATAAACACCAGTTGACGTTTGAATTCAGTTCGGGCTTTACGGGAAGAATATCGTACAAAAACCACAAAAGATACATATTAAAATTATGCTGTTACTTCGAGTGAAATTCTTGGCTGTCTGTTTCACGCTAGTAGCGAGTTTAAAAGATTTCGGAAGTTATCGGGAATTTATGAAAACATCAAAATCTAGTACCATAAAATTACCAACTAATTTGGATCTAAATAAGTACTTGGACTCATTGCATAGTGTTATTAACTTCTACAATATTCACAAAAATGATATTGATATAAATTTGTATTTTGGTTTATTTTTAACAAATGGTGAAAAGATACTTTAATAAAATACAATACTTTTTACATTTTACACTTTAAAAGTCGTTTAAGATATTTTATTCAGTTTAAAAAAACATTTTCAGTAAATTTGAAGCGCGCTTTTCAAGAAAAATATGAACGTTTACCGGAGGAGTTACGTGTTCATTTAAATGTATTAATAAGAAAATCCGAAACACATTTGAATTTTTTTAGCCACATGGTTAAACAAGATTATGATCAGCAAAATAATAAATATAAAATAAGTGAGTGATTAATTGTTGGTAAATTATAATTTCATAGAAGTAGTTTTGTTTTGTTTTGTTTTGATTATAATTTCATAGAGATAGCTCAGTGGAATGCAAAGGAATGCCGTGGAATAAAAAATCGCTAGTATAACGGTCTTACAAGTTTGAGTCTATCAATTTGTATATCTGTTGTGAGATGGATTAAGATGCGAGTACTTTTTTGAAAGAGAAAACCCGCACTCAGGGGGATAATAATCGTTCGATAAGCAGTATGTGGTGATCGAAATTCAGGAATCTTTTGAATTTTTCGTGACAATGACTTTTTTCTATCGATAAGGTTTTAAAATAATGATAGATATTGGAAAAAGTTTTTAGAAATATACTTAAACTTACCCTGTATTGTATTTTTATCGGCAATAAAATTGATTTTTTATTATTGCATTTTTCAGTATTTTTGCTCTTTGAAAATGCATCGATGTGGATAAATCGTTTACGAAACTTTAATTTAAGCTCAGTAAGTGAACCAATATCACCAATTGATCTGGATAAAGTGTATAGAAACTGGACTTTCTATACAAAAAGTATTGATAACGTTAATGAGTGGGTGCCAAATCCTCAGGAATCAGGTAATATTAAAGTTAACTTTACATAAAGTATGTTAGAATAAGGAATAGTGTGTTCTAACATCAATTTAGGTAGAGTTTTAATCTTAAAAGGGTTCCATTCTGAAAAAATTAAAGTTTTAATGACTCGTTTATTATTGTTACCAACTACATATACCTACTTATTGTTATCATTACTTTTTATATTTTAGACAAATGTTTACTATCATTGGCTTCAGTTAAAGAGAAGCGTAATGGGAGTTCACGGATATGTAGAGTTCCAAAACCATGCTATGAAATGTTATTAAATGGCACTAATTTCGGCTACGCTCTAGCTCATAGGTATGTATGGAAAATATGGTTTAGTTATTAGCATAAACATACATTTTTTTAAACGGTGGAACCCCCGTATGGGTTAACTTAAAAAAAATTAACTTAAAACCCTTTCTACACTCATAGCCCCACAGTAGGATTTTCTCCTGTGTCGTGGGTGCCATGGACACACACGAAGACGAATACACAAATACCCAGACCCAGAACAACAATCTAAACTCATCATTCAGATACCTGTCTGGCCGGGAATCGAACCCGAGACAACTGCGTGTCAGACCGGTACGGTAACAGCTGCGCCACGCGGGTCGACAAACTAGACCAGCAGCATAAGCAGCATTTAAACAACCATTCTGAAATTCTTAGGCGCTATAAAATAGGAAATTAAATCTTATTCCATCTTGTTATATCACGACTAACTTTACTCTCCGAAGCACATATAATAATAAGATTTACGGTAATAGTTCCTCGATGATCTGGCAGTTAAATTGTAGCATGCTACAACAACTATTACAATAAGCGTTAGCGTATGTTGTCCTATTTTTTTCAGATTATTATTTCTGCAGCAAGCTAAATATGGTCGCGGTTGCAGCATATTTTCGGAAGAGATAGATACACACATTAGTCAACGATTTTGTTTCATAGCCTATCAAGAAGCTCAATATATAGCAAAGCATGACTTTCAAATCGTCGATTTACTATTGGAACATGGTATATAATCTAATTAAGATTGTTTTGTTTATTCCATTTTTTATTTTTTTACTAAACCATGTTTTATTAAATTTTCGTTATAAATATATCTTTAATTTAGTTGATAATTATTGAATTAGTGTACGTACAAGTCACTATTACAATTATAGTGCTAGACTTAGAGATATTTTTTTTAGGGTTCCATACCAAATGGGTAAAAATGGAACCCTCTTATTAAGACGTCTGTCCATCTGTGTGTCACCAGGCTGTATTTCATGATCTGTGACAGCTACATGATTAAATTTTCAGAGATGATGTATTTTTACTCGGCGATCTTTGTTATGTGCAAAAGAAATTGTACCTAGGCGTGGAATAATCGTAGTTTAATCAGTACAATAAAGGAACCATAACTAATTATTATTAATACGGAATTGGTCGATTAACATGTATATATTTATACGCATTACATGTACTTCCCTTCGATTAATTTAATATATTTTTACAGTTTGTTTATGCGCCTTAGAGGGTCACGGCCAGTTCCTGCAACGCAAATGGTTGGAAAACATACTTCGCTTTCAAACATCACCTGGATGCTTCTCTCAACATACCACTGAAGGTATCAAGATATCTAAATGGCCTAAATCAAGTGATTGGAAAATGATACGACCTAGGAATTATGTACTGGGTGGTTACTGCAACAGCCACACAACTGCTTTGGCTGCAAGTACCTTAGCGATGGCGTCTAGATTTATAATAGAAACGTATTATTAATCGATAGACAAATATGACGCTTGTATTTGATGACATGTGATTTGTCTTTAGTGGTTTTTGTAGGAGCACCGATGAGAAAATTTAGAATAATCGATTATTGAAAACTCGTTTCTTATCTCTGATTCGGATATTATATTTCTATGTTCTGTGTTAATGGTGTTTAATAAAGTTATGAGCAAAGAAACTTTTAATGTTTATCTTCAAATAAAAGATCCTAATAATAGAATCATCCAATCTTTATACAAATATCTGTTTTGCTCACTTCCCGAAATGTAATAAATAATATTTGATATGTAACAATCTGCCAAGCCGTATCGATTAAAGAGTGTGACAAAAAATGGAAATGCATACATACGCTGGAAAAACATTACTCTTCTATAGCTGGTTAAATATAAATAGAACACTATAGATAGATAGTTCTATTGCTTTACGATTCCTAAAAGAATGAAATACAAGTTACAGTAGCAAATGGGCACGTAGTCCACCTGATTGTAACTGCCGCCCCTTGACATCTGTAATCAACACCACATAAGATCATAGTCTGACAATAGACTTAGATTCGTTACTACCCTTGAGGATTAAGTTAATATACCTTAGATTAACATGAGACAGCCTTATCCAAGGTAAGTTATCACACTCTTCATATTAGAAGACAGCTGTTCCTAATTAGGCAGAAATAGTTGTGGCGTTGATGCTTCCGGAGTCGACTCACAAAGAAATCTACTTTTAAATGGTAATTAGTAATTATTAGTCGTATGCATTACCTTCCTTGTACCAGCATCACGGTGAATGTAAGTGATGTAAATGCATGTAGCCTCGCTACACATAAGCCACGGAGCCAATGTCGACCGGAAATAAAGGTTGCATCATACGCTTCCGGTGTCTGGTCTGAAAGCTGCTCGGCAAGTTGCAAGAGTACTTTGTAGGCTTAATGTACTGTTTGAATATTTTATGACCTGGTCTGTAATGACATTTTTATACTTAAAGCAACAGATAGTGTTATGTTTACGTTAAAATTGCTACCTAAATTCTACCTAATAGTAAGTACCTACCATTAGGTAGACTGCGTGTTCACTCGTAAAGTTTATGATTGTTAGATGCTTACAGGTAGGTACTTTAACTACCTATAGGAGTTGAAATAGTACAAGTATAAGCTATCTAAAAAATTTCGCAGAATCAAGGTTTGAAGTTACACACGTCCATGGGCGAAAGAGGACACATGGCCACTAATTCCACCTAATTCCACATTAGCATATGAAGAAGCACACTATATGTGTGCAAGATGCACACATATAGTGTGTGTAGGTTTACCAGGAGGTAGAACCAGTGTAGTTCGACGGAGGAGATATCATCCCCACACTTATTTCTAGTGTGAAGCAGTTCATGTGTTTCGATGGAAGGCTGTGGTTACCGAAAACTTTTATATGAGGGAAACATCTTAGTCCTCGGGAGTTTGCTACGCCCGAGGACTAAGATGTTTGTCCTGTGATTAACTTCAGATAAAACCTACATTCTCTGTGAAGTTGCTTACAGATGTCTAAGGGCGGCAGTGATCAATTACCATCAGGTGGACTGCATGCACATTTGCTGTTTCTATCTTATAAAGAAAGATTATCTTTTAAGTACTTAGATATATATTTTATGACAATTTAAGCAATTTGACCTCCCTGTATACTGTTCATTCTATTAAAAAAATGTACACTTTTTAGAAGCACAAAAATAAAGTGATCTTAAATAAATAATTTTATACATATTGTTTGACGTATCAAATATATACGACGTATAATTATACATCGTAATGTATATTACATAGTATAGTACATTTTTGTAAACTTTACATTGAATTACTATTTTTAGAATAACGTTTTAATTTTGAATAGTTCAGCTTTGTTTACTCGGTCCCAAGTACAAAAAAAAAAATAATAAAAAAAATACTTTATTCAAAACATTTTTTCCGTTACAGCACATAGACAGGGCCCCTGTACTGGGTAATCCTGTATTACTGGGTGCCCCGCTCTAAACCTCCTAGTAGGTACAGTTATGAATTGCAAGTATATATTTAGGTTACAACCAAAAGATGATAAAAAAGAACAAAAAGAAAAACTAAATTTCAATAGAATAAGCTTATTTGTATATGTGAGTGTGAGTGTATGTGTTGTGCATGTATGTGTGTGTATGTAAGTACAAAATTTCTCGGTCTAATAAAACGCTAGCCGGATAGCATGCCTAACATAAAATACGTGAACGCAGTGTAGGATGTTGATGTACTGTACATAGTGTGCAATATGTAGCGAATAAAGTTTGCAGCTTTATTTTAAAATGTCTTTCCGCTCTCCACCGGACACGGTCTCCATACCGATTTGCAAATGCGAATGATTTCTACAAACAGAACGCTGTGAAGAATTATAAGAGTTAAGTTGTATGCTTATTCGGTTCTGGATTGTGTAATTGGAAAAGTGACTTCCTATTACTAATATTAACACTGGCAACAATAATTTTCGTATTACTCGGAAGTTCAAATGTACTCAGTACAAGTATGTTACGATATGTAAAGAAACCCAATACTTATTTGATGCACCATGGAGAGACCATGGAGAGACCATGGAGAGACCTTTTCAACTTTGAATAATCGTTCTGAGATTGTTTTTTAAATACATTTTTTTCCCGAGTTCCATTTCATTTACACTTACTTTTTTGTCTTTTGGTTGAGATAGCTATTTTCTGCATCTTTTTTTTTTATTTATTTGGTTTACCAACAATTGTTACATCATTACATACTTGGCACGACATACACAATATTAAAAACTAAATGCACAATCTCTTATAGGTAAACACTGCATGCAATGCATATACATATCAATCAAGTAACTAAATAATTTTTCAGTGATCCGTTCGAGTATACAAAATAATAGAGTTATTTGTTATAGAATCTTAGGCTTGTGGAAAGTTATATATATTATTAAGGATTTGAATATGAAATTGATGAAGTTTGAGTGATGTTGTTGTTGTTGTTGATGTTGCATTGCAGGGATGAGAATTGATGCAGTAGTACAACATTTTTTTCCTGACTATACAGTTTATATCATTTTACGTGTGATCTTACATATCATGCGATATACTGATTTACTTTATGTACCCGTTTACCTTTAGAAGTAAAACTCTGACTTTCCTGCTAAGCCGCATTTAAACGATGTAACTAATTGTTTGTAAAATGCGGTGCTTTGCTGACAGTTAAATTACATTTAATCTGTTTGTCTAAAAACACGAATACCCTTCGAATATGAAATAAACGAATAAAAATGCTGCGCACCCAGTCTAAGTTGATTCAGAGCAGATTTTTGTATGACTCAACCGGAACCGGAATTGACTACACTTTTAAATTTTTCGTGATCCGTTTACACAGTTTTACCAAATATCTATCTAATAAGTGTAAGTTCTAATTTAAATCAAATTTCCAAATTTTAAGTTACTACCATTTAAGTCATGTGATGCAGTTACGTATTTACAAACCTAGCATTTCTTAAGTTTCAATGGAAGGATGTGGTTGCCGGCACACTTTTATATGAGTCGACCATCATAGTCCTCGAGAGTAGCAACGCATCTGCGATTGACTTCAGATAGAACCCATGTTCTATTTGAAGTTTACAGATGTCTATGGGCGGCAGTGACCACTTACCATCTGGACTCGTTAGTTACTTCAATTATATAAAAAAATAATAAAAATGGGATTTTTATTACGTAGTGCTCTAATAAATACAAATTCTCGGGCGATCTATTTAACGACGAAAATAACACAATGAAATCACGTCACATAATTTAAAAAGACCTGATATGCGAAATAAATGTTTTATTTATTTGCAAACATTAAAATAATTTAGACCTAAATTATGCATTCAGAGCATATAAAACGTTAGTGTGAAACGCTTTTAAAGTATTTACAGCGATATGTTAAAATGATAAGGAAAATATAGTTCGGAGCAGGTTTTTGAATTATGTTGAAAAAACTTTATAATATGTATATGTATGATAATATAGAAACATTTCATGTTATCGAAAATATTTATTTAAACATTAGTTATTACTTTTGCATCCTAAGAGCAAATGCTGCATGCGAAAATTGAATCTGAATTATTTGATGGCCATACATCCCAGAAGACTGAGGTTGATCTCGGGCACGGTCATGGAGAAACAATGCAGGTTTTATTCTAACATAGTGCAGTAGCAAACAAGCACGCAGTCCATGTGGTGGCAAGTGGTCACTGATGTCTATGAATATCTGTAAACTACTTCACATTCAAAACGAATTCTAAACAATTACGTTTAAAGTCCAACACAGATTCGTTTTTACTCCCGAGGACTACGATAATCGTCATCAACCCATTATTGTCCCACTGCTGGGCATGGGTTTTCTCTCACAATGAGAGAGTCATAGTCCACCGCGCTGGCCAAGTGCGAATTGGTGGACTTCAAACACCTCCGAGAACTTTTTTTTTAAAGAACTCTCGGGTGTGTAGGTTTCCTCGTGATGTTTTTCTTCACGGAAAGCAGTGATAATTAATTTCTAATACGCACATAATTTTAGAAAATCAGTGGTGCGTGTCAGGGTTTGACCCTCGAACCTCCCGATCGAGAGTTCTAGTTTTAACCATTAGGCTCTCACTGATCGTCGACATGAAAGTAAGCCGGCAATTACACAGTTTCACCGAAACGTAAGACCTGCTATACGTTGGATCTAGATAAGGCGGTAGTAACTCCCCGGTCGACAGACTCATTCCACCAATTTGCACTTGGGAAAGTCCAGTTAATCACTTGTAAACCTACCAAAATGTAGTAGTGTCGTAGAACTATATTGTTTCTGTAATTGTTAGTTGTACAGTTGAAAGTGGTATTGCAAACATGCTAAAAATGATAAATTATTACAAATTATATAAATACTATAAAAATTGCCTACCTTTATGCTTGTAGTTCAGAAAAATAAGTCGAATCACTATAGTTCAACTTTTGATTTAATTGTATGAGAGTGCTGATTAAAATCTCATTACGTGACAAGTGTAAATGCATTTATAACTTAACCACGTAACAAATGCTTTGTATGTATCTGTAAACGTGACTGATGTTTTTAATTTGATAGATTTTTTGAACAAACGTTGTTTTGAAGATGTTTTACGAGTGGCACGATAATCATAGGTTGAGTTTATAATAACAAGCAAAAAGCTATTTACCACTGTAACTCATAAATTAACTTTATTTATGAGTTACAGTGGTAATTTACTTACGTATGAACTACACGTTTTATTTTGTTTTTTATATGAAGATTGTAATCATAATGAAACCGTAGGTATGTATTAGCAACGCCCTGTAGTTCCGGGATAAGAATAGGGCTACGGCATCCCCTGCCTGTCGTAAAAGGCGACTAAAAGGGGCTTCCGGGGTTGCAGACGGCTAGAGTGGGAGCTCGAACCGTTCGGTCAGGCAATCCCGGGAAGGACGGCGGTATGTGTGGTCGCATACGGTCGTAAAGACTAGACGGAGCGGTGGGCCCAGCCGCCCATCTGGGAGGAGCCCGATGGGGCAACGCGCTCGGAGGATTCCGGTTGAAGTCGTTTCGAGATCCCGAAGTCCTCCTTTTCAGCGCCAAGGACGGCCACCGGGGGGGGGTTTTAGTGCGGTAAAAATCCCACATAACCCTGCGTTTCCCCCTCGAAAACAAAAAAAAAAAAGGTATGTATTAGCAGTGTTAGTCTATTTTTTTAGATGCGATTAATATTGTATACCGTGACTTCAAGTCAAACCTCTAAAATCATCCGTTCTATTTTTTACTAATTTAATCATGCCTGGCCTAGCTCAGATATATCGACGGGCCCCTAGAGGAAAGTCGTATGTGAAAAATTACCAATTTACATTAGAAGTTTTGTGGAAATACTAACATTGATTACATACGCCAAGAAAGATAATCTATGGAAAATTATTGTAAAAGCTATTTAGAAACTTATTAATTATGTTCATAAATTGCTAGTACAATCAACGAGGCTTGATACTGTAAAGGGGTAATTTTTCATAAACGATTTTGTTCTAAGGGGCCGTCGATATCTTTGAGGATCAAACTCTAGTTTAAGTTTACACTTGGGTCGTCAAATTAGCAGTCTTAGCCTAAATTTCCGGAATAATTATATACCGGGTTTATTTTGTATTAACTATTTGCAGAATATATCCTGACGAGATTATAAACAACGAAAGTGTCAGGTTATTTTAAGCCTTTCTTTATCTAGCAGTCTCTTTTATTTTTTTTTCGCCACAGATACTTGTACTTTCGTATTTACGATGGTGTAAGTTTTGCCAGCACCTTTTGGAATATGTAGGAACACACATTCACTGATAGCCAAGGTTGGCTGGGAGAAAATGTTATTTGGTATTAAGTACGTTTTTTGTAACACAATTTATCTATATATTAATACGTGAAGCAAAAACTTGTGGTGCATTTTTAAGTAATATGCCGCGGACGAATTTGTATGAAATCTTTCACGGTTATAGTGGACGTAGACACGGAGTGCAGAATGTTAATATTTTTTTCAAATAATGCATATATCATATGTAAAATCAACTAAAAACACATTACACACACTACCGTGCATTTGTCATAAATACACACATAATAAACGAAATAGAACATTCAATGTCTTACTATGAAAACACATAACGTCAAAAATGCCAGATTTCTTTGTCAAAATACCACTATTGCTTTTAAATGCGGTTTAGCTAATTAAACCCCTTTTTATATTTAACGGGCGAATTCAAAATAACTTGAACATAATAAGAATTTATTTGAATTTGAGAAACATTCGTGCTACTTTATACTACAATATGAATTTTAATTTTTGAATTTAAATTACGGTCGAATTTCGACCGATGAGCCGGGTGACTAGTATGTTAACAAAGCGTGAACAAAAAACAAATTCTAGCGATGGCCAAGCTGAACATAGCCTAATTTGCGTCGTCAAATTAAAATTCGGTCCGAGTTCCCCTGGGACCATCCTATACAATTCATTGTCGACCGCGGTCCCGTTACTGAGAGTCACGCTCTTGAATTTTAATATTCCAATTACCAGTCCTCTGCTGTAAATGACCCGAACGTTCCCGATTTCCGTGTGAGAATCGACCCGATTCTAATGGTCAACGTTGACCCGCGGCATGATCAACTCGTTACTGTCCACTTTTTGAGTTCGTGTTTCTGACGTGCAATACAAGGTCTCTGAGTTTGAGATCATTCCGGAGAATTTTCATGCTTGTGGGTATTGGTAGTTCATGGGTCATTATGACATGCATTGTTGCTGGTTCACTTTCAATCGGGAGTGGCAAAGCATCTGTAATTGATTTCAGATATAATCCGTGTTCTTTATGAAGTTGCTTATAGATGTCCATAAATGGCACTTACCATCAAGAGTGTATGGTTCTTTACTAGATCGATCTTATTTAAAAATACTTTCTGCTTTATTTTTGCCCAGACTAGCCCGGATACAAAAGTTCAGTATAAAAGTCTTTGATATGATTATTCTTGGCCAGTCAAAGTAAATTGAGTGATTGGTATCCTGTGAGACTCAGATGATCCCAAAATAATACCA
The DNA here is from genome assembly GCA_949699795.1 of Spicauda simplicius. Lineage (NCBI taxonomy): Eukaryota > Metazoa > Arthropoda > Insecta > Lepidoptera > Hesperiidae > Spicauda > Spicauda simplicius. Next base: position 18,031,339 of record OX453060.1, on the reverse strand, counting down.
AGAAGATATTAATACAACAGTTACTTGGACAATAATTAACACTCAGTAACTGTTTAATCCCTCGATTCTTGAAAATCATACTGAATTTACATTTTTTTTGTAGAACTGAACATTAAGTATCTACTAAGGAAATAGTGATGAAACTAGGATTTTTTTTAATTTTGTGGAATTTACCATAGCAGCATTAACGTTTAGGGAAAATTCTGCTTAAACCAAATTTTCTTATTACGGTTTATTAATTTGAAAAGCACTCATATATTCAACATAAATGTCGTTGAGTTCGTGGAAATAATTAAGATTTGTGCAGTAATAGAATCGACATCCTGAATGATTGTTCGCGGAATGCATTGAATGGAAGCCCATACATTGTGAACAATTTGTGCAATTTTGTATTCTGTCGCGTATGCGAATGTCCGGTATATAGACTCGTAAAACGTTTAGCTATATGCGTCTAATGCTTAAGAAGATTTGATTTTTAAAGAGACCGCCTGGAGAGTGTAGGAGACGGCTGAATATGGCTAACTTAAATACATATAGAGCGATTATTTTACCAAATAGAATCTTGCTCCATATAGGATTGGTAACAAATTCTTAAAGGCGGCAGTCGCCTCTTACTATCAGGTGGACTGAATGCTCGTTTACTTCTTCAATCAAATAAGATTTACCTAGGCTTAGAATCCTTTTATATTTGCACCGTTTCTGTTCACATACAGTGGCGGCGTCGTCCCGGGATTAGAATAGGGCTACGGTATCTCCCCTGCCTGTCGTAAGAGGCGACTAAAATGGGGCTTCCGGGGTTGCGGGCGGCAAGAGTGGAAGCTCGAACCGTCTATCCAGGCGATCTCCGGAGTAGGACGGCGGTATGCATGGTCGCATATCGTCGTAATAGACTGGATGAGCGGCGCGCCCAGCCGCTCACCTGGGAGGTGCCGGATGGGGCAATGCGCCCAAAGGACTCAGGTTGCTTTTCTTTGGAAATCCCGGGGTTCGCTTTGTACCAAGCACCAAGGACAGCCACGGGGGGGGGGGGGAGGTTACTTTAGCGTCAGGTACCTTTTGAAGGTTTACCCCTTGAAAAAAAAGACAGTGGCGGCTTAAGGCGTGGGTGGTGTGGGCCTCCCAAAACAGACACAGGGCCTCCACAAATGTGTTGGGGGCCGGAAGATATAGATTTGGCGATATTTTTATTTGGTTACAAATTGCAGATCGACTTTACTCTATAAACATACATTTCTCAATCTTTTTTTGTTCAGCACTACTATGTTTCGGTGTGTAGGGTGTCGAGAAGATATACTCGTATGTAGGTTGTTATTATGTTGGATTTTAAAACTATATAATTTATTAACAAAATAAGGTAATATTTATTTCCTCTTAATATTAGTGTCCACAGTTAATGAGGTTAGACTATATACAGTTTGGAATAAAAGGGTATATTGTTTAATATACCATTTCCGTTGAAACGTGTCTATATGGGAATTATATGACATTTACAATCTGCGGAGATCGTTCAGAGGAAGGCCACAAGTAGTTTAACGTGTCATGTTATTTGATACTTTTTGGCATGTGATTATATTTGTTATTTGTTTTGCGAAAAAATATCGCGTAGGGTTAATAAAAACACATTATTAAACTTATTACCCTAATTAACGCAGAACACTGTTAACAGTCTATTCTTGATGTCTCTTTTCTCTTTCTTAGTGCCCTCAAAATATGCATCTAACTTTTCCATCAGCACTGTTCATCAATATAGTTATTTTTTTAAGGTTCCGTACCCAAAGGGGAAAAAACGGAATCCAATTACTAAGACTCCGCTGCCCGTCTGTTCGTCTGCCTGTCTCTCACTAGGCTATATCTCATGAATCGTAATAGTTAGTCAGTTGAAATTACACAGATGACGTATAATATTTCCGTTGCTGTTATAAAAACAAATAAAAACAGAATATAATAAATATATTTAATATACGACAAACGTTATTTTTTGCTGTTATTTATTGATGGTACGGAATCCTTCGTGTCCGACTCGCACTTAGCCAGTGATTATAAGTATAATGATAGCCTTATAAGAGAAAATGCGGATTTGCTTAAGAATTATAATGTATTGTTCAGTAATGTAAACAATATCTATGATTTTATGCAATCATTTATAATTAATTTGAATATGCATTTTTTTTAACGCGGAGAAATCCTCATGGATCCTCTTTCGCCCGGGGAATGCAAGGGGTATGTCGGACTCTTACCGACAGCGTTCCTCTGGACGTTCCGTGCCGGGTCACAAGAATGCGTTAGCATTTCATTCGCGGCTGGATATACATTACCAAAATATTTATCTGCGTTATCGATAAATGTAAATAAAATCTTACTATTCTACGATAAAACCTTGCCCATGCGGTGTACTTCCGTTTATAGACCTTAACCGCTTGAAGCCCTTTAATAGGCAATCAATAAAGAGCTAATAAATTACAATTACTTGAATTATTCATACGAGTACATCCAACGGTTAACTTGTAGGTTGTCTTCTTTTTTAACGATTAAGTTCAGGGTGCCTTTGTAGTCTACTTGGAGGTTAACTTGGGATCGACTGGTTTATGTGTAACCTGATAAGGTCGGCAGGGTCGATACTAATTTGTCCGTGAATTCTACTCGTTTTTTATGCTTCTTAAAATGTTGAGCCTTTTAAGATGTCATCTTAAAATGATTTCACATTTTCAGTTTTGCTTTATTTTAATTATAAGTAACTCTTTTTAAGAGCCATTTATAAACACGTACAGATATGTACCTAAAATGATAAAGGGATCTTCTAACTGTCAGACGTCCAACGTTGCTTAATTTTGTGGATTTATTATGTTTACACAAGTGACAAGGTTAAATAGAAATCTTTTTATGAATTGATTGTAGTCTATGAACTACTGGGTAATGATTGTACTTATGTTTTACTCTGTTAAGTAGTTTAACTACATGTGTTATTTACGGCTAATGTCGAATTGTTTTTTACAATTAATACAGTTTACCTGATGGTAAGCGGTCACTTCCGCCCGTAAACATCTGTAAGCATCTTCATACAGAACATAGGTTCTATCTAAAGTCAAGGTGGACTGCGTACTCGTTTGCTGCTTCATTATTATAAAAAAAGTCAAGTCTGCGTGCTACTTTCGACTACTAAGATGGTCGCCTCACTTAAAAGTGAGCCAGCAACCGCACCCTTCCACCGTAACATAAGAACTGTCTCACGCTAGAAATACGAGTAATTGTGGCGGTGGTACATTCCCAGTCAAGTCATACTCGTTCTACCACCTTGAGGCTCCTGCAGCTTGTGTTGTAGAGAAACCTAGTAGAACGTCTAAGAGTTTTTCATACCCTTGAAACGTATGATTTGTCAATTCGAGTTAAGCTTGGTCAGCTATGGCCTCCACACTTGTCTCAGAGGAAACCAGTGTCCTGTAGCATTGGCAATAATGAGTGGATATTTCAACATATTCCGGATATGGAGAATATTTTTTCCCGTGATCTAGATCAACTATATAAAGGTTAATGTGTGACATCCGCCTTGATATATAATTAGCCATCTTGCCTGATGATGATGTCATGTTTCTTAGTAGCTCCATTGCTTTACTTCGTTGCATTTATTTTTTACTGTCTTCCTTATTACAACCAAATAATAACGTTACTACAATGTTCCGCATTAATTGTTATGTGTTTTTTTGAACGTGAAAGGTCAACGACAGTTAACATTTAATTAATATTCTTTTATCCAATTGAAGTAACAAACGAGCGTTCAGACCATTTGATGATAAGTGCTTACTACCAATCATGGACATGTGCAATCAACACCAGATAAGACCTGTGATTGGTCACAGATTTAATGTTGCTACTCCTGAGGTCTAAGAATGCCTCAGATACCTAAGTATTGTCTTACCATGTCTTTTAAACACATTAGTGCATTAATTGCTGTCATTGGGTAGAATGGTTAGATGGTAATTGGGTGTAAATAGACGTAACGGTGGTGCCTCTGGATTCATACTATAATTGGTTCTATTACCTTTAACTTACAGGGATAAGAGTATTTCACATCTACCACATTGTCCAATGCAGAATAAAACGCTTGACACTGCTCTATGCAAAAATGAGGATGGCGATGATAATTTTCTCCATATATGCAAGGTGGTAGAGCGAGTACGTTTCGATGGGATGATGTGGTTGCTAACTTACTTTCATATGGGGCAATCATATATGTCCTCGGTAGTAGGAATGCATTTGTAAATGACTAAAAATTCAACCCCTATTTATTAGAAATTATTACAGATGTCTAAGCAGTGATAGCGTAATGGTTGAAATATGCCCTTTCGATTGGGAGGTCAGAGGTTCAATCCAGGCACACACCACAGATTTTTCTAAAATTATGTGCGTATTAGAAATTAATTATCACTTTCCTCATCGAAAAATCGGAAAACATCGTGAGGAAACCTACACACCCGAGAGTTCTTAAAAAAACGATCTCGGAGGTCTGTGAAGTCCACCAAGTCGCACTTGGCCAGCGCGGTTGTGAGAGAAGACAGCCAAGCAGTGGTAAAATAATGGCTTGACGAGTGAGAGAGAGAGACAGATGTCTATAGACGGTAGCGACGACCACTAGGTGGCTTGCTGCTTTAAAAGTACGAAAAATAGGAACTATAATCATTCTTACGATGAGATTTTTGATGAATCGCAAACATGATGAAAATGTTACCTAAGGTTGGTCTCACATACGTTGCTACTAAGAACTAAGCTTGAACGCCTACGTCTCCCTCCCACACTCTTCAAAGAAGATAACAGCGCTTAACACTGCTGTTACTACGCTGTAGAAGTGATTCTGTAAGAGCACATTTTACTAAGTTACCAGAACAGCGAATATGAATTTGCTCTTCAGTTGCCAACAGGCACACGTCGCTGGTCATCAGTATTCTCGTCAAGTGTCAGTGCAATGACTCCGCTGACACAGATTTCTTCGCGATGTCTAGACGTGCATTATTTTACCTGCTATTTATGATGGACCATATTGATAAAACATTGTAACTGTCGAATGAAATAAAATGCTTATAAGTTAATTGCCTTAACGATATCTGATAAAATTCGCGAAATGTTTTACAAGTAGTATGAGAAATAATAAAAGTGTGGGTAACGTATTTTAAATATTTCATTTACAAAAAACAAAACGGGAGCGAATTTACTTATCATTGACCTATATATATTATCTACTAGCAGAATCGACGCGACTTTGTTCGCGCAGACTATAATGTAAGCTTTCCAACCATTATAAATTTTATTGAAACAATTTATGAATTAAAGATATTATGTACTAACACTAGAATTAAGTCTCTACTAACACAAATTGGATCAGTGTAATCTTGATTTATTAAATAAATAATAATAATTATTATTATACATTTGAGCACCACTCCTGGACATGTTCCTCTCCCATCCGTACAGAGGGATTTAGTAAAAAAAATTTTTGAGCAAAACTTTTGACACTTTGAATCACATAACTCAAGTTTTACCAAATACGCCTTGTATATTCTTGTAATAACAAGATAGGACAGGGATAATGTAGTATTCTAATAGTGAAATAATTTTTAAAATCGGTTCAGTAGTTCTTAAGTTAATTCATGATAAACATACAAAAAAACAAAGTTTTCCTCTTTATAATATTAGTATAGATAGGTTATAGTATTATATCCAAAGTTTAAGTTAGAATAAATAAATTAGCAATAATAAAAAAATATTGAAAGAACGGTGAAAATCATGAATAAAATTGGTTAGGTTAAAATAAATTTAAGAATTTAATTCCTGTCAACGGTAAAAAGTATGTATTAACAATGTGTAAGTAAGCAAGTAAAGATAACTGTAACTGTATAAGCTCTAACGTATTTTTTTTCCTTTCATTAATTTATACTACTCACTTCAATTACAGGTTTTATAAGATTTAATATTGTGGATAGGAGCAGTGATAGCCTAATGGTTAAAACTTGCCCTCTCGATCGGGAGGTCCGAGGTTCAAACCACTGATTTATGTGCGTATTATACTTTAATTATCACTGCTTTTCGGTGAAGGAAAACATCGTGAGGAAACCTACACACCCGAGAGTTATTTATAAAAAAAAAAAAGTTCTCAGAGGTGTAAGAAGTCCACCAATTCGCACTTGGCCAGCGCGGTGGACTATGGCCTAAGCTCTCTCATTCCGAGAGAAGACCCGTGCCCAGCAGTGGGACAGTAATGGGTTTACGACGAATATTGTGGATGAAAGAAATTTTCACTTTATCACCAAAACAAAAACTAAATAATTTATTCTTGTGAGTCTCATCGTAGTAGTAAATGAACAACTTACTTGAATTATTATAATTTATGTAATAGATTTTTATCTGCAGTTTAAACTTTAAATATTATATCAAACCAGAATACAGCAACGCTGTACATTCCTAGTCTGTGATAAAGTAGAAATAGGAGATATAGAGTGCAGCCGCAATTTAAGTTTCATAAGTTAATAAATAAAAAAAATACTATTTTTATACCATGTTATCGCTTAAAATATGCTTCTGTTGATTTCTGTTGATACAATTAGATAATACTGTTCAAGCTATTTTGTTTTAATCTAATATGAGTTAAGTACTTTTGGGTCATAAAAAACCACTTGGCATTCCAAGAATCAGTTTAGCAAATTTTTTCCAATTTACAACTATTTCTAAATCAAATATCTACATTTGTTTTATCACTCAATGCTGACACTTGCATCACAGGTCAATTGAAGCTTGAAGCAAAACTTTACGTAGCCATAATACACCTATCAATATTGATAGACGTGTTTTCAACATTAGAAATAATAAATTTACCACACATCAGTAATTTTCCAAATAACATCTAAAGATCGCATTCCAAAAGTGACGTCTAACTGAATGCAATCTATCTAATGTTCTGATATCGTGACCGGCTGATCGGCTTCCTACTGCTGCAAAGGCCGCCCACATCCCGGACTATCATTACCCTCCTTTATCAAGGTGTCAGCCGCATTATAAAGCCTAATACTGGTCTATAAATGACATTCTTTGGGCGTGTTTTAGGCAGCGCTAATCAATGCAAAAATATTTTCAATCAATATGTTTTTAATTAATATTATACATAGTAGAAAAAGTAGGTATTAGATTTTTTTATAAACATTAGCTACACATAGATACACAAAACAGGTACTAGATAATCGTAATCATTCTTGTATGTGAAATTATTTTATGACAACAACTTTTAAAAGAAATATTTCATGAAATTCTAAGACCACATAAATAATATTTAAATAGGGTAGTGGTAGTGGTTCTACAGTTGAATAAGGAAAAGCCTTATCACATTAAGTACCATGTAATGAGGCAATAGAGATCATTTTACATCAAACAAACTGAATTTATCATGAAAAAAAGTTATTACCTTGCTCGTGGCCGATTAGAAATTATGATATATATAATTCTACCGACGTCTCATGAACGTGATGGTAGAGAAAACAGGGGGAATAATCCATTTCGCTTCTCACACAATAGGTCTTACATACCACTTATTGACCTTAACCAAGCAATGCGAAGCGAATAAAACATTAATAACGAAATCGAGCAGAGGAGTTCACAAGGGCGTAGCAATCGTTTAACTTACAGAAAGTGTCCGTGGGTGTCCAAATGCATTGTTCGGTACAACAATGGTGGCATCTATGCAATATCTTCAGCTTCTTACAAGCATTACAATATCTGCAACACGGTACTAAATTAGCACGCGAAAATAGGTTTAATCCCTTCATAATAGAAGCGTGTATCGCGTGCATGTCTTCGGAAGACGTTGAGGAACTTCGGAGGATTACTGTAGGAACGTAGCCGAAAATAATATATGCGGGACTTGCATCCAGCTCAAGGATCTTTTAGTCATCGTAGTAAAGCAGTGACAGCATAATCATTAGAAGCTAGCATTTGATTTGCTCTAACAATAACGACACTTGTTTGGAATGTTGTTTGTATAGCAGGTCACCTTCTATTTTACTACTGATAGTAAATACAACAATAAAACAAAATGTAATTTTTTTATTGTGTATAGGCCTACAACAGATACAATAGTTTTCCTTACACTACCACCAAAGATTTTCAGGATGCAAGCTTTAACCAGTTAGTTAAATATCCTTTAATATACAAACACATCGCTAGGCTTGAAAAATATCTATTAGTGGACTTTTACGTCTCCAAATTTCTTTAGAAAAATGATCTCATACATAATAATAATATGACTATGAGATCATTTTTCTAATTGGGGTTATGTAACACAGGTTACCTGTGTTACATGCCCAACGATGCACAGCCATGCCACCAACATAACTCCTGTGTTGAGTATAAATTCCCTTGACAAACATTTTTTTTACCTCAACACCTTTAAAATAATTAACTAAATGTTTATTCTCATGTAAATTTCCGTAACTGTTTTTTATCATATATTTTGTAATTTACATAGGTAATTCAGTTTAGTTATTTTCTTTGTTACTTACATTGTGAAGATAAGCGTGTGAAGCGTAAATGAGTTAATTAGATAATTTATTTATATTGTAACGTCAAAAAAATATTTACAAGTTCTTAACTTTATTTAGAAATAGCTGGTTTAGAATATCTGTAAACTGTAGGCTTAGATAAGAAGGCTTAGCCACATAAACGTGACATTCTGCTTACATAATGTAGCGATAACTGGAAAACGAAATAAATCTAGATGACCTTAATGTTTTATGTACTTTATATTTCGTTAGTAAATGTCCAATGATATAACTTCTGGCATTCCACTCAAATAAGGATTGTAATCCCTGTTACGTATTTTATTTATAGAATTATCACAATTTTTAAGTAGATGTACCTATGCGTCTTCTCAAAAGTTGCCAAAGATGTGAACCCTGTCGATCTTTATTTACCAAATGTGGCTGTGTCAAGTATAATCCTTATACTACTTACTTTAAATGTTTGCAAATGTTTGCTACTTTTGATGTTTGAGCAATAGCTATTGAAGTTACTATCTTGCTGCTTTTTTTTCGAGGGGGAAATCTCGAAAAGGTACCCGACGCCGTGGGAGCGATACAGGGTTATTTGGGATTTTTACCGCACTAAAACCCCCGGTGGCCGTCCTCGGCGTCATGAAGAGGACTCCGGGACCTCCAAAGGACTGCAGCCGGAATCCCCTGAGCGCGTTGCTGCTTAAGTTTCTAAATAATCTTCTCTTAACTTTGTCAACATTCCATCGTTTACCGATTTATATTGTGTTTAAGTTACTAAATAGTCGCCGAATAGTTTGTCAACAGTCTTAATATTATGTTAACCACAAATTAATCGCTAGAGCTACCAGTTGCTGAAGCGATATGTGTGTTTTTGCAGTCCACATTATGGCAAGTTTGGACGTCTGTAAGCAACTTTATAGAGGACAATTGTTATAACTGAAGTCAATCACAGATGTGTTGCTCTCGAGTTTTAAGATGGTCACCTTATATAAAAGTAAGCGAACAACCAGACCCTTTCAACGAAACGCAAGAACTGCTTCACACTAGAAATAAATGTGATATATAGATACATATATTGATACCATATATCATTTACACCACATTCGATAAAATCCATCGCTAAGGCTATTGGGTGAACTAGGTAATGCCGAAAATTATGCAACATTTCCTAAGTAATTTTGCTTACGATAGAGACAATTGTTCTAAGCTATGACGCCAGCTGCGATATTGAAATAGCAATATTACGAGGGCGTAGCGCTGTAATTATTTGAGTTACCACTTCATCACCGGCGGCATGCCGAACCTAAATACCAGGAAACAGAATCATCGCTTGTTGCCAACTTGGGTAGGACGATTTGCAAAGAGTGAGCATTTGGTAGAAGAGGCAAAGACATTTAGATAAATTAGTACAAGGTATTTTTTGATTGAAATTAAATTAAATTGACTATCGTTATTTTATGTATGCCCTTACAAATTGACAGTTATATCTTCCCTCCTATCCGATGGTAATCGGAATCGTAATGCGTAGTGTCGATTAGAGTGCTACGAAAATTCGATGTTTTGATTCTAGATTGTCAATATTTTTGTAGTGTAAAAAGTTTCTCTGAATGCGTGTCTGTATCTACATATATGAATGTGCTATTTTTATCAAAAAAACTCTTTACATTTAAATAATTATGCGAGGTACTAAACAACATTTTTAGACATCGTTTTCGATTTAAGATCATCATACAATGCATACAATAATCCGTCCGATTGAATATTCTATAAGAATCCACCTCTCTTTTGTTTTTTTCTCAGTCGTCGTCTCCGTTACGTAAGTAATTTGTGTGCAAAATTTATTTCTAAGCCCACCTGTATAAGTAGTGTTATCTGTTCGTCAATGTAAATGTTAAAAGCATATTGAAGAAAGATTCACATATTAATCAAATCCCACGCTTAAATCTTGAAGAATAGGATTATGGGTTGTAAAAATATTAAATAAATGTCATCCAATCGTATCTGCGTTAGCAGTGACAATAATCTTAGGCTCCTGGCGTGACGCAACAACCGCGCTGACGCGTTGCGTAAACGCCTTTTTAGCATGCCGTCTGCTAGCTTTCCCAAACAGCATTTCGGAGAAGCACCCGAATACATTTGTTCTTCACGTTAGACTCCGAGGCCGTGAAATCGACACACTATCTTTGTTTTGTCCGAGAGGGTGACGAATTCAAGACGTAACCGAATTGTTTTTGATACCGTTTTCAAAACGATTTTCCTTTATTGTCGATGAAAACCGTTAGGTTTTGACGTTGAAGTAACCGTGTTTGAATTGTAGCGTGAAGACGTATAGTGATTACCGTAAGCTTAGACAATTATAACACATTACTGTGTCATCTCTTGACGTCCTCAGTACAGTTAAGTTAAATATAGGAGTATTAAGGTGTTTTATTTTTTACCTCTTGGCAAATCGTTTGTTTCTGAAATCTTATCTCTCAAAAAAAGTAAAATTTCTAAAAGCTATTTTTGAATACAATTTTACAGTTATTAAAGACGGTCCTTGTATCAATATAAAATACAAATAAAACAATTCACTTCGATTTTTTTTACTAACGGTTTACTATATGACCGAACACATTCGTAACTGTCGCTTTTTTCACACCAATAAACAAAATCTCGGAGTCAGAGATTCATCTTCAGAATTCCAGGAAGCCTAAAAAGGAGCTTTGTTTAACGTTTCTCAGTAAATCTGTTGAGGTTATGGTATTCTCGGGTCTCTTACTGAATGTCAGCGATAAATATTCAAGGGTCGTACCTATACTCATTATACAAGTGGGTCAACACATAAACCTGTGGGCGCTCGTAAAATATTTTCTATAATCAACCTTATGTTAAGATATTTTTGTATTTAACAGACTTCTATTCGTCACGTATATATATATATATACATACGTGGCGAATAGATAACTTACTTCCTAGACACCTATATAGCGCCCACGTCAAACTATGCAATGTGTACGTACTAAACCAACATAATTATTTTTTATTTTTATGTGACACTAGTTGACCCGGCGAACTTCGTTCCGCCCAAAAGTAAAAAACATAAAATTATCAGTGTTCCCTCATTACATTAGGCATGTATTATACATAAAAACCTTTCTTTTAAATCATTATATCTATTAAAAAAAACTGCATTAAAATCCGTAGCGTAGTTTTCAAGATCTAAGCATACATAGGGACAGACAGTCGTTTAAATTTTTAGTTAATTTTGGCTATGTCGAAAGAAGCAATAACTGTAAGAAATTAAAAAATAATAGTATAAGTTATAAACATTTGTTTTTAATATAAATTTAAATTACACTATACATACGAGTATGTGGAGGAAGATAAATTAAGGCGTAAAAAAATTGTGAATACTTAATTGAAACTGATTCAAATTTCTATTGCGGATACCTATCGGATAATAAACATATTTTCCGTTTCTTCAATCTAACTATCTAATCTAATAACGGTGAAGGTACTACCTCATTAGGAATAACTTGCAATTCCTTATGTATACTTGCATAATCGTGCCATTTACAGGCATAAAAGTCACTTAACAATGAATAGGGTGCATAAGTTTTATTGCTGGAATAACGTAAAATACTGGTAGTTTTAAATGAATTGAATTTGTTCCAGCCTAGAGGTGAGCCTAAACGTGTTATAAATTGCGTTATTTGCTTCGTGTAAAAATACCCAGATTTGCGCTATGGTTTTATCACTGTGTAGTTTACGTGGGCAATAGTTCCACGTCTTCCACGGTGTTATGTAAGGTGTTGAGTTACGAGGACACTGCACAAACACAGAGTGTGACTCGCGGTCGCCGACCTCTCGCATTTTGGCGATTTCAATAACATTCTTCATACTACACGATTTTAGAACACGAAATCCTTATTTTTTATCTATTTTTATAGCTTTATCTAAATTAGAACAAAATCACTTCAAGTAGCCAAAAATATTGCGTAACAGACGTGTAACAAAATATATAAGTAAAGAAAGAACTTAGCTACCTTATTTAAATTTCTGATGACACAAATCTGTAGTTATCTGTTTAGTAAAGAGAATAAAAATATATATAGTTAAATAAAGACCCTACTTCTTTTTGAAGTCGTTTAAATAGCAAAACCAGATTTGTAATCAGATGAAAATAGCGTTATTCCATTTAATAAAAAAAAAATCTTTTTTCGTTTTATGACATTCACAATTGTAGTGCCAATTACTATTAATGTCGTGTCGTGCCCGTTTCGTAGACAATAAAAACATTTTCAATCACTTTCGTGGTGTTTCCGTGGGCGAGATGCTATCGTGTTTAAGCGCCGTCTTGAATACATCGCCGATTTGTCGTCTATTCGGAATCCCAATGTGATGGCCCACGTTATTGCATAATGATACTATTTGCTTGGATTGTTGCAGAATTTCAAGTGGGTTTTTGATTCTCGAATAATTTGGAAAAATACGATACTATTACATATAAACATGCAGTCCACCGAGTACGTCGCTACTGCCGCTTATTAACATCTGTATCATCCATCCCAACCATCCATCAGCCCTTTGATGTCCACTGCTGGACATAGGCCTCCCCTAAATGGCGCCACTCCAACCGGTCCTGTGCCCTCTGAATCCAACGGTTTCCCGCTGTCTTCTTCAGGTCATCGGTCCACCTGGTAGGGGGGCGACCTGTACTCCTTTTGTCTAAACGTGGTCGCCACTCGAGGACCTTTCTTCACTCGTGGATCTTTCTTACACACATTTTAATGAAAATGAAAATGATTTATTTATTTCATAAATGAGTTTGATACAATTATCTGTGTTTGGGACATCCTTTTAAGTAATTTAATACCTGTGTCAGGATGTCCCGCTCTTCCATATCTTACAATTACTCATTTAAGAGGTAACTTACATTAATTAATTAACAATTATTAACTAAATATAGCATAAAGAAATACAATGTGAGTGTGTGTTTGTGTGCGTGTGTGTGTGTGTTGTGTGTGTGTGTGTGTGTGTGTGTGTGTGTGTGTGTGTGTGTGTGTGTGTGTGTGTGTGTGTACTATAATTATATTATGTTTATCTTATTTTATAATATAACACGTTTCAAAAGATTTTCTACGTCATTATAATTTAGTGTTTGGAGCCAAAATGTTGTGTTCTTTTTAACGTCGTATGCTAGTTGTCTATAAATATCTAAATTATTATTTATAATATTATATATATGGGCTGCTTGTGCAACATATTGTCTGTTTGCGAAGGTAGTGTTGGTACGAGGTACTGCTACAGCTTTATTTTGCCTTCTATTATGTTGTGTTAATGTTGAGTCGTAATTTAAAGTCTTATGTTGATGTATCACTACTGAGAGAATGTATAATTTCCTTACCGACAGTAAATTAGTTTCTTTATAAAGTTGTTCAGTATCATATCTGAAAGGCTTAAAATACATCATTTTGAGAAGGCAACGCTGACCTCGCTCGACTTCCAACAATTTAGTTTTAGCTGCACCCCCCCATGCTGTAATGCAATATCCTATCACCGATTGTGCTAAGGAGACATATATTTGATTTAGTAATTTATTAGACACAACATTCCTTAAAATTTTGAATATCCATACTAGTTTCCTAATTCTGCTATTTACGTAAGAAATATGTTGATACCAGGTCAATCTTTGATCTATTGTAATTCCTAAATATTTGGTTGTAGTTACCCTATCTATTATGTTGCAGTTACATTTACTTATATTTTGCATGTTACAGTTGTGAATTTTTATTTTGTAATCGTTACTAGGTTGGGTTTTGTTGTATATAGAAAAGCACATATAATTAGTTTTAGCTATATTTAATGTTAACAAGTTAGATTTTAACCAATTATTGATCTTATTCAACCCTATTTCTGCTTTTTTAAATACTTTACTCCAAGATATATCCTCAAATAACAGCACCGTGTCATCTGCATAAGAAATGATTTTTCCGCGTTCAATATTCATTGAAGTGAGCTCGTTAATATAAATCAGAAACAATGTCGGCCCTAGTACGCTTCCTTGGGGAACACCGTAAGATATATACGTATCAGAACTAACATGATCTCCAATTTTTATTCTTTGTTTTCGCCCATTTAAGTAGTTTCTGAACAATTCATAGGGTATACCTCTAATGCCTATGATCTCCAGTTTTTGTAAAAGAAGGGGAAGAGAGACAGTATCAAACGCTTTTTTTAAGTCTAGGAATACTGCTAAAGTCTTTTTTTTATTGTCTAATTGTTTAGTAATCAATGAAGTTAAATCTAGTACCGCGTCCTCAGTAGATCTCCCTTGCCTGAAACCATATTGTGAATTTGATAGAATGTTAAAGTTATAAAGATACGTAATAAGTCTAAGATTAATTAGTTTTTCTATAATTTTTGAAATAGCCGGAAGAATAGAAATTGGGCGGTAATTATTGATGTCGTCTCTCTTCCCGTTCTTAAACACCGGTATAACCACAGACAGCTTCAGTAGTGACGGGAACACACCCTTATGAAAGCAAAGGTTAGTTAAATGACTAATTATTGGCGCAATCAGAACATTAGCAAATTTCAAAAATTGGGTTGGAATATTGTCCCAGCCAGGCGAGCTACTTGATTTGAGATTAGAGATAATGTTTATTACTTCTTCTGGATCAGTATCGAGAAGTACAAAGGAAGTACATTGTCTACCTAATGTATATCTATGATCAATGATAGATTGATTTGAAATACCTCTACTAATATTTTCCGCAAGTACTCTTCCTGTGTTGGCAAAGGTAAAGTTTACGAAATTGACAGCTTCCTGCGGTGAAGCTTTAGTATTTAGTAATTCAAGATTATATGTATTTTTATTTTTCATATTAGTTACTTGTTTAATGGTGCTCCATAAGGCTTTAGAATTTTTCGCCGAATGTTCCAATTGTTCTTTTTGATATTTATATTTCAATTTTTTAATCAATCTGTTACAATAATTGCGGTATCGCTTGTAGCTAATTTTTAAAATTTCATTAAACGGATCAGACCTTAATTTTAACTGCATTTTATTTCTGTTATGTATACATCGTAGAATACCAGTAGTAATCCAAGGCTTTAAAGACTGCTTTCTTTTAGATTTAAACGAAGTACTCTCCTCTAAAGATTTCTTAATCCTGTGAATGAGATGTTCTATTATATAATTAGGGTCATCACTGTTTAACAAAGTATGTAAGTTCTTGTTTAACAAAATCAAATACGCTTTTTCAAAGTCTACAGTTTTAATAAGTTTAGGACGTTTACATTTATTTTTTATTTTTGAAAAACTAAGAAGTATAGCAGAGTGGTCAGTGACCGTGGTATTTAAAACAGCAATATATGAGGAGATCTTTTTTTTATCAGTTTTTATCATGAAATGGTCCAAACAGCTAGATTCTCTAGTAGGTAATATGTGCCCAGGGTGTAAGCCATATAACGCCAGCAGATTTAAATAATTTAACCGATTTGAAGAGATGTAGGAAGGTTCATTAGAGTTAGGAATTAGATTGATATTTATATCACCTGTAATTACGATATTACTAAACGATTTGAGTATTTCAAGATATGTATCCAGACTATTTATAAACTCAGTTGCGTAGTGATTCGACGGCGAACGGTATATGGCTAATATTACGGTATTTAGGACATCAATCTGTAGGCAAGACGCGTGGTTAAGTCGGATTTCCTTCATAGTAGGCTTTAAGTGTTTTTTTACGTACACTACTACCCCATCATTTTGATTTAAGTTCAAAGAAGAACAAAGGGAAATGTAATTTTCGATTTGCGGTATAGGTTTATAATCGTTAATTCGACATTCCGTTAATACAATAACATCTGGGTCAAATTTAAGCTGAGAAATCAATACCAGGAAATCATCAAAATTATGATATATACTACGTATATTCTGAGTCAATATCGTAAGGTCCTTTTTACTAATTACAATATTCTCATGTAATGTTTGAATATCACATTTAGTTGAGTGTGTGAATAACGCAGTGTCTAGTTCATTGATCATTTGTAGATTACTATCCATTATCAAAAGTAAAAAATATGTTTGGTTGTAGATAGTTAGTCTTTTTCATAACAATAAAAAACAATTTAGGACTAAATGTTATCGTGTTATAATCTGCATGTATAATATTTTTATGTAAGTAATTGTATGAGTCTATGTGTGTATTTATGTATGTGTAGTGTGAGTGTGTGTAATAAATAGTTGGGTACAAACTGGCTTGATATGAAATTACACAATAAATCTGTGTTAGCTTATAGTAATTAGATTCGTTTGTACGTTCTTTGAATATTAACAGGTAAATATTACAAACATGGTGGCTATTAATTATAAATTTTAGTGTGCATTGATATGATATTATAACCAAATATCGTTCATATTCAAGACAACTATAGAGTAAAAAGTATAAAGTAATAAATATAAAGTATAAAGAGTATAAAAAGTAACCAACGACATAATTACAACATACTAGTAAATAAAGCAAGACAATGTTTAAGTTTACATATCTAATGGCAGTTGTATTAATATGACTAATTATTATGAGATAGCATTTTATAAAAAGCCCGTAACATAGAAACGCGGATGCGGATGATATAGGTACGGTTAGTCACTTGGGTTTCAGTTCCCGAATTTGGGCCTCATTCTTGACAAGAATAATAGGTGAAGTGTCATTTTTTCTTAAATATACTCTCCCGTAACCCGTCCAACAGTATTTGTAAGTTTTGTCCTTTACCAGGTCTCGTGATAAGAAATAAAGACGTGCTGCTTTCGGTGTGAGTTGTTCTGTGATAAATACAGGGGTGTGTTCATGTGTTTTTAAACCCAAATGTCTGGCGCATAATTTGTTCTTCTGCTTAACATTGAAAGACTTGCATAACCTGATGGTCTCATTTTTAAGTATTGTAGAAGTGGTTTCCACAATTATGGGAGTATTTTGGACATCATTCCTTTTTCCACGAACCCTGTATATATCTTTGATATCCTCCTTCTTTATTTGATAACCAATCGAAGTAGATAAATGAGTTACCATATTTATCAAATCATCTTTACTTTCCTCAGGCAATTTAGGCACATTTTTTATCTCAAAATTAGCTTTCCTTTGTTCTAACTGCAAATTTTCGATCTTATCTTCAAGTAATGTAATATATTTTTTATCTTCTATGATTTTCCCCTCCAGCTGTGTTATTTTAGTTTGAAATTCTACGTTTTGGGCGGACAAAAAGGAAATTGAATTCTCTATATTGATACTAGTCTGTTTTATTTCTCTCAAGTTTTCAATGTATCTTTTTGCTTCCTGCTCTTGTCTTGCAATAAGTGATGCGATCATATTTTTAATTTCATCCTTAAATTGGGAAAATTCATGAGAGAAATCATCAGATCTCTTTCTTTTAATGCGCCCTGTTACAAAGTTAGGCGGAGTTGTTTCAGTGTCCGATAACGAACCACCTCTTACGCTGTCCATGTTACTAGGAGATAATAAGTGAGTAACAAACAATCCGTATTATATACAAATTCCAAGCAATAAGTTTCTGTGGCGTAATGTTTGGTTAATTCATCTCATGAAACCAGTATCACCGTTGCCATACAATATACTAGGGCAGCATAAGCTTAAAGGCAAAATAAAATTGTTGATGGTGACTGTCGTATACTGTTTTCGCCTCGTTGGTCACAAATCAGTACCAAGCATACATAAACTATTAAAGATTATATTGATTGGATAGTCAGAAGTAAGCAAATAGACGTTTTATCATCAAATTATTTATTAATTTCTTCCGCGTATAGTAAAGTACCAGGCAAGCATAAGCCGTAGTGATTAGCGCACAGCCACAGTATAATGATAATGATTCACCTACTGCACGGATGCCGGTTTTATGTCTCACAATGTGTTTAGTCTCGTTATACGCATTATTAATATAGCTATCTTCTTCACTCCAATTATATTAGCCGCTCCCTTTAATGAGTCAGAGGAGCGCTATAGAATAGTAGTGCGGTCGTACTCACGCGTTTTTTGTTTCAAGTCGATGATTGTCTTCTTTATCGTTGTTTACGTTTGACTCGATAACTCTTCGCAACTCCTGCGCTCCTATTTTTGTACACTATTTAAATTTACTAAAATGTGTATTTAAATGCGATAAATAAATTTTGTACGGGTTAAGAACACGTCTAGTCACCTTCGAAGTCCGGGGGGAAGAGGGAGAGGATTTTATATGCAACCTACAATTTTCTGTATATATCTTTCAATACAATATAGATACAACGCAATAAAATGTGACAAAATTATTGTATTTTTAAGAGTATTTAATGCAACTGTAGTGTTCTGTATATGTTGTACCTATATATAATCATTTATGAAATTTCTTTTCTTTGATTCTAACTGCAGTTTAACTGTAGCTAGGATGTTAATCCTAAATATTCTTTTGTATTACACGTAAAATGTGCGCTTGTTAAAATTGTGCGAGTAGGTAATATAACATTTTCTTCTTTAATCCTTTCTTGCAACGGGTCTCTTTTCCAATTGAGAAGGGGATGAGATAATAGTCCATCGAATTGGTTAGACAGTGATACGTTAGACCCAAATTTGAGAACTTTTAAAGAAATAGCGGTCTGTAGATTTCAGGACATATTTTCCTTCAACGTTAAACCAAGTGATAATTAATTTTAGAAATTTTAGAAATAATAATGTAACGAGGCGATGTGTACTTGGAATTCGGATTTCGAACCTTAGATTATGATGCCGAATTTAAACTGTAACTGTAGATGTAACTGTTTTTCAAGCTAAGTCATTGTAAATAATTTTGGCAGCTTACTTCAAAGTACCGTGAGCAATGACGTCAAATAAGATTGCAGTATCTGTTTGTGCGATCCGAAACGCACAAAGAATTGTTACGAGCTTTTTATTCAAATTGAAGTGAAACGTGAAAGTGAAATATATCCGTTTAAAGATACGCGGTAACGGATATTGTTTAAATATAACTGAATTCTGATAAATGCACGATTTGGTGGGCTCTATATAACTCGCTGCCATATAACTGCCATATCATCGGCGGTAATTTGATTTAACCAAAAGGTTTTACTTTAAGTAAATTTCATTAAATTGTGTAGAGTCCTCATTAAGTCAAATATTAGATTTTTTTTATTTTATCAAAAGGTTATAATATTACTTTAAGTTAATTTCATTAAGTTGTATAGAGTTCATTGAGTCAAATTCGTGTTTTTATTTCATTGAATAAATTTGAGGCGTTTTTTGAGGCGGTAGAATTCTTCATGGTTCATCTATGACGAAAGAATAAAATAAATATTAAGTCGTGTCTTGCCCTGTCGGAAAAAGAACAGCATTATAAATGCCTATAAGTCGTACAAAACAGATAAAAATTAAGTAATCGCAAGCATTTTTTAAATTATAGCTGAAGCTATCTCTGCAAAATATGTACACGAGTCATGTCTTTTAAATAATTTTGACATATTCAGCCAGGTCCCTCGCGCTACCTACAGAAAATCGGCTCAATCTTTCCGGACAACCTATTACAATTCTGAAACGGATACGCAATTATGGCGGATACCATTTTAAATTACTAAAGTCATCGCACTTATGATGTATGACACGTTTGATTTAATCTAAACATTGATTTATTTTGTACATTCCGTGAAGTATAAAATCTTTTAGAAAATATTTAATTAGATATTGTTATACTGACAAGGACACTATATTATTGTTATTTAAATCAACCTACGTAAGTAGGTAAGTTAATTGAGCAATAAATATATAAAGCTTAAATTTTATTTCTACTTTGTATTAATATCAAAGTCACTAACATTAATAATTTACTTTGAAATTACCTTTATTTTTATTAATATCTTCTTTATATTACACTCGCTGAATACTATACGAATAATATTATTAAGTAAAAGTATTATAAAGCAAGTGTTGTGGGTGCCATACAATTGCACAAAGAAAGATATTTTATATTTTGTGAAAGGTGCAATCGAACATATAGTCCATATGATGGTCAGAGGTTGCTGCAGTTCATGGACATCTAACAACCTTATTAATATTATAATTGCGAAAGTTTGCGAAAACGTAGGTATGTGTGATTGTTACTTTTTATAAAAAACTAACAACAAAGTGCATTTGATTCAAATTTAACACACAGTTTGACTTGGATTAAGACATGAATTTTTACCATGGTAATCGTGAACGAAGAGGGTAAAGTCGCTGCAAGAAGTTATACTAAAATTATAAAGGCGAAACTTTGTGTGTATATTTGTTACTTCTTCACGTCTAAACGGCTAAAGCGATTTTCATAAAATTTGGTAAGGAGTTAGCTGTCACTCTGGATTAACATATAGGCTACTTTTTGCTGTGGTATAATATCTTAATCCCACGGGATAATCGATACATCGATTTTTTTAACGCATGCGAAGCTGCGGGGTTCAGATAATTAATCAATAAATTCTAGTAACCAAGGGGGGGTCCAGGGGGGTCCAAGTTAAACGAAATGTAAGTTCTAGTTTTATAAAGAAATAAATTTTATAAATAAATGTCTGTTACTTACTATTTTTTTATTTTGTGTAAGCCAGCACGCTATTCAATGCCTATTGTCCTAAACAAATGCATTCTAATGCAACAGTCATTCTGTAAAACCTATTTTGACACAACACGCATAAGCAGCATTAGCTCTCTACGGATGTCACAATCGATATTTTCATCGCTCTAGCTTCTACGAACGCATATGTATTGACTACTAGCTGTACTCGTGACTTTGTTTTAATATATGGGTATATATACGTACCTACCTAATCCTACTAATATTATAAATGCGAAAGGTTGCGAGGACATGTGTTTGTTACTCTTTCAACTGCTAATCGGATTTAAAATTTAGAGGGTTATATATATTATGTTATTTTGAATGTATGATTATTCCTTGAAACAAATCTGTCTAGCGAGTTCAAAACATTGGCCGCGCAAAGATTTACCAAAACTTGTTAATATGTGTAGTATTCATTTCGGTACTTGAAATTATTTTTAGTAAATTTATATTGCACTGCTGCACTATGTAAGTGGAATGCTGAAATTCTGTATCCTGTGCCTATGTGGATGAGATGTGTATCTAGTACACACTTGCGTAGAAGCCTACGCAAGTGTGTACTAGATGACTCACTTCGCAGGACACATGTTTGTCAATTTTCTGGATATTATTCCTTAGTCCTACGAAAGTCGCACACTAAGAGAGAGTGGTTGAAGCTATTAGAATTGGTATCCCTCTTTTACCAACCGCAATGTTAGTATTCACAGACACTTCAATCTTCATTACCCATAGAGATGTATTGATTGCCAACATCTGGGTAGATTCCAGTGTGACACAAGATGGATTGTTCGTGACGGGTAACAAAATAGGGCTTTATACGATTTGTACTTCTATATAAACTACAACAAAATTTGCTATATTTAAATCTAAAGTGAACATTTCTATCGTCAATATTTTTCTGAGGATATTACTTGCATTCAATTGTATGCTTTCAACAAATAATATACGTTTAAATAATTTCTTTTTGTCATGAGATTCATAAACAGGGGTTAATAGAGCGTCTGTCATAATGTTTTTTTTAGAAAAATAAAAAAATAAGACTTAATATTGTTTTTCCAGACTTAGTAAATTTCGTTTATGCTACAAACATTCAATTATCTTAAATATAAACCAATAAATTCCCAGTTTAAAATAGATGTCAGTGGCTCGTACGCGTAAAATATGAACAATCCTTAAAATATTGCTCAGCCTGTCTAGAGCCACTACTCATACTTCTATGAATAACATTCACACATATTTTGTAAAGTAAATACTTAAATGAAGCGATACAATTAAGTACACACAAGTTCTTTTGACGTGAATTAGTTCATACCGTTCTTTGAAGGAATATCCATATCGCGCTGACCTAAATACACATAGCCCAAGTGCTCAGGAGTTGCAACGCCTGTGTGATTGTTTTCAGGTAGACCCTTAGTTCAACGTGGAATTGGTTACAGGCTTACGGGGCGGCAGCGACTAGGTACCATTTGGCTGTTGTTTCGAAATTGTAGAAAAGTACAATAAAGCTAGCTGAACACGTATTTCCGATCTGCGATTTATTAACATCGGTTCATTGCACTAAACATGAACATGCTCTGCATGTCTGCTATTAGTTAACTGGGCTAATACGGTGTACCGATCATAACACTAATAGAAAACAACAAGGCGAAACTATCACAGTCTTGAAACATTTCATGCCTTGTTGAACCGGTCACTATTAATGTAACTTGTTCAATCAATGAATAGGGTTTAACGGTCGCAATTATCTTCTGCAATTTTAGATATTTATAAGATTAAAGTAGCAAACCAGCAAGCAGATACTCGTAGATTGTAAATGTTCACTCCCGCCGATGAACATCTATAAACAACTTCATATATAACTTGGGTTCTATCCAAAGTCAACAGCAGTTGCATTGTTTTATTTATCCTTAGGTCACATTAGGTCAACATTTGTGTAGCCTGAAATATAAGTAAGCTGGTAACCATGCCTTCCATATTGAAGTATTTTTAACAGTTATAAAAGCAGGTTGAACAAAATTATTGACAGAATAAAACGAAAAGTTTTGATATTGAAAAATAGCTTATTAGATTAGGAAATGGCAGTAATTTTGATATAACCCACATCCTACTAATATTATAAATGCGAAAGTTTGTGAGGATGTATGTGTGTTTGTTATTCTTTCACGCAAAAACTACTCAACGGATTAGGTTGAAACTTTACAGTAGTATAGGTTATACATCAGAATCACACATGGACTATAATTTATACCGATTTTTTTGTAATAAGGTTATACTATAACGAGAAATATCAGATTAGTCGCAAAAAAAGTTGTCCTCTGAGAGCTATCTTCGCGTACGCTGCCTAAACCGTTGGAGATATCCAAATATAATGTACGGTGGGATTGTTTGGCTCACATAGATCTAAATAAAAGTCCGCGACAGCATATATCTATATTTTATGAATAACCCACTATAACTCTTTTTATACTTTGAAAATTTAAAAAATATGAAGTTGATGTTTCCATGGGTTTTATACAAACTAAATATTAATCCTTATCAAAATATATGATTTCAAAAAATCAAGCATCTAATACAGATTAAATTTACTTTTTACACCATGTAAATTGGATAAGTAGTTTAGAAGATATTACGAGTATAACATATTGCGTAGTCAATTGATTGACCGGCAGTACGCGCCGTGCGCCGCCGCCGTATTCAACGAAGTTCTATGAATTTAATATTTAAATGGTTATAAATCACGGAGCAAAATGGAAAAGGTCGACGTGAATGACGTCCCTGTAGTTCCGGGATCAGAATAAGGCTACGGTATCCCCTGTTTGTGGTAAGAGGCGACTAAAAGGGGGCTTTCGGGGTTGCGGGCGGCTACCCAGTCAGCAACTTCGGGAAAGATGTCAGCATGTGTGGTCGCATGCTGTCGTGAGAGCCAGCACGCAAGGAGCTTGAACAGTCCAGCCAGGCGATCCCGGGAAGGATAGTGGTATACGTGTGGTCGCATATCGTGGTAAAGACTAGATGGAGTGGTGGGCCCTGCCGCTCACTTGGGAGGAGCCCGATGGGGCAATGCACTCAGAGGACTCCAGTTGCGTTCCTTTGAAGATCCCGGAGGCCTGGTGCGATAAGAATCCCACATAACCCTGCGTCGCTCCCACGGCGTATGGTACCTTTTAAAGGTTTCCCTCTCGACAAAAAAAGGTCAATAAGAATGAAACAGTGGAAAAGGTTAGATATGTCATTCAATCGTCGTCGATCTTTTAATGTTAGACAACTCGGCACATATGTCAGATTAGCAGTAGTTTAGGTCGTAGTTGACCACGCTAGCCAACTGCGCGTTGGTAACCGTCACGCGTTTTGAGACCCTTTCTTAAAACTTTAAAATTCAGAATAAGTAATAATATCCGTTGCCGACATGACTAATTCAAATTAATATACGTGCCTGTGATTTGAAATTTGAACACACAGATTTAGGAAGTAGGGCAAGGGTTCAATCTGAAGTCAATCACAGATGCGTTGCTACTCTCGAGGACTTTGATGATCGCCTCATATAAAAGCGAGCCGGCAGCCACACCCTTCTAATGAAACACAAGAATTGCTTCACGGTAGAAATAGGTGCGGCGGCGATAACTCCCTGGTTGAACCATTGCTCTACCACCTTGCAAACTTTATGTGGCAGACTAAATTCCACGCGAGCGAAGCCGCGGGCAAAAGCTAGTTGAATATAAAATATAACTATCGCATTTATTAAACCACACTTATAGTACAGGTTTCGATATCTAATTCACAGTTCAAATTATTCTAAGCTAATTTACTTATAATTTGTTTAAATGAATAATTAACAACGATAGTAAAAGGAATTGATATCCTGTATATACATATATTATACGAGGTTTAATGCTAATTAATCAAAGTTAGTTCAAGTTTTAGTGGCTTTTGAATACGTATACATGCAACAATCTTTAAACGTTACTTTACAATCGGATATTTACAGAATAAATTACACGTTTATCAATATTGTACTGTTTTATGAGTATTAGCTCGTTGAGAAAAAAATGAAACTATATTATATACAAGCTGCTGCGATTATAATCTTAAAATGATTGGCGATATATTGTATGTTTGCTTAAAGTACTTTTTAGCAGGATATATATCCTGCTAAAAGCTAAAAGCTGTACACCTGCTAAAATAATACTAAAACCTTAAACCCTAATATATTACAAATTGTATAATAGATAAAATTGTATAAAACCCAAAAAAAAATACAACACAGAAGTCACTCATGTCAGGAAAAATACAAGAATAATGGGTTATTATCGTATTAATAGGCTTATTTGACAGATTTAGTTGAAATGAAATCATCAAATGAGTCGTATGCTCACTTGCTATTGATTCACAGAAAAAAATGGGGAAAAACTTAATTCTTTTTATAACTGCTATCATGCCAACAAAGCCGGGCATCCCATATGCTGGAACGAGCAGTCCAAACTTTACGTCTATTTTGAACTATATATCATTCCATCAATGGAATACTGGAACATACCAACCATATCAACAGTAGCCGACATTATCGAGAAATCCTGCATAAAAATCGAGTCCAATCAAACAATATAAAATACCGTTAGAGGGTCAAGTGCAGTACTGGGACCAATGGACGACATTGTCAGGCCGCGCACACGCCACTTCCGTTACACTAGGCTCTATGTATATATAATTATGATTGCTTGGCAGTCTGTTTCTAAGTTAATACCACTGAATGAATATGCTATAGATGTGCCACTGTTATTTTCTAAAACATTTTTTTAACTTACTGAAATGGTGCGGATTGCTATATTTAGTATTTATTTACCTACTTGTAACTACGTATGTAGGTATGTATAGTTAATACTGTGAATAACTCAGATTTATATTAACACCAATTGACGTATACAATTCGTACATCGAAGGATATTGTTTAGTTGCTTGAAAAATGTAATAAAAAATTGAATAACATTTGACTTTTAGAAGTAATATGTATTTATTTAAGCATATTTTTTGCACTCATTAAGTTCTATCTTAATAAAAATACACACAAAAATTAATTATATATAAATTTTCTAAATATAAATTTTCTTAATTAATTGGCTCACCTTGAGGGCTTGTTTTATGTAGTTGATGCATTATTAGGGCAAAAAATGTAATGCAAGTTTCCTTCTAAATAATATAAATGCCTACTTGTATGCAATGCTTCACAAAAATAAAGACTTACAAATCAGACATAAAACGCAGCGTCTGTTAGACGCGGTTGCCGGCACTTTTAACTGACGCGATCATAATAGCTCTGGCGGTAGCAACGCATCTGTAATTGAATTCAGATAGAACCTGTTCTCTATGAAGTAGCTCACAGATGCCCATGGACGGCAGTGATGACTTCAGGTGGACTGCATGCACGTTTGCTACTTCAATCGTATAAAAAAGGTACTTGCGAGTCGTGTCACGGTTTAAAGTTAGTTTGATAACTATTACATTTTTATCCGTAGGGACGAGCAAGTGGGGCGTGCTTTGTGTGCCGCGGTGACACGGACACGCCCGCTAAGGAGCGGACACAATAGATGACATATAACTCACTTTGAAATATAGGTAAGGTGTAGTGGGCTACCGAGACTGTAAACTGAGGGAAGGAATTTATAATTTGTCATGTTTAAGTCTTTGGATAAAAAATGGCTTTAACAACATTTATCGAATTCTGTGCTATGATTACTATTTGGACTAATGCCCTTTGAAGCACGGAAGAACATAAAAACTGGCATTTTTTAACTTACATCCAATTCAAAACCGCATCCAACGCATCCTATCTATCTCTGCAGTAACTATTGGGCTATGTTCGGTTCAAAGCTGCATAAGCGATCTTACTATGTATTTTTTAATTATTTACATAATAGTTAAGCGTATGTCTGATTTTTTTGCCATTAGAAGTAATATTTTATAAGCTGTTATGTCATACACTTGCGATTCATTTATATGTTTTAACATAAATATACATTGAACACATGAATATACAAAAACATAATTTAAAAAATATGTATTTGTATTTGCCCACTTGAATGATGCTATTTTATGAGTTCAACATTTCCGTGATGGAATTTTTGCAATGAACAGGACATCATTATTAAAACAGCGCGAGTGTTGGTATTAACGGACTTTATATCTATCGTTCACTATTATAATTTAAACGGTGACAATAGCCGAATATAGATATTATTAAAGGTAAACTCACGTTGCGCTGTTTCGAATGTTTTAGATACGAAAATTTGACTTGAATTAAATACTTTACAGATATTAATCTTCATGGAACAGCTAGGTCTAGGGCAAGTAAAATCCTATAGGACCTTTTTCCGAAGAAAGTGGGATATGTATGGCATTTGTGTTGATATTTTCACTTCTAAGAGTCTTCACAAAAAAGAGTAGCTTAAGGTGGTTTAAAGATGCCTCTGCTACATTTCATTTATATAACTCTCCAAGAGCAGAAAACATGATTAGCTTATATCTACATGAAAATATGTGATTATGCTGTCTATCAACGCAATCTTACAATATAAATTATAACATACGCGCAATTTAGGGGCTAGTGAAAAAGAAGATGTAATATAAGTTTGTGACGATATATTGTACCATGAGGCTAAGTAAGATCTAAAACGAATCTTATGGTTGTAACTAAATTGTGTTCAATTTTACCGAAATCTTAGTGAAATTTATAATCATCCTTTGCTAACGCGAAATTGCCACTTTTCAATTCGTCAGACAATAAATGTTATTAGGAGCAGTTCAAGTTCAAGCATTAAACTAAATTTTCCGAAACTTTGCCGGTCCCTTTTGTGCGATATGTCAGTATGTCCATTTGTTAGTGCCGGTGCCCGATTTAGCATCAATCATCCTTTATAGGACCTTGAATGAGGCATAAATATTCAAAAACCCGTTCCGAATTTCACAAAGGGGCGACGGTAATTTGATTCAGTGTGTGTTGCCGGACGCCGTTAGCTAATCGAAAATATTCTGATGGCATTTAATGACTTGCGGGCCATTCAGTTCTGGTTTATTAATGGCGAATTTATGGGCATGGTTACGCATTGGCAGTACGAATTTCTTAATGTTCAATTGACTTATAATACTCTATATCATAGTAGGTTTTAATGTGGGTTTTAGCAATAACGTGTTGTGGGTTGCACAACTGGGTATTCAGGTAAATATCGTTTTGCGTCACGTAATGTTGACATCTTTTAATATAATTGAAATTAAATTAATTTCATGTCAATTTTTAAGCGTTATGGTATTACAGGTTATGTGTCGTGTATAGAACCTAAAAAAGAAAAACGAACTAGACGGAGGGTAGATATGTACCACTAGTGCTTGTCAATGGTTTCTCCCCGCTACTGCAGTTTGGCCGTGACCACGATCCATGCAACTGGGTCGAAATATCGGCAAAAAGAATTCTATAAGAATTCATAAACCGCATATCGTGAGTACCCGTTAAGTATTATAATGTCATCATGGCGGAGTCGATGGAGCACCTCAACACCATGCTCAGCGACCTGTCTGGTGCCTCTCAACGGGTGGGTCTTAAGATGAACATGGACAAGAAGAAGATCATGTCTAACGTCCATGTCACACCCGTACCGGTCGTTGTTGACGGCACCACCCTCGAAGTTATTGACGAATATATTTACCTGGGGCAGGTGGTGCAGATGGGTAAGTCCAACTTCGAGAAAGAGGTCACTCGTAGAATCCAACTCGGCTGGGCAGCGTTCGGGAAACTGCGCCATATCTTCTCATCCGATATATCTCAGAGCCTGAAGTCGAAGATGTTCGAGCAGTGTGTGTTGCCAGTGATGACATACGGCGCCGAGACGTAGTCCTTTACTGTGAGCCTCGTGCGTAAGCTCAAAGTCGCTCAGCGAGCTATGGAGAGAGCTATGCTTGGTATTTCCCTGCGCGACAGAATTCGTAATGATGAAATCCGTAGGAGAACGAAAGTTACCGACAGACATAGTAGGCTGAAGTGGCAATGGGCAGGCCACATCGTTCGTAGGACAGATAACCGATGGGGTAGAAGAGTCCTCGAATGGAGACCACGCCTCGGCAAAAGGAGTGCAGGCCGCCCCCCGACCCGGTGGACTGATGACTTGAAGAAGACGGCGGGTAACCGCTGGATTCAGATGGCTCAGGACAGGTCGAAGTGGCGCAGATTAGGGGAGGCCTATGTCTAGCAGTGGACTTTCAAAGGCTGATGGATGGATGGATGGATGGATTATAATGTATCAATTCCACGATAATACTAGTTTAAAATCATATAATAATAATAATAATTTATTCATTTAAATTATTATTATTATTATATGATTTTAAAGTACCTGGACCTAAAAATTACATTTACAGCATTTTGTCATATGTTTTTTTTTTTTTTTTTTTTTTTTTTTATACGTATACCTAACGATAAGGCAGACGGGCTACCTGATGGAAAGTAGTCACCGTCGCCTATGGACACTTGCAACACCAGAGGAGTCGCCAATGCATCGCCGGCTTTGAAGGAGAGCTCTTTTCGCACCTTTTTTGAAGAGCCCCATGTCATAACGCCCCGGGAATACCTCAGAAGGAAGCTCGTTCCACATCTTCCACATGTTTACTTATACAGTGACAAATATATCGACAATCTAATCGATTATTGATCATTTTTTGTTTTCATTACAGGTTTATGAATCAGCATTTCTGGTTACGTTTTTAAATGATTATTTATTATTATTTTTAATTTTATAACATTATTTTGAAGCAGTAAATGTATACTTACCATTTAAGTTTACGTTGAATAATTAATTAAAAGTTAATAAC
The DNA here is from genome assembly GCA_949699795.1 of Spicauda simplicius. Lineage (NCBI taxonomy): Eukaryota > Metazoa > Arthropoda > Insecta > Lepidoptera > Hesperiidae > Spicauda > Spicauda simplicius. Next base: position 18,001,343 of record OX453060.1, on the reverse strand, counting down.
TTTAAAGATTACCCGTATAAAGGGGTATTAAATATTTTATTACTTAATTATCAAACGCCACTTAACATTTACGATGTATGACTACAATGATTAATTTTTCCTTATTAAATTCAAGACATAACTATGATAAAAGTGAAACTTGAAAATTGTATTGTTGATAACTAATAGTTGAACTTCCTTGTTTGAAATATGAAGAAGAAAGTGTCTACCTTTTGGTTCCGTTATCAGACCTTGAATATAATAATCTTTAATAATAATAATAATAATAATCTTTAAATAATCTTTAGCGACAAAATTTTTGAAATTTCGTAGATTTGTACTACTTCTACTAGTAAAACTAATCGAAATATGTTATGACATTATTTACATCTTTAAAATTATATCTTGATTTATGTTTAGTGACGACTTTAATGGTGTTACTTCTTTGTTAAAGCTTTAAAATTCAAATTTATATTTAAATAAAGTAGTAAAGTTTCCTGATTCAAGTGTTACTTATAGTGTTTAATAAATCAGTTTAACAATAACATTATTAACAGTGAAATAATGTCAGAATATGATATTCAAATGGGAAATTGTCAGATAAACTAATGAGAAAATATTTTGTTTTAATTTAATGAGGAAATAGTATAAATAAACCAATTTATTAAAATTTGAATCAATATTTATTTGCATAAAAGAATTATGAGTCTTAGGGATCTAACTATACATCCCTGTAGTTCCGGGATCAGAATAGGGCTACGGTATCCCCTGCCTGTCGTAACAGGGTAAAAGGGGCTTCAGGGGTTGCGAGCGGTAAGAGTGGGAGCTCGAACCGTCCAGCCAAGCGACCCCGTGTAGGACGGCGGCCTGTGTGGCCACATGCTGTCGTAAACACCAGGAGGCGGAGTGTGTACCTGCAATGCTTACTGGGAAGAGCTCAAAGGGGGTATCACGCTCGGAGGACTCCGGTGGTGGTCCGCTGGAGATTTTGGAGTCCTCCACGCAGCGCTGAGGATGGCCACCGGGGGATTTTAGTTAGGTAAGAATCCCACATAACCCGGCGTTGCTCACACGGCGTCGGGTACCTTCTGAAGGTTTCTCCCTCGATAACAAAAAAAAGGGATCTAACTATATCGGGATTCGTTTACATTACATCTATTATTAACGATATTTTATACCTAAACCCAACGATAAGGCAGATGGGCTACCTGATGGATGTAGTCACCGTCGTCTATGGACATTCGTAACACCAGAGGAGTCGCCAATGCATCGCCGGTTTTGAAGGAGAGCTCTTTTTGCACCTTTTTTGAAGCTCCATGTCATAACGCCCTGGGAATACAATAAATTAACGTTAATATCTATATGTACTATGCACTACATTTTTGTAAATTAATGCATATAATATTGTTAGCTAGAAATTACATGCGATCTGCGTGGGATTAGTTTGTGCTGTACTGAGATGTAAATGCGAATGCTACCCTTAGTCCTAAGTCTTATCATATAACTTACTAGCTGACCCGGCGAACTTCGTTCCACCTAAAAGCCAAAAATCTAAATGATTAGTGTTTCTAGACTATATTATGCATGCATTATACATAAAAACTTTCCTCTTGAATTAGTCTATCTATTGGACAAAACTGTATTAAAATCCGTAGCGCAGTTCTATACTATGTAGTGATTTATTAGTAACTCACTGTAGACTATACATATAGTTTTTAATATAAAGGTGAGTGTTTATAGGATAGATGAATAATGATTAATGAAATGTGGCATAAATATAAATAAAATTTGAATGTTTGTACCACTTTCATCAATCATTAATTGTATTAAGGGATTGTTCTTTTTACAAGGGATCGATTTTGGCATACAAGTAGTTTGGGGTCACAAGATGACACAACATAACAATAATAACCTACAAGAATCGTGTATCTGAAAAGATTTTAGTTAATGCTTCTAAAATATTACATACATTTGAAATTGTACATAGCTTTTAATACGTCCTTTAGGTTGGCATTTGTATTTTAAGACCATTTGCTCCATTGAAGCATTGCTTAGTTTTGTATATAATTTGACGTGGCTATCAGACCTCATTGAAATTTGTTATTTTGGTAAAATTATTAAAGATTTTATTTTAGTGGTATTATAGTTATTATGTGATTAATTTATTTTAAATGCAGGTAAATCTGCGAACACTGTGTAAATGTATAAAAAATATTTTTCTTTTAAGTTAAGGTTAAGGCGTTCATGAATTTGAACTTTGATTCACTCTAGGTTCATTTTGACGTATCATTAGACCCAGTACATAGTAGGATCGTCCCATATCTCTCGTCAACCCATTATTGTCCCACTGCTGGGCACGGGTCTTCTCTTAGAATGAGAGAGTTTAGGCCATAGTCCACCGCGCTGGCCAAGTGCGAATTGGTGGACAGTCCCATATAATTCATGGAAATCAATTTCTCTTTCTTTCTTACTAAGTATTGTTAATCCGTCCTCGACTACGTAATGGCTGCATAAGCCACGTTCTGTTCCTAAATTGCTATTTGCTAAATGATTCAAGGAATAATTCAGGTTGCAGTCAAGTGATGCACTCGGAATACTAAACTGTTGGCAAATAAAATGCACATACATATTGATGCAAGGGTGCAGTGATCTGCAAAAGTTGCAGTCGGTATCATAACAATTCTGTTGCAAAATACATCTATCTATACATCAGTGAATGTGGGTTGTTAATAACACACGTTAATTAAATATTTTAGCGGGAAATTGGCAAATAAAATTTATTTATATTTAAAAAATAACGGCATTTTCAACATCATAAGGTTCAATTTTTAGCCATGGTAGAGTTGATGGTTCGAATTAAAAACACTTAAAGTGTAATTTAAGCAAATAATTGGTGTTAACCCATTTTTTAAATACTAACTGGTTCTTGCTAAATCAAAGCAATTTTACGTTAATTAATCAGTTAGCACTTTTCTTTCAATCGTAATAGATACATTCTGTTCGCGATAATTTAAACATTCTAAACATATATTCGTAAATATACGATTCAACATTACGAAATATAAATTTAAAACACATAAGCCATAGTTTAAGGCATCATTCATTAAATCACCAACAAATAAAGCCTTTACAGTTAACAGAATAACAAAATATCGTATTATACAACATACGATTGTTTGGTTTTTTGCGTGAATTTCTCGGTGATGTCAGATTCTCAATAAAGCCTTCCTGACCCGTGTACACCTGAACTTTATGGCACTCGATAAGCCGCAACCTTGAATTGCTAGTATAGCGAAACTAATTACATTTATTTGTACTTCTTGTTATCGTACGGTTTTATCCGCGAATTAAATACACTATGCACAACATCCAGTTTTTACACTCACTATATCCCATTATGCCTGTCTCTCTATCTCGTTTTATTCTATTTTTACTTAAAAAAAAAATAACACTAACATAATAAATATTTTCATTAACCGCCAGTCCATAGACGACACGTATTATAAACTCTGTAAGTTAAAGCTTCTACTAGTACCTATATCAAATTTACCAAACCTCTTCAAGTTTATAGTACTAAGTAGTTTAAAGCAAAGTTTATTAAATGGTAAGACTCAATTTGCAACTCGGCTATATTAATCATGCTGTAGTAATCTACTTAAAGAAGCGTGTTTACTTTGACTACAAAAAGTGAACTAAATGTAACGTTTCAGCCGAAAAGGCTTTTAGCACAATCTACTGTGTTATTTCGTTGCAGATTGTTAAATAATAAATAGCAATAATTGTGATAAACAATCTTATTCTGTTTTTATATGCAATTGAATTGCATATAAGTAAGGCAGTAAGTATATTAAACTTAGTATTCGTGAAATACTGATGCGATTGGTTCTTTTTAAGTTTCTAAGGATGGTAAAATATATACATATGTTCCACTTAAGTAAGGATAGTATTTCTGTAATAAAAATCCGGCTTTTAGTGATCCAGATGTCGCGTGTGCGTTTCATTATTTCACGAGGAATACCATTGTATTTTTCTTTCAGGACGTGGCTAGCGTTAAAACAAGCGCAGTGCCAGATTAAGCCAGCGCGGGACTTGTAGCAAATTCTGACCGAAGGCCCATAGTTTGCCTTAAGTAAGGGTATTAAATAAAACAAAACTGTTACAATTAAACTTTTCTGGATTTAATCTGGGAAAATTTTGAGATGACCCTTTCTATATCTTCTCTTCAGCTTAGGATTTTTAGGATAGCAGAGATAGTAAAATATAAATAGCAGGTAGGTGTTGGGCCGCGGGGCCCTCTAGTCGCGGGGCCGGTAGCATTTGCTACTCTTGCTATAGAGCTAATCCGGCACTGCACAAGCGCTGGCCGATATTGCGAAGTCAAAAAATTCCGTAAGCCCGTCAAAAGCGTCCTGAGGAACGCTGCAGAGTTGTAGTTCGTAAGAGCCTGAACATACCCCTTTCACTCTGTCAGCATTTCGAGAAAGGAACACACTTTCCATTCATGGAAATAACATAATTATTAATTAATAATTACAAATTTATTAAAGTAAATTATTACTACACCCATTAACTGTTTAATTTTACCTAAAGATAATATAACAAAGTTTAATAATAAGATGGTAATTTTTGTATAAATTATTAGACAAATTATATTTCCAATTTAAAATACATGCAAAAAATCAAACATATAATGTTGAATGGACGCGCCTAACAGCACATCTTCCTGTATGATTTTTTGTTACATTTTTTTAACATTGCTAATAACTGACTCGAAATGACCTTTAACCCGTAATGTATTCTTAAATAAATTCAATAATTTAATTTTGTAACAAATCTGTCAAACTATATTTATCAGTAGACATCATGTCAAGGGCTTTGTATTCATTAAAGAGGTATTCACTGTTATACGTATACTTATAACGTTATGTATTATTAATAGCGCTGTTTACTTAATATTACATTTTAAGTTATTTTAATGTATGGCATAATTATTTAATTTATGTAAATAATCATAGAGATCGAAGTATGACATAATGGTATAATACTATGTATAATTATATTATTTTACTATTGTTTTTTTATATTATTATATGCCTGTGTATATCTTCTGCACATTATTTTACTTTTTGATATCGTATTATAAATAAACATTCAACTTGCGATTTGCTAGAATTAATATTATTTTTTGAAGTATTGTAGTATGTGTACATGCAATTGGCGGGACTAGTTAACCATATAATTATAACTACATTCATTAAATATTTTATATTATTACATGTAACGATACAAGCCGTATACAATAATGAACAGTACTTTTGTTACGTACGGCATTTTTAAGTCATATTTATGATATAAATATCAATCTATTAATCACAGCCATTTTAATCACGCACATTAAAATCTTTTAATCACGCTTATCAGTTAGTGATATTATATTATATTACGTTGTCATATGATATTATAGCATTTTTAATCGTTCATCACTCTGTTTGTATCAGATTAATATCAAACACCCCAATTGGTTTGGGCAAAACTTTCACATATAGATAAGTGCTCCATGTCCTAGCTACCTTGACCATGTCTAGGATTTCTGTGTAAATAGGAAAACGTTTACAAGTTTTCATCGCAATTAATTAGATCTAAGTATTATTAAAGTCACTGAAAAATTGTAGAACTTTTTTGAATACTAACTGTGGTGCATTTATACCCCATACATGATTATTGTGACTAAATGTTGGATCTGGAACAATATATTTTTCCACGAGGTTCGGCAACTTTGAACTCAATTCATTGATATCTTCTAACGTAGATAGATAATCGTTTTGCCCACCAACTAATACAATAGGACTGGTTATTTGAGATATATTATATTCTGGTGGATTTATTGACCCATACCGCTTTAAGTTTCCCTGTAAACCTTCATTGTATCGCTGAAATTTTTGATATAAGATTAACTGACCAAAATGGGCTAATGTTTTGGCAGAAACACCCACGACGAGGTGTCCAAAGGCGATAGAAAGAGTCCTTGCTGATATAGTATCTTGTTTATATCCCGTTGATATAAACAAAATAGTTCCGCAAACTGGCGCTGGGGCTATTTGACATAATTTTTCTAATAAAAAGTGTTCAATTTGATTGAAGGCAGCTATTTCATGAAGTCCGATAGAATCTAATATAAACTTTATGCCTTCGCTCCCTTGACCAGCCGTTTTTAATAAAGGGTTGGTAATATGCTTCATTATCGACACCGGAGCCAGATGAATGGCTAACTGGATCTTATTGTTATAGTTTGGCAAGAGGGACGTCATCACAAAAAAGTCTGTGGTTCCTTGAGAATGACCTATATAATACACTTTAGATTTATTTGCAACACTTAACACATAATCTATTATTGCTGTTATGTCGAAGGTGCCTATTTCGTCGAATGAGAAATCCCAAAATTTCACATCTCGGTCGGGATTAAGTCGGACGTGCTTTCTTGAGTATCTGTTGCCTCTGTTGTTGGCCGCCCACACATCGTAACAGTTTCTGGAGAGAATATACCCAAGTCCAGTTTCCGGTCCTGACAATATCCATGCATCTGAACTGTCGAACACTCCGTGCATTAATAATACAGGGTATCCTTTTATGTTTTCACATTTTGTCACAATTCTAAAAAGCGTTAAAAGGTAACCATCTTTTGTTTTAACAATATGCTCCTCAGATTTATAACTGTATTTTGTAGCCAATTCCGTGAAGTTGAAATAGGTGTCTTCTATATACCCTAGAGCTTGTTTCAAGGGCCGTTTATCAGGTAATGAGTACGTGAAGAATTTTCTTGGTTCACTGTTTAATGTATCACTGATATTTCCAAGATAAAGCAGTATTATCAGAACTTTGAGCATAATTTAACTTCGAACTTTAACACGGTTTATTCTTATCACAGTTATGGTTAAATAAGGTATGTATTCATTGTAAACCAGTATTCAGTTTTATAATATTTCAATGACCTTAGTCTTAAGGTCTTAAAGTATTCTCGGGAAGTATGAAGCGCGCAGTTCATGAACGTAATGAGCAGTTTTTTTTCCAATTTTCTTTTAAATAATAAATTCCTACGTCTAATTGTTAAGTATCACTTAGTTAATAGCGTTCGTTTAAAATATTGTGGCAGAATACTAGAGACTTGAATTAGCACGACTCAATCAAATGAGCTTATAACGTAGACTATTGAATGCTTAGTATTTTTTTTTATTTTATTACTTCCCAGAGTGTATTCATAGTAATGATTGTTTTATATATTACTTGCTTTTAATCTTGCAATTTGCATATTTCTAAAAATTGAATGGATAACTTTAAATAGAATCGCTTCCTTGTATTTAACATATGATATAAATATGAGGCAAAAATTTGACGTATTTGGGGAAAATAAAGTTCCTGGTAGGACATTTAACTTATAAACTTATAAATTTGATTGCGGAAGCATAGACGTCACATGTATCTTCGTTTAATAAAACTGTTTGTATTTTATATATCATGACCATGGCCTGTATACCATGTTTTAGTATGTACCTATCTGTATACATATTTAAGGGTAGTAACGAGTATCATAAGAGTTGGAAACATATTCTTATAGGCATCACTGCATTACCACTTGACATTAGGTGGTTAGATACTTAAGTAAGTATGAGGTGGCAAATGTCCTGTCGCGGTTTCCGCCCCTGCACATTCTGGTGGAGATGAATGCAGACATCATTAGCGAGATTCGCGTTCTCCGCCAGAGGGCTGAACCCTCTAATGAGACGGTCGCAATGCTTTGTCGGAAAGCCAAATGGCAAGCGTGGACGCGCTGGCTCGACAGACTGCGGGAGCCGCAGAACGCGCATCAACGAGTCGTAGGCGTCATCCTTCCTAGCTACCAAGCCTGGATGAGGAATGGAGGCCTCACCAGACATGGCTGCTTCGGTGAGTATCTGAACCGCATAGGCCGAGAAAGGATGCAGTGTGTCACCACTGCGGATTCAACCAGGACTCCGAGCAGCACACGCTCGGGCACTGCCCATCGTGGAAGACAAAGCGGCAGATTCTGGTCAACAATATCGGGAATGACTTGTCGCCAGCGGCCGTCGTCGCAGCGATGGTGCGCTCCAGGGACGCGTGGAACGCGGTGACCTCCTTCTGCGACACTGATATGTTTGCGAAGGAGGACGCTGAAAGAGCCGCCGCAGACGTAGATAACGTCCCTCGGTTCTGTCCCCTGTAGCCGGGGAGTAGAATATGGCTACGATGTCCCCTGCCTGTCGTAAAAGGCGACTAAAAGGGGGCTTCTGGTTGCGGGCGGCGAGAGGGGGAGCTCGAATCACCCAGCCAGCAACTTCGGGAAGGACGTCGGCATGTGTCGTCGCATGCTGCCGTATACACCAGGAGGCATGGTGAGCGCAAGTGCTCACCAGGGAAGAGCTCAAAAGAAGCATCGCGCTCGAAGGGCTCCGGTTGTGTTCTGTTGAAGATCCCGGAGTCCTCCAAGCAGCGCTGAGAACGGCCACCGGGGAGGTTTTAGTGAGGCAAAAATCCCACATAACCTGCTGTTGCTCCCACAGCGTAGGGTACATTTTGAAGATTTCCCCCTCGATTACAAAAAAGGTACTTAATAAGACTACTAACATCATATTTTATTTTCACTAAAAATATGTATCTCTCAAATAAGTCTCAAATACGATAATAAATGTATTTCAATTACAGTGTGACATGGTAAAAAGGTGTTAATTGTGATCTGCGGCCATATCTAAAATCCAGTATAGATTAAAATATGTATCGTTAGCTTAGTTTATTCATATGTATATATCTTTTTTTTAAGATTGAAGTAGCAAACAAGCATGTAGTGCACCTGATGCTATGTGGTCATTGCCGCTCATGGACATCTGTAAGCAACTTCATATAGAACATGGTTTATACCTGAACTCAATCACAGATGCATTGCTACTCCTGAGGAATAAGATGGTCGCCTCATATAAAATGTACCAACAACCAAATACGTATTATTAATGGGAAAGTTTGTGTGTTTGTTACTCTTTGACACAAAAACGGTTCATGGTCGAGTTTCGAATTAATTTTTAGTCTTTAACTCGTTAAAATTCATAAAGTTTATCAAAAAAAATATTAAAATTTAAATTCATAGTTAACTCATTGTTACGTGGTCTGCGGTGCTGACTAGAGTAAGTTTTTGAAGGTATACAATTTGCGTTGAACTTGTTTACTATTATGTATGTATATACGTTTAATATTGAATTTGTTTTTCCATGTCAATGGTCGTAGATAGTACAATGCGAGGGAAAACACAGGGCACAATTAGCTTTTTGGGTACAATACAAAAAAAAACATGTTAAGAATGTAACCTGAATAAAAATAGACAAACTTATGCACACTAGAAATCTCACTTGTATATATACATATTCACGTTATTCTATGCTATGTATAATTCCGTAGCGGTAATTGCGTCCTTGTAAGAAGATTACCAAGAAAAATATACAATAATTGCTTGAAGTCATAGTAATTTATAATACGCTAAAGACGTAGAGTTAGCGTTCTACCCATATAATTACAGTTTAATAAACGTTTTTAATTACGATGCGGTTCAGCTCGCGGTTTTGTCCGCGTGATCTACATATATATAAAACGTACGTACGTAAGTTTATGTATAATGTTACAAATATATGTAAATTGATGTTTTTAGGCAATCATACAGGGGTCAAATAACACGAAGTCCATTTTCAATGACCTTCTGTAGTTATGTCAGCGCAATAAAGGGTCAAGTTTGACAAATGTCTTGGGTTCCAAGTTCAAAGTACATAAAATAATAATAAAATATTTAAATTAAGTAATTAGATCATCAGTAGATCGATTTAATAGATTTTCCATGACATACTAACAAATACAGAAATAGGAAACAAACACATTACAACCTAGAAGTCTATATTCTGCATTACTTCAAAATATTCAATAGACACATCGGTACTGCTATTTAATAACAAAGTACAGGCGAAGTAAAAGAATTTGTACGATAAATAAATATACGTAAATTATTTTATGCATTGCGGAAATACGCTTAGTTTAATTATGTTTGAAAATAAATATATATAATTAATCTGTCCTCACTGCTTTATATTGCGATCCCTGCGTCATAGGTGCCATTAATTTTAATACACCCAGCCTCAGAACCGAGTCCTCAATTTATTACTTAGCCAGGAATCGAACCTGGGAATATATGCGTAAGACGAGTACGCCTCCGCTAGATTAATCAGTATACATGAAATAATTGGATATCCTTTCCAATTATTTCATGTATACTACATATACGGATATTTTGTCCCTATGTCTTTTATTACCTATATCCATAGATTTAATAAATATTGGTGAAATCTTGTTTGTCTATATTTTTGAGTTACATCCAAGTACACCGATATAGTAACTTTGAATGCTTTATGATTAAAATAGTTTTTTTTACCTCATAAAATTGTCAATCGTAACTGAAAGTCACATCTAAATCAGTAAAATAGTTGTTAAAATAAGCAGACTAATAAAATTATGTCATTTCATTTTCATCACATCTTATCTACATGTAATAATCAAAAATGTTGCATGTATGGAAAATATGGCCTAGTAAACTGAAATGCCTTCGGAAATCAACATAAGCTTTATATAGTGCATTACAAGAACAACGTGTACCTTTCAAGTTCGAATTTCAATGCAAATAAAACCGGAATATGTAGGTACTTTTAGTTTACCTTTCATAACTTTATAATATGTTACGATGTTACGCGCTATATAATTTTCTATTACACGGGTAATATTTACGGTAAATTTCACGAGTAATTTTCTATTTCGCTTTCGTTGTTTCTTGTTAATAGTTAAAAAAACACATTCATATACATATTTATACAAAGGTTCATTACCCGTGTTACTACCAATTTTACTACCAGTAGTAACACGGATAATCTTTTTACAGTTGTTACAACTGCAGTTGTTAGTAGTAGCACGGGAAATAAAAAAATACCCTTCTTACTACTAGGTATCTTAAATCTCAAATAAAAATCCATGTAACAAATGTCAATATTCGATATTCGCTACAAGATTTCTCTGAGGTATTTTTTTTGTAAAACGTATAAAAAAAATTAAGAGCAAGAATTTATATTTTCTATAAAAAATCTTATTTTTTTGCTTATAACTCCTTTAATTTTTAATTTAGAGCAAAAGTTCAACATATTTGTAGGCAAAACAATTTGCTACAAATTACGACATCACATTGTTTTTGTAAGATGCATAGTTTTCGAGGTATAGCGAAAAAAATGTTTCCACCCTTTTTTCCAAGATGGCGCCCGGCGGATAAACCCGTGGCGACCCCACAAATTTAAGGTTAAGCTTCTATTGACCCCTCATATATGTCCCAAAAATGAAATTGCGTCCTCTAAAAATGTAATATCCCGTCCTTAAATTGTAACATTTCAATTGACTAAGTGTAAAACAAACTCGCTTCGCACTGTCTGTCCATATGTACCTATGCTTAGATCTTTAGTTTGCTACGGACTTTAATGCAGTTTTTTTTAATAGATATAGTGATTCAAAAGGAAGGTTTTTATGAATACATTCATAATATAGTGAAGAAACTTTGATAATTTTAGATTGTTGATTTTTTGGCGGAACTAGCTGACCCGTCTAACTTAGCCATGTCAGCTGGTAGTCAATAAAACAATTTACCCTGTAAGCGTTTATCAAATAACTGGAAAATAAATGCACGGACGTAAAATATATAATTACGATAAGTAGTAAATAAAAAACTGTTTTTGACTTAAGTTATCAAAAAAAATCCATCTATTGATCTTCAGAGCAAGGTAGCGTAATTTCGACCACAGCATACTACACAGCGTCTAGCATTAGATAATAAAAAGTAATCTGTGTTTGTAATTTTAGTAATTACAAAATTTGTTATGTGACGAATATGAATTCTTGCTGAAGAATAATATATAGTAAAATTTTATTTTTAGCTTTTTCTTTTACATTGTCACTTTTTTAATTTCTGTATTAATTCAATATAAAATATGTCGCAGAATCCAATGGATTGTTATCTGAATGGTCGCCATTGTCTTCCAACATATCGATATTTGTTTAATTCTCAATCAGTGTACGTATTTATTGACAAAACCATCACAAGCGCTATTGACTGATTCCCTGACATTGACAACTGCCGTAGTAATATTCTTTTAATATGAATGAGGTCGTATAGCATAGTAAATTGATTAATTATCTCTAACACGGCCATTCTGATACTCAACGCGCTCTCGCGTTGCTTCTTGTCGTCACATACAGCTTAGATGCCACAGCACTTATGTACTTAACGTACTGTTATAGATGCTCTATGTTCCCTTATTTGCTGACTCCTCACTCCTGCTTTATCATGCTCAGCATTTATTCTCCTTCACCTTCGTCGATACATCCAGACCATCCAGTTAGTCATTCCAACATCCTAATCAACCATTCGTGTCGCCACAAATAAAATCTTTTTTTTTTCTTAAACCCTTTAATCCCGAGGGTCGTAACAGTACAAGCAAAGCATTAAGACTTTCAGCGTTGTTCAGGAGCTGCACTGGGAACACATAGCAAAGCATGGTAGCTTTCAACATCAACCTTAAATCAAGACATATTTGAGCCGAACTTCACTGCAAAGCGTCGGAGCTTTCAACAGAGAGTGAAGGCAAAGCGTTAAAGCTTTCAGCCCACCGTAAAATAAAGCGTAGCAGCTTTCAGCAAAACACCAGGATAAAGCGTAAAGGCTTTCAATCCATCCTTCAATAAAGCGTAACAGCTTTCAGTAAAATACCAGGACAAAGCGTAAACGCTTTCAATCCATCCTTCAATAAAGTGTAGCAGTTTTTAGAAAAACACCAGGACAAAGCGTAAAGGCTTTCAATCCATCCTTCAATAAAGCGTAGCAGCTTTCAATAAAATACCAGGACAAAGCGTAAAGGCTTTCAATCCATCCTTCGATAACGTAGCAGCTTTTGGTTTAAATAAAGCATTTTATCAATCATCAACGAACATAAGCCTTTTATTTACGGAAGTTCACGTTCAACAAACAAATAAAATCATTGAGTTATCATTTCAATTCAAAACAGTGATAACTTAATTCAATACAGCAAATCAAATAAAATTTGGCACACCAAATTAAAATACCAAACTTTTCAGGTGCAATTTTCTCCGTAGTTAAACAAATCTTATCCGTCATGGATCCTACAGGATCAAGATATCCTGAGGTAGAGATATTGAGTCACTCCTGAGATATCAGTTCAACCATGAAGCGCTCAGATCTTAATTATTTTACATGAGCAATAAAGGCAAAAACTCCTCATTTAGCTTAATAATTATTCGGGGTTTCTTTATGAACTAGAGTTAGGTTACCAACTACAAATGGATAAACAGCGGCTAAATCAGCGTTACAACAAATTTTGTCTTTCGTTAACCGCTCGTCCATCCTACTCTTACCCGTTTGTCTGATTTCGAAATGTAGCCTCAGATTCTTAATTTCAGGGAACGTATTTAACTGTCTATTAAGTGTCACAAACTACCAGGCGAATTATTAAGTAAATCTATTCATACCTTGACGTCCGTTGGTGCTGTAAGTTACGATTTTGTCGGGATTTCTAAGCTTTTTTGCATCGATCCCTTATTAACGGTAGTGTCAAAATTTCCACTAGCAAAATTATTCTTGTATTTCTCCAATATGGACTTCAGCCTATCAATATCGTTAGGCTCGGTCAAGTCAGTATTAATTTTATCTAATTCTGTATCTACGTTACAAGGTTGACATGTATTGACACTAACATTGCTTATAATTGCTTATAATTTGCACCGTCTTTATTAAGAGTGATAATTAAACCACGTTCTTAAATAGCTCTCTACCTAAAATTATGTCGTTAATCAAATGTGAATCAACAATCACAAAAGTAACCTCGGTATGCAACCCATCATAATCAGCATACGTAGTCATTTTACAAAATGAAAAGCATGTCACGGAACCAATACCTGTGAGACGGGTAAAAGAAAACTCTTTCTTATTAGATAAACAATCAGCAATTTCCTTTTTAAACAATGAAGATCCTGAACCACTATCAATCAGTGCTTGCAAAGTATAGCCACCAACGCATATTTCAATGAAAGTTTCATTAGAGGATGAACAGACATTGAGCGATTTTGTTTGCAATTTAGAACCTTTTATATCTTTTGACTTTTCTTCGCGTTACTTTGTAATACAAGTAGATTCTGAACCTCCAATTTTGTGGCAGTAAGAACATTGTTTCACATTTGACTTATTACTACATCTATCGACGGACGCGCGAGAACGACTGCTCTCATTATTATTTTTATCAAGCAAAAGTAAACAGTTTCGTCTCAAATGCTCCGTTTTCCTATAATAATGGAAGCGACGCTCGATAAATACCTCTCCTACTCTTGCACGTTTAGGTGTCTCATGTTCACTTCGCGTCTTATCGGAATGTCGCTTAAAATTTTTAATTTTAGGGTACGTATTCAAATGCCAATCAAGTGCCACAAAATTTGTAGGCGTATTTTTAAGCAAATCTGTACGTACCTGAACGTCCGTGATGCCAAAGATCACAACTTCAATCTTTTTGGACTCACCCCAACCGGTGTCCAACCTGTCTATCAGCACTACCTTGTTGGTAGAATACTCGATGTAAGTCGCCGCCTGTTCACTCGTGTACTCCACCATGTCGCGAAGCTTCTAGTAGAAATAAACTGCTGAGTGAGTCGCTCCTTCAATTCTTCCCAAGTCTTGCACAACAAATATGAACGCGCAGCCCATTTCATAGCACGTCCTTGCAAGCGAATGAATGCAGCGTTCCTGGTTTCATAATCTGTCCACGAGTTGTTCTTCATATGATGTTCAATCTCGTCGCACCACTGAGCAGCAGTGAACTGACAATCGTATGGATCAAATGATGGTAGATAAATCTCGTTCGCCTTCAGCTTCCTGGATTCGCCGTCGCTTATAGATTTCCGATTACTCTTCAAGTACGCCATCATATTTTGGAAAAACATATCCCACGTTTCGGGTGAGGATGCGGCATAATATCCTTCGTTGTTAGATGACGATGCACCCGTCGGATTATTTTTTGAGCATCTTGTTCTGAGCGAAAATATTGTTGATTTTGAGTAGCGGGTATCGCGGTAGGCACGTGGGATGATTTATTAATCGATCCCACCGCTGCTGTCGCAGAATCCAATGGATTGTTATCTGAATGGTCGCCATTGTCTTCCAACATATCGATATTTGTTTAATTCTCAATCAGTGTACGTATTTATTGACAAAACCATCACAAGCGCTATTGACTGATTCCCTGACATTGACAACTGCCGTAGTAATATTCTTTTAATATGAATGAGGTCGTATAGCATAGTAAATTGATTAATTATCTCTAACAAATATGTATGTATTTTTTAAATCTGCTGTCAAGAAATAAAAGGCTTATTATTGTTATTAATGTGATGACTGTTCGCATTCGCATTTGAAAAAAATGTGCGAATGTTTTCCAAATATCTAATTATAGTGTTTTATTACAGTGTTTTGCAAAAAAAGTCAATTTTATACAATGTAATTTGACTGTAATTTATCGACAAAAAAAAATTTATTCTCCGGCACCCTACGCTAAAAATTAAAAGAATCAACATTAGCGCCACGCATTCGTGATTGTCGGAAAGGGATATTCGCATTCGCAATCGCGAACGTCGAATAATAACATTCGTTACATCACTGTTACAAACAGATTAATTGTTCATTCATTCATAATTATTCATCAAGATATCAGTACGATTTTTTATGTTTAACAAGTGTTTTTATTAATTACCCACGACTTTATATATGAACACTAGCTCTTACCCGCGGCTTCGCCCGCATGGTCAAAAGGAATTAACAATGAGATGTTTAACATACATAACACATTTCTGGTGAATAAATGTGGTAAATAAAGCGTATATCTTATTATTTCTTAATTCTTTATACCATTACCTAATATAAAATCAAACCAACAATTTATCCAGCACGAATTTAAAATTGCGTTGAATTTATTAGGTGCCTTTGACTTAAATAAATTGAAACATGTAGAATTTGATAGTGCAATTCAGAATTTTACTAATGACATCTATTAACAAAGTCTGGATCTACTAAATAACTAGCAACCAACAAAACAACGATATTCTTATGGGAATGAGAGAGCACGGTAAAAGTAGCCTACGTTACTCTCCGTCCTTCTAACTATTTCCCAACATAAAAACCATATCATATAATAGCTATGCGGCGACGTGAAAGAGGAACAAACGAAACACACTTTCACATTTATAATATCAATATTAAAAATAGTATGGATAGCATGGATGGATTGTAATGCAAATATTTTGCCCCTACGGGGGGTGGAATATCGGAAGATCTTTTTTAGCGGTTGCTTACGTCGTTTAAGTTTCATGATTTAAGCGTAAAGTGAGAATACTTTGGCTTTTATGTATGAACTGAATATATTATATCATATTCATCATTATTGAATTCGGTTGACTCATATATCAAATTAGTAAATCCAGATAGTTATTTTTCAAAAATATTAGCAGATGTATATTTTCTTTTTAAGCCCTTTTAAGGTTTTAAATTTATTTCAATTGTTTTTGTGTAGTAATTTATAGCGTCCGGTTGTACGCCGTAAAAAAAATAATTCAGAGTATCAATTTTTTTGACAGAGGAACGAAAAAAGGTTTGTGTTTTTGATATATTACTTTTAATTTATACTAATTGTAATTATTTGAATTTAATTCTAATAAACTACTAAGGTGTCTATGCAAATTGGTTACGTGGCAAAAAATCGTATTTTTATTATACTCTATTTTTTATTGACAGCTGGGGATTTCATCCTTTGGACAAACATATAGTATCGTTTGCGTTATAAGGAAATATGTTTGAAGGCTAGCTCCTTTTATTATATTTCCTATGTATAGCTGAGCCGATTGCCATATTTCGCTCATCGACACTTACTACTACAAATTTATATATTTTTTGTTTAAGCATCACGCAAACTTATTTGATAAATTTAGAACAAAGTTTTATTTATAATAGTTTATAATTAGATTTAAAACTACATAAACAAATAAGTTAGGTTTTATGTTTGCCACAATGATTCATTCAATGTTATCCACATTAGGGTGTTTGTCCACATGGTATAAGTATGGAAAGTGGGTAAGGGACTTACGAGATCAAAGCTATGAACTATGAATGAACTATGAATGAATGAACTATGAAATTATTTGACCGATTCCATCAAAGCCAAGCACATAGGGTTGTTATGAAAATCCTATAGTTACGCCGGATGTGGATTTAAAACTCGCTCCAGTCGTTTTAATCCTTAGCTCGCATTATTCCATACAAATAGCTTTACATCTTATACGAAAACTAAGAAATCCTATTGATGATTTGACAGTCCATAGCTTAGTTATCCAGATGAAATAACATAAAGAAAAATGCAAGATTCAAGTAGTGTTTGAAGTACAATTGTATTAAAAACAGAAGGTACAATCAGTGTAGTTCGACCAGGGAGGTACCACTTCCACACTTATTTTTAGCATGTATTCTTACGTTTTGGTGAAAGGGTGTGTTTGCCGGCTTAATTTTATATAAGGCAACCAGAAACCTAGGAATTAGCAACGCATCTGTGATTGACTACAGATGGATAAATAAACCTTGTTTTATATAAATTTGCTTACAGATGTGCATAGGCGGCAGTCACCGCTTACCATAACATGGACAGCATATACGTTAGCTACTTCAATCGAATAAAAAATAAAAAAAGGAGTAGGCGTTTGTGTTTTTTATTAAATAGAACAGATTTTACGAATAATACTAGGTAATCAATTAGGTCCAATTTCGTCCAAGAATTCGGACTATGGCCTATAACTCTCTTATTTTGAGAGAAGACGTGTGTTGACGATGACGACGACGACTAGGTACCTATTCTATATATTAATACGTGAAGCAAAAACTTATGATCCGTTTTTAAGATACTTGCCGCAGACGGAGGAGTATGAAATTACGCACGGTTATAGTTGTCGTAGAGAAGGATTACGCAATGCTAATATTTTTTTAAATAATGCATATATCATACATAAAAGCAACTAAAACACATTACACACACTACCGTGCAATTGTTACAAATACATAATAGTAAACGAAATAGAACATTCAATGTCTTGCTATGAAAACACATAACGTCAAAAATTACAGATATCTTTGTCAAAATACCCACTATTGCTTTTAAATGCAGTTTAGCTAATTAAACCTGTTTTTACTTTTAACGGGTGCGTTTAAAATAACTTGAAAACGATTACAATATATTTTAATTTGAGGAATCTTCGTGACACTTTGGATAATATGAAGTTTGGTTTTTTAATTTAAATTACAATCGAATTTTGACCGTTGTGACGCGTCACTAGTTAGTTTCAATTACAAGATTAGACGACAAACGTCACAGTTGAAAGTAAATAAAAGCTCGTAATTACAAGCAAAGGAGTTTTTACATACAATTAAAGTAAATGAGTTTAATCATAGAATATCAAACTTCGTGGATGATAGACTTATGAATTTTCTAGTAGCTATTTACTTTTTGTTTAAATACAAAATTGTACATAAAACTGGCACCTTGAATAGTATAATTAATAAATATAAAGATAATAAGTATCTAATTACTTGAGATAACCGTGCTTGGGAAGTTGGTAATTAAACTATTGATAGTGATTGTTCGAGTATTTATATTAATGTATCCTTTAATGTATTCATATAATATTATATCATATTATTGTATAATACATTTTTGATAAATGCTTAATTTTTACGTACTTTTAAATGACGTAAGTAACACTTCCATACATATTTTTAAAACAGAACTGAAAATAAGTATAAAAGTATTCTAAAAACCCATACAGGGGTATGCTTATAACGAAAAAAAATAGATTTTTTCATTATAAAGCATGTCGTTAAACATATAACAGTTATCATTATTATGCAATCGTTAAAATCCACGTCCAGCGTAGAGTCTGTGTGGTTTCTGGCTCATTTTTATTTGAAGCGAACATCTTAGTCTTCAAGAGTAGCAATGCATCTTAGATTTACTTCATGTAGAATCCCTGTTCTATATAAAGCTTATAACAGATTGCCATGGGTAGCAGCGACTACTCACCATCAGATGGACTGCATGCTTGTTTGCTATTGAAATGGTTAATAAGTCGCGTACAGTATAAAGATACGCGACTTTTTGATAATGCAAAATTGAAAATGCAAATGTATACATTTGTACAAGACTGAGAAATCTATGTAAATATCAACTAGGCATTAATCGATGGCAATCCCGTAATCTACATTTAAATCTATTTTTGTCGTCAATCCATTATTGGCCCACTACTGGGCACGCGTAGAACCGGGCCCGGCAGTCTCAGAGTGAGATTTTCAGGCGCTAGCCAAGTGCGAATAGGTATTCGAATAGATTTCACTCATCCTTGAGAACATTTTTTAAGAAACTCTCAGTTCAGGTTTCAGCGTAAAGTCGTGATAGAC
Source organism: Spicauda simplicius (assembly GCA_949699795.1). NCBI lineage: Eukaryota > Metazoa > Arthropoda > Insecta > Lepidoptera > Hesperiidae > Spicauda > Spicauda simplicius. Next base: position 17,981,731 of record OX453060.1, on the reverse strand, counting down.
TATTTCTAATACGTACATAATTTTAGAAAAAATGAGCGGTGCTTTCTTAGGATCTGACTCGGACTTTCAATGGGAAAGTCCGAGTATCGAGAGAGCAAATTTCAACATTTCGACCATTATACTATCATTACTCATATGTTTTTTTACTCGATGTAATAGAAATACCTGATATAATAGAAATTCGATACAACACGTACCGTTCAATCTATTGCTTCCTCACCTCTTAGGTCACCTTAGGTGGTATTTTAAAAATAAAAAAACACAAACGCCTTATGCATTTTATATCCATAGTGTGCACTGTGCACATGAGTTTACATAACTAAGATTTACTCATTACGTTTTCTGGTTCATTCATTTTTAGTAAAGGTGCACATAACGGTAGAGTTAGTAGGATCTCGTAACGCCAACATGGACATGGTATGCCATGACTCCTCATACTTACGTTTTACTATTAGTTTAAGTGTACAGCTAATTATATAGATAAAATTATGATATTATTAGTGATAAACACCGCATATTATTGAAATGTAGAATAAATAAAATTTATATTAGTTTTGCTTATAATTGATATATCATACAGCAATGGTCCTATGCCCCGTTTAAAACAAAAGCTTTTTTGCCTTATTTTCGAAACCTGTTCGTTTGAAGATGTATTATTTACGGTTTGTGCATAAAGACTTGATAACGGGATAAATAAGTTATTTGCGATTAATTCGTAAGTCATACTCAAATTATAATTAGATAACTTTGAAATAAGAGAAACATTTTAAGACATTCGTTGAGATTCGATCTGATCTGAGAGAGGTACGATCTCTCTTGGCTTTGTTTCTATACAATATTATGTACCTACGTTTAAAACTTAAATTGTATGTTTTTGTATAAATAAATGTCTAAAATAATTTAGATGTTTCAACGGGGACCCTTAGTATTTAAAATAAACAAATCCAAGTTTTGTTGCTTTATGGCGAATGCATGATGAAAGTTAATAGTAGGTACACGATAAAAGTAATTCGATATATTTTACGGCATCGTAATTTACGTATACAGTTTTGGCATAGGTATGTCTCCCGCCAGTCCACGTTAACGGGAAACGGTCGTGTTCCCGTAGTTCGGAGCTTACATATATCGAGGATGTTAGGAATATTTTGTCAGCGTGATTTAGAATACTAGTTGCGCCATCTCTTGACGACTTGCGAGAAGTCGTAACATCATCGCTGCTCAGTCCGGAGGTCGGTAATTGTAATGATACGATCTTTTATAGGCTTCGCGTGTTAGTATCTTGATGTAGCTTCTGTCTGCGGTGAGTTGAAATAAGACAGTATGAGGAGATGATATGGGTGCGGAAGCGGTGGTTTGCTCCTTTTATCTACAGTGACATAAGATGAGGGTGGAGAGAACTGTGAATATAAATTGGGCTAGTCAAATAGTTCGTATAATTGATGGCAGCAGGTGGATCGTGAAAAGAAAACGTATTACGATGTGGTGCGATGCATCTGATGAGTTTGTAACCGAGTGTTGTGAGGTAATAATCCATTCAAGTACATATTTATACTGTCATTCGAACTTTATGGATGGTGCCAATCTACTACATTGGCACCATCCATAAAGTTCGGATGACATGTGTTCCTGTCCGGGTTATCACTGTCTAGAGAGCAACTATCCGTATTCAACTCGGACTGCTTGTATACTTGTATACATGAAGGATATTAGAAATATTTTAATAGCGTGATTTAAAACACGTGAAGCGCCATCTATTGATGAGTCTCGGGAAGTCGCTACACAGTCATTAATTACATGACGTAATATATCTACTATGAAGTTTTGATATGTGAAGGTGGATAAATATGTGACTCGTCTAACAGTAAGCGTTTTCATATAAGTCAGAACAATTACATGTTTTGTAGTTATGTCATAAAAACCTATTTAACTTAACTTAACGAATTTTACATTAAAGGTAAAAATATTATATATCATAGATATGGTATACTTTACGAAAGAAAGTAACGCCTTAAGAAATGACTATATTGATTATATATTTTTTTAATAATTAATGTTTATTTAAAGTAGTTTTCGAATATTATTTTTAAACAAGGCAGGTTTTTAAGTTTAGTATAATATGTTTTAGTGCAGCTGGTAAAGAGCATTGTGAATGCCAGCACTGTTATTAAGTAAGCACGTAATTGCCCTGTATTTAACTCTTATAAGTAAGATTAGATCTTTCGTCAGCTCTTAAAAGTCTCGGATTGCGTTTACCTTTTATTTTGATAAACATATTATAAGAATAATTTAACAGGAAGACGTACGCCACTAGCCACGACTGCCATGACTTAATTATTTAGTTAATTTTTTTTTTTTTTTGAAAATAAGAAACGACATTTCAAGTTTATTATTCCACCAAATATATCTTTCTTCACAAAATATATTCAGACATGTCAAATTAAACAGACATGTCAAATAAAAATAAAAAACTAAATAATTAAAGAAAACCTATTTTCTTTATATATATTGTAGATCAGTTGAGATCTGTTCACCAAAGCCGAGGGACTATAGGTAAGCGTACTTTTCATAATTGAACCAGGAGTCTCATAACAGTACATATACCTGTTTTGCCATACTTTTTAGCAAATTACAATAAATTAAGGTAGAACGTGTAGTGATATTATAAATGACGGATACTAAAGTCACACGCCTTTATTACACGTGTATTTAATTACCATGTTATCCGCAATTGCACTATTTCCGTCAAAAAGGAAGAATGGGAATGATAAATATCATTGTAATTATACCATCAAATAGTTTGGCGTGATTTACTCTTCCGCTCGTCGCTAATACTTTAACCTTCGCGTCGATTTAGACATAGCGCACAGTTACAAATAACATATGATATTTTTAGTAGTTCTTTAGGTCATTAACCGTTTAGAGACTCCGCACTCGAGACCTCGCTGACCTTTTAATGCAAGCGCATCTCTTCTAAATGTCAAATTATTGAGTAATTATTTCTGCTCAAGCAGCCTCTAATACGATTGTCGCAATCCTTTAGAGGTATAAAGCATATCAATATGAGAATTCGTTATCCTAAGTATTGTTAAGGAAAATACTGTTCGTATTTTGTTTAATATGTTGATTGTCTCTAACTAAAATTATAGTTCTTACATTATTCTGCCTCAAATGAGCAACTCTAGTTCATTGACATTACGACAACCTTGAGTATTTTATCACTAAGCACTGTGAGTTTTTATAAATTTGAAGGAAATTGCAAGAATTATTTGAAAGATGCGCTTACTCAAACGGGGTCTAATCTAAGGAAAGAAGGTCTTGTGGAATGAAATACAAATAATAATCGGATAGTGATTTGGCGCTGATAAAGTATTTTATTATTTAATTATAACAACACAACACATTTAGGGGGGGAAATATTTAAAAGGGGCTTCCAGGGTGCGGGCGGCTAGAGAAAGAGCTTGAACCGTTCAGTCAAGCCAGCCCGGGAAAGACGTCGGTATGTGTGGTCACAGGTCCGCCGTAAAGACTAGACGGGGCGGTGGGCCCACCCGCCCATCTGAGAAGAGCCCGATGGGGCAAAGCGCTCAGAGGATTTCGGCAGCGGTCCTGTGGAGGTCACAGAGTCCTCTTTATAGCGCAGAAGACAGCCACCGGGGAGGTTTAATGCGGTAAAAATCACACATAATCCTGCGTCGCTCCCACGGCGTTGGGTATCTTTTGAAGGTTTCCCCCTCGAGAACAAAAAAAATATTTTGCAGTGTTCTTCAAAATCATAAAAAGATTCATTCGACACGATTTTTTGTACAAGTGATAACGAACACATATTTTTATGAAATTATGAATTTCGTTCTTTAGGTCATTAACCGTTTCATCATCTTGTATACTTACCTATTTTTTTACCACTCGGGTTTGTACTCGCTATCACATTTGCCCATAGCACAGATAAATCAAATATAAGTTTATGAATGTAGAAGCTGTATTATTACTATTGAATTCGTTTATCATAAAAAGATTTTATGTAAGTTTCTTTGATATAATCTATAATAGTACGTAGCATTAAAATTGAGTAATGTAAATGGAGTTTAGCAACCATGTACTTCATGGGTAATGTGGTCATTGATGGTAGAGGTAGACCTGTTAAGTAGGAAGTGTTGCAAGTCCAGCCATTTGACCTGAAGAAGGCCAGATGGGAAAGGCAAACACCGTATACAGAAACACGCTTCGTAAGAGGTTATATGCTCTGTTCGCGTTAATAAATTAATTTTAAATAACAAATCATGGTACTGTCATGGACATCTGTCCGTGGGTGGCAGTGACCACTTGCAGGTAGACTTCACGCTCGTTTGATACTTCAATCAGATAATAAACAGAATATTTGGTGTGCTAACCTTAGGTTTGACTCAAAAAATTCTGGGGTTTACGTCCATAGATGGCAGAAGCCTCTTGCTATCTGGTCAGTGCTAGTTTGTTACTTCTAAATATAGATGAGAATAGTATAGTATAAAATACGTTTATTCGTTGAACATTCATTTGCACGTAGGCGATTTATTTTATGCATAAAGGTATGCATATATAGGTGATCTTTATTAGTATAATTATCATTAAGGCATTTTAAATATCCTACTGAACGAATGTTACATTGTTACCGTTGACGATAACCAAGTTGGAGAAAGTGAATGTGTCTAATCATACCCTACAATGATATCCATAATAATTGATACTATGGAATTAACTATTTATTAAGATTTATTGTTAGAAAGAACTTCGTGGTTGTTATATTTTTAGCAAGCAATTTTCTTTATTTGGTGTTTGTTTCGACGATGGTACGTATCGGGTTGATATTATAACATAGGGTCGATCTGATACGGTATCACGACTCATATCTTCCTGACTGTACGGTTAATGTAATATCGCACGAGATATTTTGTATCGCGGGATACAAGAGTAAAAGGAAAATTTTACTTTGACTTTCCTGCTAAACCACTTGTGAACAATAAAGAATACCTCTCAGTCGTATTATTCACTGGTACCATAATCTAAATTAAATAACAATTTTTATTTGTAAGTCTTAAGCCAAGGATACACTAACGGAGAAATGTCCGGCAACATGTAGCGGCGACATGTCAAGCAAAGCCGGTCGAATTTGCGTGACATATATGGCGACAACGCGCGACTTGTGTCCGCAGCGCTGACCGATGTTGCCGGACATGTCGACCAAAGTCCGGCAATGTCGCACTGCTTCACCCAACGTAGCTGGGGACAGGTGTCGCCAGGACATTTGTCCCCTAGTGTATCCTTGGCTTTATAGTTACGCCGTAAGTCCATTACGGTCTCAAAGTTCAGCACGGCACAACTTAATTTGTGGACTTCACATAATTTTAAGAACTTTCCTCTTTTAAAGAAATCTCAGGCTGTAAGTTTGCTTATCATGTTTCCTTCTCTTAAATTGAGTGGGATTCGGACCTCGGTCGCTCCCTTTAAGACGCCGTGTTTTAACTATTAGACTATCACTACAATGGTTTCGCTTACATCAAATCCACTCTTTTCTCATTACGACACCAACATTGTTTAGTTTTTCCGAATTACGCGGCATAGATTTCTCCTTAGGTCATTCTCACAAGAAAACAAACACGAGCATAACCCTTCTCTTTTGGGTCGCCGGTTCGTACCTCTAATATGCAATGCAAAGAACTAATAAGCTGTCTGTGCATTTAATTTAGTAAGTGACAAAAGAATAAAAAATATAGAATGTCGCATTCTACATATAGTCATAGTCATGTTGCGGGTGTGAACAAAATTTACTCGAGTAATATTTTGATACGCTTAAGTAAGTTTTTTATGTTTACTCATTTAAATGTATATCTGGTTTGTTTCATATTAAATGACGACTTCTAATGTCTAAGAGAGAAAAAAATAAGTTAATTTTATGTTTAGTGAAAGATTAATTCAAGGGTTTAATTTTTTTCTCATATTTTTTTCGTTTTATGCAGACGACGTTGCGGGTGAGGCTTGTACATTATAAAATGTTCAAACATTGCCACTTGCAACCTGTCTTCCGCATACTGCGAATATTTCACGCCGCCAGTGAGGCAAACGGTGACAGCGGCGCGCCGGCATAGAATAAGGCGGGAAGAGGAGCATTGTGAAACTTATTTTAATGCCTATACTTCGGCTTACGAAATAATGAATAGGTACTGATCATGTAAATCTAAGTTGCAAAGGAATATCTTTTGCGTTACTTGTATTTGTAGAAATGGTGCGTTGATTTGTATTGGCATAAATGTATTTGTTTTAATTTGTAGTAAAAGTATTTCCGATAAGTAAATATTGTTTATATAGGTTTGTAAAGCATAATTTTCTACAAAAACTACATATTGTTTATATTGCAAGTACTGTTGTAGCCGTATAATAATACATATATCAAGATTTAATATAAATATATCTACTTAGGTAGATATAGCAATACGCTGTTTGTTGATAACATAACCACAAGTAAAAAATTCGACTCGCAATATGTAAACCCGTAAATTATAATTCAAAACTTAAAAAGACGTAATTTGTATTTAATATTGTTACGACGTATTCAATATTATTTATTTTGATTCTATAGAAAATGCTAAATTGCTAATTCTGTTTTCCTTGTTATAACAAAACTAAACGCCTGATAAGTGCCGAGTGCGTGTTCTACATAAACATGCTCTGTGCAAACGAGCCGTGAAACCTGCAGGCCTTCAGGTCGGGCGTACGGTTGACGACTCCGATTCATACGAACCCTGTCCCAAATACCTCTGAGATAATTGTATTCAATTGTTTGTAAGTGAAATAATAGACAGCTAATAAAAGATTTATCTGATGTTCGTAAAGTAAATGTTTATTTTTATTTACGTATATGTGGTAGAAGTAGTTTTAGTTTCGTTATAGGTTTTTACGAACCAGAGACAGTAAGCGTGCACGCAGACAAATGTCCTCAACTTATCTTAAGTTGAGTAGCTACCTTTGCATTTTTTCCCTTTTATCAGTTTAATGTAGTAAACGAGCATGCAATTTACTGATGGTAAATTGTTACTGCTACCCATCTCGTCAACCCATTATTGTCCCACTGCTAGACACGGGTCTTCTCTTAGAATGAGAGATATAAGGCCATAGTTTACCGCGCTGGATAATTGCGAATTGGTGGACTTCACACACCTCCAAAAACCTTTTTTTTTAAAGAACTCTCGTATGTCTATACCCTTCTATTCGATGAACGTTCAACCTACATTTTTTCACGATGTTTCCTATAATCGAAAAGCAGTGATAATTAATTTTAGGGCAAATTTCAACCATTGGGCTATCACTGCTCTCCTACCCATGGCTATCTGTCTATAAACCAACTTCATATAGAACAGGGATTTAATTAGAAGTCAATCACAGATGCGTCGCTACTTCTGTGAATTGAGATGGTCACGGCCTTACTTAAGTTGGCAACCGCATATTTTCATCAAAATCAACTATAACTATTACTCAATTATTACTAGCTCAAAATATGTAAAACTATAGTAGGTCCCCGGTCGAGCTATATTCGTTCTACCTCTTGATTTAAGAAATTTGTCCGCCTGTATTGGTAAACATGCGGATAAATTTAATCATTATCTAATTCTGTCGTTTAAAAATATTTGTGAAATCATAAATACTTCTACAGATATTTGTTTGCATTAATATTACATTGCTTAACTTGACTAAAACAAGTTAATATTGTTATACAAGACGTTATATTTGTGTTATTTGTAAAATATATACGCAACTTGATTATGTAAGGTAAGTACTAGTTATCAAAAATTTTGACAGAGGCGTATTGATCAAGTTATGTTGTTTATGTAGTAATGAACCTATTTAAATCTAAATTGAGTACAACCACTTATACATAGCTTTACTTGTAAATAAGAAAATGTTTGTATCTCGATCAATCTACCAATAATGTAAAGAAATAGCCCCAAATGTTCATGTAATTCTGATTGTATCTGCTAACAAGAAGAGTTAACAATAGTATTTTAAAAATGTAATTTTCTTCTTTAGAAGTCTATTCAGTGTTACCTCGAATAGGTCTGCTACTCTGTTAGAGATCAGCTGTTTAATAAAGAACGGTGTTACAACACATAACATCATAAACTGGATTATGCTCCAAGTCAGATATACTTTTTTAAACGATGAATTCGTAAAACACCTTCTTTATTTTTATAAGAATGAAGTACTATACATTCATTCCACCTGATGATTTCTGGTAACTGCCGCCCATGGACATTTGCAAATAACTTGATATTTATTAAGGGTTCTATCTGAAGTCAAACATTGACGCGTTGCCACAACCAAGAAATAAGATGTTTCGACTTCCACTGAAAAGGAAGAACTGCTTTACAATAGTAGTATATATGGTGGACTGTATGGTGCGTGTGGCTATATAGTCCATCATATACATTATTACGGCACATGATTATCTAAAATCATCCGAAGAATGAATTAGATTTGGAAGCTGTAATCAATATCAGTTGGGCTGATTTCGCCTTCAGATACAAAATTTCAGCACGTTTCTATGAAATACAAATTGTCTTCTTTGTGTCTCCCTTTTCTTAGATGTATGGTATATACATGGCAAAAGTATGTAGTGTGAAGTATGTAGTGTGAAAAATAAAATAGAAGTACTGAACAACATGAGCAGTCCATCTGATTGTAAGTGACCACTGCCACCAATGGTCACCTGTAATCGATCCAGATAACATCAGAGCCTTGCCTTAGTCATACAGAATACAGCAAAACCGCTAAGAAGGAAGCTGGAAGAAATTTCATCTTGAAATAAGTAGTCCTTTGTACTTAAGTTTATAATGTCTGTTTTTTATGTGTTGTTTGTGTACAAAAATTATAAAATAAATAAATAAAATAACATTAGAAAAATAGATGTAGGCAGAAATAGATGTGATTGGTGCTTCCTAGGACAACCCACAAAAAGTTCTTTAAAACTAAAACAAACTCAAAAACATGACTGCTTTGTCATGACAGACGATTACGTAACAGTAAAAAACTGTAGATGTCTGCTTTACCGACAATTTGCTAATTGTGATTACCGTAATGAATGGGATCGTTGATGCGGCAAATTCCTCAGAAATAGCTATTCTGCAAATTGTATTGTGGATGTCATAGATACAATTACAGGTGATTACTTTAAGAAGTAATTAGCGTATTAGCTAATGCATGATGTAAACATTACAAAAGTAATTAATTTTCTCTAACGATTTCTTGAAATATTTGTAAATTTTTAAATCGTTAGTGCAATTCTTGCAAAATAATGCTTAATAGTAAAACCACCTGCATATTTACTACTACTATATACTAGCTATGTTTTTCAAATTTGATATTATATACTTCATTAAAAAAATTGAGTGTTTTAATTGTTTTGAATTGTATACGTATTACAAAATATATATTTATATTATATCTATTGTCTGTCATATGATTGATATAGTAAATTATTTTATACCTAATTTAGGTTAGTAGTGCAAAGTAACCATTAAAAACAAGTTATTTTTGTACCTGATTTTGTAAGTATGTAAATGAGGTATCTGACATAATATCTTTTACAACAATTCGAACTATCCTTCGAATATACTTCGAATATACATAGAGTATATGATTAGTATAGTATGTACTATACTACAATAATCAATTTCATAGAATATTTTCGTGTATTTTTAGTGTTTATCCCATTGAAGTCCTAAGGGCATGCAGTCTACCTAATGGTAAGTGGTCACTACCGCCCACGGTCATCTGTAAGCAAATTAATAGAGAACAAGGTTTCTATCTGAAGTCAATCACAGATGCATTCTTACTCCCAAGAACTAAGATGATTGCCTCATAAAATTGTGATCGGGAAACCACATTCTTACGCCGAAACACAAGAACCATGTATTTCACTTGAGATAAAAGTGTAATGGTGATACCTCCCCGGTAGAACTACACTGGATCCGCAACTGGGAAAACTTATTGAAAGTATAGACTTATTTAATGAGGCTTTTTAATTTAGTTTGTAGGGGTAGAAAAATGTATTAGTGGAAAGATAATACTACAAATCTGTCCGAGTTTCGTTAGAGATGCCCATGAGTGGCAATAACTGGTAAGAAGGGCCACCAAATTAAGACTTTAATTTTGTGACCGCGTTTTATTTTTGTGACATAAGGTAATACATTGTTCTACATTATGATGTAGAGAACTACCCTTGGGTAATGGGCACAATTTGACCGAATAACAGTAAGGGCTCCAAGTATATAAAAACGTAATTATTATTATCACTTGTTTTCACAACTTTAAACTTTCTGTGGTACCTTCATGAGTTAAATAATCTTTATACATAATATACGTATGTTAAAACTTGTATTAACAATTTAACCTTTGCTTCCTTTAAGGCTGACAGCACACATTTATTGCCAGCAACAATCATTAAACATTTGGTGAACAGACCGCCCCTTAGTGGCATTTTGAAAATTTCAATCAGAATTCCTAACTTTATACGCTGTAACTTGTGACAATAATTGGATATCTGTTGTGCAATTTGCGCTGACAAAATACTTCATTTTTTGTCAACGCCAGGCTCCATATTGGTTAACTGTTAAATAATTAACGAAGTATCGAGCCGTTTTCGTTCATAGTATTTTGTAGAATGCATTACGATATATCATATAAAATAATTCGGTAACAGAAAATAGAGTAATATTGATTTTTGGTGCTGATTAAACGATTATTCTCGTAATACTTATTATTCTCGTAATAATGATTGAAATCAATTTCTGTTAGTTCACGTGTTTTTTTATTTTTTTAATGAAAACTTCGATGATATAATTTATGTACATGAGATATATCATGTATATAGTGTTCCTATTAAATATATTAGATTTTCAACAATTTGCATTTAAAAAGTGTAAAAACATATTACTGTCTATTAACAACAGCATTAAGGGCTGTTATATTCTAGTTTAAAGGATGTGCTTAGGGACATACATTTACGAGTAGTAGTTCCAGGCTAGAGGCATCTGTGGCCTATATTAGGGACGATTCCTGATTTTGAGCTGGATAGATTACAGATACCTATAAGCACGCATGACTCACCATAACTTACCATCAGGTGGACTGCATACTGGACCAGACTTTGGTCGTTTAAATTAAAAATAGGTACAATATAACTAGAAGTAATAAAAAAAAGGAAATAGCTTAGTCGTTATCTTCATAATTTAGCTAAATTTGATCGGATGATAGAATTTTGTCTTAAATAAACAAAAGGAAATAATATAAATACTGAAACAATATTTCTTCACGCGAGTGATACATTGTTCGATGCGTGAGAACTGCAGTGCCTTCACAGGAAGGAAATAAATATAATTATTCATTTTTATCTCTTGGTTCGTCAAACCCATGAACCTTCAGATAGATACCTGTCTTCCTACTAGCTGAATGAGCAAGGCTCAATTGTGTGTGAAAGATCTAATCATACGTATTATATTAAATTATGCAATTATAATACATAACATTATGCAATGGTTTTGTAACGTATCGATGCTGATAAATATTTTTCTATTTCGAATCAATGGAAATAAAAAATTGCAAATGAAATCCACAGTTGCAGTGATCGATTTAAATTTGTAAATTTAATATGTGGTTTGGAATAAAACTTATAAATAAAAGAAAAAGTTGATTGTCTTTACGTAGACTTAAAAAATCTTCTCTACTTTCTTTAATAAAAATACCTGTAACTTTACTTTTTATAGACGTCGCATTTCTCACCCTGAAATAGTTTTTTTATCTAAGGTTAAAAAAATATATACCTAAAATAAGAATCTATTCGTACATATGTTTACTAGTACCTATTTATAAGAATTTCATGCAGAAAAATAAAGATAACCAGTAATGGTTGATCAGTTATGATCAATAAGAGCTTCACAGCTATTTTTCACTTATTATTATAATTGATATTATATTGCAGTTACGGCAGTTGCACGTGCCTTTTTTATAACAATTTCGACTCTCCTAGTATTGAATCTTAGATTTAATCTTCAAATTCGTATTTTTTATTTGTAAATGATTGCTCATAATATTGAAGAGAAACTTAAGATAACGTTGCAACGAAAGCACCAGTAGAATTCAAAATAATATTCTACATAGGTACATGCATACTTACATGTTTTTGGCAGGTATTGGATTGTAAACTAAATATATTATTAAATATAAAACAGACTTAAATGATATCTATTTTACCAATTCTTTACAATTTTTGTAAAGAAAAATGTTCAAACTATAATGAAGTTTAATGAGGGGCTAATAACAAATTTTAATACTATGCAAAATAAACAAATTCTGTATAAGTTATGCACTGTACGCGATATTTGTTTACTATTGTTACATAGGATCGTAAAGATTAGAAATCAAAAACAACGAATTTCATTTTATGTGTCTGATAGAAGTTATACGTAAAAATGCTTATAAAACTGGAGTTGAGAGACTTATAAAAAGTAATAAATAAAATATAACTTATTGAAAACTGTTTAAGGTATTTCAATCAAGCGCATGTGATTAAACATCATGTATAACTTTGTGGATTACAAAACGGTAATGTACACAACTGCACTTAAAGGTCATAAATCCATAGCCAGTTATCGGTAAGCACATCAATATCGTAAACTTAACTTTATCATATAAATTAAATAAGTCTTGCATTTATATTAACAAACTATTTTATATTCGCTGCATTTAATAAATTAACGATCACCTTTTTCAATATCCAAAAAAATGAATATTTTTTTTAATTAGTTTGAAAAAGAATGTCTTACATTTAAATGTAGAGAGCATTGGGTCAAGGTTAGTTTACATTAAAATATCTTCTGAAATACCAGATCGTCAAAAAACATTTATCACTGAATTTAGCACTAGCACCTCGTTAACATTTTAGGATTTAAAAATAACCGATATTTTATGCTGATGCCATAAAAATTCAATCTATATCATTCATATTTATGAACGTCGGTGTCGCGGCTTCGTCTTTAAAGTCGAATTAAAATATGAAATCAATGTAAACTAAAGAGACGTGTGTCTCGCGTCGTTGTTTGCCATCGTCACGGGATGGCCCGCGCCAGGCAGGATGAGGAGCGCGGGGCCAGTGCGGGCGGCGAGACTTTTCACCGTCGGTGCGCGTACGCCTACCCGATATAAAAGCCTCAACCGCCCATTCACCCGCTCGCAGTGTGTGCTCGAACGTTACAGTGTCCACTACTCCCGCGCAAGGACTTAGTTAATCATGAATTCACGGTGTTTATTAGTGCTAGCAGCCGCCCTCGGCGTGGGTACGTAGAATTTAAACTATTTAGGGTGCGGCGAGCGAGCGGACAGTGCAGTGATTGACGAAACGGTCGGCGCTGTGTATTAGCATGCGACGTCATGGATCGTTCTCAGTAATTGCTATCTGTACGCGAAAGCTGTCGAAGTGCGATCGATATCAGTTTCCACGCGTTGCATTGTACGTTCGCAATGAGTGTTCGATAGAAATTGCAGGTGGCGTCGTGGAACGCTGATACCGTGTGGGTTGTCTTTGGACATGCATGGAGTTTTCGTAACGCGATCGTAATGTGTCATCCATTTGCATCTCGTTACGTATTTGAAACTAGAGTAGTGCTTGTGACGATTTATTTGCGAATATAAAATAAATAATGTAATTTATACTTAGTTGAACAGATTATATTTCAAGGTTTCATTTAATATTTAAAAGATTTGTTTACGAGACAGCTTTTCTTGTTCGCTCAGCTTTCCCGCCCGCCTCGAGATATGAATGTAATTTGTAAAGAAAGCAGCTTTGATCAACCGTGAAGTTATGAGATCATGTCATTATTAAAACCGTGAGCTTCAATCCTTAGTGTTTAATATTTCTTATTCATATTGATATGCCAAATAAATTTCACACTATATTAATTACTTATGTATAAAATTAAATAAAAATAATATATCAAAAAGTTTCTTGAAGTTAAGTTACCTCTAGCATAACACATCTAGAACTCAGCGATGACTATATATTATCTAAACACATTTTTAAACACAAAGTCCCAAATAAATTTTCACCTTCCCAAAATATATTTTCGTATGTAATTATTACTTTTATATATAACGATACATAAAAGATGATTCAGCTTAATAATGAATAATTGTTATGTTGTATGCGTCTACGTAATGTTGAGATGAGGTAATTAATGCTAATGGTCTTATTAAACTTTCTACTCATTCTGAACTAGTTGCATAAGAACTGCAAGATCATTCGTCACTAAGACCGTGTTCACACATAGCTGAGAATAACTCAGCTGTAACGTGATGCGAAATTCAACATATATCATTTCGAAACCATCAATATTTATTTACGTACTTAAAATGAAAGTGTTTGTTTGATCCATCCATCCATCAGCCTTTTGAGGTCTACTGCTGGACATAGGCCTCCCCTAAATGACACCACTCCAACTGGTCCTGTGCCTTCTGAATTCAACGGTTTCCCGTTTACTACATTTCTTTTATGGTAATTTACACATAACAATAAATATTTGACAACGTATCTGTCTCTGTGTAGTACACAAGCTATTGAATTGATCTTCAGATACTAACAGAGTTAAAAAAACGGGAACTGAATTAACTAATGAAATAATTTCGGCGTCCGCGCAAAAATATTTCAGATATTTGATAAAAACATAAAATAATAAAAAAGCATATAAAAAATAGGATAAAACATTTTTCTCCAAATTAAATAAAAACTTGAACGAGTGCTTCTAACATGTTTGTTTCATTTGAAGAAATAGCTAGCTTTGGCAACCTAATAAAATAATAGTTATTTTAATGTGCACCTGACTTATCATTTGCACTTTCATAACTTTACCTTATATATTTTTCAATAATTTACACTTATCTTACTTACCTTTATTTTAGAATTAACCTCGTGGATCATATTTTTCAATTCAATTTTCGAGATCGTAATTTTATTAAGAATAAATAACAATATTTTTGCAGTCTGATTACAAAACAAATTTTCTCATACTTAACACGTCATGTTAACACGATAGCTGAGATAATTGACATCCAATTCAATGTTAATTAGGAATCAGTACAGAGCTTTTTCTTAACATGAATGAAATTGAAAGTGTTTACTTAATGAACTTGTTTCTCAAACGTTCGTTATGTTAAACTTTCGGACGGTAGAAGTAGCTTTAGGCTTTTCAAATTCTAAAAATAGAATTGCATTCAGTGTTGACGTGTTGTTGCTTTGCGAATAGTGGTCTTTCACTAGTGCTAAGGAACTATAACTTTACATAAGACTATTCTATATGTAAATTCGAAATGTAACTCGTCCGACAGGACGCGGTTCCTTCTGTTAACGTGGCTATGTGGTACTTAGCACCGTTTAGAATTTTTAACACGTATCCAGTTCCCACGAACTTACCTCGTGACAGTTGCATAAGTGCCGATATTTTCAAATCCTTTCGAAATCATAGACAAGAACTACAGAACAAAGCATGAAGATATAAAATAAACTTAAGGGGAAGCAATAATAGGTTACTTAAACTTAACTAGATAATGCTTAACTTAGTACTTTTCTCTTAAATTAGAAGTCAATTATAAAATATTTATGGTTTTCTACGATATAATACATTTTACGTAGGCGCCCAAGCTGCGTAATTAATAATATTGTACTAGCTACAAGTAACAATTTATAGTCAAAGTTTATAGTCACGAATTGTTCATTATGTACCATTGTTTATGTGAGCTAAATATTTTATATTTGATCGCAATATTGTTGGAGCAACCAGATATGAATTAACCATTATTGCGTGAAGGTATTCAATTATCTCGTTTCGCGGCGCGTGTGCGAATTTCACAAGAAGAAAGAAAACTTGGTGAAAATGAATGCTGCTTGAATGCACATAAAATGCTAAGATTGAACGTTACGATCACATGTATGGTAATTACTTATAGTTATTCTTGGTTGTTGAAAGTGGACATAATCATTAGACGCATACACGCTTTGAGAGTGAATGTATGCGTGCCTAAGTTGTATGTGGCGTTATTTTGTTATATTGGTATTTGGTATATTGTGATTACACGTTAGACTTATATAATTTAGGGTTATTGTAATGTCATGCAAAAGAAAGTATACCAGAAAACCTAAATAGGGTATCTAGATTTTCTTCAAAAGTTTCTATCTGTATGATGTCATTTGAAGATCACTTTAGCATCTTTCATGTACCTATAATATATAAATAAACGAATATTGCCTTCAAAATTAAATGAAACACAAGAATAAATTGCATTATGTTAAACCGAAAAAAGTCTGCAATAGCTGATTGACTAATTGGGCTAAAGATGAAAAAGTTTAGTCATAAAGACAAATAATAGCCATCACTTTATTTTCCTTTTTTATAAAAGTATACAAAAAATGTGACTTTGTTATCAAAATAAAAATAAACAACTTAAGTGGCTGAAGTTGGTAAACATCGAGTTTCGAAGCGTTTGCAGTCAAGATGTGTATCTATAATTGTTGCTGAATCACTTGCAATCGCGTATCGAATGAAGGCCCAAAAAACGGAACCTATTGCCTAATTGTTATCCATTTGTAGAGCAAATATTTAAAGAGCTTAGTAATTGGGCGTACTGGGGCGTTAAGCAAAATTTAGAAAATATATAAAGAAAACGTTTAGATGGTATATTGTTCACAAAATTTAAACGAGTATTTATTAATTTCATTAACATTTTAGAACGTTTTATGTAATTAATAGTATCAAATGTTTTTATTTATAATATGTAATGCTAAATGTATTTAGATAAATGAATTTATCTATTAGATAAACAAAGGTGTTAACATACGAATAATAAAAAGGAAATAATAAGAAACCGGGATGAATGCTTTAACTAAACACTAATGAAGTATTTACGGAAATACCTATTTACGTAATTGAGCCAAAAAATACCCACTAATATGTAGACGGAAACGTAGCGTGTCTACGAATTGCTGTGTAATTAAATATGTTATGACAGAGGTCAATTATAATAGTAAATTCGTATGTAACTGGCATCTTCTCACCAAAACAATGAATCGGAAATTCAATTCTTTTTGAGCAAGAATACCTCTACAACAATGACGAATGTCTAACAATGCGTCGTTGATCCTGCCACGTCTACCCACATCCGAGGTTAAATAGTAAAAAGATTGCTGCAAGATACGGGAATATTGAAAACCTGTGACACATACATTCAATAACATTTTGAATTAAACAAAAATAAAAATCAGGTTGTTATCGGTCTGAAATAAAATAAAATAAAATTTACTAACAAATTAAATTACCGAAAAAGAATACATACAACTTTAAAAGTCTTCAAAGCCTGTAAAGTGTAGTAATTACACTACATATAAATATTTTTATATATCAATGTTATTCAATGTTATTAATGATCTAATACAGAGTAACTCAAAGACTTACCGGAAACATGCATTTGCAGTTAGAAATCGTTTTAACATTGCATTTAGACAAAAACAAGTAGACTTAGGTCATTAGAAATTGAAATGTATTAATTACAAAACTAGTTAGACCAATAAAATTTTTATATTACCACTTTAACAGATCCGCTTGTTATAAAGTTGTTTCATTATTGTAATAAAAATTAAATGATTTTCTCATTAAACTTTGGTTTAAAATCAAGGCAGTTCGTCGCATAAATCAAATATTACAATCTTTACCTTAACACGATATCTAGTGTTCTAACTTAGTAATCGTTATGGATTGCATGCCCGTTTACTTTCGTTATAAAAACACTAATATACACCTATATTTTCCTACAAAAGATATCAGCATTATTCAGAGTACATATTTGTAGCAGGGTATTTTAAAACGTGAATATTTTATTTAAGGAATCTCGATCGTTGTATCTCGATAAGTGGGTAGAATCGTAGGTGCAGCGAGCGATGTGGAGATTGTCTGTCCTTCGTGCCACGTTATAAATAACCTCAGGCCCTAGGTATTGTATTGTTTTCGTTTTTTGTCTCGAGATCCACGGCTCACGATGTGTCGGCGTGTAATGCACCTATGGAATAAACTTGATACAAAATACGATAAGGCTAAGCGCTTGAAAGTAGAGCTATGTAATGTCGAGAAAGTGTGGTAATCGCGACGTTTAAGTTGGTTTCACTACATAGTGAAATGAAAATTAAATGTAAATTTTGATAAATTCCACTCTATTTTTTCACAGTTTATTGAGTTAAGAAAACATGCCAACAAAAGATAATGTAAAATACTAATCGCGAGCTTTTAGTTACTTTGAAATAATACGCTTGATTGCTCATAAATGCGTGCCGTACGTGTCATATATTTTATAGGCTATAAAATTGGCCGTTTAATTGCATTACGAACAATTAAGTTTAATTTACAATTACAAACAGGAGTGCTTATCCGATGTATAAAGTTTAGTACGTAATTAACAGCGTTAGTTCTGTGTAATTAATGTGTTGCAACTGAACTTAAAATCAAATTAGACGTGATGTAACATTGCACAGTGTCCCGGCACCTACGCACCTGTGCCGAATTCTTATTGCCGTATTATTTCTTATGTCATGGCAGTTTCGTGTAACTAACACTTGACACAATCGGTTAGACGACCGCGACGTGAGGATGAAGACGAAATCTAGCTGTGACACGCATTTTTCTTCAAATGACATTTAATACACAAGTAATTTGGTTCACATTTTGTTTTTCGTTTCTGCGGGGTATTAATTATTCTGTACATCGGGTTAATAATAGGATTACAGAAACGCGACATCCATGACATGAAAATTGTGATAGTATTCTCGTCTAAAAATCAGTTTGGGATGACTAATCAAGAAAATTACCACATTTTACAACAGGGGTTAAGTTGCTAAGTAAATTATAGTTACAAATGACTTAAATAAGCATTATATTGTTAGTTATCAGAGTTAGTCAACTTAGTTGCAAAAAAAATCTCAGGTATTAGGAATATCGCAAAGGTTGTTGCTTATTAATATATAATGAACTTCGTGTTCTCAGCTTTTAATTATAAGGATAGGTTCCTATACTGTACTTAAGTTAGTAAGGAAGTTAAATAATAATTTTACATAGTTATCTATTAATAATATAACTCAATCAATTACATAATTGTAAAACATGAACTTAACTACCAGTAGTAATACCTTTGTTCAAAATTGTCTGTATATTTTTGTAAAAACTATTTATATTGACAAAAGAGACCAAAATAGAAAGCTTACGACATTTTACTGATAGAAATAATATATAACAGCCCATTGTACATAGTTATCTAATAGGCTTTAAAAACGTTACGACGGAGAGTTGCTTTCATAGTTATGGACAATTCACAATAATAGATAAAAAGAGATACACAATTTCAGGTAGCGAACTTTTATGATATATTTTTAAATTAATAAATATATCTATAATATATATTTATATATTTTCATAGCAAATAATGTATATCGCATATATTTTATTCTAATTGCATTAAATTACGAATATGAGGTATATTTACATATTAACATTTAAATACACTGCATAAATTATGCAATCATAACACTTACGATGCTATACTTAGCATATGGCATAACTTATTAAGATATAAAGTGCGTTAAAGTTTAATATATTCAAATAGATCGACGATAAAGGTCAGTCGTGAGCCGAGATTGCTTAATAACATGCGCAGACGCATCGTCGTATCGAAATCGAAAGTCCCGCCCATCATCTCGTTGGCAGGTCAGGAAGCTTTCACCTGTATTACTTAACGGTGCGACCTTTATATTGGATAACGTTTATGCAATATTGACAACTCAATACGTATATTTGTAAGTGTTACGCGATAGTGTGCCAGCGTTTTAGTGTTATTTCTTATGTGATGGTAATTACTTTATAGTCCGTTATGGATAAAAGGCAGATTTTTGGATGGATTTTTTAAGTGTTACGCAGATATTTTGTTGTATCACAGTCACCTTTTCAGTGTCATTTCTTTAAATAACTAATTGTAATTTAATTATAAATTCCCATATTTGAATAAAAACAAAAAACTGCTTGGATATGTTACTTTAATTTTAACGAGCCTCAAACAGAAATACTTTTTAAAGAAAACTTGCTCGGTAGCCCAAATAAATATGCGGTTGATAAGTACCAAGAGATATGAAAAATCAGCAGCCCAAACATGGCAAACGACACTTGCCACTGTATTACATAACGGATTGTGTGCAGTCGGTCATGTCATTATGTCATCGTGCGTACGCGCAGGATCCGGTGTCAGCCTCCGATTGCGACACGATCTCATGTGTGCTCTCGTTTACTGGCGTGACACTAATTCGTTAGAGCAGAGGTTACCAGCTATTGTTACGTGGGTAATGCTATTTTTTTCAAATTTATCTTGCTCTGGGTGTGGAAATGAATAGAACCTTTTGTTGTCAAGTTGCATCAAAGAGTTCACGTTTAAACATGTCTTTAAATCCATAATATATCAAGTAAGCGTTATATGAATAAATTGTAGGGGAAATTAGAAATAACAATACTCCTCCTTATACATAGGTCGTTAAACGTCCTTACTCATTTCTTGCATAGCACGGTCACTGAATAACTAACGTGTAGTTATGTTTTTAATTGCTCAATTATTCTTTAAAACTGCTGATAGAGTAACAGGTATTTTTCGCAAGCAAAAACCCTTTCAAAAACTATCACAAATAACTGAAATATTTTACAGCTATTAACTTTGATAAACACGCGAGGGCAGTTTGTAAATATGCATATGCAATTATTGTTCTCCAATTATTGCTTTTTCGCAAGTAATGGGCGTGAAGTTGTTTCGTGCGCGATTTTATTAATTAATCACTGAGAAGCAATGAACTAGATAACTGACTGTGGACGCAATCACCGAATTTGGTCTACAACAAATTCATTTTACGTTGGCAAGTTTAAGCTGAGATTTGCAATTCAACAGACAAGATCTTTTTACTTATGGTATTTAGTATTTTACTGTAATGTATTAAGCAGCACCACCAATTCGCACTTGGCCAGCGCTGTGGAATATGGCCTAAAACTCTCTCATTCCGAGAGAAGACCCGTGCAGTGGGACAATAATGAGTTGACGACGACGTATTAAGCAGGCGGTCCATTTTTAGGAGACCATAAGATACCTAATAGACAAACAATATCAGAAAATTTAACACACTTAAACGAAGTTAGCTTTGTTGAAGTATGATAATATGAAGGTTGTTTGCAAAGCATTCGCTACGACTGTACTGTGCATATTGGGTTTTAAACTACACTTGAGTAAAATCAAGTTGTCAATCAAAGAAACAGCTTAAGTTAAGAACGACGGCAACATAATTCTTCGCTACATTTACAAAGTGTAAATGACACTAATTGAGGTAGTAAAACGTGAGCAACTTACACATAGTGTAAAGTTATTATTATAATAATTCCATGGAATGTGGTTAATCGTAAGCTGTTAACCTCGAGTCTATTCAAATAAATGAGAAAGGTTGCCTTAGTTCTTGTTGATGAGTTCACCAAGTTATTTAGAGCGAGATATTTCTATATAACTTTTGAATAATCATAAACGTGAGAAATTACTCATATTTACAAGTTAACTTAGTTTTATGAATAATTTTATTTCATGTAAAAAATAGTTGGAAAGTAACAATGTTTTTATCTTGAACTTTAAAAATTTAAACATACAGTTTTGTTTTTACGTACTTATGTCCTCTCAATTACGGATAATGTACAGAATTTCTTACTTTACTTTCAATATATATTAAAAAAATGTCGGAACGGAGTCACATAATCGGCATAACTGAAAAATAGCATTACCACGTGAATCGATATTTTGTAAGACTTAATTCACCGTATGGTGTGAACGCACATTGCCCATAATCAGCTCGTGATAGAGCAACATAACCCAGAAAGCGGTTCTTAGCACGAATTACGTAAGCAATTAACACAGGTTTCCTCGTGTGCGAATGATTTTGTAACAAAAGAGGTATTAGGATTAGAGGTACAAAATATGATTGTATAGTTAATTCCCGAAGCTACGCTCGCTTTACTCATCTCTACCACGAAATACTTTCGCATGTATGATATTAACAAGACATTTGTAATATTGGCTTAAATATTCGACTAGTGAATCGTAACCAGTAACTGTAATGCGATCTTGTGCACCGATGCCACCGCAAAGCCGCATGACATCGGTGCTAACGTCGCTATTCGTTATACTGTAAATGGTGTACCGTATGACTCACGGCTGAAGTAATCGTGAGAAATCATTGCAAACCGTTTCATATTGAAATAGTTGGGTTAGTCGAATTAACATGTTTGTTAGAAGCATTTGATGATTCATAAATTTATTCATATACGCATTATTCAGTACTTCGTTAATACTAAAACCGTTGTAGTTTTGTAAAATAAGTAAGATTGAAGCTTTGAGCTTAAGTAAACAGTAGAACAAGGAAAATACTTTAAGATAAGTATGGAATATAATCCATGAAAATATTTTGCATCACAAAATGGCATCAAAATATATGTACAAGTAGGACAAGAAATGGTGACAGTCTTAGGAAAAGTACAGTTATTTAGATAACCACAAATGCGTAGGTATCAAGATGCCTTGGAGAGAGCAGGTTATTGCAACACCAGGATGTGCTTGCAGATACTACAAATGTCAACCAGTGCGCCGGTAGCAAACATGTGATATAACGTATATTCGAGAACATGAAATATGACTACTGCGTAAGAATACAATTCGATATGATTACTTCTGTGAACCTGTGTAGCGTGTGGAAATCTTGTCATTAATATAAATATTTGTACTATATATATATGTGTGCTAAATAAAAACGTAAATTTAAAATAAACAATATTAAAATACTTCAGGGTGGAACTTATTGTATAGCGACGCATATTTTCTAAGTTTAAGACAAATTACAGTTTGGCAGAAAAAGTTGTAGCGAAACAAGATTAGAGAATGCATAACCGTTTCGAGCCATGTGCAAGTCAACAAGGAAATTAGAAAGACAATAACAGAACAGTCAGAACAGCTGTCCCATGCATTGCTTAATACAAGTTTGTCGTTTCGTTCCGCAGAGAAAGAGCGGCCCTGCCCGCGACCGGTATCTTGCGAAATAAGTTGCGTGCCATAATCGTCGCTTGGCAAACCCCTTGGTGGTTTCTTTTGAAATTCAATTAAAATTCAGGAAGACCCACGTTTTTGATGACACGTTGCCACATAGTCCTATCGCAATATTGGCAGTTTATCAAGTATTTGGTTCTTACGCAAAATATCGTGAGGAATTCGCGCTTCGACTTCGTCAACTACAGTTAGGGACTGATCAAAGTTTGCTTTCTGATCCTACTTTATATCCTAATCCAATATTTGACTAGTTTTGACTCTTAAACTTTCTTTCTCATTGTTTTGATTTCATTTGACAATGTACTTATGATCTGTTTCTTTGTTTAGCTGTCGCCCAAGAATCCTTCAAATGCCCGGACGACTACGGCTTCTACCCACACCACGTCTCGTGCGACAAATACTGGAAGTGTGATAACGGTGTCGCCGAGCTGAAGACTTGCGGCAACGGTCTTGCCTTCGATGCCACTGACTCCAAATACCTGACCGAGAACTGCGACTACCTCCACAATGTTGAGTGCAATGAAAGGACACAGCTTGGTAAGTTTATGCAGTACATCGTCACCATAATTGAATTTATATCATCGCTAGGCACGTCTCCTCTCAAAATGAGTAAGACTAAAGGACTAGTAGTTGACTATGCTGGAAAAGTGCAGTTTTTTTTTTATAAAACGCTAATGCCCGGGACGATAATTTACAGAAATATCAAAGATGTTTCGATATTGGGCTCCAGAACCATTTTTATTACTTTAAAATAAATTCCAAGGCTCTTGCTGTTTAAAGGTTTCACAATTATAATGTGTCTGAAGCTTGAAATAAGATTTTTTGTTACCATGCCATTATCTGCATAGGTTGCAATGCTTTTGCAATAATCGATCGTATTTGTAAGCTATATATAAATGGCAATAGCGGAAGCAATTAACTAAATGTCAATACGCATGTTGGTAAAATAGTGAAGATATCCATAAGCTAGTAGCACTTGACTGTCATATAACGAGTATTTGGTCAAGGTCGAAGGATTTACATATGGATGAATGTGTGCCCGTCTTTCATCTACTTGTGAAGTGTTACCAGGATGTTGTTCAAGGCCGTTAGGCCATTATCATCATATTAATGCGATAGTTAGTGTGAATATACATCACGTAGATTATGTAGATTTGCCTGTTACTAGCTGAAATGACGTGTCTGTGAAAATGAGGTTTTTAGAAGTATGATTTTAAATTACTGATTTAAAGTTTTTTGCCTTTGTTATGTAAAGTATAATAAACGGTTAATGCTCATAAATATACCATATATTAGAGTTGATTACATTATGGATATCATGCATTTTAATTGATAACAATGTATGAAATCTATTTTATAATCGATCTTCTGCATGGCATGCAAGCCTGTTGAGCACCACATATAACCCACAAAGAACATAAATGGGTTTCCTATAATTTCCTCACTGTGACTGTCATACATCTAATATAATTCGTCTTCTTTGCAGAGCCCCCAATTTCTACTCCTCACTGCTCTAGACTGTACGGTATCTTCCCCGATGACACCAAGTGTGACGTGTTCTGGAACTGCTGGAACGGTGAAGCCTCCCGGTACCAATGCAGCCCCGGCCTTGCCTACGACAGGGAAGCGCGCGTGTGCATGTGGGCTGACCAGGTCCCAGAGTGCAAGAACGAGGGTACGTATTGTTCATCATCTATTCATTAAAGTGCCATCTGATTAGGAATATTTTCAGAGCATAGAATACAGGCTAAATGCAAATTGGTATGGCTAACAACTCTGCATATTCTGGTACAATGAGAATTCATTCACCAATTTCTAACACGCACAAATTTGTATAGTCGGAGATATGTAGGATTTTAACCAGCAAGACAGGCTGGATAAACCCGTCAAAGAAAACAACTATGTATTTATTTAAGCTATACACAGCAGTCGCTTATGGGCGACAACCACTTGAAAGGTATAAAAAATAAGACAGTAAATTTTATACACATGGTTTAAAATACTAGAGCCAACGGCGGACAATACGCAAGCCACGGGCCGCATATGGTCATTGGTTCTTTACCGGTACCTTACGACATATGGGACTTTTTAGAGTTTCTCCTTGTGGCCCGTGGTCGTTCCTAGATCCGTTTTTTCCACTTTGTCCACAACCGACTGTTTTCGACCGTTGCTGATTTGTCTCATCTTAAAATATAAAGTAAAAGTAGGTATTGTTTTATGTGATTTTTTGTGTCGATTTACAACACAAAAAATGATTGACAACGAAATTTTTATTCACGCCAAAATTATCTTATAATAAGATATAAAAAATGTAGGTCAAGTTTTGATCAAGATTGATCGCATCTTTATTCATAAAAACTGAAGCATGTAGACGAGCCATTTTATTGAAAGTGATCACGGTTACCTTGACATTTGCGACATCAGAGAATTCGCAATGTTTTGAAAGAGAGCTCTGAAATCCTCATTTATTTATAGTCTTTACTTATTTATTATTATACTAGTTTATCCCCGCGGCTCCACCCCTTCGAATCCGCCCGATTGTCTCTGCAGTCGCTCTGTGTTTTAATGCAGGTCATAAGATGTGTGTCAAATTTTAGCGAAATGCAATTTGTAGTTTTCGTAACAAACACATATATATCCTCACACATTTTTACATTGATAATATTAATTTTAATTTTAATTAAATTTTAATGAATTAAAAGATTTTAATTAAATAATCATTGTTTCAAGCTGATATATTTCAGTAGTACCAGTTGAAAACTTACTTATAATGATAATGATAATGATAATAATATTTATTTGTAAAAAAATGCTTATTATATATCTTATATGTTACTTGTATAGCACTCAACATTTTGAACACCATCTGTAAGCGATTTTCATTCTACTCTTACTTTGCAATCACCATCACTTGACTACGTTTCAGTTTCGCCTTCTGCACCAAGTCTCACGTAACCTTTTTTGGTATTTCCCAGAAGTAGCGAACGGTTTCTCGTGCCCCGCTCCCGGCGAAGTCTCTAACGCTGGCTCCTTCAGCCGTCACGCTCACCCTGAAGATTGCCGCAAATACTACATCTGTCTCGAGGGAGTCGCCCGTGAGTACGGTTGCCCCATCGGCACCGTCTTCAAGATCGGTGATGCTGACGGCACTGGCAACTGCGAAGACCCCGAAGATGTTCCCGGATGGTGAGTAACTTCCACTATTACGTGTAAATGTAAAATCTTCCTTACTAGTTCAAGTAAAACAGTCTTGACTAAGACTTGAACATCTTTTAAACTTTTCTGAACTCACTAGTTGGATATCAATGGTGTGGTGTTTAATCATCTAATTGTATTTAACACCTTTAATGTTCAACTCAGTACCTATAACCCATCCGTTAGTGTCTAAGCAGTTCTTCTCCTTGTGACTAACATTTTATGCACCATTTCAAACCCCTAGTCAAAATCTATCGTAACGTGTTAGTGTGTACTTCTTTTCAATGTTTGTATGTGTGTTATAGGTGTATTTCTAGGTTTAAATATTTGAACTATGTAAAGATTGGCTGTAAATTTAAGCTCGCCTACTCGAATTTCTGATAAATATGCGGTTTGGAGTTATTGTTGCGAAGAATTTAGGCCAACCATAAAATCATGTTGACTGATGTAAAGTAACATGGTTACCGTCATGTAGTGTTCGCGGAGAATTCGTGGTCAATGCCGCCCGGTATGTAACGGAGTGCATATGGTAATGTACAAATTGTTTTTACAAACGAACCTCGTTGACCGTGTGTGGCCCGTAACTGTATATACTGCAAGGTTGAAGCAATGTCGCGTGATATATTGGAAACAATGCAGTTATTGAGTAAACTTACAAAAGTAGATTTTTATAGAATACAAAAATACCGTTTCTTAAGCTCCTTTTAATTAATGCTTCAGGGACTTAAAAACTTTTTATATCCGGCTCATGGTCTAGCTGAGTCAAACAATCGTGCTTTGAACTAGATGCGACTATTGCTCACGACTCGATAAAATGAAGGTCAATTAAGATCGCTCAGTACATTTTAGCAAGCTCCATACTGCATCATTTGTCGAAGGCAAGAAAAACAAATGTTAAACAGCATTCTCAGAAAAGCGAGCGGACAAGTATTCTCATTGCTGTCTCAAGGCAGTTCACTCGATATCGGGCGTTGTGAACGAGTTCTTGTTACACAATTTACAATTCTCTTAGTCACAACTACCCAGTAGTAAAAGTTGCTAGGAGCTAAGTTAGCCTTTTATATCGACCACTTGCGAAAATATGGAGTAAAAACATTAGTATAGTAAAGAAAAGTGGAAGCGACAGGTAGTAAGGTTCGCGTACATTTTCAGCGAGGACTACTACGGTGCTCTGGATCTGAAGGCGATTAGGAAGAGCGAACTTCTGGCCGGTATCCAGACCGACGGCCAGACCCGCAACACCCCGCCCAAGCAGCTCAAACCCCGCCCCCAAAAAGAGAACTAAATAATTCTCTTCCCACCACACCCTATTAATACTCATATCGTTACTAAAAACAAATCTCCGCGCACCGCAAGCCACGACACCAAGTATCGCGCAATACAGGCTGAATATAAATCGATTGTTTAGAGAAGTATCGTTGCTTTTGTTGCACGGAGATGTTGTTTCAGGTTCAAATTTCGTATGTTAAGTGAGTGGAGCCAATTTGATTTGTATTCTTTTCTAGTTGCCAAATACCTTTCTCGTTGTAGCCTTTTTAAAAACAGTTTCAAGAGGCAGGTTAGAAAGTTAGTTAAAATCATACAACGGTAGACATATTTATTGTATTGTATCTTTAGTTTTGAGAGTTCTGTTCGTGTATCGAGACTAACAGAGTCGGTAACGCCAACTTGAAACGTTTATATAGACAGAAGTACCGTATGCATACAAATTGTAATATGGGTTTGCATTTAAAATTATATCATGTATAACGATGTAATAGGATATGACACTTCCAGTATAAATATGTAGGTACATTCTGATTGTCACACCCATGACCTTGTAAATATAATATGTACTGAAATATCTCGCTGCGACTGAGTGTTGTTGTTTGATATAGAAACTGTAATACTTAAGTTTTATTTTTAGTGATAAAATAAACAAAAATATAAAAAATACTGTGTTGTATGTTTTTTGTAAACGTAGTACTGCACTGTGCACGATTTTCCTAGTAACATTATCTACTTTCACGACCACTCTATTTCCTATTTTGTTTGCAATCACTTTCTAATAACATTTTAATACCTTCTTGTCTCTTTCAGTAATTTACCTACTTGTTATCTTAATCTGTATATACTTGAATAGAAACTCTAACAGCCAGGCTCTTGTCAATACCGCACTGACCTTCACAGGTAAGTTATTTGTTTTTTAAACCTTGGTAAAATTAACAAAAGGTAAAAAGTAAAAGTTAAATTAATATTAAACAACTTTTAAATATTTAAAACCAACTTAATAATTTTAGAGCAAATTTCAAACAAGTTTTCTTAGTATTTTTTGTTTATGAACCTCAAGATTTTATATTTGCTACAATAATTATAATTTTGTATAAGTCAGTTATGAATAAAAGTAATTTAGTCATGAAGTTCTTTGTTTGTTTAGAGGTTTAAATCTGACAGTAGAGTTTCCTTTCGATAACGCAATGCACACATAAGTGTAAATGCAACATTTGACATGTTTCTATTGTTTTACAGCGAAGATTACTACGGTGATGTCGACTTGAAAGCACTCAAGAAATTGGGATTGTGAATGACTAGGAGCGGCTCCAAGGACAGACTGAATATTAAGCTATCTGAATTAATTTAAAAGTCTATGACTACATGCCTCTTCGGAACATTGTAATGTGATATATCGATTTTCTCATACTTTCATTCCCATTTTATATAACAAGTGGAGACGTGATACCGAAGCTAATTAAAATAAGTTATGCGAAATGCTTTGTCATATTTGATAGGTTCTTATTATGGACTACTTTTCAAAATAAACGATGACAGATACTTTAAGTTACAATCCTTATAGTTAATATAGAGCAGACCACAGACTATATCATAGGTACTGAATGAGGGCAGACATGACAACTTTTAGTGTAAGTTTAACTTTTAAAACGATGTCATGTTTGAGTAAGTATATTCGTTGTCTGTCTGAAGAGGCGCTCGATTGAAGTTAAAAATCTAACTCGGAACATTTGATTCGACGTACATAAAATTTACATAAAACTTACTTTTACATAAAAAATTCTTCACAGTCTCGTTAAATTATATACACTGTGAGAGAGAGCTGAAGGATTTGTCAAAAAATTCATACATATTTTAGTTGTTGCCAAAAAATTACTGAAATCTAACTTAAGGTAATTTGACATGGTACCACCAATGTACGCGTCGGTGCTGTGTCGAAATAAAGAATGTTTTAGTCATAAATTTAAAATAGGCATAAGTTAACTTAGGTAATATTTTTTTACTAACTATTGTAAATAAATATATAACCCAAAATTCTCTATTTATTTACCAAAAACCTAGACGTACGTGTTCCAGTACATAATGTCATTGACTAAGTCCTTATTCACATAGTTGTAAGCCAACTCCCGTAAAAAGATAGTGGCTTGCAATCATACATTGCCAATTAAGTACCAATATTGTGTTGACTAAAGAAATAGATCTAAAAAAGGTTTTCTGAATTACGCTATATGATAGCAACTCTTCTGTGGTAAACTTCAGTTAAGATTCTCTGATCTTATTTGCGGTTGATATCAGATATTCATGGGTGACAGTGGCCATTTGCCATTTGCTTAAGGTAACCAGGGTAAAAAGACAATTTAAAAATTAGATTTTTATAGACGAGTCGATAATATCAATAATATACATTTGTATATAAAATTGTTACTTTATTGTTATATCATTTTTGAAACATGAGAACTTCAAATGAAAGAATTGATGTTACATGATTATCTTAAATAAATACTCGATGAAATATGTAATAAAAAAGCCATTGTACCATAATTGGGTTTCTATTTAAATATTTTCACCACAAGGTGGTTTATAAACTTAATAAATTTAAAAGTAGAATACAAATATTATGAAATTCTCTGAGTATAATCAAATAGTTACATCTTCATAATTTCTTTTGATGTAGCCAATTTTAATAGGGTTACATACAATTAATAAATTCTAGTAATACATGTAAATGCTGTGAACTTATTGGTCGGTTTTGATTTGAGCAACACGCCCAAGCTTCAACTGGCGGATGGCATCCTGGCGTGAGATGGCTACATGAGTCGACGTCCAGCCTGAAAATATTAATGGAAAATTGATTATACATATGCATTCATCTCTAACCGAAAAATATTAATTAAGCCAAGTTTAACCAGTGTAGTCCGACCGGGGAAGTACTCTTTCTAGCATACCTATCTCTAGCGTGAAGCATTTCTTGCGTTTCGGTAGAAGGGTGTGGTTGCCGGCTCACTTTCACATGTGGGGACCATCATAGTCCTCGGAAGTAGCAACGCAGATATAACCCATGTTCTATACGAAGTTGATTACAGATGTCCATGGGCGGCAGTGACCACTTACCACCAGGAGGACTGCAAGCTCGTTTGCTACTTCAGTCATAAAAATATACAATAAAATTGTCAAAAATGTACTTCTTTGTCTTTTAACAATTAGCGTATAAAATTTGTAATTGTAATAAATGGACAATAATTCGATATAAAATTAACAACTCGTTTCCTTTCTATTTCAATTAAAGTTCAACTTAGGTTTATCTAATTGACAACCAGTTACCAATCCAAATAGAGTATTGGACTTTATTAACGTAAAAACCTAAAAAATATATAATATTGATAAATTCATAATTTTTAGCCAAACTCTTCTAGTTAATTGTTCTCTCTAAAAGTTTCCAAAATTAATATAAAATGCACCTGGAGTATTTTGTAACTGAATTAGGCGATTTATGTAGTTATAATTAAACGCATGGTCCAACATTAAGAAAAATCTAATCGGTTATATAATGAGACATTTCGTTCTTATACTTACTCTGGGTATTATAGTCAATTTTCTGTATCATGGCATCTTTAATACCAGGCATCGATGAACTGAGAGTTGGAGAACTTGAAGAACTGGAGAGATCTGCGCTGGTGCTTGCACTGGTTGATGTCGATATGGTGTCCGATGATGGTGGTGCTGACGATCCCGTTGAGGCCACTCCACCATCACCTTTTAGAGTGGAGTTGCATTCCACTCTGAACGGATAGTCGCATACCCCAAGTTTCTGAAAAAACAATCGAATACACTTTTATATGAGGCGACCATCATAGTCCTCGGGAGTAGCAACACATCTGTGATTGACTTCAGATAGAACCCATGTTCTGTATGAAGTTGATTACAGATGTCCATGGGCGGCAGTGACCACTTACCATCAGGTGGACTGCATGCTACATGCTGCATCAGGTGCTACTTCAGTGAAATAAAAAAAAAAAAGAATATTTACCTAAAACTAGTAAAACGTGTTTTCCTCCAAATATCCTGTTTCGATTGGTTATATAGCACAGTTTTTAAACGAGTTTCAAAAACACAAAAACAGTAGCATTGCGTATTAATTTTGGGACGTCTTACCCTCCAAGTCTCTCATATACCTGGTATAGAAACGTTAACGTAAAGACGGTTGGCATGGATTCTTAAGCTTATACGGGGTCCTCTCTT
This sequence comes from Spicauda simplicius, assembly GCA_949699795.1. Classification (NCBI taxonomy): domain Eukaryota; kingdom Metazoa; phylum Arthropoda; class Insecta; order Lepidoptera; family Hesperiidae; genus Spicauda; species Spicauda simplicius. The sequence goes on along the minus strand of OX453060.1, from coordinate 17,949,805 downwards.
TATCTTGGCAATTTTCAATTAGTTTGAATATCCCCTGGATCGATAGCATTAACACACAGTAATCTAATATTAAAAACGTTGTAATATAATGTACAAAAGTTAAAGACATTTAACAATCAGTGGGGAGTTCGGTACTTCTATGCCTCATTTTCCACCGAAGTACTATCTGACTTGAAAGTGAAGTTTAACACATCAAGGGGCATTTCATGGCTAGTAACACAATTATGATTATTTTATACATAAAATATACAATTAGTAAACGAGCAAGCAATGTTATGACCACGTAGACCATCTTATATAAAATTGGGGGCCTACAATAGGTCATAGATGAGTTGTTATCCTTGAGGATTAAGCTTAAAACAACTAAAGTAACTTAGTCCTTAGTTATCTTATAAATATGCATACATTCAATCTCCTTACAGTGCGCCTCACTTTGATGTTTTTACAGATGAATGGAAGACGATTTTATCAGAATGTATGCAGTATTGTGAAATTAATGCGAGATGGATGCCTGGGTAATTGAAATGTGTAATATAATTTTCGAATTATTTAATTAATCCATATGATATTATAATAATTAGTATAATTGCTTGTCAGTCGTCTGTGCTAATTATAAGTAAATAAATATACAAAAGTAAATCTAATTATGGAAGATTCAACGACATGCATAGGGTACAGTTTTATTTACACTTGAAGATAAGTTTATGCAGGTTGTAATCAGAAATAAGAAACGAAATAAGAATGTTTCGTAGAAAGTAGCCCTATATATACCTAAAATACATATTGTAAAGTAACATATCTTCATAGACTTTGTAAGCAAAATCGCTTTTTTAAGATAATTATAAAGAGTGCAATTAAAGACTACATTTACCTTAAGAATAACACATAGGATAAATAGGACATAAGTGTAAAGTTGCGTAAAATTTCATAGAATAATCTTGTACGCTTAATTTATATCTTGATTAAAGTTAAAGAACAGATGAGATAAGTGTACAAAATTTACCTTCAGGCGTTAAATATCGTATTGAATTACCTTACACTAAATATGTAAAAACACATGTGTTACTCAATTTGCTTTTACTGCACATAATATTACTAAGGGAAGCGTGGGTATTTATTATAACAGAAAAATACGATGAAACTTCAAGTCAACGCCTACACTTGTTCTCATAGTAACTCTATCGAGCATCGTAAGGCAAAACGCCTGGTAGCTTAAATTATTATCCAAGTCACAATGCTTATTTTTAAGCAACAATCTCTTCCTAATTAAATTCTTAACGTTGTCATCATGGAGGAAGTTACTGTGTTTTATGAAAACATACTTATAGAATGCGGAAAAACATCTTGATTGGAACAACGATGATTTCTGTTATAAGGTATTTGCGAAGAAAATGTTTTGTGAGTCATTTAGAAAGGTAGTTGACCTCGGAACCAAGTTTACAGTGAATTGAGATAAACATCGATCCTCAGGTTCAAGTTAAGATATTAAAAGGGGAGCTAGTTAAAAATACTAAGTAAAAATTAAAAACTAAAAATACTGGGAACTGGCTGCAAATCAAACCCGGTACCTTTCTGTAAAGGCCAGCATCGTACTTACATAGATGTTAACTATTTAAAATTACATAGTGACAGCTATCACTATGTAGTTACTGTGACCAGTAATCAGTAATATATCATTATATTTATATTACGTACCGGTACGTCATATGTATATATTTAGCTTATGGTTGTTAGTATGGTTATAATCAAACGAACGAATATATCATTTAAAAAAACATGACACAATAAAGAGCTTGGAAACATTATTCACTTAAATAACCCATACATATATAGCATTTAAGATATCATTATATTCTGGGAGGAGCAAGGAAAACTTGTTAATAAAATCCATAACATTGTGGTTTACCCTACTACAGGCGAGGTCGGAATTTAATTCTGTAGGAGGAACTTGGACACATACAAGTGAATTTACGTGAGTTAAGAAGTAGGTAGACAAGAAGATATGTATATGTATAATTTAGGTACATATATTCTTGTAACAATATTCGTTATACTGACTGTTTATACGATTTGTCTAACTTAAGTGATTTCTACCGTCAAATAGTATTTGCAATAATCACCAAACAACTCTTAGGAACCTAAAGCCATTCATATACTAAATTACTCGTCTATCACTGCAGCTGAAAGAAAATAATAATTTGGCGATTCCAGATTAACCTGAATTGCTTTACTTTATAAAGAACGGTTTAAAATATAAGTCAGCAATAGTAAGAAAAAAAATTCCTTAGTTTGGACTTAGCAGTTGGAAATTTATTCGTTGCACTCTTAACAAGTATCACTATATCAATATCATAATTCATACTTTTAACTGAACATTCTAAACTATCCAAATATTTTAAACTGCATGACGAAATAGGGTACATTTGTTTCATGATTAAAATCAGAGCGGAATAGAGTGACAATATTATAAATATGTATACATAATAGTTATTAGAGGTTAACGTATTCGTGGTGCACGGCTACGTGGCATGCTATTCATGCAGTGGAGGCATGTTTTCAAAGGTTCATTAAAGATCACTTCATTTCTAAGCCATTCCGAGGGTTTCGTATGTCGGTAAAGCGAGATTTATTCGCAAAGGGAAGCGAAGATATTTCGTAGAAGCGACCGTTTACCCCGCCGCTGACTACTAAGGACAGTTCAATAAACGTTTGCAGTCAGATAAATAGTCTATATTTGCTTTAGTATTTTCGGATGAATAAGTAAGTTAGAATTAAAATATTATGAAGCGATACGTGTTTTTGTTTACACACAGTTATTGTCAGTTAGAAACTTTGTGATTAATTATTAAACTAGTGTGGTGGACAAAAAACACTGCTATATATGCAATTTAACAGTTATGCAGTTCATATATTTTTGATAACGGGCTTATATATACCTACTTGATGAAAATTTATGAAACAGTTGATATAAAATAATTAAACTGAAAGTCTTTTTTCACTGCGCTTAAGCATACTAAAATCTTATAGTGTAATACGTGTAATATTTTGTTTTAAACTGTAAAACTTTTCACTCGTGGTAAATAATTAGGAAATAATTGTCAAGTATCTAAATAAATTATACGAATTTCGGAATGTCAACTGTTGTAACTACAAACTAGGAAGTCCTGCTTTACGGACTTACGGTGAGTAAGGTCAGTGGCCTAAATTAAATTCACTCTTCACCCACTTAGAAAAAAAAGACAAAGTCTAATTTTATGGAGACAAAAAAATACCGTCAAATCTAAATATTCTGCCGTCCCTTAAAAATGGCGCCCGGGCATGAGTTTACCCTCAAAAGGTACTCGAAGCCGTGGGAGCAACGCCGCGTTATATGGGAGTTTTACCTTACTAAAACCTCCCCGATGGCCGTATTTTGCACTCCAATGGAACACAACCGAAGACTTTCGAGCGCGATGCACCATTCGTGCTCTTAGTTTCTGCTGTTTACGACAGCATGCGGCCAAACATGTCGTCGTCCTACTCGAGGTCACTTAGATGGACGATTAGAGCTCCCACTCTTACGGCCTGTAACCTCGGAAGTCCCTTTTAATCGCCTCTTACGGCACGCATACCGTAGCCCTATTCTGGTCCAGAACTACCTAGGCACCCTCTGCCCCGATGCTACGCTACTTGGTAAAGATTTATAATCGTAAACCAATTATAATAATCTTAATTACACTACCTGGCTGTAAGCAAGGTCTGCGGGACACTTGAAGCGCACTGGAACGCTATGCACGCAAACGAAGAACTCGTTGCAGTTCGCGTCGTTCCTGAACGACTCGAAATCGTTGAAACATTTTGGCTGAGGGGTATCTGAAAGCGAAAATATAACTGAGTCATTTACCTTTGTGATTTAAGACAATGTAGTATAGTATAATTTAGTAAGGATTTACAAAAAGATTGTAACACTGTAGGGAAATTAGTTAGAACCGGTTACATTTTATAAGTCTATGAAATAATTAAAACTCTACTGCAAATTGTCTCAAAAATAGAATAATTTATAATCTCTTTTCCTATTTGAGTTTAATATAATATTTATGGTATAATTTTGACTTTACCAGTTGTATTGATAATATTTAAAAGCAATCTCAAAGCAATCTACGATGACATATTGATAGCAACATTTCCAAAGAATGTAACTGACAGTATTCGTTGACAAAATATATTTTAAACTATAATATTTTAATTAAAACACACATAATTTTAATCGTGACTTTAGATTAGGTTTGATAAGCTGTACTTGGTCACAGCGGCTCGTTTACCAAATGAATATAAGAAACTGTGAATATAAAAACCTCCTTAGCAATGCAAGGATTTCTAAATGTAATGTACTATAAAAGGTTTTATTGTACATTATAATTAGGCACAAAAGTAATGAAAGTCTTAACTACACTCTCTTGATATGGCAATACAATTGTTTATGATACAAAAGTACACGATATTTTTTATGCTACTTTAAATCTAAGCATTTAGGACAGTTATGGAATACAGTAATAATATATTTGTTTTGTGTAATTTTCGGAATTAATAAAAGTTCAGTATATTAATAGTGTATGTGCATGTGTATGCTTGATTAGATGTGTGTGTATCGACGTTTAAGGTGTATATGAAAAAAAACATGACAAACCACTCTTCACCACATAGTAAAAAACAAAGTCGCTTCACGCTGTCTGCCCCTATGTATGCGTAGATCTTTAAAACTACGCTACAGATTTAAATGCAACTTTTTAATAGATATAGTGATTCAAAAGGAAGGTTTTTATGTATAATACATGCATAATATAGTGAATAAACGCTTATAATTTTAGATTTTTGTCTTTTAGGCGGTACGAAGTTTGCCGGGTCAGCTAGTAGATGAATAAAATAAAAACTTTCTTACCCTTCAAGCGCCGATTCTGGCAGTCAACTTGGTGTGGATAGTCACAGTACCCTTCCACTGAAAAGAGCAACCCGGCAGGACATTCTTGCTCAAACGCCCAGCCATCCCAGCAGTTCAGATAGTTACTGCACAGATTTGGGGACGGTATTTGTGCTCGTCTCCCAGCACAAAGCGGGTTAGGTTCAATGAGAGGGTCGTGGGTGGAGAGAATCAGGAGCTTATTGTGGTACAGCGGGTTGCTGTTGATCTGCTGCACGACCGCGTCTGACACTGGTATCATGTACGCGATGGTGGAGCCGCCGAAGTTGGCTGGCTGTAAAGAGAAGGCTGTTGATCTTTCTCAGCAACGACACGGTTGGTTTAGGCAATTTTATTTTAATGCGTTTTTGGGTGCGGTACTGCATATGTCATGCGTTTTAACTTAGTCCATCGTGGAAGCAATGCATGTGAAATCGACCACATCTAAAATTTATTAATATGATAATAGGGATCACAAAATGTTAGCAATAATCCGTGAACTAGCTTCCTTCTGGGCTTAATTTTTTATCGATGTCATATAAATTTAGTTTTATTTATTCATATGTTCATAAGAGGTTCTTCAAATTAAATTGTATATAATAATTGCTTAATTTGCGATATTATAGAAACGCACAGGGGTGAACTTTAACAGAATTAATAATTATAATTTATTAACCGTTTGTGTATTCGTAAACAAATAATAAAAAAAAAATATTTTAAGGTTCAAATTATTAATAATACTATAAGTATTGCAAAGCGCCTTCATCGCAAAGGACACAATATCGCAAAATGTGAAGAAAAATTGTTATTTTTCTTCACATTTTGCGATACACACACTACATTGATATTGAAGCTTTTGTGAAGATAAATTAGAGATTACAAAATAAAAGCAAGAAAAATTACTCATTCCAAAAATAAAAGAAACCTTCAATAACGAGAACTCACGAAGATATAAAACCTATATTTATCGTTGTCACGATTGTGAAATGTTTATAAGGAAGATAAATAATCATAAGAGTATTAGGTCGTATGATTCACTGCACTTCAATATATGTATTATAAAAGACATATTTTATAAACTTGGGTAATACTATACATAACGTATAATTGGAGGATGTTTGAAGCGAATACTTACACGTAGAAAACTGAAGAACGGATTCATAAAATTCCAGAAAAACGGATTTTTGTCCCCATTTTGAGTTAAATCATGGAGAAAAGTGTTACCATAGGTTTTCACTAAATTTCCTTGTTCGTCGTAAACTGTAAGAATAGCAAAAGAACAAAGTTAAAATATGTAAAGAATAACCGTAGCTATTAATAAAATTACGAGAATACATTTTTGCCTTGATTTCTTTTACTTACATTTTATATACTGTTATAAATATTGGATGAGTATCAGAGTAAGTAATTGTTTTGTATTTACTACATATTTATTTATGCATATCACAAATTATACCCATCAGTCGGTTAACTGACAGAGATTGCCATTACGCAATACTTATAATACTGCAATAATAATACTTTGAAACCTTTTATTTAAATCGTTACAAGAAAAAATCAAAACTAAAACACAAGTGCCTAATTAAAATAAAAATGTACAAACACTAAATTATCCTTTACATCAAATATTAATCATCACCTTTTCGCAATAACTGGGATTACCGAACAAGACATATGGATTAGCCGAATATTGATAACATCTTACAAATGTTCAGATGCATTTTATCACTGATAATGATAAATTTGAAGGAAATGAATCATTGGGAAATGCAACTTCCTACACCTATCACAAGAGCTATACGAGTATTGAGGATGTTAGTCTTACACTGGCAATATAATAGGGTTAAAGCCGTAAATTACACGAACGCAACATGTAATGTAAGTTGCTTTACAAAGTGATCATGACAGCTCGCGACTGTAATGTTACGTATCACGTACATCCTCTTCTGAACATTAAGGTACAACCGGTCAGAGACCGCGCTATTATTTTTTAAAGAAATCATATTTCTTTTAAATAATTTACTATACTTGATTACATAGTTACTCTACAACTAAGTAAACTAACGATGTAAATATTTATTTCAGTATCCTTTTTAAGTTTTTGTTTCGTTTTGATTCATTTGTTTTTCTTATTCAAACATTGCTATCAAATACAAATTTCATGCGGTTGAATTTAAATTCTCTTATTATTTTCTTTAAAATATGGCAAGCGTCTTTTATATCCACAGTATTAGATTCATATTCATTAGTATGTTATATTAAAGAGTCCTTAATTTTGATGGAAAGTTGACAACTACTGATGATAACTGCTTATTAAATATTTTTTTAAACTTATATAATTGTTAGCTTTTTATTCCAATTAGCAACTATTTTGCTTTGATTTTAGGTAATTGTTTATATAATATAGAACAAATTGTTAATGTTTTTGTCATATAAAGGCTACAAGTGAATAAAACGTCTATGATATTAGGTTTTAGTACTTAACATTAAAAATATAATTACTAAACGTACTTTACTAGCTGTATTTTATTATGTTGGTAATTGTCATCTCAAATGTTATTAAATTATTTTTACCGTAATTTATATTTTTAAACTAATCTTCATATTAAATACTTCAGAAACCGAACAGAAACCGAATACTTACAAAGCAATCTCTTCTGCCTGCTGCCTTTTTCTTCTTTATCCTTAATTAAGTTAGTTCCATCACTACGAGTGCCGCACACCAGCATCAACAGAACCGCTACAGTGAATACCTTCAGCATCCTGGGATCGCTACTACCGTGTCTAGCCCGCCAATGTCAGGGCTAAGCCCAAAGGCTAGCTTTTATAGCATCGCACATCGAAAACAAGTACCCAACTATACATACGTGGGCTCTAGTTTTAGTCTGGACGCTAAAGGAAAGCCTAAAAGGATATGCTTGTTCTACAGTATCGCCAAATGCGAATAGTAAAGAATCTTAATGGGCGATGGGACGCGGAATTGCAAATATTATGGCCGTTTTATTGTTTTTATGCTCTGAAACACCGATGTAGTTACAAAATAATATGTTTATTGTCTTTGCTTTTTATGTGCAAGAGTTTACTTAAACATTAAAGGTTATGTATCGTCATTCTCATAAATATTATAACTCTTTGATTTTTGTTTTTTTTTTCTTCGTTATTGTTTCACTATATCTTAGCTTTATATTGTAGCCGTGTTACAATGCGTAGCGTATTATATATTGTAAGAGTAACATATCTAATACGTCACATTATATCTTATAGATATTGATATAGGTAGTGAGTTACCTGTAATCAATTCAAGGTGGGGTTATTCTTTCGTCAACCCATCATTGTTCCACTGCTGGGCAGGGGTCTTATCTCAGAATGAAAGAATTTAGGCCATAGTCCACCGCGCTGGCCAAGTGCGAATTAGTGGACAGATGGGGTTATTATTCTGTTCAAATTTGTCAAATATACTAAGAAACGATATATCAACCACTATTAAGCTACTCAGTTTCAGTTTTCGTAAAATATTTTATTATTTCATTAAATGTTTACTAAAATAGCAAGTGTTTTCGTTGTTGTTTACCTTCCTTTATTTATGTTCTGAATCGTAAAAAATTCCACTTAAGGTAAATATAACTTAATTAAAACCAATTTTCACATATCTTATATTTATTAATTTTAAAATCATATTATGAATATATCAAATAACTTAATCTTATAACTATAGGTATGTATATGTAAAAGAATACCTTAAAAGCTAGGAAAACAAAATTTTCACATGTTAATAGATGTACCGTTAATAATAAAGAGCTTTCCAAACAAACACAATAAAATGAGCATCACGAGATTGCATACGAAAATGCTTCCCCATTGCATTGAAACATAATTCATAGCATTACAGACTTCCTCTGCAATTGTGAGCCTATTATTTTCCTGCGCATTATTTCCTCTGATATTATGACATTAGGCGGCTCCTTTTAGCGTTTACGATGTCCGATAGAGTCATTGCCCGTTTCTCACGTATATCCCCGCCCACGTTCCTATAATCCTGTCAAGAGTCCTCGGTGCATTTTCATCCGGATGATGTTCTTTAACCGATCGAGATTTAATCTAAATGCGCCTATGCATCACGGTAAATGACGTATTCCATCCTCCACGAGAAATCTTGTTAGCTATAGATTATTAATTATCGTTTTATTGTTGCAGTGTCAGATTTCTCTGTGGAATTGCCATCGCCTGATGTTGCTTGATGCGATTTTTAAAAGCATGATAAGGTAGTCTTCTAAGGTAAAAAAATATTTATTTAGGTGATGTTATGGGCAGATAATGATTACTTTTCTATTCTATAAGATACAATTTAAATCTTAATTTTTGTAGCTTTTCCGTCATTATTCTTCATTCTTCATTTCTATAGAATAGCTTGATTGCAAGTTTATTTAAATTAAAGCGGCACTACCAACCTATTAAAATTTACCTAGTAAATTTACTTTTTACTTTTTATTTATCAGTCTTTGCATAAAAATATTATTTTTCTTAACTATCGGGTTGTTTAGCTTAACTCACAGTGATTAAACTTAATTTTCAACAGTCTGTATGCATATGATGTCGATCGTAGTTAGGAACTTCGTAATAAGAACTTTTTATTCGTAGCTACAAAAACTACACATTAGGTAGCATCCATTCATCAGCATCCCTCTGTGGTCTACAACTTTATAAAGGCCTCCCCTAATGGGGGTTTATGTCAACAATTTTGTCTCTTTGTTGCCTACTACGATATTCATTCGAAGAAAAGAAGTGATGCTATTCAAAACCGAGACTACTCGATACATAAGGAAGTAGATAATACTTCAATGTTGTATAAATGTAGGAACTTTGCCTACACTTTTTATAACATTGAGTGAGTAGTTTACAAATTCTAGATACAAAGTCTGGAGTTTATCGCATGTTATCTCTTCGTCCGTAGTAAGACACGATAGCAAGACAAGCATCTTGATAGGATGCTACGCGTACTTCCCATTATTCAAACGCCAGTTACTCTATCTGACGTGAATGCTTCCTCGCGTATGCCCTGAGTGCGTTGTCAATCATTTCGGTAAAGAATGTTGCATTTGCTGCGGTGGTTGTATTACTAAGTGGTTTCCTTAAACTTTCTAAGTATAAACGTAGCTTTATAAAAAGATTTTTACATAAATATACGTATTATACAACTTTTCCTTGATTGTGCCTTTTTAAAAAGGAAGACCCAAATAATTTATTAAAGTTTTGTTGGCACTTGTTTTTTCTTTCTGCTATTGTCTTTTTTTTTTCAAGTACCATGGTCTTTGAATGCTTTTTTAAATAAAATGTAAATACGTAGGACTCCTTTTAAAGTTGCGTTCGTCGACAACCCATTACTATTTCTGGACATGAGTTCCCTCTCAGAGAGCGATGTGTCTATGCATAGTTGTTGACCAGTTGTTACATAATTAATTAATGACCACACAAATTGATTAAAGTAATATATGGCTCTATAATGTAACATGTTCTATCTTCGCGTCAATGTCACATCAAATAAGTTCAATTGTTTTTGTTTTATGGTGAAAATTAATAAATTCCCATGACTTAATAGTGATCCACTGTAGAATATCTATCCCAGCGCGGTCACATTAGGTGGGCGCGTTAGCTTTGCTTGCTCTTATTCAGTACTTCTGTTAACTTAATTACGAGATACACGCCAACGCCTCCTACCGACCGTTTTAATTACATTATTTATTCGCATACCAGAGTGTACTGATTCCTTTTTGTTTCTCTTACACGATTTGTTACACATTTCCGATATATTTTATAAAATACTAGTATTTGCTTGCAACTTCATCCTTGTAGTAAACAGCAACAACCAAAAAGTAAAATTGATTGATCACGTTGGATTTTTCACTCTTAAGTTATGTATATCGAAAATCTTTAATCTAATGTTCATTTACGTTATATATAATAGTCGTGTGTAAAATGACTGGACCGATACCTATTGTGAAATTAAGTACAATAATTAAATAACGGTGGCGATTTGATACACCAGAATTTTATGAAATTAAGTAGTTTACGTAAATTTTACCGGATAGATAGAAATACATCGATATTGTATGTCCTATAGATATATGAAACACGTTATAAAATGTTGCCGATATTTTCATTGCATGTGTAGGTACGTTATACCTGTCATTCGCAACATAATTTACACTTTCTTATTATATTGTACTAGATAAATTATTCACGCTTCGCATAGCGTACGGACATAAATGTCTCAAAAATGGTCATCATCTTTAGTAATAGTGCAAATATCGAAATCAAAAGAAACCTTACATCGAACATTACAGGTTAATCTAATACGTTTGTGTAGTGAAATAAAATAAAATTTAAATATTCATATGAAATTAAATAATTAAAATTACATAAAAACAAATCAGTAAAGTAATCATTAACGTCAAATATAATTGAAATAAACAATAGAGTTAAAATAATAACAACGTAAAAGTCAAATAAAATGTCAAAAATAAAACAATAGAATGTCAATAATAATAATCAAAATGAAATTGCATTAATCCAAGCAAAATTTCATGTAAATTGGACCAGTGGCTGTACCGTGATTAATAGACAAACACACATACATCAACTCAGTTTATATTAGTATAGATGAGAATAAGGCATGACAAGCAAAATAAATTAAATACATTTTCAAACGTAGTAGTTTTATTTACAAAAATACACTTACAAGTAATTTCATGCTACGAATGAGTCGAGTAATAAAATGCGCGCAGTAGGCGTTATTTGCAAATAATCTTACATTGCCGTGTTACTTTAAAGAAAGTGTTCTTCGTATCATCGCAAAGATTACCGCATATTAGGTAAGACTTTTTTAAACATTTAACGCATTACAAAAATGTACCAGTTACACAACAATTGAGAGTTATTTAAAGTCGAATCAATAATAGAGTGGAACTTTACGTGGATAATTCTGAACTAGAATTACCATATTATTATCCTGCATCTATAAACACTACATCTTAATAGAAAGTGTAAATCCCATTAATGATAAAAAGTTATTTAAAACCTCTATTTCAGTTAAGATTGGAATAATTTTGTATTGAATGAACTCTTTTATCCCACCAAATATGTAAAGGCGTCATGCCGATTATTATGTTATTAAATATTACTTTTAAAGCACCGTTTCTAGTTCGTCTTTTTCTATGTTACATAGTCGAGATGCTTACTTTCTATTGAAGCACTCGCTGTAAAGAAAGTTACTTTTTGCACGCGTCTTTTATCTTGCTCCGTTTGTAAATGCCATTTGGCAGTGTCTAAAATAATACTAAAACTTTGAAATATTTTTATTGTGTCTCCTTATGTTGCTAAGTATTTATTTAATATTAGTAATAAATATCTTAAACATTGTACATAGATCTGTTACGTATTAAAACAATATAGTTCTGGGATCAGAATAGGGCAACAGTTTCTTCTTTTTTTGGGTTCGCAGGGGAACGCCTGTCAACACACACCCACTCCTGTCATCGCGGTCTGAGTCGAGAGATTCCTCGTTCAGGATTTTCGACCTATGGCATGACTGTTTTAGGCGCGGAAAGGAGGCAAGTGTAGCGGCTTTGCCTCCTCCGTTGTTGGCCTTGCTAGGCTTGCACTCTGAAGTCGGCAATATGTTGCCAGCACTTGTCGCTGACAAACTTGCTTACTATTTGATGCTTATACTATTCGGTTTAGCGACGAAGAAGTGAAGGTGGTCTAGTCGCTCCTGTGTGTCCTCCATATAGAGCAACTTTGGACAGTGTGGCGCGTCTTGTCAACGGGCATGCCGCAAGTACATCAGTCTAAACGACAAAACACCGTGTTGACGTTTAACTTCTTCCTTAGTTTTGGCAGGACGGCCGTGATGATTTCAACTCTAGCGGTGGGGTCCTCAGTTTGTTCCGCCACGGTCGGACGAGTTCTTTAGCTCAGCTCTCAGCCTACAGCTGGCTCTTTACCCTGAGATCGGGCCATCGAGTGTTGACGATAAACTTCTGCCAGTACCTTCGCTTCTAACTTCGAAGGCGAGTGCTACGGTATCCCCTAACCTGTCATATGGAGCCTGAATGGGCTTTCGTGGTTGCGATCGGTACGAGTGGTAACTCGAAGAAGGTCTGGGAAAGATGCCGGAATGTGTGGTTACTTACCGTTGTAAGGTCGATGTCAGTCGATGTGGTGGACCCGCCCGCTTACCTGGGTAGATCCCGATGTGGCAACTTTAGTTGCGTTCCTTTAGAGATCGCAGTGTACTCTTCATAGTAGCCGGTGATTTAGTGCGTTAAAAATCCCACATAACCCGCAAAGAATAGTAAAATTATAAAAATATAATTCTTGTATATAAGTCAATCTTTCCTTATCATCATAATGATTCCTTTTTAATGCGTAACGGTAATAGTGCATAAAGGAGACATTAGACTTATGGAAACATTACATGATTTCAACACCCTAAAAGTTAATTTTATAACAAGTTCCATTGTATAATTATGAAAAGTATGCAAATGGGTTGATCTAGGAATGAGGCTTGTTAATTATTATTGAAACATATCACTTAATGAGTCCTGATTTCTTTAATTAGCCATTAAGCAATGTTATTCATTCAATTACCTTCATCGTAAGTATATATGCGCTTCGCGAAATATTTTCAAGATAATGTAGGTGCATGATCAAGTGTGTATATTAACAATTTTATTTTAGCTAGCCTTCTGTTTGTTTTCTTTTAAAAGTTAAAATAGAGTTTTAGAAACGAAATCTAGGTAAATGTACTGATTAAACATTTAAGCGATTCTCAGTTTCACCAAAATGGAAAATAAACAAATAATTGATGTCATAGAAGATTAATTAGTAAGAGAAAATATGAAGAAGATGGGCAAAAGTGTCTATCTATGTAACTGTGTCTGTCTTTGTGTGTAATCAACATCTACTATTGTTACTAGGTGCGGTGGTTATTAGCAAATCTTCATTAGGAGAGGCTTAGACCCCAAAAAATAGTTGGATGCATGATGTGAATAAGTTAAATCTTAAAAACTCGGTCAGAAACAACACACGATACGATACGATAAGTTTTTAGTGACTAAAATTTTGGACCGATCTTATTTTACGTCAGCGCATCGCGCCTGTTTAAAAAAAATGTTGGATTGTTTGTCAACTTACCTTCTTGTTCAATAAAGACTTATAAAGAACAAGTTCGGTTTAAATTGGGTATCCATTATCAATACTTTTTGTTCGGTGTCTTGTACTAATCGATAATTCTCTTGCAGAACACGTAGAACGATAACAGGATCCAAATGATCCGGAGAACTCGTGAGGGAAGGGTGTGGCGATATAGAAATGTTAGGTGTGAGAGTGAGAACGGTGCGCTAACGTAACCTTTCGCTCAACCGTTCATCAGGTAAGAACGGAGGACAAAAACTGTTATTCTCAGTGCGCTGTAGAGCGCAGCGCGGACGTCAAGTTCCGATAAGTCACAGAAAAGTGACATTTAAGTGTTACGGAAAAGTATTTTCACAAAACGCAAGATGGCGTTCAGGTCGTCCGTTGGAGTCGTCTTTTTGGCGTGTTTAGTAGGTAAGTACATATTTTTCAATGGCGGAGAATGTAATGCCGTTAAGTTCAAATCGCAGTTAGCATTCTAATTACCTTTATTGTTTTCGGACGTGATATTAATAATAATTTAGTTCAATGATTCTCGTTTTAATACATCGTATCGTAAATATTTGTCGCGCAATTTATCGTTAAGAACTGTATCATTGTCGCTGTTTATATTCTTTCTTTATAATTTACATTAAATATCGTCATTTAAGTTGAAAACTTAAGTTACTTTTTTGTTAACAAATACAATTACATATCTAATTTATTATTTATCAATCGTTATTTTTTTAATTTTCAAACTGTTAAGCAAAAGACATCAACGGGTGCACGTCTACGAAATTATAATCAGTGTGAAACACACGAATTACATAAAAGATGAGGTAACACGTAAAATGACACCAAATATTAAAATTAATGTAATTTGTTTCATAACAATTTACATGTCAAGGTTAAAAGCAAAATTTAGTGCTAAGTATTAATAGTCTCTTGGCACCAACTCCACTTTCGTTCAGCTGTAGGTTACGCGTGATTAGGTAATCGAGAAACTAGCACATAATGTTGCTACACCCTTCTTTGTTCGCTTTTGTTATCGATCTAGCACATGTTTTAGTCCTTGTAACAATTTCTACAGTTTCATTGCACTTTTGTTAACGGGAGAAGGGATGTTTTTTAAAAAAAATTATTGGGAAAAATAGTGTTAACTTTCCCCATCATCATATCCCCATATTCTTATTTCTTTTTTCCTTCAATCTCTTTTATACTCATTGTGAAATCGACAGCACTATTGATTGCTAGTTTTATTACATAAAATCAATTGACCATAAGATAATATAGAAATGAACCACTTGGCAGATGTTCGTTCGCTTAACGAGCCCCATAAATCATTCTGACAGCATAGAGATGCTATCGTCATCCTCCAACTTATTTAATAGAATATCAGACTTTCTAAAATGATAATTAGCGATACTTAAAACACAAGTTCTTGATACAATTGAACTACAAAACTGGAAGTCTTTATAGTTCAATTTTATTCGTATCAGAATTGGTTTGTATGAATAGTTTTTCCTTATAATATAGAGGTTATCTCCGATTGTAAGGCAGGTTTAATTACAGGAGGTAGAATTCACATAATCAACTTGTAGATAGAACACTGTTCTAATGGAATATAATTATTATTACAATTACTCAGCAAAACATTGAGCAATGTATTTATGATATTTCAAAATTTTCTATGGTCACTTTAGTCATCATACTTTGCTGTATATATTTGTGAACATAGTAGTAAAATAATTTCACAGGAGAACGCTATTGTCCAAAACTTTTATCTACGCCATGCGTGAATTTAGACGGAATAGTGGTATTATAGCCAAAACTGAGCTATACGAGACTATTATATTTGTTATTGGTTTTTTTAATTTTTTTCCATTGTAATTTTTTAGACATAAGGAGTTTCTCACCATTTTTATTCATTCATACTTAGTTTCAATAATTTCATAAATAAATATCTTCCTAACGGAGTAACACTAAGTGCATATATACGAATTGCAACAACAATCTATGTATATAAAATAATTCAAATGTGCAAAGCATTTATTTTAAAGTATGCAATGCCTTGGCATATAATGAATGTCTTGCCACTCTCTGAATAAAATTTTACTATTGAACTTTATTGACTGGCAATTTACCTTGCGAGAACGACCTTAAGGTGACATTTACTGACGATAATACTCCCATAAAGAGTTCATTCACCTTTTCATCAATTATGAGTTACTATGTACGTAAGTAGTTCTTAAAATATAATATTTTTGTGTTTTAAATATTACGAGTTATAATAAAATTAGAAAATTCTCTTTACT
This sequence comes from Spicauda simplicius, assembly GCA_949699795.1. Lineage (NCBI taxonomy): Eukaryota > Metazoa > Arthropoda > Insecta > Lepidoptera > Hesperiidae > Spicauda > Spicauda simplicius. The sequence goes on along the minus strand of OX453060.1, from coordinate 17,933,383 downwards.
AGAGATAGTCCTCATTACTATCATTGTAAATCTAATAATGCTGCATAATTGAATAATCAAACTTTTCTTACGTTTAATATCATATCTTCAAATTTGAAATTTCGCGTAAGCATTGTTGTCTGATAGTGTGGTTGTCTGGAAATACTTTTAAGAATAATAATAAATCTCTGTGGTCAATTTTCCTAAAGTAATTTTCCTTTATTTCCTAATCTGTTATCATTTTATGGGTAATAAGTAGTACGTTGATAAAAGGACATTTGTTTGTATGCTTAAAAATAAGATCTTAATATGATTATAATATCAACAATTAATTACCATTTAAAATTAATCATACTTAGACACGTTTATAGACGCGTTTCCTGTCACACAGCCTGTTGAGATAGATTGAAAAAGTAGTTTACATTGGGTCAATACTTCCTAATGCATGTCCAATTTTTCTACATAAAAGGTCGTTGGTATTATGAACGCTTTCTATGCACAGTCGCTACAAAATATGTAGAAGCCAGTACAAGGTTTGATTACAATGAATACTTGTTAATATTTTAATTTGTATCATTATTACTAATATTGCTTTTTGTAAACATTACGCCTAAAGAGGAATTTCAGATTCTTACTTTTGTGTCATGGATACACGAAAGGACACTCTTACCATAAACTATAATCTAATTTTTCGTTGATAATATCTGCTTGGCCGAAAATCGAATTTGGTGTCCATTGCGTGTTGGATGAGTATGATGACCACATCACCACTCGGGCTATCAAATCTATTATTCTGATTTCTTCTGATTGATTAAAAGTGAAGTTATGAAAGATGTTATGAAAGAGAAGATGAAAGAAAGCATTCTTCATTACTTTTAAGTAAGAAATCTTTTTATAACAAACATAAGAATACGTTACAAAAATGTCATTACTATTGTGTTTTTACAAAGAATGTAGTGGAAGTTTGTACGTCACAAATTTGGCATCAAGAAACAAAGCTTCATTCTTTGAAAGGAGATCCCGTTAACTTTCCGTGACCCGTTCCACTACAAATATATATCGCTATTGTTCCAAATATTTCTTGGTACTATTGTATTGCATTTGAAAAGTAATACGTATTAATTATATCAAAGCTGTCAATCATGTAGCTGTGTTGTAATTAAGTTACCAAGTATTAAATAAATAAAGCAACTATTTGTAAATTTTGTTTAACGAGTCTGAATTTTAGTGTAGCTATGGTAGTAAATGTGGATAAGTAAAAATGATATTCATTTCAATTAAGTAATTATAACAAGTTTTCAGGATAAAAAAATGGTTTTAACTACAAACTATATGTTAGATTTGAGACCGTACAAAGCGTTTCAGATTGTAATAAAAGAGTGTATGTTAAAAATATCCGTACATAGGAGGTTATCTAGCAAGCACAAGCAATGGGACAAAGGGACACAATGACACCCTCTTTCATATGATTTCAGTATTAGCATCATCAGCAGTACCAAAGAATTCTAAGAGGAAGCCAGCGAACGCGCCAGCGCGCGCCGCTGCCGACGCCGAACGGGATGCAGAGATCACAAATTCCTGCCCAGAAGATGGTTTCTTCGCGGACGCTGAACAATGTGATAAATATTATGAATGCAGGTAACTCATTCGTGCAAAAAGTTTCACTGGGATTTCATTAAAATTTTGCACATAGTTTATGACTACTTATTCTCAGTCACGTGATAAAAGCAGAGGGAAGCACAAGAATAGCCTAGTTAGTAATGTATTATCATCAATTCAATACCACCTATTATATGGGTGTCACCTATTATCTATGTCTACCTACTGTGAAGCAGTTCACGTGTTTTATTAAAAAGGTATGGATGAGGCTGGCGTAAATACAAGACGATCATCTTAACCATAAACATAGCAGAGGGTCTCTGATTGTCTTCAGGTAAAATTTCTGTTTTATATGGTTACTGATAGGAGTGACCATTTACTACAGCTTATTATGTATTATTACTGGCCCAGATATTTTTATAAAAGGCAATTTAAATTTAAAAGGGCAATTTAAATCCTTCAATTAAAAAAATATATTACATCTATCCTTCAAAATTGTCATCAGTTGTTTGAAAGTATATGTATATAGAGATACATCTTTTTTAAATTCTTACTTATAACCATAAACGTTTCCTTATTACTCACCGGTAAAGCAGTGTAAACAAATTTAATGTTAAACCGGTACATATATACAATTAAGCTGAAATTCTTTGAGCATAAATCGCGTGTCATGTTTTGACTTCATGTTCATGTTAATTTATTACAAGACGTGGAACCTTTTACGAAAGATTGTATTATTCACACAGAAAACAATCGTAATTGTTTTATACAGTGGAATAATGAAACTGAATTGAACTATATAATTATAATAATAACGGTCTAATGAGATTTCACTTTTAAATGTTTTAGTTATCAAACGTAGTATATTACCAGATATTTGTTAGTAAGTTAGTAGAAGTTTGGTGTCAGTCTCGAATAGTAGGTACCTCTCTTCCCATCGATGTCGTAAGAATTAAAAAGGATCCAGGATGTCCACATCTACTGTCGTAATCAATATGCTTGTCAGACATTATACTTTTATCCAGAAGTGGACTTCAATATTGTGTTGGATGAATAGATAAAAAGATAGTAATAAACTTAAAAAAAAAACTCGCTTTCTACAATCATAGCCCCACACTAGGATTTTCCCCTGTGTCGTGAGTACCATGGACACACATAAGACGAATACACAAACACTCAGACCCAGAACATGAATCTAAACTCATCATTCAAATACCTGTTTGGCCGGGAATCGAACCCGGGACCCATTGCGCGTCAGACCGGTACGGTAACCAACTCGTACGGTCGTTCAACTTTATGTAAAACCTAAGAGGTTTTCGTACTAAACGTATATGTGCTAGTAATTTATAACACATTTTATAATTACTTGTAAATATGTTCATATTTCAGAAACGGAGAGATCATTGAGAAGTTGTGTCCCGACGGTATGGTATTCAATGACTACAGCCAGGAAGAAGAAAAATGTGACCTTCCTTTCAACTTAGACTGTTCGCAAAGACCTAAGCTACGTAAGTAATAATTTAACTTTTATAAATTATTGCTTTGACATAGACGATGAAGGCTTATTTAATATTACGGAGAAATGAAAAAAAGATAAATACGTACGTACTCAATAACAGCAGATTGATAGAATTATATTTGGGAAAATGAAAGTAAGAGCGCTATTTAGAATTAGTCAAGTTTAGAATGTTTAGAATGTTTTTAAATGCAGGCAAGATTAGACTAAGATTAATTATTATCTAAATTGTAAGTGAAAAGATGATCTAAATGAGTTAGATATTTAAATGAAATTTTGGCGTATAGAGCCATACATGTAAAATCTGCAACCCCAAATAGACCTCAGAAGTGGTTTCGTGATAATATTAAGTTAGTCTTTAAAAAAATAGTTATTTATTTGCATTTGTCTTATTTTATCAACTGAAACATGTAGGCACTCACAATAAATAAAAAAAGTTCAATAATAAAATGCCTTTACTAGATCAATAATAAATAACCTGTCCCTAAAATAAATGAATTTATAACTTTAACTCTAATTAAACCTGTTACAGTTCCGGTACCTAAAAGGAATGTGGTTCTGAAGGTCAGTTAGCACGATCCGTTTTGTAATGCATAAAACAGTAGGATCTGAGATTGATTGGTATTCGTAATGACACTGAACTGCTAGGAGTTGAAGCTTTTCATATCAGGATTAATAAATAGGCAGGAAAATAATATATCATTTAGAAAATGGACAATTAATTTCTTTACCAAGAGTATGTGTTCGTTTATTAACTTAATGAAATATTTAAAAAAATGCTTAAATTTAACTTGCTTTGTTGGTCGGTTACGTCAATTGTCAACTTAGTTCCCGTATGAATATTTGCATAGGCATGTAGGAAAGCTGTTTTCAAGCAATTTTGTCTCATTATTTATATAAAAGTTAACATTTAAGTTTTAAACATAGAACGAAAACCTTTTATCTATTAAAAGAAGAATATGAAACTTGAGTTTAAAAATGTGATTTCATGATGTACTTACAAGGAAAAAGAGTATTACAAAACCGTACATTAAATGTTTACATTGCAATTTCTATTTACATAACACTAAGACATCCTAATCAAACCAAAGGTCAGTTGCCACGCGAGTGCCACACGTGTTTGCCATTTGGGTGCGCCTGCCGCATCACTATAAACATTATACGGTGGTAAAGGTTACGCGCGGAGCAACTTTCCAATCTCAAGGGAAGTCTGGCCTTGAGACTTGAATGAGATAAAATGTTTATTGTGAGACATTTAAAATACTTATTAAGTAAAATTACTGATAAAATCTTGTATAACTTAGTTAAATTAAGTTATAAACATTGGTCAACAATAAAAAACCTAGTTATCGATTTGTCTAGTTAAATCTGCTTAAGGCTTGTTATAAATACTAAAATACAAGTAATAATAATATATTATTTCTAAATAATTTGTTTTTGCATCTGTCTTTATATCCTACATATATGGAGAGTTATAAAGTTTCATGATTCTACAACTAATAAGGACGGTTAAATTTATACATTTGCTTGCTTTTACGAGTTGAGTAATAAAATTACCAAATATGAAAGTTAATTTATTGTTGCGAAAGTAATACTAAAATCATATAGTGTTTATCCTATTGCGAAACAATTTTACGACAATTATGCCTTAATGTCATTCCAAACAGCCTTACATAGCAACAGTTTCAAATTAACATAGCAAGTTTGTCACAAAACATTATGATTTAAATAACACAATTGGTCACAATTTGGTATGGTTTAATGGTAAGGCACTCTTACTTATAGGTGGCATTAAATTTTTATTCTCAAAAAAAGTAATTCTTGCATTATTTGCAAGGTAAATAAAAAAAGGTGCCATAGATTATCAAGTTGTAACTTAGTACTAAAACGCAAATAAAACCAAATAAAATTTTAATAAACTCGTTGAACATGTAATCTATTAAAACATAAATGAAAACATAGTATATACAAATTCTTGTATTTCATAAACAGAGACCCCCATACCGGCACTCCATTGCCCGCGTCAGAACGGCTACTTCTCCCACGAAGATCCCAAAGAGTGCGGCAAGTTCTACTACTGCGTGGACGGCAAGTTCAATATGATCACTTGCCCCGATGGGCTTGTGTATAACGATAAGACCGGTATCTGCACGTGGCCCGATGAGGCTAAGAAGAAGGGCTGTGGAGCCGCTGGTAAGACTCCTTTTTGATAATGTACTATTTTGTTATGCATGCCTCTATACTAACATCTGTTAGCACTAACATTTAGGGCTTCAAATAATAAAGAGATGTAGTATAAACGCATTTTATTATTGTTTAAGTGTCAAACTCCAGTAAAGTGAAAGTGAACTTCTTGAAAATATTTATAAAACCAACACGGAACAATAAGTAAAAGTAAAAATGTAAAAATACGTAGAGTTCTTTATGTGTTGAATTTTAAAGCGTCTGACAAAGGTTTTCGTCCATTGAAAGAGCCTGATACTTACGATACTTCATATTTTAGAATAACATTCTGCAAAATGTATATAAAAATCATCCCTGTAAAAGTAAGTTAAGTGCAAATATGTTTAGTACCCTTTATTACCTGGTAACTGCCAAACTGTCACTGGGCGAGCTCTACATGCTCGCAGGTGTTACGAATATGAGATTCTACTTAGAACCTAAGGTTTCGTCAATGTAAAAATAAGTTTTGTCTGATCGCTCTGGAATAACTGTGATGATAAATGGCCACTGCCGCAAATGGACGCCTGAAAGCAACATCATTATGAAAATGGGTTCGATATGAACTTAATCACAGACCCATTGCTTCTTAAGTCCGATTGTCGCCTCTAATTAATAAGATTCGACAATCGGAGTCGTCCCAAATTTCTTCCTAAAAATCCCTCGGCTGACGTCAAAGTTAGCTGAAGAAATTTAATAAAACTCACTATATGTTTCTTATTTGAAGACTTACCCAGTTTTAAATTCCATCTGTTCAATTTCCAGAGGTATTCCAGTTTGATTGTCCTGCCGTAAACGAAACCTTCGGTCTCACGCACCCACGTTACGCTGACCCTGATGACTGCCAATTCTTCTACGTGTGCATCAATGGTAACACGCCGCGCAGATCAGGCTGCAAGCTTGGACAGGCCTTCGATGATGTCCACAAGAAGTGCGAGTGGGCCAGAAAGGTGCCTGAGTGGTAAGTATTTGTAAATAAAATATGAATACTCTGTCCCATAGGTAACTGTAATCTACTTCAGTGTGGTTCTCTTTATGTATAAGAATGAATCTAGCGAAATATTAGTCGCTTCTTGTTTGTGCATTCAACTAAATTAATTAATTAGTAAAGCTTTTGTAACATAATGCCTGAAGAATTTTACACATAATCGAAACCTTTAGGTATAAAGCTATGAAATCTCGAACAATGAAGATAAAAAAAAACTTTCAAGTTTTTAATATACTGATTTTAGGGATAATGCCGGATTTAGAATTTCTTTAATATATTGCTTTATCGTAACTGATAGGAAAATATAGTTGTAAAGCACAGACTGATAAATTTAATGTTACTAGAAAATTGCACCTCATAATGAATGTAACATCAATCAATATAAAAACACATGACTATATTTTAACGAGGTCAATTATTAACCAGCTTTAATAATGTTAATAACTTTCAGCGCCGATTGGTACAAGGGTCAGCTGACGGACGCCGAGTTGGACGCGCTGGAGAACCCCCCCACCCCCAAGCCGAAACCTGCAGGATCCCCCTCACGCCGCAAGCCTCAACGCCCCGGCAAGGGCAAGGCAGTGCAAGATGAGGAGTAGAGCATTTATAGATAGGTTATCAAATAAAATAGGTTTTATACAACAGTGACTGGTGTGTTTCATTTACCTTTACGTTTTATTCCTTGAGGCATCAATATCGCTAAGGACGGAATACTGCTCTACAGTGCAGATGTCGAGGTGCATACCAATTTAGTTCCATCAGAATTTCACCATGCGATTTGTATTTTAAGGTCCTGTTGTTATCCGTGTCCGCAAACACGAGGACTGTAACATTTCGACTACGTTGGAGTAGAATGCCAAAAAAATCTTTCATAGGGGACTTTTATATCATAGCATGAAATATTTGTTCACAACTTAGGGTTAGTTAAAAGAACAGTACAGCAAAGGTTCGTTTTTACATTGTATAGGTAAAAATAATTTGAAAGTTGATTATATTTTTTTATCCTAAATATACTAAACGAGCGACCGGCTCTGGATCCGCACAGGTTGCACAGCAGGTGTTAGCAGCTTTTATTTTAAGTTTAAAGGGAATAATACGGTATCTATCTTAATAGGTATATTAATATATTAAATGGGTAATATTGTTCTAATACGTATACTGATCAAGTTTACCAACTCATGGAGAAAAAATACTTAATTAAGTGAAATGAGAAGTCAGTCTGTAACAACTGATATACCAATAAGTGCGATCGATTTGAAGTGGTCCATAAGAAACATGATGCATTCAACATGCCCAAAGAAATCCAGGCCATAGTTAAACAAAGCCCAATCTACCAATTGATGAATGCAAATAATCACCCTGATGTTCATCGCGAACAGATAGACGGATGTGGTGGAGGACTCATTTTTATAGTACGTAGTTATATGTTGAGTATAATAAATATACTAAATATACGAAATCAAGATAATATGTACATACGAATGAGTTAATTAATTATGCGTATGAAGCTGTTTACATAACCAATAGTTCAAAGAATACTGCCTTGTTGCTGACATATGATAAGTTTATATGACTTCACTACAAAACGAGTCATGACTAGTGATTAGCGAAAGCGCCTCAGAGCTTAAACATGATCATTACATAAACTTACATACCTATTGTCAAACGTTTCGAAATATAGTTATCAATAAAATAACTTATAACTATTTTGTTTCACCTAATATTAAGCATATCGATAAACCTCATGAAATGTAAAATAAAAAATATAATTTATAATAGGTAAAATAATATAACATAAATTTAATTTTATTATATTACATCTGGGATATATTTGATCTCTTGTCCAAATTTAATAGTTATAGATATCAGTCAATGGCATACGATTAAAACATTTGCAATTAATTAGTTTCCGCGTATAAATTAAATGAAGACCTAAACAAGAGCTTATGTTAATATTGCATCAAATAAAATAAAATAAAAGTGACGTTACAAAAGTATAGTTGTGCTATATTTAGTATTCTTGAAGTTGGTAAGTAAAATTTATTTCTTAACGAAAAATAGATCATAAGTAATATTAGAAGAAGTAGTAGTAATAGTATTTTTAAAAATTCAGAAGTACCCAACAAAAATGAAATCTACTTGGTGGTAAGTGGCCACTACCACATTTGCACATTTGTGCACAATGCCAAATAGGACTAGTTTTACCGAAGTTGGTTATAGATGCGTTACGCTAAGTAAAACGTAAACGTAAACAACTAAGTAAAACGCCTCGGATAAAGTATGTCTCCCTTATTAGTAGTTGTAGCAGAAGAAACCATAGCATTGTTACTAAAAACATATCTAAAATATTACCTTTGCTAGTATACCACAATTATAAAAAAGTATATTATAGTGTTAAGTCAAATTACTAAAAGCTTATAAGAAAAACTTCGCCTCATACAAATAATTCTTTCGCAGGATACGTAGTACGACGACAGAATGCAAATGATTCGAAGAACTTGCGAGGGAAGAGTATGGCAGGTAAGAATGGTTGATGAGTAAAGGAGATGGGTAAGCTAATGTAAACTTCTGGCGTACCATTTATCAGATAAGAACGGATGTCAAAAAATGTTTTCTTCAGTGCGCTGTGAGGCGCCGAGCGGACATCAAGTTACGATAAGTCACAGAAAGTGACATTTTAGTGTTACGGAAAAGCTATTTCCTCATAACGCAAGATGGCGTGCAGATTATCTATTGGAATCTTGTTTTTGTCGTGTTTAGTAGGTAAGTGGGTCAAATCATACAGTTTATAAATAGAAGTGTATTTTTTTCTTATTATTATGTTGTTATTTGTATATTTAGTATAAGACCGGGTATTTAATTCATTAAATATAAAATTTTAATGTGGTTAAGTACCTCGTATTGATATTACATAAGTACACGTTGCAAAAAACGATGCTTGTACAATCCAAAGACATGAATCATCATAGGAATTTATTAGTGACTAATGATTCGATTAATTTCGTAGCTTCAAGAAAAAGACATCAACGCGCTAGCTGTAACCACATTGCATATTTTGTATTATTCCAGTATTAGTAACATCCGCAAATACTCATGGAAGGAAGCCAGTGTTTCTGCCAGCGCGCACTGTTGCAGAGGCTTTGGTAGAAGCTGAGTTTGCAGGAGCGACTGAGCTATGTCCTGAAGATGGTTTCTTTGCCGATCCTGATCAATGTGACAAGTACACAGAATGCAGGTAAATACTGACATACATGTATGTATATATCATAACATAAATTCTTGATGCCACAGTCTAGCTTACAAAAAAATCCGGGCATTGCATTCCAATGAACTATAAGTATTCTCCATGTGTTTTACGTTGAAGTAGCTTTTTGTTCCTTATAAAGTTGAAATTTATGCGTGGAAATATAGCAAATATCAGGTTGGTTATAATAACAAATGGTATTTTACATTTTGATATCATACGATGTATAAACATAATTATATACAGTCCTAAGAAATATCAACACATATTTGATAGAGTTTAAGTGGGACTTCTATTCTATTAGTAGCTAGTTATAGATGTCCGCAGCTAGCGGTAACCACTTAAGATCAAGTGGGCTGTTTACTTGGTAGCTATTTCATGAGCTGACAAAAAGGCAATTATGTTGAAATTATAGACAAACACTTCAATTTCATTTTTGTGTATAGTTTGCTTATTGCAAGACTCTTCTTGGTTACGTAGTTAACTATGCAACTATATTGCATTTGAATAGCCCGCTTATATGGACGTAGGAAGGGAATGATGTTTTAAAATGGGAATATTTTAATAATTTAAACGCTCATACATTGAAGTCGGATGCCTTCTTCTATGAAATCATTAGTTTTTAAGTCATTTGCGTGTAATTAAGTATTCGCTTCATTAACATACCTAACGAGTGAGGTGTTTGCAATATGTATTGACCTATTTCGGAGTGGAAAGATTTTAATATTAATTTTATTTGCTACTTAATTATTCATCGTTTTATTTGACATTTTATCAATTAAGGTGATGGTTGACGTAATTCGGTATTTTTCCTCTTAAATTGTAGTCCTTCATTGATCTGGTAAAACGTCGTGTGTATGCACATCGTGTACCGGTTTTACATAAAATGTTAAATACCTACAAATAAGAGCCGAAATCTGTTTTACATTAATCAAAATGTCAAGTTTTATGTATTTCGTAATATTCTTTTCATACGTGCTATTATATTCAGAGATATTCTTTAGATAGTTAAGACACCTTTGGGATTTATTTATTTTATCATCCAAGGTTTAAAACTAGTTTTTAGACTAATAGCGTCAATGTCATCTGCGATTTATAGGCACTAAATAAATATCATTTAAGTCTAAACTAAGTTAATTCCTTATATTCAGAAGATTCTATTAACCTCCAATTCAACAAACCTCATTGTACACAGGTATAATATATATTTCGCACATGTTTGAGTACTTTCTAGCACAATGAAATCGTCACGATATTATTTATTGTCATTATACCAGTTGCGGATTTATTAAAAACATAAAAAATGAGATGCTTATCTCGACCTCAACTTCAGATGCTCGGAGCGAATACTATATGTCTTAAAGTTAAACCTTCGCTTTATTATACAGAAAATTATAAATGAGAATTCATTCTATACTTTCTTTTGTTATTTAAAAATTTGTTTGTATGTTTTATGCTTTAATAATTATTGCTTGATTAAAAAAAAATAATTGAGTTTTAAATATCATGCAAATTAAATGTGCACGTATTTATATTCCAGGAACGGCAAGCTAATTGAGAAACTGTGTCCTGATGGTTTGGTGTTCAATGACGTCAATCAGTATGAGGAAAAATGCGAGTTTCCTTTCAACTTTGACTGTTCGGACAGACCTGCCCTGCGTAAGTTTTCTAAAAAATTCATAACCTTACAAATAAAAACGAGTGCATAAATAGTGATCCAGACCTAGAATAGAAATATAATATAAAATTTACAATTTAAATTATATTTTTATTCTAGGTCTTTTTGTATTGTATTGTATTGTATAATTTAATTTAATTTACGTCCATAGGAAAAAAAAATAATTTAATTTTTTTCCTATGGACGAGCAAGATGTAGATTTAACTTATTTATGGTATATATAAAAAGACGTAGACTCTATAAAAAGGCGTAGAAACAAGTAGCCCGTCTGCTTTATCGGTAGGCTAGGCTGTAAAAATTATACCCTGTATAGAAATAGACTGTATAAATTATTATTAGCGTATTATAGAAGTTAAATTAAACATCAGTAATTTTATATATGAGCGTATTGCGCCTAGTATACTTTGTAAATAATAACTTATATCTATAAAGATAATTTTTAAAATCTTTGTATCACAGATTTTTATGTCACAGAAAAATCAAACAGACGTGCAGTGCAACCGATATATGTAGTCGTTGTAGCTAAAAACACTCAAACTCATAGGTATAATAGGAATTATAATAGCTAGTTATAGCGTTTGAATACCTAGTGTTCATTAATTTCCTAATAATAAATTTAATCGAAGGTCAGTTAGCACGTGAGTTTCACGTGTTCGACATTTGGATGTGCCTGAGTCTGATATCACTAATACTCATTAAGGAATTGTAAAGGTTATGTTATTCGGAATAACTTTGCAATGTCACAGGAACCTTGAGCGCTGAAATGCAATAAATGTTTTGAAGACATTCTTAATTTTGATGACTGATTCTGATTATACAAAATAAATTAATTTAATAGAGCCACCTTATTAAGTGTAGTAATCTTGGGTAATCTAAATATATATTTAGTATTCATTTCGCTCTACGAATTAGTATATTCAAAGAGAAAAACTGGCAGGATCTTAAAAACCCAATTCGGTGATGCTGTTTTTTACGATAAGTTTGTTGAGTGTTTGAATTATAGTTTGTTCATCATTATAAAGAAAAATTTAGATCACTGCTAATACAATACGTAATGTATACTTTTGTTATCATATTTATTCAAGTAGTCATCTGAAATTATTAAAATTAATATTTATATTATAATTAGTATTTGGATTTACAATTTTTTTGCACTTTTTACACAACAGAGCCTGCCAAACCGTCACGGCATTGTCCACGTCAGAATGGATATTTTCCGCATGAAAACTCCAAGGAGTGTGCTAAGTTCTACTTCTGCGCGGATGGCCAGGCTAACATGATCACTTGCCCTGACGGCTTGGTGTACAATGAGAAGACCGGTGCCTGTACATGGCCGGATGAGGCTAAGAAACAAGGCTGTGGGGCCGCTGGTAAGTTCAATTTTATGGAATTAATTTATTTATCGTCAACTTACTATTACTACTATCCCACTATCATTATTACTATCCCACTCCGGAGCACGTGTCTCCTCACATAGTGAGAGGGTTTTTTGACAATAGACGCACTGGTCAAGTGTGAATAGACTGCGAATTAATAAATTCATTTCTTTAACTGCGTATTTTTTTTATTTGATTGAAGTAGCAAACGAGCATGCTGTCCACCTGATGGTAAGTGGCCACTGCCGTTCATGGACATCTGTAAGCATCTTTGAATAGAACACGGGTGTTACTTGAAGTCAATCACTGATGCGTTGCTACTCCCGAGGACTAAGATCGTCGGCTTATATAAAAGTGTGCCGGCAACCATACCCTTCCATCGAAACGCAAGAACTGCTCCACGCTAGAAATAGTTGTGGCGGTGGTACTTCTCCGGTCGAATTACACTGGTTTTACCACCAGTGAAATTACCTAATATTTGTATCTTTAATATGACTTTATTAGGATTCGTCAAAACTATCACCGATTACGTTATCAACTTGTATTAAGGCTCATAATTGTCCACTATCCACCAGTTGGGTATGTATATTGAAAATATGTATGTAACAAAAGTTTCATTACTTTTATTTTTCAGAGGTCTTAGATTTCGTGTGCCCCGTTGTGAACGTCAGTGCTGGCATGTCCCACCCTCGGTACGCGGATCCCACTGACTGCCAGTACTACTACGTATGCGTCAACGGGAATGAACCCAGGCGAGCTGGTTGCAGACTTGGTCAGGTCTTTGATGAAGACTACAAGAGGTGCGATTGGGCAAGGAACGTTCCACAATGGTTAGTAAATGTCACGCTCTCTGTTTAATCCATATTAGTTCATTTCTACTTATCTGTCAAAGTCTAAGATCCACCAATTCGCACTTGGCCAGTGCGACTATGGCCTAAACTCTCTCATTCTGAGAGAAGACACGTGTCGTGGAACAATAATGGGCTCTTGATGCGCTCCTGATATCTGTTGGTAGCTGAAAATTGATTAAATGACCACCTTTAAGTTAGACATTTATTTTGGCAATCATCGGGCAAGGAGTTAGTTACACATTTTAACTACGAGCGTTCTCTAGCCGTTCTAGTTTCACTGTTGAATAGTTTCTAATAGCTGTAATTAGCCGCTTTTTTAGCTATTCTTAGTCAGAACTTAAAAAATTTGGCTATAAGACCAGCTTATGTGCATTTAGTATTGTTTCTGTATGGGATGTCAGTCGTAATGAGGCCACCACGTAATGCTACAACATTTGCATTGGTTTAATTGTATTGATCTTCATGCTATCCACACAATTTACTTTAGTTTGAATGTTAATAAATACCTCATCACGTTTATACGTAATATGAACTTACTATATAATAATGTCTAATAGTTACAATATTCTTAACTTAACTACGAACTACTGATATTATTCATAATATAGAATAGTCACAGTGTATCTGATATAATATTCTTTTAGCGCTGACTGGTACAAGGACCAGTTAACGGAAGCTGAGCTGGAGGCGCTAGAAAACCCTCCCAAGAGAAACCCCTCAGGCCCAAACCGCAAGTCTCAACGGCCTGGGAAAAGTTCACCAGTACCTGAAGATTCGTAGTTTAAATTAATTAAAAAATAAAGTAGGTTTTATGTATATCAGTCAACGGTGTTTTAATCTTCGTAAATCACTTCCTCTTAAAACTGTATTATAACTACCCAAATATAAGTTATTTGGCATATTGCGACATATAAATAAAATATTTGCCAAGCTCATTAACATGCTAATAAATGGATCATTTCAAAAAGACTGAAATAGCGAATTAGTTATGTATATTAAATTGGATTGGTACTGGTAATAGGCCGTGACGTCCGTGGACATATAAATCAATTTCGTATGAAATAAGAGTTCTATATGAAGTCACAAGTGCATTGCCACTCCCGAGAACTAAGATGGTCACTTCATACGAATGTGAGTCACTGGCTCACTTCAACCATCCTCTACAGAAACTTCTTCACGTTGCCACCTCTCCGGTCGAACCGTACTTAATCTACCTTTAGATTTGTGTACATAAGGTTTTGAAGGCGAGGGCAAATAAAAGTTATAGAAAACGTGCTCTACCGGCTTTATAATGGTGACTGTTCCGAGGAACTCTTAGAATTGGTGTCTACGTCATCTTTCCTCCACCGCACCACTCGCGGAAGGATAAAGTTCCGTCCGGTGTTGCGAATGTCTATAGGCGATGGTGACTACTCTCCATCAGGTAGGCCGTCTGCCTTATCGCCAGGTTCAAGTATAACAAAAAAATTACCAAAAATTATATTCTATACGGTGTACCAAATATAGTTTTGGTAATTTATTCATTATAAATAACTTTATAATCAATTCGTGATAGTTAAATTATAGTTATTTCCTAATTCTAACTTATAAAAACAGTACAATGCTGGTATATTACTGATTCAAACCACGCACCTCAGATTAAAATTGTTGAGTTTTGAACTTATAGGTAATTGCTGTTAATGTATCTGACTTATATATAAGTGCTTTGTAAACTCGAAATGTTAACACAGGTTTACCACGTTTTTAGAACAAGGATGAGGTGCATCAACTGGAAAAAAACAACTGCTATTTTTAGTGTTTTATTTTTTATACATAAACCTTTTTCTATTTACATGTCAATTATTTTTTGAAAACATATTTACACAGGTCCATCTGGTAGAGTACGAGGAGTATAACAAAAATATATACTTTATTACTACGGTAACTAATATCACGCTCAAATGGTCGGTATTTGGTAACACTATAAGGTAAATTCATAAAGTTTTGCAAGTAAAATGTAATAACTGAAAAATATAAACTCTTTATATGGTAATAGTGAGTATTTTCTCAAAGCGAGTGATTATCAATAGAAATAAATAGGAATCGGTGGAAAAATTCCATTTTGTGCTGTTACAACTTAGAAAAAAAGTGTTAGAAGACGAAAACGACGGTATATCGACTGGAAATAGTCAAGTATCTCTATATTTTTAAAAACATTTATTTTGATATTAACCATATCAATTATGACACATGAAAATTGCTACAAGAAACGATCTCGCTTAGTTCAATATCATCTTATCTAATAGGTACTACTTCAATTACGTAGGAATTATGTGAACAATTATATGAAATTTGTTTCATTGTCGTTTTCGTCTTAAAACACGAATTAAGTCTGCAATTACGCGTGTCCACAATGGGGCACCAGCTCCGGGTCTTCACACGTCAAGCTCTGGTCGTCGAACACCTTGCCTTCGCCGCAAGCAATCAAACGCGGGTGGCCCTCCACACAAGTAATCAACCTGTGACAGTCTCCGGGTACGGGGAAGCGCGGGAACGGCCAGAACTTGGCTGACTGGGTGTTCGCGGGCACTTTGGTCGGGCATTTGAAGCCAACGACCGCTGTTGGATAAATGACACGTTAGCGTGAAGTATGTATTTCACTGAGCAGGCAATGTTTTTGTAAGAAATTGTTTGTAATTGTGTGATTGAGTTATGATCGGATTGAATATTGTACAGGAATGAAATATCTCCTTAACGTTTTATACTATCTAATGTCCGATACTATCTAATGTCCACTTTTATTATTATTATATTTGCAATCAATACTACCTGGATTATTCTTTGATATGGAGTAATTGTTGAAAAGATTTCTATAGTTACATAACTGAATAAACCAATTAGTGATTGTTTTTATACATTAGGTATACGACGTTTGATTTGTTATTCTTATAATTACTTTGGCAACAAACGATCTACGTAATTATTTTGAAGGGAGATTAACATACATATTTAGCCATAGTTATGACATATAGTAATTTTACCAAGTACTATTTTTTATCTGATTTAAATAGTAAACGAAAGGTAGTAGAACCAGTGTAGTTACCGGGGAAGTAACACCGCCACACCTATTTCTAGCGTGAAGCATTTCTTGCGTTTCGATGGAAGGGTGGTTCCTTTCACATGAGGCGACCATCGTTTGCTATTCAATCAGATAAAAAAGAGCATTCAAACGATGCAGTCAGTCCGTACATACAGTAACCACTTACGGTTACTGTATGTACTTCTGCAAGCAACTTCATATTGAACAGGGGATCTATCTGAAGTGATTCACGCCATATAAATATGGCGGTGGTACCTTACCGGGCAAACTACACAAGTTCTACCATCTTGTTTAAACGTTGACCCTAATAATTCAATATTACCTTCGGGGTTACAGAAAGGCTGGAGTAGATCAGGCCAGTTGCAGCCGTGGGTGCGTTCATCGTATACAAGGCCGGGAGTGCAAGGCTCTTGGTGCGGAACCCCGAAAGCGCACTTCAGGTAGCTGGTGGAGCACTCGTCGCTGTCTGGGTAAATGCCAAACTGATACTCGCAACCAGGAGACGAGATTGGTGTCACTGAAAAAATAGGGTTAATATTGTTAAATGGGCTGTTATTGCAATCGTTATATTTAAATTTCTCTTCCATTTTGATGATCCACAAAGTCTGATGCGAAAAGTTTCTGGATTAGATTCTCAGCGAAGTTGGAATATAAATGCCATTGTATAATCGAGACGTTTGTGTAGTTGTCATTAAAATTTAAATCCCAAGTCGCCTCGGTTTGTGTCTTACCTTATTAACGTAAAGAAATTTCAAACCGTAAAAATGGTTATGAAACCGTTACGTGAACTGCGGGCGTTTTTGAACTTCTCATATTAGTTACATTCTAAGTAGGCATTATGGGTGTTGGTATAGAATTTTTTCATAATTCATCAAGAGATGGCGCCACAAGTATTTCAGAATGCGCCATCAAAGTTTTACTACACCCTGTAGCTGTACAAGCCGCTACAGTCAAAATATGCTCAGAAGATCATTTGCTAAAGGTATTTAATCATTTGCTCGGCTTATTACTTACAATCAGCCTTCCTGTCCCCGCAGTCCACAGCCCAGATGTAGTTGCAGTGATTGTGCACAGCGCCCTTGCCGTCGAACAGCAGTCCGTTCTCGCACGTCTCCACCGTCAGGGTACCGTTGGTGCACAGGAAGAACTGGTCACACAGCTCTGGGTGAGCGTAAGCCTGAAATATGAATTAGGATCGGTAAATTTAAAATTATAATGCAAGTTTAAAGTCAGTCAAATGGATTGGTGTATACAAGTGCAGCGTATACTTTAAGCCGTATGTAGGTAACCTCGGGTCCCGCGGGTCAGAGGGTGGTCCGCCTCAACATAAAGTTTAGTCCGCGGTGCGCTTAATAGATCTAAATCTTTCATATATATAGAACTGAAAAATCCCTCTTCCTTCGTCCTTGGACGGACGGACGGTCCTGGACGGCAAAAATACCCTGATGCCCAGGAGAAGGGGGGACAGGCAAATTTTATTATTGTTGACAAGCATTAAAGGTAATACGCGCTTGATCCATACCAGACTTAAGTATTGATTTACTTAATAACGTAAAATATCTGAGGTTATCTACCTGTACTCCATATTGCTCTGGACATTCGGGCGCATGTTCCAGCAGGATACCCGCTTGAACTGTAAAAAGAAAAAATATATAAATAATTCATTACACTAAATTAATTTATTCGATATCGGTGAATTATATTATTATAATTCTGCCTATGTAAGTGGCTACCACCCATGATCATGTGGTAAGTGTGCCGTCAGCCACAGATGTATTGCTACCCCGAGGATGATTAACAATTTGTAATTGCCTCCGTATGCCTATGCAAAAATAAAGACATTTCATTTCATTTCATTATTTTAACGCATTTTAGAGATATATTTCTCTGCAAAAAAAGAATACGGCAACGTGAAATATTGTTAAACATATAAATATTCTTGGTTCATTTAAAATCGACTGGCAGAGGGTTTTATGATCTTCTATTTCACATAAATTTGAAGCACAGTATTTATACCTAATTAAACATCACGGGGATAATACCTAATTAAAATTATATTCCTTTAAGTAGTACAATTTTCAAATTAGCGATGACCTATGATTGAAGTATTTAATTGTTAATCACGCACACTAATTAAGAGAGGTTATCACTTTCATATAAATAATGCATGTTGAGCTGCCACGTGAAGCGTGACTGTTGGCCAACCCTGGGCCGCTTGTTACCGCTGATTGTTTCATTAACCTATTAGCAATATTGTTTCTTTTTTGCTAAGCAAGGTCACGCCTTTTCTGTTTCAAATTTATACTAGATAAAAATAAATTTAAACTATCTATTTCACGTACACTTGACACAATTATTTTGATCTAGAAATTGATTGTAATGCTGTCATATATTTTGAAATGTGATTCACAACATTAAACTTCGTACGTTAATAACATATTGACATTAATGTATTATACGTATCAGAAGGTGCTTTCAAAGTGGTTTCTTTTTATTAATATCAAATTTAATAACTGAAACTGTAGCTTATGACAATGTAAATTGTCACAAAAAGTAGTCACGATTTAATGACATTCAATTATATATAGGTTTTGTTACTTGTCATATATTGGATATGACTAAATTATACTGATAGTGGTTTGGTAATACATCAATGAACTGCGCTATATCGGACACATCTTAAGCGATCACTCGTGAGGCTCTGTCACGACAATGCTTGTAACGCCAAGACTTTTACTTTTGTGTACTGCTTATCCCATACACGTATGTATTTATAGCTTCTCGTAGAATTCTTCTTAGGTAGAATAACTAAAAATGTACTGATAAAATGCATTAATTTAAAAAAGAAATATTGTTTTAAAGGAATAGCCCCGAGACGCACGCTTGTTTTTGCCACGGACGTGCAAGATGTAGAATGAGCTTCCTCCTGAGATATTCCCGGAGCGTTATGACATGGAGCTCTTCAAAAAAGGTGCGAAAAGAGCTCTCTTTTAAAGCCGGCGATGTATTAGAGACTTCTTTGGTGTTGCAAATATCCTTAGGTGACGGTGACTACTATCCATCAGGTAGCCCGTCTGCTTTATCACCAGGTTTAAGTATATAAAAAATAGACAATTTTAGACAAAAATAAATTTGTATAATGTAATATATAAAATATAAGTTTCAAGTATTAATTCGTTACTTATATGTAAGATTTTATTTTAAATAATTAAATATAATAAAAATAAATGCTCTACTCAGTTGAGTTGCGATTCAAAACATACGTAAGATCATTTAGAATAAAATGTGTGTCTTATATCTGTGCCAAGAAATAATTATTAAGCAATAATATGAAAATAAACACACTTCCATTTGAATAGAAAGTTTTTATGAATCAAAGTCAACGATCGAGCGCGCGACTATGAATCGAGCTCATCTCGGTTACTAGTGAGTCGTGATTCAACGTCACGACATCGCAAATCTCGGCCATTATACTACAAACGCGGACTTTTACTTTTGTTTACTACGTTTGTCACTTGTCGTCGTCAACTCATTATTGTCCCACTGCTGGGCACGGGTCTTCTCTCAGAATGAGAGAATATTAGGGCATAGTCCATCGCGCTGGCCAAATACCAATTGGTAGACTTCACGTACCTCTAAGAACTTCTTTTTTGTCACTTTTGAGTCATGTTTGTCACTTACTTATTATTAATTGTAGCGTATATTCTCTTACTGAGTGCAAATTAATTACAAAGTAGAAGAATGGTCCTTTGTTCGTCCGGAAAGGTATCACTGCCAAACTTATTTCTAGCGTAAGGTGGTTTTTGCGTTACGGTGGAAAAATCTAGTTACCAGTTCTGTTTCATATAAAATGATTATAAAATGAACAATGACCAACAACCTTACTGTGATTGACTCTATCTAGAACCCCCGTTCTATATGAAGTTGCCTAAGCGACTGTGATCTCTCACTATAAGGTGCTATGCTCGTTCGTTTGCTACTTCAATCTTATACAAGTGCCCTTTATGTCACATGTGAATAAGCTGTTATTTTAAAGGGGGGAAAAAATAAAAATGATCTTAACTGTTTTCAGTAGTACGAAAAGAGAATCGGTAATTACAAAGAAAAAACTTTTTGGGTTAAATTATAAAAAGTTATATAATTTTAATTTAGGGGAATGTAAGAAATATGTAAATAAAATTTAAATCTCGTATTTTAATTACATGCATTAACCATGAACAAAGATCGTTAAAAAATGAAGTTTTATTATTTTAATTATATCAATAGGATGCAATAAAAAATAACTGTTCAATTATTTCTAATTTAACTCACTTAACATTTTATTTCATGCTAGGTTTTACACTGCAGGTTTACTCTCGTTAATAATATGTAACGTTACTTTAAATTGTTATAGCTTCATGTAGTATTTAGATTTTAATGAAATAAAAACTTAATGTTAAATCAACCCTTTAAATTTAATTGAGTAGTTTTATTTGAAGCGTCTCTACACATATAGAGCTCGACACCCATCCTAAAAAAGGGTAATAATTGAAATTAGTTGTATAAGTTATCTCCTGTTGTCCTATATTTATTTTTTAATAAACAAACACGGATATTTCATATAGAGCATGTCAATTAAATCGTTTGAATAATTATGATCTCAACTGTAGAGTTATTAGTCATATATTTTTTTTATTTACTAAGAGGCCTGTTATTGATATCCGTGAGTGGGTTATAAATATAACTTTTACTACTGACTAATAAAAAATATCTCAGAACTAATAATTTCAACGACCTTGCCGCTGTTACTAAATGTTCTACATTATGTCCAAGCTGTCGGTCAGTATGTGTCACGGCACTAAAATGTTGCTTGGGTAACTTTTTTGAAAACTTGTACGTCTTTGCAGTGATATTAAATTGTAATATAATTTTATTTCGTTTTTTATTAAATTTTATGTCTTTGCTTGGGACCTATGTAATTAATTGCGATATCTTTCTATTTTTTTTGTTTTCGAGGGGGAAACCTTCAAAAGGTATCCGACACCCTTGGGAGCGACGCAGGGTTATGTGGAATTTTTACCGCATTAAAACCCCTCGCAAGCCCGTTACTCCGGAAGCCCCTTTTAGTCGCTTCTTACGATAGGCAAGGTACCGTAGCCCTATTCAGATCCCGGAACTACAGGGACGGTGATATCTACCTCTAATGGATATTTATAATAAACTAAAAAGAAATTGTAGTTTTATCAGTTTGGATAATGATCTGGTAGTTTTCAACTTTCAAGCGGTATTTATAAGCCAAAAAGAATAGAGTTCAAATTTTTAATATTGCAAGTTATGTTTTTTCTTCATGTTTGCGAAATGCAATGCTAAAGAAAAATAATTTTCTTCACTCTAAAACACATAATAATATCTTTGTCTTGTGGTGCAAAAACTGTTTTTGTGTTTATATAATAAATGTTAACCCAGCGTGGTACAGAATAATGTAATAAAGCAGCTGCTAAGTATTTGATATAATGATAATATCTTAGGGCTACAAAAACACGTCGGTAAGCAGCGCACTGATTGTCAATCATCGCAGCTTTATTAAGCAAGCCCTGGATTATGTTTAGCAAGTGGTTTCGAAATGTTACTGACCATTACAATGTGTGTTGGCAACAGCTTAGCAATTCCTTGTAACGCTTCATAAATTTTCAATAATATCGACTCAAGCTTCCGGCATTCTATGAAATCGAGCAATCTGTCTGCCATACAGCTTGCAATTTTAACAAATATTTGCATAAATATGCAAATATTTTACAACAATCTAACGCAACTAAATTATTTCCATCTGATTAAATAAAGGGTTTATCATCGTCACATATATGTAACACATGCCTTTCCTTAGGGATTTTAATATATTTTCTCTGGCATTATTATTCATTGTTCATAAATATAATTTCAATAAAATTTAATTGTATTAGTTTAATTGTATTAATTTAATTGTATCAGATATTAACATTATTATGTCGTGTAATGAAAATGTCCTGTATATTTATATTACTACACAAATGTACTTTTATTTATTGGAAAACAAATAGCGCTTTACAGATTCAGACTTAGGTGAAAATAATATATAATTTTCATAATAAGTTTAAAAGTCTCATCAGTTTCAAAATAACATAATCATGATCGTCTTACGAAGTAAATGACTTGCAACATAAACTTTTGTTCTCATTTTAATTTGAATAAAGTGTGCAGGTGAACGACACAGTACCCAGGCTTACCTACTTCGGTAGCCACTTTCGTAAGGACTCAAACATAAAATGTAATATATATTTTGCTTTACAAACAATGCTACATTTTAGTGGCCGGTGGAGGCAAGCGAAAGTAGTACCACCGAGTGGTCAGCCTTGGTGCGTACGCAACGGTCTGCTGGCCGGTGCTCGCGTCGATAGTTCTTTTAGATTAGATCATAGATAATACGTTAGAAGTAAGAACATAATGACTCTTAAATATTTTTCTGCACAATTAACTAAGTAATTAAGTTACGAGAATATAAAGTTGTACATGATTCAATGAGATTCCTCCTGATTGTAACGCAGTTATGGTTTTATGGTTACATATGCTTTAAATAAATGTAATACAAGATTTCGTACTGTAATCTCAAATAGATCATTGACAAGATTTTATAAATTTAAGAACTAATGAGGCGAGTTATCCTAAAACATCAGTAATCGGTCGATGTTCTAATGTCCTTAATTGTAAAAAGTGTTGTAAAGCACTTTAAAGTAGATTTTATCCGATGTTATTATATTATTCCTTGCTACTTCTATGTTCTTTCAATCTTGTTCTAATGGTTATTGAATACAATATAACTTAATGTAAAATAATCTGTTAATAAAATTGTAAATTTGTCCATAGTAAATTAATAGGAAATTATTATTCTGTATTCATTGAGTCTACTATCTTTGTTTCATGAAACAAAAAATTGAGTTGACATCACTATATTTCTTTTAGTTAAATTATTAGCATTGGGTATACAGAAGGTAAAAAAACTTAATTATGTTGATGTAACAAAATGACAGTTACGTTACAGAAATAATAATAGTCTCACTATTCACTGTTTTTTTAATAAAGTTTATGATAACAATGAATGCCTCCTTTTTAAAATCGAAATAAATGTTAAACAAAGTTAAGGTTTATTCCACTGAAGTAGTTCTAATTTAACGCGAATATCATCTTAAATAAAAAAATATTTTTAAAATACGAAAAATTTATATACCGGATATATATCATGACGATAATAAGTGTAAGCAATTAGAAATTAATAGCCACATTATTTCATAGTGCATGTTCTGAGTTCATAAACCTGAACTCAGGTGAAGGCGAAAGTGCTGACCTGTGCTCTGCCATTAGTTCACAGTAGCATAACCTCTGGTGGTGTTGCTTGAATACTTACCATATAACAATGTATTGTTTTTAACATGTACAGGTTCATTGACTTTGTATATTAAATAAGCTATGATAAAAAATCGATATATAATATGTATACCTTGGTGCATATTTAATTTTAATAGCTCTGAATCATACATGAAGACTTAGCTAAAAATATACTTGATATTGGTTTACTTCAGTATATTTATGCACGTATATATAAATATACAACATTGCTTTGATTTTATTCTATATCTCAGTAACGTGTATTCATAAACGATAGTTAAAGTTCAAAAATGTTTAATATGTACTGAATTTTCTAAATATGAATTTACGAGAAATCCTTATACCATACTAACGGGCGGATATAAATAAACAGACAAAGCTAAAATTTTCCAATTACATTGGATTTAGGATAATGTCATTTTGGATAGATTTACTTATATCATACCCTTATTCAACAGCTAATCATTTGATAAGTATGACAGTGCGAATAAATAAAAAACACGAACATATATGTGATGTGAACACTACTGTGACTCAAAGATAATAAATCCATCAAAACCAGTAAACGAATTCTTCAAGGCACGATGATGGAAGTTTGATAATAAGATTGCAAAACCGCGGAAGACGCAGTGAAACCTGTTTACAAGCATCTCGTATGCGTTACGTAACGACAGCGGAAACCGTTGACATCCTTATGTGTGATTTGTTTAGGAATGTCTGTGTGTAGAATGCTTAAAATGAAGATTTAATTATTAACGTGGTAGAATACTAAGTCTAGACTCTCTATTGTGTCTAGTTTATGTAGATTTTTTTAAAATATGTATTTACCTAAAGGTCATTTTATGCATGAATGATAAAAAATCTATAATTGACCACGACTGTCAATGCACGTTATTTAATAGTATTGTCGTCAACCCATTATTGTCCCACTACGAGAGTGTATTAGGTCAAGTACGAATTGGTAGACTATATTGTATAGCATAGTTGTGTGAAATGACTTTCATTGTTAATGTATTGTAAATGATGTTTTAAGTTCTGCATCAAATCATCTAATATGTCAAAAGTAACAAAAGCTCATTTTTTTCTAAGATTTATATGTTTTTCAACCTTGTATTTTCAAGCTTACATAAATTAAAAATCTTAATGTTTACTCGTAACATGATGTAATTCAAGATTAAGATAAATACGATAGAATAAAATAATAAAATAGGAACATATTTTAGTAGATACCATTCTTTTGACTGTTTTATTTATATAAAACTAGCAAACAAGCACCCAGGCTTCTTGGTGGCAAGATAGTGGCTATCGTCGGTGATAGGTATCTGTGATCAACCACAAATAGGATTAGCTAAATGTCAAAGGTTATGCTTAAGGTTCATTGCTACGCATCTTATAGTGTATGTCTCCCAGCACACTTTTCAACTCAGAACATAGCATCTCATTGCCGATATTAGCCGAAAAACATATGGTGATGACGCATGAAGCTGAATTATAAAGAGTTCTACCACCTTCAAAGTATTTATAATGAATTACAAAGGTTATGAATAACATTCATAATCATAGAAAATCTAACCTATAACTTAGAATGATACGAGTGAGAACTCACGAATCAACTATAATTATAAACGCAATAAATTACTGTAATTCTACCTGAATGATTAAGCTATTACTGGCATAAAATACAAATAAATAGATCCCTCTAACACCCACGATTCGCAATTTATCCATCAGTTGTTGCGTGCGCATGTTATCTCGCGCGTTGAACTCTTTTGTATGAACAATAAGCCTACCGTGATTTCCATCCTAATCGGAGCAATTACACTATTATGACGCTTTGCCTGCAATTAATGCTTGATATAGTGCTATTGTATTATATTGCATGAGTTGGATATATATTTTATATTTAATGATCTGTGATAATTACAAATGATACTGTCATTATTTTTATTATAGGAATACTGTATTAAAATATAATAAATATATTCTAACACAAAAAAAACATTGTGGTTAAGATATTCCTTAGGCAAAATTTATCTTAAAATTTGTTTTACTTTATTCCTTATCCAACATGAAAACTGTATAACTGTTGCTGTTTTAATCTGTTACTTTTTGTCATACGTAAATCTGATTGGAAAATATTACAACACGAAATTAATAAAATATATAGTCATACATTATTTTTAATTAGGTTAAATTTATCATATTGCACAGAGAATGCTGAACCTAAAGTGACCTTTAACACAAAGCCCTTAACAGTTTAAGGTTTAAGTTAATTTATCAGAGTGAAAGTAACGCGATATTTCGGAAAGCGCGGTAATAATTTCACAAAGGAACTTTGCCGACTTGGTTTATGCAATGCCAAATGAAATATGCTAATTACTTGCAATAAGAACATTCACTGATGTATATATGAAATTGAATATAATTTTTAATTATAATTATAATATGTTGGTATATAATGTATATACGAAATGTATTACTCATATTTTATAAGACTTAGAAATTAATTGTGAAGGTTTGAAAATAATCATAATTTTATATTAATTATGTGTTCGCTATAGATGACAAAAAATATAAGTATTATGCATATAACACATCAAAGATATAACTAACTAACATATGGCAATATTACCTTAATCAATTTCTATCTTAAATATTTTTAATAATGCCATTTTTTAAGAATACCTGTGGTTTATTTTTTATTTCGTTCTTCATTTTATCATAAAATACTCTGTATCTGGTCTGGTCCATACTGATAAAACGGTTTCCGGTAGGCTTGCGTGACAATTTTTATACGTAACGTCACGCGTACGGCCACTAGTTGAAGCTAGTAATTCAAGTGCACGAGATTTTACTTTTCCTGGTCGTAAGCACGCATTGTGCTCGTATTAAACTCTATGGCATATCTACTAAATAATATTTCTACATCTAGTACCAGTTGTTACGTAAGTTTACTTACGTTGACTTTTTATAACTATATATTTTTTTAAATGATGCATTGACAAACGTGAAGTAAGTTAATAGACATTTTAGTAGACCTGCTACAAAATTAATTAAAAATAATCAAGATGAAGATTGAAAAAAAAAACATTAAATAATATTAATCCAATTTTAAAATGCAGACTATGAAGTTAGACTTTGGACATAAAAAAGTACCGCAAGAAATATATATATGTACATATACATACATCTGGATACATCAAAGAAGCAGAAAGAGAAATTGAATAACACGTGGATTTTCTTATTCCGTCTTTAATTTCTATGGCGCATATAAATGAGACATAGAAATTATTATATATTTTAATTAGTAGTCGCAAATGGACACATGTTTTATAATAACTTACAAACTCTGGTTCCGAACGGTCATTTTTTTTACGGCACGTCTAACCAACATACAACAGGTGTGGGCCTTGAGTATGGAACAAACGCCCGATTCCGGCCCCCTTTCCAATCGTTGGGCAACAGTCGTCGCTTGAAGGAAATTATTGATTCTATGTACAACAATTAATCAGAGGACGTGGGCGATATTTGTACCAATTTGTATGTTACTCATATGGTCATGTAAAAAGGAACTTGGTAGCCTAGAAAAATCATTAGTAGTAATGGGCAAAATCGTCGCTTGAAGGAAATTATTGGTTCTATGTACTACAATTAATCAGATGTCTTGTTTGAGATTTGTATCAATTTATAAATATTTTGCTTGTACGGGCATTTATTTTTGTATTATAATTCTGCAACATTTTCGTTGCTATCGTCTGGTATAAATGATGTGGTAAGGCAGGTCACAATGCATCACTCCGTGATTTTTGCAACTTTATATTTCAAAATTATATTATTACGAGTGTTTATATTTGTTATAAAATATTTTGTGATTATGTGAAAATCGTCTTTATTTTATTGCATTTAATTTTAACTATGATGTAATGTCTAAGCAATATTTGTATATTTGTGGTATTTCTGGACTTGAATATTTTATGTTTGAGCCTAGGTTTTATGTACTTGGTTTCAATTGCTACAAATATCGAGGTCAATAATTCAAGTTAATAAAGTAACATACGAATTACTAAAATAAAACGCGAGATAAGTGCAAAATCGTGACATAGATTCAAGCGAATTACAAAAAGTACTAATAACACAGGCACCGTAGAATGTTTTTTGTGATGTCTAATATGGTCTCGTGTGACAATTAAAATTCATAAAAAACCTAAATACTTTTTGTTTCTTCTCTATCAACTCTTTCTAATTCTTCGGGCATATTTTTGCATAAGACGCAATCACTAAGTATCCTTTACATAACACATTTGCGAATATCACACATTAAATAACTTAAATAATAGTACAGAGTCCTCCATTAGATGTAATTTTTATCGTTAAACATAGAAGTAATATTTACGACCTTGAATATACTTACAGTTATGAGACTCTGAGATTATCTCGAGAATACACTTATATTTATTTCCAGCAGTTAGTCGTTAAGGAAGTTTTGAATATAATATATACAGTCAGCAATTTCGATATTTATGCAATATTTGTTCAGTTCATTGCAAGCCGTAAATATGATTTATTATCTGGTTGAACCTGTCGATACGAAAGTAAAAGTAATGCTATACATTACTTACAACTGTGCCACTTAAGGAGCAAAGACCTCTTAACACACTATCTGTAATTGTAGACTGGAAGCGGGTACCAGAAATTTGCAAATACCCAAACGAACGTAGCGCCTACAAGTTTAATAAATGTATGCTCTTAATTTAGTTAAAGGATATAAAAACATATTTATTCAAATGTAACATAGTAAGTCTCGTGTATAATGTCTGCAGCTATTAAAATGCTAATTAGTTACTACTATCTCGTTTTTAGTAAATATATATAAGATCAGTTTAAATACTACAAAAATGCTATCGATTTTTAACCGACTTCCCAAAGGAAAGAGGTTATCTATTCGTCACGTATATTTGTTTTTTTTTTTAACATTGATGTTTATATGAAATGTGATTGATCAGTACGAGAAATATTTACCAATTAATTATTAATTTAATCAAAAAATGATTTATTAAAAATTTAATGAAATTTAATTTCATTCTCCCATTTAAAAAAATCTGTATTATACTTTTAAAATATATATCTACATAACGACTGCTTTGTGTACTACCGTATACTCTATTCTAATGATAACAAATACTATTATTCTGCGACTATTTGTTAAAATAAGAAACGATGTAATCGAATTACAATGTTGGAGTAATAAGATAATTAGTCTTGTATAATCCGTGTTCGTGATTTTAACTACTATTACTTCCTACTTAACATGTAAAAGATACGTCTTCAAAGATTTAAACTTTCACTAAATGTTTAAACTCACTTCTCTCATAAAATATTTTACAACAGTTCAAAGATTGTCTAAATTTTGACGATTTTTCGTTATATATTAATATTATTTCCCCCATTACAAACGAATACAACATTTTAACCCTGCATTTGTTTATACGTAAAACTTATGTTTAAGATACCCTTAAACACAAGTTTTACGTTCTTTTATTTTATTGAGTTTAAGAATAAATTTGTAGAAGTATATTGGTCATTTTTGGTTGATATCATTATTTTTTATTTTATTGGAGCTTAAATGTTACCTACTTATACATAGGTATATACATATCTTCAACAATGGCCTTTTTGTATGGCTTAATTAAACTGCCTGCCCAATAAAATAGAATTAGCTCTTTCGATGTTTGCCTCAAAAACAAAAACTTAAAAAAATGTATCCATGAATGAATTTCAATCGTTGGTTACTGTTCGTCAGGGCATTAAAATTATCAATTACTTAACCTTATATTTCTTTGGTTCTTAGAAAGAACCTTCCGATAGTGACGTTATGTAATCTATTATTCTCAACTTTTTACATAACACCGTGACAAAAGACAAATTTTTCAAAGCATTACATAGGGCGAAACGGTGAGTGAAAGTATCATTTAGATATTTATGGTAAATTGTATTTATAATATATTTATGATATAAGATTTTGATTTGTCTTGTTTGTACTCTTCATTCTAGGTTTTATGTTAACATATTAAAGTATTACATATAATAGAACAACGACGATACCTATTTTATTAAATATAATATCATTAACAATAATTATGTTGCAAACTCAAGATGCTATATTTAAGTGATGAAATACGTCTAAATATGTCATTTCGATCATATTGCATGAGCAGATTTGCATGATACATATCCGTTTGTCTCTTTGCTGCGTTGTCGTTTTTCACATGAAGGCATATTTCGAAGATATTTAACATGGTTGCTAAGATCGTAACATACTATTTTTTTAGATTAAGTGCCTTTTTAATGTCAACTTAACCTTTTTTTAAAAGTAAAGAGTGCTGTAGGTACATTTATGAATTTAAAGACCCTTTATTATTGAAATTAGTTACTTATTAGACTTTGAAGCAATAACTTTTTGTTTTATAGTATTCAAGTACTTGGATATTGACGTTATAAGGAATTATCTGCTTTTACAGGTTACTTGTCTGTTGTTTTTTTTCAAAAAAGAACTCATCTATACAAAATTACAAATTTAGTAATCGATAATATTTATATATGACTTATAAGTAATCGTTCTTTACCAAGAATTAAAAGTTACAAGAACTAGTTGATATTTCCGCGATCATCCAGTTCGCGATGTCGAAATACTGGTTCCATTTATTATGTAAAATAATCAAATCTCATAACAAAGTAGGCGTACGGCTTTTTGGGCGTCGCGTTGTATAATATTCTGTAATGAAATCTTCATAATCAATCAAACTTTTGATTGGTTTGAAAAATTATGTAAGGACTTCACTTAGGTAACAATATAAAGAAATTGTTGTATTGACAGTAATAAATAATTGCAGTCATACCTTCCATACATATCATTCATTCCAAAGTTATTCCAAAGTTATATTTCTTATCACGATTATAACACAATGATACTGGTTTATACTCGTAATTTGTTCCTAAGTAAATACTAACACCATTACAACGAAGTGTGGGACAGTTTGATATACTTTTATTGGTTAGATTGTAAGTTAATATACACTAATGCTTCATATCAAATATTTTTACTAGTCATTAGTTAATTTGGTAAATTTTCCAGTTGAGTGAAGCTAATTGATATTTGAAATGAGTATTGAACACGAAAGGGTCCTTACTCGAAGGTTAGTTGGGGAAACGAAACGTCAATGTCCAGTGGACTAATTACGAGCAAAAAAGTAAGTAAGTACTCAAAGCTCGACTATGGAAAATTCTGGCCCTATATAGAACAGTCCTGTCTAACACCTAGTGAGTGAAAAAACTTCTATTGTACCGATTGTTGATGAAGTTTAGGTTAAGATATTTTTTTACTTCACAAGGTCATTAACCCAGTGAAATGAATAAGATATTTTATAGAGATATTTTATTTAAATTTAGGAACTACTGCACCTTTTAGGACCTTTTGAACTATAACAGGAAATTCCCTTATTCAATTTGGTGGTATCAACATTTTGAAAGCGAAGTTGTGCAGATGTGAGACGGTTCAAGGCTGGAGATGATAATTACTTTAATTGTGGAGATGTAGAAGTTACAACAGCATAAAAAGACTGCATGCTAATTTGCTATTTTTTATGAAAGGTTCGATATGATTATTACTCAAATATTAATACCAGGCAAATCATAGTCGAGAAAAGACAATATAAGCAATAAATACTGTAATTTTCCATCTTTGTCTCCTTCGCGTAAGTTCAGA
The DNA here is from genome assembly GCA_949699795.1 of Spicauda simplicius. NCBI lineage: Eukaryota > Metazoa > Arthropoda > Insecta > Lepidoptera > Hesperiidae > Spicauda > Spicauda simplicius. Next base: position 17,901,693 of record OX453060.1, on the reverse strand, counting down.
TGATAATTAAGATGTCTATTAGTTAGATTAAAACCTGCTTATATATCCGGTTATGAAGTATGGATGTAATAAAAGTCAAGTATTTGAGAATATGAATATAGATCTAACTCTTAAAAATCTTTCGAAAACGTATAAAGCAAAATATTTTGCCACTAAAAGTATTTTAAAGGTAGTATATATAGTTTTATTAAATATCTCTATGTTCGGATTATTACTGTTATTATTATTATTCTTAGATATTATTAAATACTAGTCATAGTCTTACTTATCTTAATTCGATCAGAATGAGATATTTCATTACGCTCTATAAAATTAACAATGCGCTGTTTCCTTTGTATTTTTAGTTTTTTAGTTATACTTAGTTTGACCTTTAACTGACATAAACGAGAATCAGGTATGTAAAATGCAAATATTGGACGGACGATAGCTGCTACGTCGAATCTTAGGCAAAATTTATGCAATCCAAAAATTGTACATCGTCGTAAGTATATAAAGTAATTAATGTAATATTTAAACAAATGTCAACAACAAGATAGAAGTTTTAAAGTACAATTTTAGTACTACTATAGTACTACTACAAATGGACTGCGTTTTGATTGAGATACTACCAAAGGCTACCAAAGATGCCCTTCTACCATTATAATTGCGTTGTGCAAGACAGCATAAATTATTACATGGGTAGATAAAGTATGTCTCAAAGTAATTAACCCCAAGGATTAATGTTTCAATGCCCTTCTAAGACGAGAATTAAAGTTTAACGCATCAGTTTACAACAATAAACGGAAAAACTATTCTGAATAAATTATAATGTACACACTCTTAACTTAGACAACACAAGAATGCTTCGTTTTTTACTTGGTATTGTAGGAAAATTTATAAATTTTCTATATATACACCATATACGTATATGATCTGTATAAGTTATTTGGATCATGATCTATTTTTTCTCGTTTCGTAGATAGCGTAACGTACGCGTACTTATCAATGGGATTGATTTGTTATTACCACATACTTTTACGATTTAACGTGGACTGCCACTGCATTACGACAAATAGGTAAGTGTCTCACCACATCCAAAAGCCGCGATCAATAGCACGAACTGCACTGTCGTCATCGTGGTGTGTACGTGGTACGTCCGCGTGGTGAACCGAGCCCGACAGCACTGGAGCGCGCGCCGCCGCCCAGCGGCCGCCACGGCGATCCTTTGCCCAATTCATACCCAACGCCGCTGGACCTTTACTTTCGATGTGACGATTTTGGCAATGGTTTAGTGTTAAAGGTTTATTTACGGATTTTTTTAAATTAATAATCACTTACTGATTAAGAGAGTATTACAGGCGGCTGGTGTCACTGAGGTTATCAAATTTATCTTGAAATTGTCGAGAAATTATCAAATTTGAAAATACATTGATGGAAGTAATGTTTTCCTAGCATATTAATAATATAAAATATACTTTAGTAATATAAAATGAAATATGTTAAGGCGCCTTAAAATAAAATTGACTAAGAATATGTATTTTTTACGAATCAGATAATATCACAACAATCGATATTAGAATTGATTAATTTTCGTAAGATTTCATTGCATGAAAAAATAAATATAGGACTTATTATAAACTATTTTATCTATGCGTGTTTAAAAATACGCTTGTCCTTAACTATATATTTTATAAACTATACTTATACTATAAATATGGCTCATGTCAATGTAGAGTTCGGGTGACTGTTACGAAAACGGCCATACACCTCAGACAGCGTGCTTTGTGTGACAATATCTTACTCGAATGTGTACTGAGACGCAAATGTCGCCTCAGCTGCATCAATATTGAAACTAGGAATAGACTTTTTATGTACTTAGCAGGCTTAGCTTTCCCTGCCTTGAACAAATTTGGAATAAGTGAAATCATGTTAACTAGGATTTCTAATATGAAAACATATATGTAATTACTTTAAGCGAAATAAAGTTCACTGAAACCTTTATGATTCAAATTACGAGTAATATGAAATAAATAAAAATACCAGTAATACCCTATATTTTTGTTACTATAGTACTTTGTATGATAAATTTGTATTAAGCCGGATTAGATGCAGTTCACCTGAAATTAAGTGATCATTGTAGTTTGTACAGCTATAACCCAAAAACGCCTGAGGTAACTCGGTAGAGCTTGGATGATCATCTCTTAAGTGGTATTAGTAGTACACTTTAGATGAGAGATACTTAGGCTTAGTTGAGTCATTTAGTGTCTTGTTATCACACATTAGTTATGGACACAATGTAAAGCATGTTTATATATATGTAAATATGTAGCCAATTTATTCATCGTCCTTCGTAAGTATTTAGAATTGGATTACAATGCCGGTGTAATCTGTTCAAGTATAGATTACGTTTCCGGTATATTTACTACTTATCTCATTTTTAATCCTTTATTCGGTTACAATGAAATCAACAAAAAATATCATATGACATCGCAATATCAATACTATTTGTTACAACAACGAATTATATCAAACTTATTTAAGCTAACAAAGATTTCAGCACAGCGATACTAAAGCAGGCTTCACAAGTTGTGCAACCAGTTACACTTAGTTTAATCTGTAATTGGCCCAATTAATGAACGGTACAGACATTCAAAGTTATTTGAATATGTCAAATGAATGAAGGTATAAGTATACAAAGATTTCAGCATTGCAATATTGTGCACTAACCGAACCAGCTCTTAAATCAACGCAAGTGCTTCTTGCGTAAACCGTTGAACGTATTTAGGAAACCTGTAATTGGTTCAACTCAGATATTGCTCTTTAAGGTATTATTTTAAGCCGTGAGTATTGTGTCCTAAGCGCTTTTGTATTTTATGAGAGGTATCTCTTAGCGCATATACAAGTCAAGGTGGTAAAACGAATATAGTTAGACTAGAGAAGTACTACCACCATGCCAATTAAGAAAACATTTCTTGCGTTTCGCAGGAAGGGTGTGATTATCGGTACATTTTCATTGGAGGCAAAAATCTATGTCCTCGGGAGTATCAAAGAATCTCCATTCCATACAAAAGTAGATTACAGAAGTCCATAGGCGCTAGTGACCACTTACGATCATTTGAACTGCATGCTTACTACATAATTACTAAAATCGAATACAAAAATTGCAACTTTTAGTTAAACAACTAAACAAAAAGACCACATCGATGGTGTTCTGATAAATAGTTGTACAACTATCGACTGAGAGATATACGTGCTAAGACCTAACAATCAATTCAAGACTATTTACCGATGATTGATCAATAGGCGAAACTAGAAAACTACGAGATAAATCGATACCGACTGGATACTGACTCTTTTAACCGGCAGGTACTAATCTGTTGAATTTTTATGAAATCGTACAAGTACACAATTTAAGTAAAGTATTTGGCCGATATACCAATGCTTATTTGTAGGTACATAATAGACCTAAGCAAAGAAATTTTAATTTTTAAAGCTGAAGGAACATGGCTGTTTGGATTTGTGTTATTTTGTAGTTGGGTGTTTGGGTAGTGTACTATACATACATAGATGTCTTTTGATCTTAACACTTGCGAATGTTACCTTACCTAGTTATGTAAGCTTACCTAGCTTCACTTTATTTTCTAGAGTAATAGAAGAATATGTGGCATAAATTTTCTGTAAATACATTGAAATTGAAAAATCAACAATAATCAATAATTAATTTAAAAATTGTTATTAGTGCAACTGTAAGCAAAGTGAATCTAATATTTTTTTTCGTTTTCAACTAATTCAGTTTTCTCACTAGTTGACGAACTGATATTCTGCAGATTAACTAGCTATTTTCCGGTCTTCCGTCCTGCAACGCTAATGTATAAATTTGCAAAGATTTCAGCCCGATTGCACCGTAGTACTAACCGGCTCTTACATCGACTTCTTACGCAACTTGCTACAATTATTGTCTGTAATTGGTCCGCAATCAGGCCTTAAACGGCCATGCGCGATTCGTTTGTTTTTCTTTCAAAAATATTGGATCAGGGCATACGTAATGGTCCCGTATTTGCATATTTTATTGCTACAAAATCATTGATAAAAGTATATGAATGAATGATTTAAAGAATTCTACGATGTATTTGTCTTACAATCAATATATAAAGTGGTTTGAGACTCTCCACAGACTGGAGAGGTCTTAAAAATACTTTAACTACAGTAAATACATCGCGGAACTCAAGTGTTTCTCACAATTTTATCATAAACACTATTTTTGAGCATAACCTTTATTCGATATTACCTGATTTATCATAATTTATTAATGCTCGGTTGCACGATACTCATAAGCAATTAACAGAGAATGCTAAATCAAATTTCATGGGATTTTCACTTTGAAACACTTTGGTCGTATCACTTTGATTTATTTTACGACAACTATAAGGTTAATTGCATGTTATTTTTTAAAACGTATGAGTTTCTTTACAAAAATCACGCATTTATGGCCAAATTCAAAAATAATTCTTATCTTGGCTTGCAGTTTCCAAGTGAACTGCATGCTTGTTTCCTACTTCAATCTTAAAAATATATATACTCGTATATATTTGTAGTTCTAATAAAACTGAAATTTAAAGTACATATAAATATTATTCTTTCTCGTAACTCGTGAAGACTTATCAATCGTAATATATACAGAGGTGAAAGCTTAATGTCGCTGTCCTTGACTTCCAAGTAAGTGTAACACTCGAATACAAATAAGCTATTTAGTTTATTGTTCTAGTAACAAAATTTACTATGTCTAAAATAGTGATACACTCAAGCCATGATCTACATACTAATGAAGATGCTATTTATTGAGAATTTCCATAGTTAAAATGAATTTTCTCAAGGCAATATACTTAAAATTCACAATAAAAAGATTACATCTAAATGAGACATTAAAATAAAGTTCTTTATTTAATTCATAAACATAACGAGTCTAACATTAAAATGATCCTAAACTATTCTACGAAACATTTCAACACCGATATTTTGCTCCAATGTAAATTTCTATTCGTACCAAAAGGTAGAAAATGACTTCTAAACAACAAACAAACCTATCAATTTTATATACAAAAGTCGATGATTGCTATCATTCTTATCTATCATCATAGTTCATTGTTTCATGAATACAATAGACGTTTAACATCGTAATAAGGCAAATAAATCCAATTGTGATAAAGTGACTATTGTTACATACAAATATCGCTTAATCTTCCTGATATTTCTGTCTAACTTTATCTGTATACAGTGGGTAGCGATAAAAGATTAATGAAAACTCCGTTAAGTTTATCCTAACAGTACCAGTATACAATATGTTTTTGATATTAAATTTGAGTGAGTTTGTAAGAATGTTTGTATGTTAGTCAATTTTTCACGAGAAAACTGCCAGTCGGATTTTCCTGAAATTTGGAAGACAAATAGTATATGACTTAGATCAACACTTTCGCGGACGATACCGCTTGAGTCTGTACTAGAATGACACAGTAAATCTCCATATATCACGTATAAATACGTAGAGTCCAATAATATCATACGTTTTAAAGACGTCATGACAGAATCGTGACAGTAAAATTTCTAGTATTTTACATGGTGTAACACAAGGTACAATAACATTTTTACTTGAAAGTTCATCAGGAACAAAACGTTTTGTCGTAAAGAAGGAAACATAATCGCTGCTGTTTGATGAATTTACATAGGTAGGATAAACACTTATAAAAGCGTTTTAGCATAGTTCCTTAAGAACAATGTATTTGTGACTGATCTTATAGAGTGATCTAATCCTACAATAAATATCCAAAAAATGACCTTGGGGACCTAAAAAATATATTAGGTCAACTACACGCTTATTTGCTACATCAATGTCATAAAAAGCTACTTAGCCAAAAATATATGTAGGTACACAATAATAAAATAGTCTAATCAAAAAAATAAAACAGGTACTTTAATTACTTTCAAGACTAATGATACTTGAATCAAATTACTTATGCATGCATGTTGCATTATGTGTATCTAACGAACAAGTCTACATGTCAGGCTTGACGAGTTGTTGGCACGTGTAATGCTTTGTTAACACACATTATAATATTGTATTTTTGGTGTAACGTGCGTAACTTTCTGAGGTCATTTCGAAAACTGCTATATACTTACTGGTACTATTATAACTATTGAAAAGTGTACACTAGTAAGTCGTTTAACAAAGTTGCGGTCAGTTTAAAATTATTTGTGGATTTTCATTGATGTGTGTGGTAAATACGGATGGACATTATAATGTCAAATAATGACGTTATATTTATACATGAAGAGTCGTGGATAGATAACTAGTTTATTACTCGCATAAATGATTTTGAGGGATATATGAGCCGAGTCGGCTCGTTTATTTTATTCGTCAAACCATCCGTCAGCCTTTGAAAATCCACTATTTGACTCAGGCCTCCCTTAATCTTCGCCACTATGATTGATCTCAAGGCACCTGAATCCGACGATTAAGATATTTAAAACTAATGATCTGAAGCCAACGGTGGATATATTTTTGGTGGAAATGGTACTAGGTGGACTTATGGGCCTCTTGGTCAGGGGCCTTCTACACTGCTTTTGTCTAGACATATTATCCTATCACAGTACGAATATTTTGCTTTAATTATAAATTTCATTTTTATTCAAATCAATCAATCTGTCAATCAGCCGCGTTTGTCCCTTAGTGTGATATTTGTATGAAAACTTTGAAATACAATATACATAAGTACTCTTACATAAATATACAAAGTTATCATGAGAAAGTTAATAGACGATCAGATTTTTAACTGTGGGGATAATACATTTATATTGAAATCCCTAGGTATAGATTCTTGGATTGCCGGAGTTGTGGGTGTTATAGAAAAACAGTAGGACAAGTGAACTTTACCCAAGGACCACATGAAAGACTAATGTCAGCATTAAGTCTTCCGCTTCCCGAGAATCGAATCCTACGCCTAACGCCTTATAATAACTCTTCTTTATTGTACGCTCAAGTGAATTGAAGAGTTATTTTATTCATATTAAACATTATTTGTTAATTATGGCCGATAATTTTATAGAACTATTCATTGTCGTTTACTTCATAAAATATAGTAGAACTCAGCGTTTTATTATCTTATTTATCGGCTTCTAGGATACCTTCTTATACAATTAATAAAAAATGGCAAGATAAAATCAATATAACAATTATTTATTATTGACATATACAGAGAGAAGTTTGAAAAGTTGTTAAGATTTTACGAAAAATCATGTTACAGATTTGCGCTTATCTAGTTCTACGTTAGTATTGGACTTGATCACCTACGGCGTTAGGTTGTGTATTAGTAATATTGCATCTTATTTTATACCAGGGTAAAATATAACGTAACACTTTTTGACATGTATTAAAGATTTCGTTGACTATATTTCTTGAAACCTACGTTTAGAAAATGGTTTTAGTTAGGTACGCTTTACTTTTAAAGATATTAAGAAGTGTTATTAATCTGCAAAGCACTACATATACGTAAAAATCTTCATGAGACAAGCTTTTCAATCTAAGATATACTTAGGTACCTACGTAGTTAAGGAATTCTGAATATTATAAATATTTTGCATTTTTTAATATTTGACAAAATAAACATTTTTTTCTAAATATGATAAATATGAACATGAATCTGAACTACCTATTTTTGATTTTAACTTGGCTTTAACTCCGCACCGTAAGGTTATCTGGAAGAAATCGCTGATTAGCGATAAGACACCCTTTTGTATTTTTTTAAAATTGTTTTTTTCTGTAATCGATTTTGTTTTTATTTGGGTACAATAAAGTGTATTATTATTACTAACGTAATCCTGGATAGGCCTGGGTCAGCTATGTTTATCAAGCGCCTCGATTAAACCATAGCAATATCTGTTAATTGCTTAATAGTACTGAAAAACCCACTGAGTCTTAGCAATCGAATGGCGACAGTAAAAATAGAGACATTTCAGATCAAACAGATAAAAAGGTGTTACAGGTGGATAGCTACTAAAAGCAGCATTAGTAGGTAAGTACTAAAACATCTTTAGGAATGGAAAATGTTAATATTTCTTTTAGTATTGAGCTTATAACAAATAATTTGAGATAATTTTGAGTTTTGAGTGAAACTAACTAGAGATGTTTTTCCTACATCATGTTTCCAAGCTGCCGTACCGTTGCTTAACCTGTGTTATAATAGGTACTATTTTATAGTATGTCACCGTTAATGCTGATAATATTGGTTACGTTAACTTAAAAGCACGACATAACAACGTGACAAGATAATGTTGGAAATACTTGTTAAAATGCAACGAGCATAATGTTTGTGGTAGGAAGTGAAAGAAATACATTAGTAAGGTGCAGAGTGATGTAATTTGTGTCTTCGCCTTTTCTGTGAATTCAGAAAGTGTGCGAAATGACGTCTTGTTTATGCCCCATACCAATTTTAGTTAATTAAATTAAAATTGTATATGTAACTACATCACTGTATAAATCAAAGTCACTTCTCGCTGTCTGTACCTATGTATGCTTAGATATTTAAAACTACGCTACGGGATTTAATGCAGTTTTTTTTTAATAGATAGAGTGATTTTAGAGGAATGTTTTTCTGATTCAACGGGAAGCTTTTTATGTATCATATAGGAGAGATTTTTGACTTTTAGGCGGAACGGAGTTCGTTGGTTCAACTCGAATTCTTATATAGTACCAACTTGGATCACCCCATGGATTATCCATGCGGTGATCCAAGTTGGTACTATGAGATATGAGTATATTATTTTTTCTCAAAAAATTCATCATTTTTCATGTTTTTATTGTTTCTAAAAACTTAAGTAAGTCGTACTGAAGGCATTGGTCCCTCCATCATCCTTATCAAATATAGAGTACCATATTGTCCGACACTCAATTTCTAAGGTCCGATAGATGATGTATCTATAATTGTTTCTACAGTGTATGTAGCTATGTTGTATTCTTTGGCTTTAATTGAATACCTAAAGTCCAGATACTTATATTTTGAAAAAAAATAGATACGTATGCATTTTGTTTCTATAAATTTCTATTATATTCATCGTACATAATAATAAAAATAACACAACGATTTATTATTACTATTTATTTCATAATTTATAACTAAAAGGTCTTAAAATTACAGAGGAATTACGCTTTCTTCGGTAGTTTGTTTTTATCTTGAGGCTGGCCTTCGTAGTAGTTTTCACTGCAAAAAACAAAATAATCGTAGTTAATTTAACAAATTAACATTAATTGCATTAATTGCAACTCAATTATCGATTCTCAACTCTTTCGAAAACCCGCGTGTCGGTGCGGTTACCATACCAGACTACCGCGCAGTAGGGCCCGGGTTCGATTCCCGGCCGGACAGGTATCTAAATGATGAGTTTTGATTCTAGTTCTGGGTCTAGGTGTTTGTGCATTCGTCTTTGTATGATTCCACGGCACCCACGATACAGGAGAAAATCCTAGTGTGGGGCTATGAGTGTAAAAAGCGTTTTAAGTTTTTTGAAGTGAAACTTCTTTATCGGGGTTGGAAAAAAATTTAGTGTAACATTTTTTCTTATTTTTCGTTACGCGACATCTTTTTCTGTTACGCGCCATCTTTTTTTTCCGTTACACGCCATCTTTTTTTATTTTTCGTTACGCGCCATCTTTTTCTGTTACGCGCCATCTTTTTTTTCCCTACCACGCGTGATATTAGATAGATTATTATAGATTAGATTATTAGATAAAGTTTAATAAAAGCCTTTTATTAAACTTTATCTAATTTAACTTTATTTAACCAATTTCTGTAAAGTTGCATATAGTAAATTATTTTTTGAAAAATAACGTCATAAAGAAGTTTCACTTCTTACGAGTGTACGCTAGTACACGCACACATTTTTTTAAAACTATTATTACTCAATACAATATACGAGGTATTGCGTTAGACACCACCGCTGTTTGTATTATATAAGTACCATGCAAGAATTTCGAATTGCAAATCAATTAAACAATGAGTTTGGCAATGCAGATACTGGTCTGCAATGCTTCCGACAAGCAAATCAATAATATTAACAATTAAAAAAACGCGTATCATTACTACTGTATCATTGATAGAAACTTTAGCGTTATGTTAAGCGATCAGGAACGTGACAATGGATTTATGTGAATCTCGTCAACCTATTATTGTCCCACTGCTGGGCACGGGTCTTCTCTCAGAAAAAGAGTTTTAAGCCATAGTCCAACGCGCTAGCCAAGTGCGAATTGGTGGATTTATGTGAATACTCGGTAAGAATCTATTTCAATAGCTAGATGAGAAAAAATATACTTATAGATTTTATATTACATATTACCCAAGAAATTAAGGTTTATGCGCTTGTCACAAGTATATTTTCTAATTGATTCATTAGTATCTCCATCAGTATCAGCAAGGGAGAGTTGTGAGTAAATTCCCTACTAACTAATACGTAAATTAGGGTTACATGTATATTTCCCTTTATTTAATAAGAACTAGTTTCATGAACAAAAGAAACGTGTCTCATACGTGAAAAAATCCTAAAATCACATCTTACCATCCGGGCACCTTCTCAGGCTCATCACACATAAAGGTGTCTTCGTTGTAGACCTTGCCGGAGGGACAGCTTCCCTTCTGGGGCTGCACGCCGTTTCTGCAGATGTAGAACTTCTGGCAGTCCTCAGGGTGGGGGAAGGTGGGGTGAGGCAGCGCTCGACCGTTGGGGCCCATCACTTCACCGTCCGGGCACGAGAAACCATCGTCAAGGACATCTGGAAAAATATAAAATATGTATATTAATTTTAGGTACATACATGTATGAAAATGGACGTATAAATACCATAAGGTAATATATAAATGTAATGCCTTTATTGAAATGCGATCAAATAACAAAATAATTTAACTATAATTTAATTAATTTCTCTCTTAATTTAATTAATTTCGGTATTTGATTCCATACGTGTAGTATAAATATCATAGAATAAATGGAATCCATTTATTAAATAAATGGATAGAATAAATGGAATCCATTTATTAAATAAATGGATTCCATTTATTCTATGATATTTATACTACACGTATTTTTCATACATTAAATTTACAATTAAAATTTGTTAAAAATACATCCAGATTTATACTAGTTGACCCGGACATCGCATTAAAATAAAGCATTAGAAATTCTTTATACAAGCAACCTAACTTAAAAATAACAAACAGCAAAATTATACATAAAATCTTTTGTAGTTTTTGTAATACTTCATTACACCATTATTGGTAACATAAAAGGTGTAGTAAAACTAGCTGTGTGACGCAAAACAACATCTCATCGTCATACTAGCATGACGGTAAGTTCGGCAAGTACTTGCCGAAGTCATCGTTTGATTTATGAGACACGTATGATTGTCTGCAACCCAAATTATGTTTGCTGCTCCTGAGCTAGTATACTCCCTGGCCCTGGGCCGGCCTAGGGACTAACGATTTTTAATGAAAACATGTTATGTATTTGGCAAAGAGAGATCTCCCGCCAGGTTAGTTAATTATGCCTGGGGAGCGGCCGTGCTCCGATAGGCGTTTTTCGGAACTTGTATATGTGCGGGGTATGTAAAATACTTCGATAGCGTGTTTCAGAATATTAGTAGCGTCATCTCTTGATGAGTTGCGGGGGGTCAGCACATGTATGATTAATTTGATAGAAGTTGTAAGGTTAAATCGGGAAATTGACACCGTCACACCTATTTCTAGTTTAAAGCAGTACTTTTATTTCTGTGGAAGCATGGAGTGTCGATATTAGCTGTCAAAATTAAGAGTGCATCTGTAACACTCGGTTAGAATCCCTGTTCTATAATGAGTTCGTAGCACACATGAAAAAAAATGGTTACTAAGTCATGGCCCATTTAAACTTTTTTGCAATTGCTCAAAATATTATTTTAATTAATCTAATAATGACTCAACGGCCATAGTCAACAAACCCTTGGTTAACTGCTCGCAGGTACGCTGGACGGACTCCTTCCAGTCACAGTTGGAGGTCTCTTCATCGAAGTACAGACCGGGAGGGCATGGCAGCTCATTGGGCACGCCGTCCGAGCAGTAGTAGAACTTGTCACAGGCCTATTTCGAAACGGTTAATTAAATCATTTAATAAAATCTGTTAACGTGTTTAATAATAGGGATTCTCTATACAAAATCTCATTATAATTGAAAGAAAGAAACATTTATTCCATATGGCACTACAACCAAAAAAATTAAATTAAAATAAAATGAAAAGTAAACCAAACAACAAAAAAAACACAAAAAATAAAATATTAGTTAAATGACAAAACAATATGGCTTATTCTAAAATTATTGTAGTGCCACTTAGATGGAAAAGGTTGCACTTAGCATGTGTCAACGGCGAACCGCGACCACTGGTTTACAGTGGGAATTGCAAACCTTTATACTAAACTTTTATTTCACGGTACTAAATAGTCACCTGAGGGTCAGGATGCTTGAAGTATCCGTTCTGACGTGGGCATCCCTTTGTCGGTTTTGGCTCCTCTGAAATATTAATAATTATTACGATTATAAATAGGTTAGTTATTGTTGCCTATATAAATAATTGAGATCTTAAAATGATTATTCTTGAACTTTAATTTTGTTCATGAAAATTAAGCACAAAAAATTAACGATGGGTTCACTGTACCTTTGTATGGAAGGGTACCTTAGTCCAATTTTTTAAAAAGTCCAATTTTGCCATTTGAAATAAATGTATATGCTGCATCTTATTTAAAGAATAATAATATACATTGCAAGTAGACATACATAATATTCGTAATATCTACATATTTTATGTGGTATATTTGAAAAGTTATTCTTTAAGAATTAGTTAATAAAAGCACTTAGTAAATTCGATATTTTAAGCCAGGGAATTCCTTTGACATAAATAGATAAAAATTCTGGCAGATAAAAACTGGAATAATATAAGAGAACTTACGCAGTTCCTTCCTGTCTCCGCAGTCTACGTTAGACGGGATGTCGCAGCGTTCCTTGCCGGTGTTCTCGTCGGAGAAGACAAGGCCGTCAGGACAGAGCCTTGCTTCTGACTTTCCTATTAAAAAAAAAACATACATATATAAAAAAATAGATTTTTTATTCAAAGTACATTCTGATTTAACTATTCGTTTTGGTGTTATTTCTGCGTTTGTAAAGTTTCATTTCATAACGGATTACAAGGTTAAATAATATCGTATATTACTCGTTCCAATTATTCATGTTTGCAAGTAAATTATTAGTAATAAATATAGTTAAAAAAACACGCTTTTAAAGCCCATCAAACTAATAATTAACGAAAATACGAATAATAGTGATTTTATTGCATTGTTATCCTTGATACGTGTGCAAAGTATTAAATTAATCAGAATTCTCTAAACCGGTGAAAATTGAGCTGAAACATTCCGTTACATACATAGATACAACCCAAGGTAATAAATGCGTGTTAAAAGTAAACAAAATTAAATAATTACTTTAAAAGAAAAAGTTGGCATCACTGTCTATTGTTATGTAAAAACAGAAATGTTAAACGCGGCTGTTTTCTATCTGATCATATCATAAAAAAATCGGATGTATACTAGGCTGACAGTTGTGAGGTGTAAAAAGATACATAGACATTTTTCAATTATTAAATCAATTTATACAATATAAGATCGAAATAACCAACGAAAACTTCGCTTATAATGTCACGGTTTATTGAGTGCAAATTATTATTTTTAGCATGTTTTAGTAGATAAGATATTTTTTGCATAGTGTAAAAAATATAAGGCGACCATTTTAAAGTTTTTTAAGTCTTAAATGCTTTAATATATTTTACTTTGATGTAGTTTATTAGTAAGGTAGTGACAAAAATAAAAGATTGACTTCAGATAGAACCCATGTTCTATATGAAGATCATAAAAAATATAGAATGCTGTGTATATTGGTAAAGACACAAAAATATTATGCTATTTGCTACTTTGAATAGATCTGGGTGTTTTATATTCATGACTTGTAACGTTTGATGCTCTTGGGTGTTTTCACGTAATTGGAACCCACATTTCTAGAATGTTAGAAATCTTGCATTATTATTCTCGTCACTGGTGCTCTGCTTTAAAAGTTTTCACGTTTTCTATGAGAACTATTTAAATTACACACGTTACAAATTCTTTTGTAGATATTTTTAGTGTAAAGAAAGTATTTGACTATATTGGCCAATTTTGTTTTAGACGACTTTTGTGATTATATTATGTATAAAAATATCTCTATACATAAACACAATATCAATGATCATGTTCGTTATTCGTCAAATATTCTCACTAAAGTAGTTTTAGCAGCAGCTACTTGTTATGTTAGAATTAGAAATAATATAATGATTATCAATGTACATGAATGAGATAAATTAATATATAAGTTATGGTATACATTTATGTAAACGTCCTTAATTTAAGCCATCAAAAAAATTAGCAATTTTAGCCATTAACAGGACACACTTGTAAAAAGCTAATTCAATAGAATATTGGTATACAGTTTATGATGTACACAGAATCAATCATGAATAAATAGAGAGGAGTAATGCAAAGTTCAATGATCCTGCTGTTGCAACCGACTTTAAAAGGCTATCAACCTATCGAATACAAGAAACAAGCTATAAATCCATGACGGACAACATAGTTATACCAAAAAGATAAACACTGATATATTACCTTTCGATTATGAATTAGTAAATAGCTAATTACTTGAAATTAACAATATGTTAAGATAAAATCTGAAAAAATGTTCTTTGATTGTTAAAAGTAATTACAATTACTAGTCACCCGTCACATCGGTCGTAATTCGACCTTAATTTAAATTAAAAAACTAAACTTCATATTGTCCAAAGTAGTGCGAATATTTCTCAAATTCAAATAAAATGTAATAATTTTTAAGTAATTTTGAACGCAACTGTTAAATATAAAAAGAGGTATAATTAGCTAAACCGCATTTAGAAGCAATAGCGGGTATTTTGAAAAAAAGACATTGACTTTTCTGACGTTATGTGTTTTCATAGTAAGACATTGAATGTTCTATTTCGTTTATTATTTATGCGTTTGTGACAAATACAGTGTAGTGTGTGTAATGTGTTTTTAGTTGATTTTATGTATGCTTTAAGCATTATTTGACAAAATATTAACATTCTGCACTCTTTCTCTACGTCCACTATAACCGTACAAAATTTCATACTAATCCGTCCGCAGCATATTACTTAAAAATGCTTCACAAGTTTTTGCTTTACGTTTTAATATATAGATTTTGTATAGGCCTACAAAAGAATTACTAAACTTAATTTTAAACATTTCTGCTAATCAACTACGCAGTTCCTATCCAAACCTTTATAATTTTATTTTGCACATATTTTTTTACGAATTGATTAAAACGTAAAAGATATTTTAAATTAAGATTATCGGAAATTTCAATTGGTCTTCTGCTTAAAATAAGAAACTGTAGAATAACTACGAATGAGTGATATACTACGCTAGTTAGCTGTTACAAGAAATAACACCTAATAGAAAAAGGACACTTAGAAAACGAACAATATAGAAAGAAAAAACGTTTAGTCCTCGCTTCACGCTTATGCGGCCTATATGTAGCAATTTACCAAGCATCAAAAATATCTAGTAGTAACTATACTGAACGAATTACTGTGTTTGTGCATGGCGCTCATCATTTGACATTCAGTCCCATTCACCAGACATATGCAGCGATCATATCTTTGCTTTGAAGGTTTCGATTGAAAGGAACAACACTGTTTTATATATTTAGTTTAAAGTTTGTTAAATTAGTTAGAGGAATTTATAGGTTTCGAGGAAGGAATCGTAAATAATTAACCTTTGTCTGTATGACATTTTATAAAAAGGCAATAAGTGAAGATAATTTTTTCGCAAACATTCTCTGGTAATTGTTTATTATTAAAGGAATCAATTTTTGTCATCCATTCTGTAGAATGTATGACAAAATTGTCATGAATTTAGTACTCAAGTCGTTCTCTTGATCATTGCTACAAGCTTTCATTTCAATGCGCTGCGCTATTTTTTGCAGTACTTAAAACCATCATTTTGTCGCATTGTACAATGTTATATGATGCCAGATGTAGATATCTCGAATCTAAGTCTGTAATTTTTTTCTTGAATTAATCTAACTCTAAACTAAATTACTTGCACTTTAAATACGAAATAGAAATAACAAGATCATTGTTCTACTTTATTCTGGTATATGAGACTGGGTTCAGTAAAATGTAGCGCAGTTACTTGTTTTTCTTTATAATTTCTTGCAAAGATAGATCAAGCTTATGCTTTTCATGAGAGGGTCGTTGTTGTCATTACAGTCACATAGTTGGGCACGTATCTTCTCTCAGAGTAAATGGGGACCCATAGTACATACGCGCTCTTCAACAGCAGATTGTCATATTTCACACACTCTTGAGAATCTTTTCTTTAAAGAACGAACACTTAGGTTTTCTCATGGCCTTTCCTCTTTAGACTTCTAAGAAAGTGATCATAAATTTTTAATATTAAGATAATTTAAAAAAAAAGGTAATAACTGAAAGAATGGTTACAATCATATAATTCCAGCTAGCTATTTCAGTATTGGATTAAGTCACGTCTTAATGCTGTAGATAGGTTGATTAACCTTTTCTCGACAATCAAAAGAAGATTAACAACTAAACTTTTAACACCTAACAACTGTGAAGCGAGATTGATGTTTCAATGGATTACCCAATGAGATCACAAAACTCATTGTAGTCTCATAGATACGTTACGTAAATGTAATGAGTATGTGCATAAGGTAAGTGACTTTTACGCGACCTTTCGACGCACGATACTGACCTTTGCTGCATTTGTAGTAAAGGTCGCACTGGTAAGGGTCCGGGTAGAAGCCGCTCTTCTCCGGGCAATCGAACTCCTGACCTGAAACTGAAAAATCAATTATAAGCATAGTATTTTACCATGACTATGTATATAGTAACCCACTAGGCTATCGTCCACCAATTCGCACTTGGCCAGCGCGGTGGACTATGGCCTAAAACTATTTCATTCCGAGAAAAGACTCGTGCCCAGCAGTGGGACAATAATGGGTTGACGATAATGTATATAGGTAGTAAAACAATGCGACACGTGATAAATTATATTAATTATTTATTGATAAGGATTTAAAGTTAGTTTATAAACAGATTTTTTTATATCCAATTAAAGGTGTAGAGTGTAGATTGTAGCGTCTCAATAAAAACTTCGTAGTTCGCTCTTCAATCTTATTTATTGATGTATGCCAAATACCCAACATGATCAACAATGCATTAGGCGTGCTTAAGTACTATTAAGATTCTTACATTAGCAGGGTATGGTAGTCAGCGGTACCGGCCTCTCCACCAATCACGTGCGAGCCACTTTTGCACACGGCACCACTCTGCATCTCTTTCTTTCCTATAGCGCTGTCTCTTTCTTACATCTATTGACATTGCGTATATTTAGAGTGGGATAACAATACATGCCTATCTTATTCTAACTTATTTTATGTATTGACGCCGTCGTCCGTAACATTCTCCCCCCGGCGCAGACACGTCGTAGCCTCTTTCATCCGTAGGACGACGAGCTTAGTCGCAGGTCTCTTGAATACGCCTCCTTGAGTGCGGACATCTGCAGACCGGATGATGCCGTCTGATCCCGGGTGCACTCGCTCAATGACTCCTCTCGGCCAAGTGTTGCGGGGCAGCGTGCTGTCGACCACCATGACGAGATCGCCTTCTCGAAGTTGCGGAACTACAGTGCTCGCTTGCCCCCGCGGGATGAGTGTTGGCAAGTACTCTCGAAGCCATCGTCGCCAGAACTGGTCCGCTAGCGCTTGCGCTCTTCGCCAGGTGCTGCGGTCCGCCTCGGTGCAAGGCCCCGTCCGTGGTAGTCCTGTAGATGAGCCGATAAGGAAGTGATTTGGCGTCAGGGCTTCTTCATCGTCGGGTTCTACGGAGACGTGCGTGAGTGGTCGTGCATTCACGCTGTATTCTGCCTCAGTGATTAATGTCTGCAGTACCTTTTCTTTGGGCGCCTTTTCTTTAAGCGTAGTGCTAAGTGCTACTTTTACTGAACGCACTAAGCGCTTCCAAGCTCCCCCCATGTGCGGCGCGCCCGGTGGTATAAAACGCCAGTCGGTGTTATATTGCAGACTGAAATCTCGTAGCACCGTAATCCAGGACTCATAAACATTTCTTAATTCAACGTCTGCTCCCCTGAAGTTGGTGGCGTTGTCAGAGTATATGACGAGTGGCCAGCCTCTCCTGGCGGCCATCCTTCTTAGCGCCATAATAGCAGAGTCCGTGGAGAGTGATTGGACGATTTCTAAGTGAATTGCCCTCGTTGTAAGGCAAGTGAATAATGCACACCACCTTTTTTCATGTCTTCGTCCGATGGTCACCATCATAGGTCCAAAATAATCGACCCCACAGTAGGTGAAGGCGCGGTGACCCGGTTCCAGCCTCACTTTAGGCAGGTCTCCCTTCGGTGGCGTTTTTGGAGCCGCCTTGTATACGCGGCAATACTGACATTCTCTAGCTATCTTCTTGACTGTAGGCCTCAGATGTAGAATCATGTATTGCTGTCGGAGTTCATTGACGACTCGTTCGTTATTCGCGTGACCCGCCCGGCGATGATAATTCTCGATGAGCAGACGAGTGAACGGGTGCCGTCCGTCGAGTATCGCTGGCTGGTTCGAGTGCGTTGTACTATTTAGAGCACCTATTCTGCCTCTCGCCTTTATTATGTCGTCGTCTAATACGGCGTCCAACTTCTTTAACCTACTACGTCGTGGTAGCGGCTGATTCTGTTTTAGCCTTATTAACTCTTCTTTAAAGGAGTCTCTCTGCGCTCTCTGAAGCCAACGTCGTTCAGCCGCTCTCAGGTGTGCGACTTCTAGATGTATATTATTTTTCCTTTTGGCTTTCAGCTTCTCAATGAAGAGTTGTGTTAGCGCAGTAGTTCTTATTAATTTTAAGTAACTGGAGAACCTTCGGATATCGGGCAGTGAGTCCTCTGGGTAAGTGTCATCTTCTGAATAGGCGTAGCATGCCACTTCCTCGGTCTCGTTATCCTCGCTCTCCTGTGGCCACTGGTTTGCCGGTGCCCTAAGGAATGGGGGCCCCGTGAACCACCTATCGTGACTGTCGATGTTATTGCTCTGAAATCTGGTGGCGTCGTCTGCCACGTTGAGCGTGGTAGGCACCCACCGCCAGTCAGCCGCTTGTGTGAGTTCGGCGATCTCTGCTAGGCGGTGTGCGACAAATGGAGTGTATTTCTTTTTCTCGTTTCTTATCCAACACAGAACTGTTCTAGAATCACTCCAATAGGTTACTCGTCTGGGCTTCCAAGTATGTTCCTTTATTATCGTGTTTCCGAGTCGCGCCCCAATCAACGCCGCTTGAAGCTCCAGTCTTGGAATGGTGAGCATCTTTAGCGGAGCTACCTTTGCCTTGGCCATTACTTGGATGGTTTCTGTTAAGTCTTTGTATACGATCCTCCAATAGGCCACCGTTGCATACGCCTGTTCACTCGCGTCGACGAAAATATGAAGCTCTATATGGGCTTGCGGCGTTAAGTTCATACTGTAGCACCTTGGTATAGCTAGCGCTGAGACATCTGGGAGTCGTTTTATCCATTCGTCGAAAAGATAGGCTTCCTCTTGCGGTAGTTCTTGGTCCCAGTCCACCTTCTTAAGCCATAATTGTTGCAATATTATCTTGCCGACGATGGTGTACTGACTGATGAGCCCCAGCGGATCGTACACTGACATAACTGCGCTTAAGGTTTCGCGCTTAGTAGGAGCTCTTAGTCGCAGCCTGACTTCATCGGGAACTCTCTTAATATCCGTGTTGAATGTAAGAGTGTCGGAGTCTGGGTCCCATCGAAGTCCTAACGTTTTCTCCTTGTGATGTGCCACTAGCTGTACGTCGACGTTCTGGGATCTCTTTTCTTCTGGAATGCTAGCAAGAACCTTCTTATTGTTTGAGTTCCACCCCCTCAAGTTGAAGTCGGCCCGCTGATGGATGTACATTACTTCTTTGACCATCTTAATAGCTTCGTCTTCTGATTGGAAGCTGTCTAAGTAATCATCCATATAGTGACGCTCCTTAATTGCTAAAGCTGCCTCTGGGAATTCTTGCTCAAAGTCTGTGGCGTTACGATTCCTCACGCTATGAGCGAGGTACGGTGAGCTGCTTGCTCCGAATATCATTGATACCATCTTCATTTTTCTTGGGGGATCGGTGGGCTTGTCCCGCCATAAAAACATTTGTGCTGGCTGGTCCTCAGGTCTTATTTTAATCCTGAGAAACATTTCTTCGATGTCTGCGGTTACGGCAATTCTTTTTTCTCTGAACCCGAACAGTATTCTTGTGAGTGAAGTCAGTAAGTCTGGCCCTTCTAGCAGGAAGTCGTTAAGGCAGACTCCTTTCACCTTGGCCGCTGCGTCAAAGACCATTCTCACTTTCCCTGGCTTGTTGTGGTTCGTGACGGCGAAGTGAGGTAAGAACCATTTGCGATTGCTATTCATTTCGCTGCCATCGCACTCGGTCGCGTAGCCCTTCTGTACAAGGTTCGTGACTTGAGCCGTATATACTTCCTTAAAGGCGGGCTCCTTAGTCATCCTCTTCTCTAACGTGTGTAGTCTTCTTAAAGCTGACTCGTAGCTATCGGGGAGTGTGGTGTTGTCGGTCTTCCAAGGAAGGCCTACTTCGAAATAACCCTCCTTCCTTTTGGCAGTTGCTTCGAAAATATCGTTGGCCCTCTTCTCGTACTTGTTAACCCTCTCTTTGGTCGACACACCAAGGGAATCTACGTCGAAATAATATTCGACGAGCTTTTGTAATTGTGTGTCACTTGTGGAGATGTGAAGTACGGCTGCTTGGTCTTGATAAATCGCTCTTCCTGGTGCCGATCCATGCAACACCCAACCCAGCTTTGTCCAAGATGCGGCAGGTTCTGTTTTCTTGCCAGCGCGTAGCTGTCGCGATACTATTAAGTGCCAGTTGTCAGCCCCTATTAGTATGCGAGGCTTGGCTTCTCCTGTGCAGATCTTCTCTCGTATACTGCGCAGGTACGGATACCGCTCTAAATTATGCGGTATACGTTGTTGATGTAACTGTAGCCCTCGTACAGTGCGGGCTTTGACGGTGTATGCTTCTTGTTCTCTTACACCTCTCACTTGGATCTCGATCGCCGTGCTCTCTATTCTTTTTTGCTCGTTGATACCTCTAATGTTCAAAGGCTGCTTCGATCCGCCATCGGTGAGTTGGTTAGCTAATACTTCATCTATTAGTGTCACCGTGGACCCTTCGTCCAAGAGGGCGTGCGTAATTATCTCCCCCCGTGGACCGCTGAGCTTCACCTTGCAGGTCTTGAGCAATACCGCAGATGTCTTCTTTGCTGTAACGCTCATTACTAGTGCGGTTGAGTCGGCTGTTTTGCATTCGTTCAGAGTGCTGACCGTAGGAGCCGATTCCGTTGCCTTTTCCTTGTGTAGAAGCGCATGATGTCGGTAGGTACATCCGTGAACTCCGCAGGCTTTAGCTTTGCAGGAGAATCGGTTGTGCTTCCGTTTCATACATTTGAAACACATTCTGTTATCCTTGGCCCATTTCCAGCGATCGTTGGTGTCGAGTGCCTTGAGTTTGGCGCAATCGGGAGTGTAATGTCCCTCGGACTGACACATAAAGCATCTTCTTTCATCTTCATATGTGATGCCTTCTGCAGTGTATACGCCTCTAGTAGCTGCCCGTTTTGGAGCCACTTCTTTTTTTACTGGTACTGGAACACCTCGTCTGGTTGTGTGGGTATATCTGATCATCAGATCCGCTTCGGCCATCAAGAACTCTGAGAGGACGATCATTTCGTTTTCTTCTATAATACGAGCTTCATTATTGGCTGCGTACTCCGCCCATTTGCTGACGAGATGCGGACTCAATTTGTCCATGACGTCTCGAACAAGAAGCGGACTCTGTAGGTAGCCTCTTCTGTCTATACTCTTGATAGTGTAGACTATGTTCTGAATCTTGACTGCGAACTCGTATAGATCAGTACTCGCACTTCCTAGCTTAGGGAGCTTCTTGAGTTCTTCCATTGCTCGATCAATTATAAATTCTGGCCTTCCATACTTCATTTCTAGCGTTCGCATAATTACTTCTGGACTGGAGGCGGTGAATAACTGCGAAAGTACAGTTTCTCGTGCTTCCCCTCGTAGGCTGTTTCGTAGACGCAGAAGATTTTCCGTCGGAGAGAATTTGAAGAGTCTCGTAGAATCTTCCATAGCGGCTTTATATGGTAGCCACTCTGCGACGGCTCCCGTAAAGATGGGTAGTTCTGCTGTCTGACGCGGCAGCGGCCTAGACGTAATCATTTTTTCCAATGCGTCAGCTAGTCGTTGAATGCCCTGGTACTTGGCGTTCTCCCCCCGTTGCTCTTTAACGGGGGGGTGAGCCTCTTGTGGCTCTTCCCTGAATTTCGGTGCTGATGGTCGTTGTTCTTCTATGCTTCTATCGACCCAGTCCCGTACTCTTTCATTGCATATGCTGGATTTGTACTCTGATTCGGCTTCTATCGCTGTCACTTCGGCGGCTAGTCGTGCCTTGATGAGCTTCTCTCTGATGCGCAGTCGCTTTTCTTCTAGCTCCGCGAGTTCCTTTTCTGCCTCGTATTGCGCCATCTTCATTCTTGCATCAGCGCTTTTTCTCGACGTGTTAGTGTGAATGCTCAACGCCGGTGACGTAGGTCTTCGTATTGGTGATGCGGCTTCACGTCTCATTGGAGTGCTAACTGGTTGTGCAGGCGGCCCCATAATGGACGTCCCTATTGACGCCTCTGGCGCGGTCTCTCTCGCTGCTCGTGGCGGAGAGTACTCCAATCTTCTCCCTTGGGGAATACTTCCTGCTACAGTTGACGGCGATTGCGGCGAGTCTTCATAAATGCGGTGCAGTGACGGTGCAAGCACACTCTTAGTGCCTACTGGTAACTCCGGCTCGCTGTATCCAGATTCGGAGCGAACACGGCTTCTCGTGTTCATAGCGACCGGCGTATCCAATCCGACGCGCTGCAGTCCTTACTCGAGTAGCGCAGATTCGCCTCTGAATCTGCTGTAGAGTAGATTCGCTTCTGAATCGCCCGCAGTACAGATTCGCTTCTGAATCCGTCGTGGAGTGCCAAATCTTCAGAATCCGGCTCGAAGGACCAAATTGTAGAGTGTAGATTGTAGCGTCTCAATAAAAACTTCGTAGTTCGCTCTTCAATCTTATTTATTGATGTATGCCAAATACCCAACATGATCAACAATGCATTAGGCGTGCTTAAGTACTATTAAGATTCTTACATTAGCAGGGTATGGTAGTCAGCGGTACCGGCCTCTCCACCAATCACGTGCGAGCCACTTTTGCACACGGCACCACTCTGCATCTCTTTCTTTCCTATAGCGCTGTCTCTTTCTTACATCTATTGACATTGCGTATATTTAGAGTGGGATAACAATACATGCCTATCTTATTCTAACTTATTTTATGTATTGACGCCGTCGTCCGTAACAAAAGGTATTTCAATAATATTCAAACGAAAAAATAAAGCAGCATACAGCGAGCAATACAAACCATTTTTTATATGCTAAGTTTGCCTTCTCTTTAAACAAACTTACTGGATGTACATTCCTAGGTTTTTGTTTAAATTTGTCGTAGAATAATTTGTTGTTCTCTGTTTTTTGGTTTCTGTCAAATTTTATGTTTTGTGGATACTTGAGTTACGCTATAAATGGTCCAATATTTTTTACCTAGTCATTGCAATTGTAACAATGATGGACCACTTGATATTGAGTGGCTACTGACGTCTATGGAAATCCTATCTGAATTAGACACAGAAGCGTAAATACTATTTAAGACAAAGTTAGGAAACATAATGTTACTACTTAGTTATTTTTAACCCCTTGTATAGTCCTATCCTAATTTGTACTAGGATATTTTCATTGTCATATATCAGACCAGATATAGCAGAATTTATCGATGATTTTTTTTTAACTCATAAAATACATTTACTAATACGTACATGACATTATACACTAAAAACAGCTAACAAAATTCACGACACGAAATTTGGTAGCTAAATAATTTAGCAATTAGAGCGAAACAATGTTTTTACGACACTCGCAATTAATCGAGGAAATTTTGTTACAAAGAGTGATTTATGGAAATGAACAGACAAACAGTATGCACTTAGATCAGTGTTAGCGAGCAATACTTGTAGTTTATGTCTACACTAATTATATAAGAATATATTATTAAGGAATTATGAATATTAGATAAACCATTTCATCTTTAAATAAAAATATTTAACTTTACATAGGATTATATATATTAAACTTTATTATTAATATTTACTGTTATAATGTCTTAATATTTATTGAAGGTGGGATTAATGTCAAATGCAGTGCATAAAAATTGCTACACATACATAATTATATGTTATATCATTAATATTTATCCGTATGTTACAAATATAGCAGTATATGTTAGTAAATTTTATCTTTACCGTTAAAGGGCTCTGTTTTGGTCCTAAGAATGTTTTAAAAGTAAGAGAATACTTCAGATCAAGGTTCTAACGCTTGTAATTCAATTACCGACATACATTTGGTGCCTATTTCTCAAAGTATCGTATTTAATTTGGTGCTATACTGTACCTAAAATGATTGATTTGAGGTGTAATAATTATTTTCTATCTCTTTAAATTATAAAGAGTATTATATTTATTGCCTACTACACACCATAAGACTACGAAAGAAAGATGATCTACATGACACATAAAATTTACAGTTGATTTTATTTCGGGAAATATAATAATCTTATTTGACTTTATTGTCTATAAAGTCATTGAGTAAAGCATAAATCTATTTTAATATGAACATCAATGTGTTTGTAGTTTATTAGGTTTAATATACGATCTTTAATTCAAAATAAAAAAGTGAATCGACAATAAGAAACCAAAAAAAAACTTTGTGTTACTATTTATATAACACATTTATATATTTGAGATATAGGTACATTTATTTGATATTATAAGATCAAAACACATGCATCATTCGCGAAATTTCAACAACAACAATGATTGACGTGAAAATCAGCAAGAGTTGCAGTTCCTAAGAAAACAAAGCAATCAATCATCCTATTTATCTGAATTCATCGTTAGACACTTTAATAATATGAGGATAATATAAATGGATTTCTTATTGGACTGACCCAGACGGTCTAATCATTATGATGAATGCAAAACAATATTTGGAGCTCGTTAATAGAGCTTCGGGTTATAAAATAACTATAGAGCAAAAACTTAATTCATATTAACCTTTTATACTCACATTTAGAGTCTATAAATGAAGTTTCGAGAGATCGACGTAATATATACCGCATGCAAGACTAAACAATAAACACGTGAATCATCACCAGTCTAGTGGGTGACTTATACTATTATGTTTTTTTTGTTTCCAAATAAACAAAAAAAAAAACAAGAGTATAACAATGTTTATGAGTTTTAATTTAAATAGAGATTAGGTAGATGGTGACGATGACGTCGTAGCACCTGTTTATCAAGGGATGTTTTTAGAAACATGGTCGATTTCAGCAAAGGCCCGTGCAGTCTTAAAACCCCTCAGTACCATGCACTGCATAATAAGGATTTTATATATTCTTGATGTGGCAAACGAATAACAATCCGTTTGATGAATCCCACTAACAACTATGTCGAACGCAGGTGGGTTGCTGCCCCTGAGAACTAAGTTAGAATACCTTGAAAAAGTATATTTCCTTACCAAACCCTTGAAACTACGACTCAGCAGCACCTAACACTGCTTTTATAAGACATAACTAGGTGTGGTGGTGGTACCTCCAGGGTCAGGTCAGGCCTAGGGTTGTATCACATTTGCCGGCAAAATAAATGGAATCTTTATATGCATCCGCAGTACAGAAGGGTTCTAGAATATAAATACTGGTCAACTATTCCCAGACTCACCAAGCTCTGTGATGCAACTGTCGCATTTTATGCACCACACAGTTATGCAAGTTCATTGCTGAACCAATACGCTCTCGTTATTGCTATATCACTTTCCTCAGTTCGGGCCGATATATCTGTGTACTAACTAACAAGGCTAGTTGCAAATTACTTCGCGGACTTGATTACCGAATTCGGTCCATTTAACGCTATTTACACAGGCCATTGCAAGCTACGGTGTGGGTTTCGAAAAGGCGATGCCGTGACAGCGTTCAATACTCAAATTGCCCTTGCAAAACATGCATTAGGAAATTACTGGAGCACTCAGCAGTGGTTGGGATGCGTGAGTGAAAGGCAGAGGAGCGCTAGTTGGATTACACTTCGGATGTGCACATGACAGGTGTGTGTCAAAGGCTGTGTAAGCTTGTACTTGCATAGATGTTAACATCTGTATTGAGTTTTACATACTTGGCAAGTACGTGGCATACGACTGTGGATTAAAATAAACTCCTTAGTTGATTTTAAAATAAAAATACGCTGTTATTTCGATAACAGACATTATAAATAATGGACTAATTCACTATTAAACACATAAAAACATATTTCATAACAATTCAGGTTAAAATAAAGAGTTCAATAATTTGGAATTCAAATAAACGGTATCAAATACTGAGTAAATCATTTACCTTTCGATCGGTTCCAATCTGTGTTTATGTAATAAATTATTGATTCCTGATACAGATCACTGATTTAAAAGCCTAATTTACGTTCATGTCAAATCATGTAACATCGAGAAAGGAGCTACTTTTTCTGACAACTTTTATGACAATATCGTTTCGCCAGGTTGCTAACGGATTCTGCCCTCTTTCGGCTACGTGAACAAGAGCAGGTGTTACTGCAACAACCACGTGCAAGCTCCCAAAAATCATGTAATATCGAGAAAGGAGCTATTTTTCTATCAACTCTTATGACAATATCGTTCCGCCAGGTTGCTAACGGGTTCCGCCCCTTGCGGCTACACGAAGGAGAGCAGGTGTTACTGCAACAAGGTTCGTTCAGCACAAAGTAACAAATTAGTTGCTTTAACATTGGTTGGAGTTGACACCAAATACATGTAATGACCTTTACCGCTGGTATTCCATGTGCTTTTTGGCCCCAAAAATGGTGTGAATTTTATTTAACTAACATCCATATCTGCCTTTTAATGCATTTCCATTTTTAATTCATATTTTATGATTACAAAACAAACTTTGATGCATTATAGTATTATTTTAATACCTTTTACGTCTCTTTTTTAATTAAATAATTTGCAAGAAGGCCTTGAAGTACGAGTTGTTTAGAAATATTGTAATAAATTATAGTACGTAGTAAAATTGTAAGTATAATAATTAATGAAAACTATGATTGACTTGGCTACTAATCAATACACATTAAGTCATTAATATAGCTAGCATTCGTTTTAGCTAATAATCCTAAAACTATACAATCGTAAGTTTCGTCTTAGTTAGACATTAAGATTTATCATGGGTCATAAAGTCAATGACACGTAAAAAGGTCACAGTTAAGTACTTTTAAACAAAAATCTTGAAATAACAATTTTAATTTATGTTCTTTGAATTGTAAAGAGCTTAATTAATGACAAATGTTAAGCCAAACTTTATCGTATTTAAGGTAAGTATTACGATAACAAGGTTCCAACTGTGCAATCGTAATTTCGAATGCTTTCTTAATCAACTGATAAGTCATAACAAATGATTTTAAGTGGTGTTAATTCATTTTGGGGTATCTACATTTTTAAAAGTGGTATAATTCTTTTCAGTTGAAATGCAGCCGGAATACTGCCACATTTTTATAGAATGTGTACATTATAAAAACTAAGTTGGAACGCTTGATAAAGTTGTCTTGGCTACATTAAAGGGTGCGGTAAGAACCTTTAAATTAAAAGAAGAAAGAAAAGCTTCAAACTGCCGCTGTGGAAACAGGCGTGGCGCTAATTCTTTCGAAGTTATGTAGCTTTCTATATACTTTCACTCTACATAAGTTAGATAAAGATAATATCAAATAGCGTTTACCTATAAGTTAACGTAAACAAACATTAAATAAAATATATAGATGAATAGCATAGCATTATAAGTTATAAGATAATAAACGGAGCCAACGATTATTATTATTACAAATAACGTTTTGTGAATTTCAGAGGCTGATTTAAATTTCAGAAGAGTTTTCTAGATGTTGCATTTGATTCTCATTTGTTACTCGCGTCGTAGAAACAAAAACAACACATTTACTTAGAGAAGGGCGCCACACCACTTTATTTCGAGCAGGTATGTCATTTACTACTTATCTCCAAACGTGTCTTGAACACGGAAGTGCATTTCAATTATGATCCAATTTGAACCGATTTGGATTTAGTGATTGCGATAAAATTAAACGATACCATTACATAAAAGTGGGTAGAATTTTATTACCTGTGACCTGCCCCTGTTCTATATTTTGTAACGTGTAAGCGTAATTGTACGCTAAGCGGCAACCACAACTTGGAATTTGCAACTGTCCTTGGGTGCTGTTACTTTCATAATCCTCGTAAAGTGGAAAAGGAATTTGACATTCACACCACATAACTTTGGTATAACATCATTTGGCTGCATGGCCACAAAGGGCAACGCGAGGCACCTTTACCGATTGATAAATTTATCAGTTTGGTAGGGGTATAAAGTCCTTATCACATACACATACATAAAAATATCAAAAATAGTAAATATCGTTGTCCATTTATTAAAGGAAATATTTTCTTAATAACAAGTGACCTAAATATAATTAATTAAAATAGTTTCTTGATAATAGAAAGTAATAAAAATGAATGAATAAAATAATGTTATAATCTTAATTGAAAAATTGACAGGGATAATTGGAAAAAGGTAATAATATATCTTGTCCGACCTTTTAAATATGACCTTTTTGTGATCATGAACTTGAATATTTCTTTTTATAAAAGTTTCATGTTAAATTCTCTTGTATATATGTCTAAGGGGTACAAAGCCTGTACAGTCTTTAGACTTCCGTGGAACATCCGTAAGCATCGGTAGCCAGGGTATAAGATCTTCATGAAGGTCGACAACAGATGCATTACTATGCATTGTACCTATATGCCGGCACACTCAATAATCCTATTTAACCCTTCAGAGCAAAACTCAACAGTGGTACACACACTAAATAGAAACTGTAGTTTCCTTATAATATACAAATTATTAATGTACAACCTCATAATGTCAAAGTAGACGCTTCACAAAAGATACAATCGCAAAAAGTTTAATCAGTACTAAGTATCATACAAATAAGCGTTGTATGAAGACTGCACTAACTGTAGTTACGGTGTTTATTGAAAACAATAGCAACTCAATACCTTTAAAAGGAGTTCAGGGACTAGTAGCTACTGGAATAAATTTATTAAAAGGTAACCCGGTTACACATACTAGGCTACCAATTCGAGGCTGCGTCCATGGGGAAAATTTGCATATAAAGAAATTACCGTTACAAGAAACAATAACAAAGCGACAGGTCTTGAAAATCGGACCGAATGCATAGTTTAAATGGTATCGTACGGTTTTAATAAACTACTAAGCATTGCAACAGTCTCCAGGGGTCCTTACGAATGTTTATTGTTCGTAAATTACCAACTAAAATCGGGTTGTACCGCTTATCGATATGTATCTGAATTATATGAATGATAATAATTTTAATCCAGATATTAATGCTTAACTTGCATTTGAAAATGTCACTGACTAGTGACATGTTGTATAATTGACAACGTATTTAAATAGATTTACTTTTGGAATTTATTTAAAACTTTTCGCCAAATAGGTAGTTCAAATTCTATTGAATCTAACTAGTAATGACCTTCTTGAAGTCGGTCTTAGATGCGAAACTATTTAAGAAGACATCATAACAAAATACCAGTGTAAGACCAATTGTTCATAAAAAATGAATTAGCATAGTGCTAAGACAAGAACACTTTATTTCTGTAGTTTTCAAGCAAAAATAGAAAGGCACGCGCTTGTATATTTGATTCTGAGAAATTCTTAGAATAAATTTCTCAGAATCGAATATACAAGTATAAAAAGTTAGATATTAATTAATAAGAAACATATCTAGGTGTTGTTCTTTCATTTTGTAGTTTAAATTATTATATTTCCGTACACCGAAGGGAAGGCCAGTCGGTAATTATATAGGGAAGTAATTGGCTCTCTAATATTACCTTAGGTAATATAATTCATTAGGCTCATACAGCTCAAAACTCTTAGCTAACATGAAGGCTGTTTATAAACGACTAGTACATAATCGACTATATATAACGTTTTTGTTTCCATTCTAGAAAACATCTCGTTAACTTATTATTTTCTTGCACATCTTATTAGATACAATTATGAAAGGTAGGTTACACATCGATAGTACCTTAATAACTTTTTGTTGGAATAATGTAGTAAAGGAGATGGCTAAATGAGTGCCCCAGACATGTATATGAATTACATAGTGACTGTTAATTTTTAAATATTCATTAATGAATTATTAAGTTATTAATAACTTCCCAGAACTTTCGTGAATTAATTAACTTATAAAAAGTAATTAATTGATTTTTTTGTAGATATGACATGGTTGCGGAAAGTAATGTAAGCTAGGGAAGAGAGAGAGATCATATCGATTTTCCAGAATGTTAAAAAATTAAACTGCTCATATCGATTTTTACACGCAGGTATCAAAACGATTTATCTTCTGCAACCAAGAAAGAGTTATGAAAATGCAAGCTTTTGATGGGAATCGATGGAGTTGAACTCGTTTTCCTGTGCTTATTATTGTGTTTTTGTTCGTTTTGATGCGGAAAATCGGGTAGATTATGAAGTGGTCTAGGATTTTTAGTGTGGCAATTATCTTTAAAAATATCAAAATGAAAAAATAATGCCACTTATTCTATAAATCTTAGTACCTATTTCATGCGTAAAATGTTAGATGTAAACAAGATAAATAAATATATATATATTAAACCAATCGATTTTTTTTATATCGAACTATATCGATTCTATGACGCGTGAAGTTCAATTCTATCTCTATGAAAAAAACAAACGTCAGTCAGATGTCAGACGTTGTTTGATTGCTCTGCCATTCATTTCTTCGTTGTGCTTTTTAATTTTGGATTTTCATTGACCCTCGCCTGTTTTTTGGACATTGTGCCTGCCTACCTACCGAACTCTCGCTACTCGACACGGACTTGATTTGCATAAAATTCAACATGCAATGCGTAAACTGTGGTATTGCTTAGCAAAGACTGCGGCGGCATATCATCTCGTCATTGCCGGCTGTTCTTCTCACTATCCTAGCACGATAGTTAACAATTGAGGTAAGACATTTACTTACAGTTAAAATGATTCTGTAACTAATAATTAAATATAGGAAACATCAAACAAAGGTGACTTCAAACTGTTGTTTCTCAAAGAATTAGCCAATTATTAACCAATGAATTAGAAATATTCGTCTCGCCTTGTTATTGTAAAATGTCCTGACCACAGCAGACTAGTTGCCTTAGATTACAAAATACTTATTCAAATGTGTAGATAATATAGTTAATTCATGTGAGTATTAAGATAATTAATTTCGTTTTAGGTTCCAAGAGATGCCAACATTTGTCATCCTTGTCATGAACTGCTAAGTTCAGGAGCAACTGGTAATCTTCGTTTATTTGGCCATACAATGGTGTGCATAATTTGTGGCCGTTCTGTCAGAAGCATACAACGCCACACAGTGGAAAGAACTGATTCAATGTTACAGAATTTACAAAAAAAAAATCAAGACTTATAAGCCAAAAAATATACTATGTGTATATTTTATATGAAAGCCAAGCAACAAATAATGCAATAGATGACATACTGTCACATTACTGCAGCTGTATTGTAGGGAACAGAACTCTGAGCTGTTGCTGTCATGTCATGACAGTGATCTGGTATTTGGGTTGAGCGAGGCACCAGAACACATTGTCAGCTCCTGCTTTACTTTTAGATAATGTTCTTGTAAGAATGATGGAGTAATAAATATATGAATCGTACCTTTGTTTTTTTATTCCAATATTTTTTATGTGCTCAGTACGCCTCTAATTTAGAAAGGATTTACATTCATCATATAGAAAAAGGTCCCTGGCGTGTTTGTCAGTCTGTCTGCAACTGATATAACAACAAACCGCGACTTCCCGATGGACCAATTATTTATGCACACATTTCCTATTTTATGTTCGACTGTAGTTGGGTCAAAAGGAATGGTAATAAATGTGCTCATTATACACATTTGAACTTAGTTGTGTCGACGGGAATATTTTCTTGTGGTGCATAAATAGTTGGTCCATCGGAAAGTCTCGTAACGACCACATTTTGATGGGATTGTCACTAGGAAGGTTAGTTCTACCAAATAGATTTATGTGTTCATTTTTGTAGGTTGTACCAATATAAGTAAAAAAAAGGTTTCTTTATCATTTCAACTACTTTTATAGATTGTCTATGAAAACTGCCGTTATTGTAAGTCTTAAGTCCATTGTATTCTTTGGTGCTTTGAATACTTACTTTGCTTTAAAGCACCTACCACTGTGCCAAATCTGTGTAGGTCCCTAATCAAAAACACAATTTAATCGAGTATTTTAAATCTCTGACTTAATTGATACTGCCACAGGTACATCGAAACTAAACGCCTAGAAAAAAGTTCTTAGCAATGTCACTTGTTTGCAGTTTTTATAATTGTTAGCGTAGGTGTTAAATGTTTTTTATTTTCAGGATTGTGAAGATTTGAAAAGTTCCTGTAACTTTTTTTATATAAAATACAAATATTAGGCTATTCAGCATTACATATTGCTAGGTTCTATGTTTATACATTGCTGGGGCAGTCGTCCATACTGTATTTAGCCATCTCCTTTAATAGACTAATAAAGTTAACGACAGTATATTTTATATTTGACGGGTTAAACACTTTATCAAAACATTATAATACCAAACTAAAAAAAATAGTACTTTTTCAAGAACTTGCATAAAGGGTTCTCATCAAGATGATAAGTGGTTGCAGCTTATGAAATAACCAACTAATCTTAAACGCGATCGGAGGACAATTATCTTACAGGAATTCGATCTTATTTGGTATTGGTATTTATCTCTTGGTCAGACAATATGTACTATTTTTTCATATAATTAAATTGAAAATATTTTAATACCACACTAAAAAAATGGTATTTTTTCGAGAACTTGCATAAAGGATTCTCATCAAATGTTAAGTGGTTGCAGCTTATGAAATAACCAACTAATCTTATTCAAAATCGAAGGTCCATTATCTTATAGGATTTTGATGTTATTTGAGATTGGTTTACCTCTGGGTCAGGCAATATACGCTTGATTTTTTCATAACATTTATGCTTTTGAGTCAAATAAAAATAAAAATATGAAATTGAAAATATGAATATTGAGACATTATTTCGAAGTATCGTTTAAAAAAGCCCTCTTAGATTAATAATAGTGGGTCTATTTGTATATACTATTACACTCTGAATTTAAATAAATAAGTATTTCACCGCCGTAAAAAACATCCCAGTTGTAATAAACCTTACAACTGGGATGTTGAGTATTTGAAACAGTAAACCTTGCAACAGATAACGATTTCTCTATTTACAAATAACCAGTACAAACAATTCAGATACTTTTATTTTTATTTGTAACGATACTATTCGGTTAACTGATAGCGATTTATAATGTCAATCAACTTTATCAGATTATATCGAAGTATGCCGGCCGTAAAGGCTTTGAAAGTAAGCTCTACATTTTACAAATCTAAGTGTTGAAAGTAACTTACCGAGTCCTGCGACAGCCAAGCCCACGAAAACGAATAGTTGCAGCATTTTGAACTAAAATATAATTTAAGTAATTTTAAAGTTATCTATGTATCACGGCGCGCGTGCGGTGCCCGTCGAAGGTTGCTCCGTATTGCCTGTACGCCAGCCATTGTGACCGGCGCGCGCGCCCCGGAAAGGTACTGCCCGCATGATGGATTACGCTGCGACGAAATCAACTGGATTTTGAAGTGATACACGCTTCATACTTTGAAACGGATTGTACTGTTTTTATACGAATTCGTTAAATTATCTCGTATATTTGTTTTTTGCTGGTTTTTATTGCTGATCTATAAATAAAATTATTAAAATTACATTGTTTGTAATTACATTTAAATAAATTTTATTCATATGTCACCTACATTTGTCATTGGTTTTGTGACATATGAACAAACAAAGTAAAAAATATTCCCAATTATAAGATTACTAAATGAAAATAGAAATGAAGTTTCCGTAAGTCATGTTATTAAAATATCAAATAAATGATTTTACATACTGCATTTTGCTGCAAAATAATAGTGTTGAACAATTGTCGCATTTTTTAATTTCTTGTATTAAATCACATACAAGGAAGTTGCTATCATTTTATAAAACCACGCACAACAATTCATCGAATGCAGTTTCAACTCGGTGAGTGTAAGTTCTTAAGAAAAAGCTATGATGCATACAGTTGCGGTAATTGCGGAGACACTCCCGTACGCCGCAGGCGATAGCCTCGGATTGTAACACCTCATGGTCAATCTCATGGCTAGGAACCAAAACTCCTCTCATTATTTATTATACGAAGTCCAATACTCCAAGTTCCAAAGTTACTTTTCATATAGTGCATAAAATATTTATGTGATTTTTAGGAACTATAGAAAAGGTTCTTTAAAATCTCATTTTTATAAGATTGAATTAGCAAACCAACGTGCACCTGATGGTAAGTGGTTACTTTTGCCGTTGGACATATGTAAGCAGCTTCGTATAGAACAGGCATTTTATTAAAAGTTGAACAAAAATGCGTTGCTAGTCTCAAGAGGTAAGATGGTCTTCTAATGAAAGTAAGCCTGAAACCATACTTCATCGAAAACCAAGATTGCTTCACGCTAGAAATAAGTGTGGTGGTGGTACATTCCCGGTCGAACCATGCTGGTTCTACCACGTTGCAGAGAATTATGACACATTATAGGATATCTCTAGAAGTATTGAACCTTTTTTATCCGTTCTAATACGAATCTTGGTTCCAAATACATATGTACACCCCATAAATATAAATTAGATAACGACAAAAATAACTTCAAACGTTTTGCTCATATAATAACTTTTATATTTCGCAATCCCTACCGTTCCAGTTTTGATTTAAGTTTTAGTAATGCAATACTAGAAGTAATGCAATCTTAGAAGATAAAAACATACATAAACACGCTACACTTGTATAGATTAGACTGATAAGCCAAAATCCATCCAATTAAGCGATATATTGCAATATTGGAATATATAATAGATTTTCAAAACAGAATTAAATACCACATTTTTTAATTTTACTTCACGTGGAGTAAATTTTAACATTGTGAAATGTTCATGAACAAATTCCACAGTAAACGCTCCTTTAAAATATTTTCTTTCAAGCTCCTTGCTTATAATTTTAGCCAGCGGAAAATATAATAAAACCCGAATTGTGGGGAATAAATCAATGGGCGAAGTGAATTACTGTTCATATTAAATTGCTTGGTTCCCGGTAGCGACTATTCATAACTGAGCTAATTGAATAATTTCCGCCAAGTATAAAGGAGACACGTGTCACAAATACGAATTACTAGTACCGGAAATCTTTCGAACACAGAAAGCTATTGTTTATTGCATTAATGCGGTGTAGTCCTTATGCTTACAACTTATACATACAAGCAAATATTTACTAACATTGTACTATTGTCAAATTACATACACATGCACGCACACACATGCTTTCTACACTCATAGCCCCATAGTAGGATTTTCTCCTGTGTCGTGGTTATCATGCATACACACAAGACGAATACACAAACAGACCCAGAACGTGAATCTAAACTCATCATTCAGATACTTGTCTGTCCGGGAATTGAACCCGGAACCCACTGCGCGTGAGACCGGTATGGTAACCGCTGCATCACGCGGATTGTCGATACATACATACAACATATTTACCAACATTGTAATATTATCAAATTATTTATTATCTGTCTAGTTTTGGTACGATTTGAACTAAAACTTGTCCATAGCACGATCCTTATCACGTTTGTTCGGATCCATTAAATTGATGTGTAGAGCGGGAGATAATTGTTTACTTGTATTTTTTAAAATAAATTCAATATTATTTCATTATTTTCCGTGATATAAAAAATAAACAACGAACGCTTCATAGAACACGTACTTATTATACATAAAATGAAACTAGTATTGTAAGGAACTGAAAACTAAAAAGGACCTTTTTATATTCAAAGAAGAAGAAGTCGAAACTACAATAGCTAATCCATTATGAAGTCGCTGTGTATATTTTTTTATGATATGATTAATAAATTTCAATCTTCTTATAAAACATCAGCGTCTAATTTATGGAACTGATTTATAAATATTAGTAGTAGTGACTAACAATTCTAATCTTTCAAAAGCAATTTATCATACTTTGTAGAAAGCTTTTAAATAACCAGACACTATTTATAGACGCCTATCTATAAAGCTTGAATGAAGTTAGTAAAACTAAGCTAAGCTGAAGTTAGTAACTTAGTAGAACCTTGTACTCGTAATTGGCAAGTTTGCGAAAAGAGAATTATAATACATAATATCGAGAAGGAATTTTATTCAATCCCTTACGATTTATAATGATTTATCACAGTTTTGGTATGGATAAGTTGAAAAGATCACGCATAAACACGCAGGCCCGACGTGTTTCCTGGATGGGTGACCCTTGACAAATTGTGTAAGGGTCCATACCACTAAACATACACACACTGTACTGTTACGACATATAGCAATAGATAACTGTATTGGCAATCGAGATGATAGTTATATCTAACATCGAGGTTAGCTTCTAACCCCATCTACCATTTTCATTAATTTGTACTGAACTCTGAATTATCTTTAAGTTTACCAGAGTCTCACGAAAAATTCCGATGTGTTAGGTAAAAGGTATTACTTTAAAGGCATGATAAGGGTGTATTAATTCATGAGGTGCTTTTGAGATTGGAATTGACAAATGAAATGACTTTGACAAATTGACTTGGGAGAACCTAAGGGAGTTATGGGAGGGTGACATTTAGTACTCTTATCAAAAAAATTTTCAATAGTTAAGTATTTTTCTAGCATCCTCTGTCGGTCTATTTAAAATACCGCGCTATTTTGTGCTCCATGAATATTTGCTCATTCTAAAAGTATGATAGTTATTCAGATGGGATGGTTGCAACGTGATGCAGTACAATACGAGCTCATAATGTTTGATTGAAATCATGCATAGTTTCTGTTTAATGCAAGGACAAAGTGCGCATTGTATTTAAATTTGTTGTTTTTCTATTTAATGCCTTTGATTTCGAATTGCATTGGCTTTTTACAATGTAACATTTTCTTGAGAACATTATGCCTGTTTATAGAACCAAGCATTTAACGATATAGGGTATAATAACCATAGCCAATGCACTTTATATTCATGCGTTAATAATGAAAACTACGTGTGTCAACTGCGTATCGTTTTTCATCATTACTGATTTCACAGTATATGGTTTTATGGACCCATCCGAGTACCCTGTCGGAAATATTTATGGCCAATTATCAGTTTATAATCGACTTTAAACAAGCTCGTTTCGCTTCAAAATTCGACCTTCCTTTCGTATTTTTTCTGATAAAACATTGCACTTCACTTATTTTGATCTCTGGACCTGGACTACACAGTTCCAAAAATGGAGAAATTAATGTCTTGCTAGTTTTGGACATATTTTTTATTATATTTGTATATAATTGAAAAACACGAATATTATTTCTTCGATTATAAATCAGAATGTATCAGTTATCTTTACTTTGAGGAATGGCATAAAAATAATATCTTTCCTGTGTTTACTTCAATTGTCTGATGATGTTAATTTTATATCTAATATATAAAATTCTCGTGTCACAGTTTTTGTTGCCATACTCCTCCGAAACGGCTTGACCGATTTTTACAAAATTTATATGCTTATTCAGTAGGTCTGAGAATCGGCCAACATCTATATTTCATACCCCTTAAGGGTCGTCCACCCTTAACATTTATTTTTATTTTTTATATGGCAAAACAACGTTTGTCAGGACAGCTAGTTAACTTAAAATATTACCTCGTGATTATAAATGCAAATATTCGTATGATAATTATCCATTAACTACCGTAAGAAATAAAATAAGTTATAACAATGTTCATGAGATTGAGTCACATGTTTTTTGGGATAACCTGACTGGTTTAGACTCCAATCAAGGCAAACCTTTAACAGTACAATACTAGCTATTGGTAGGGTAGTCACGACACGATTTTTTAAACTGATTGACATCGCCAAATAAAATTTACGAGTATATTATCCTTTGTGTTAATTTGAAAGTATTTATAGTGCACACTTTTTATTGAAGTATATTCAGCGCTCGTGTCAGATGGGAAACGGCTGATATAGCGACATTAGGCAACATTAGCAACTACAATTAAGATTGAGTAATG
Organism: Spicauda simplicius; assembly: GCA_949699795.1. Classification (NCBI taxonomy): domain Eukaryota; kingdom Metazoa; phylum Arthropoda; class Insecta; order Lepidoptera; family Hesperiidae; genus Spicauda; species Spicauda simplicius. The sequence goes on along the minus strand of OX453060.1, from coordinate 17,863,029 downwards.
GAATGCCTATCGAAAACTGGTCTTACTATTGTAGCTAGTCCAGGGACCAGGCGTGTGTTGTATTCACGACTTGCCTACAGGTACAATGAAAAAATATATTTTTAGATCGATTGTAGGAAGATCGGTGGCACCACATCTCATATATTTATCAAACAGGCAAAGTAGTGTTATGTTCTAGTTAGGAGAATGTAGTGTTATATCAGCTGTTCCAAATCAATTTTGAATGCAACACTTATGTAACGAATTTCAGGTAAATCTTGTCGTATTCTAGTTTGGTGACAACTTGACAAGTGTCAAGCTATTTAACACAGGTGGTTATACACTGATACTTCTAACACAAATATTTTATTAAAATATACTCAGGCAAGTAATATATTTCCGAATACTGTAGATACATGGAGATGTTAATACACGAGATGCACATTTAAATAAGAGATACTATTATAAGCTTTACTACGTAAAGTCCTATTCACTAGTGATTTCTGCCAGTTTTAAAGAGGCGAGGTCAGTCATTACGCTATTGTGAGCACTTATATCCTAACGGTTCAAACTCGCCCTCTCAATCAGAATGAAATGCCCGCGCATGCATTTCTATTTTAATTATGACATATAAAATGCAATTAATTACCGCTGCTTTACAGAAAAAACATCGTGAACAAAGCCTACGCGACTGTCCTTTCCTTGCCTTTCTTTAAAAAAGTTCTCAAAGGCATGTAAAGTCTACGATTTTGCACTTGGCCAGCGTAGTAGACTGTTGCCTAAAACTCTCTCACTCTGAGGGAACCTGTGCCTATTAGTAGGACAATGAAAAGTTGATGACGATTAAACTTGCTTTAATATTCACATTTTAAAGTTTTTAACATTTAATTGAGTTAATGCTTCTACTTTCTCACAATTTTGTTTAAATATTTCAGTTGATTGTGACATTACCAAATAATAGCACACATATACTCAAAAATAAATGTCCAAGATGCAACGCGTAGTGTTCTCTATTAACAAAGTCGGTTTATTTTAAGTTGCTAGTAACATCAAACGAGTGAATACGTACCTACTGTATTTATAGATCATACTTTATTTGTTATTTAATATAAACAATAAATGCGTAGGCTGTCGATTGGTTCACACGCGGTCAATAAATTGCATAATAATACAGTTAATATTCAAAAGCTTGATTCTTCGTAGAAATTGGTAATAGTATCCGGATAAAGGATTCTTATAACAAAATAAATAACAATATGTTCATGAGTAACGAAGTGTACATCGTGCGCATTAATAATTGTATACTTTGTTGATGCCTTAGCGGAAATGCATTAGTATAGTTATATTTATTTTATTTATTATTAATTTGATATGTCAGATCACGGTATTAGGTATATATTCCAAGCGATTATCTAGGTTACCACGTAAAATTAGATACATGCATACCTGATGGTACGTGCCTCTTCCTTTTCTAATGTTTTTACTGTCTTAATTATTATTACTATCTTAATTGAGCAGTGATAGGCCTAATGGTTGAAACTTGCCTTCTTGATTGGGAGGTCCGAGGTTCAAACCCAGGCATGCACAACAGATTTTTCTAAAATTATGTGCGTGTAAGAATCAAACTGCTTTTCGGTGAAGGAAAACATCGTATAAAAAGTTCTTTAAAAAGTTCTTGGAGATGTGTGAAGTCCACCAATTCGTACTTGGCCAGTGGGGTGGACTATGGCCTAAGCTCTCATACTGAGAGAAGACTCGTGCCCAGCAGTGGCACAATAATGGGTTGAAAAGTGCAATTATCAATGAGGATATTATTAACATTACATATAAAAACAAAAGTTTGTGAGCATATATGTATGTTTAATACTCTTTTAATCTAAATCTTGGTCGTATTATTGTGAAATTTGGCATACACATAGTTTATGACGAAGTTCAACACATTATATCGAATCGAATCATAACCGTGGCAAAAGTAACTGCAACGAGCGGAGCCACGGAAATAAGCTAGTATTTAGGCAAGGCATAGAGCTTATTAAATATATATCAATCAACAGATGTGATATAAATATTTTACTATGGTAAACAAGTACCCAAAACTAGTATTTTGAAAATCAAGTGTTTGGAGCTACTAATGTAGAAAGCGGTAATTATATATTATGTATTTAACATTCTTTGCACCACTTTCACTGAGATATATAGATATAAGTATTTTGTATCTGTAATTTATCAAACTTTCTATCTCCAAAATTGACAATTGACATTCTATTAGATTTTGCCTGTGACAGATTTGATTAAATTATATTTTTGCAGATTTCTCATTTCCGTTTTCCGAAGATAAGTTTAATGTATAGTATATTTCTTTTACTTTTATTACTTTGGAATCTTTAAACATTTGTCAAATACATTTTCTAGCATTTATTGTCAAGACATTACTGTCCCACTGCTGGCGTGTTTTCTCAGAATAGGGCTACGGTATCCCCTGCCTGTCGTAAGAGGCGACTAAAAGGGGCTTCCGGGGTTACGGGCGGCTAGAGTGGGAGCTTGAACCGTCAAGCCAGGCGATCCCGGGAAGGATGGCGGTATATGTGATTGGGTGGTGGGCCCATCCGCCCATCTGGGAAGAGCCAGATGGGGCAACACGCTCAGAGGATTTCGGCTGCGTTCGTTAGGAGGTCGCGGAGTCTTCTTTATAGCGCCGAGGACGGCCACCGGGGGGTTTTAGTGCGGCAAAAATCCCACATAATCCTGCGTTGCTCCCACGGCGTCGGATGCCTTTGAAGGTTTCCCCCTCGAAAACAAAAGAAATAAAAGGTCATAGTCTACCGCATTGTCCATGTGCGAATTGATACACTTGATACACCTTAAAGAACTTTTTTGAAAAAACGTTCAGGTGTATGGTGTATACTCGTACACGATGTTTCCCTGCACCGTAAAGCAGTGATAATTAATTTTTAATAAGCACATTATTTTAGAAAAAATAGTCGTGCTTGCCTGAGGCTATCACTGCTTTTCTTTTCAAGCATTACGTTAAAAATATTACTTATTTCATATTATTTTTATTGTTTTAAATCTGTATACATAGTCCCTGTAAAACAAAACTGGAAACAACTTCAGACCCTATAAATAAATATACTGTAAGGAATATATTCAGAACGCATTAAAGCTTAACATTGTAGATTTTAATCAATTACCGAGTAATTTTTACTTTAATACTAGTATGCTTTAGGCAATTTTAAATTCCATGCTCACGAAACCAATATAGATGACCTTGAGGTTTTATACCACTGTCAATTGCAAAGGTTAAAGAGACAGCTACATAGCTAAATAACTGGACTCGTTGCATTTCAAGTTCGCCTTGCTCACTCGTATCCGTCTTGGCGCGTCAGTATCCTTGCTACGCTTATGTTAGCCACGTTATAGTTATGTAGTGTATGTATATTACTTCCTGTCTGATATATATTTCAGGTTCAAGACGAATTTTATAGATAAGCAGTCGTTTGAGGTACGATTTTTCAAGTAAAACTGGAATAAACTTTTTTAATAATTGCAGAAATTTCTTACGCTTTAGGTCTCTTAAGCGCTACGGCTAAGTGCATATAAAGCCGTTAGACAAGGATTTTCGGGCCTCGAGGGTTATCCTCTTTGTCCGGGCAATTCTCAAAGAGATCGAATACCCCCTTTATCCTTTAAATGTATATACATAATAATACAATGTTAATTAAAGCACTGTAAGATAATGTATAAATGTAAATTATATATACCCTCCCACCTGTGTAGTGAGTGGATTAACTTTCTTACGTAGTCGCGCAGGCTATGACGGAAAAAAATAGCATTACAATCTACGCTATTTTATTTTAAATTTGGTAGCTGTAATGGTAGCGATGCAAAAATATTCAATATGTAAGCAACTCCATATAAATAGGATAGGGGTGTTCTATCTAAAGTCATAGATAAAAGGGTTAAGACTTTTTTTTATTTTATTTATATTTATTCACAAAATCTCAATCTTCTCGGTATATGAAAATGAGCAATGTGTGCTAAGACATTTGTATTTTTTTTATTTTATGATGTTATCAAATTAAGAAACGAACAATTAAATCATAAAGGATTGATATTTGATTAGCACATTCACATATTTGGGTTTGGCTGCAAAAATCTTACTCAAAAACGTAGTCATTATAAACAACCGTAGCCACTTTGTCCTTAATCTTTTCAAAAGTTTTATGTACATTTCATTTAAGGTACATTTAAGTTTATTTATTGAATTCAAGTGTCCTTACCAATACCTTCAAAGTAAACATGTTGATTAACTACGGAGTTTTGAGTGCTTAAAAATTATCCTAATTTGAAATACATATTTAAATATGTATTTATAATGGTTCTGTTAAGGTTTTTAGATGAATATTTTAGGTCATATATATCTTTAAAATTACCCCTTCGTGCGTACTCTATATTTTTATAAGCAATAGATTAAGCTTTAGACTTTGGAATCATATGGGCCATAAACTATACACTATATAAAGTAACCTAGAATGTTTTTTAAATTTTTGGAAAATGTAGACAACCTTAAACATTTGATTGTTCCCTAAAAGATGGGTCTTACCTAAAAGATAGGTCTACGCTGGGATGTACAAACGAAGGGTTAATATGTATGTGTTTTTTTTCTTACTGAAGTAGCAAACGAGCATGCAGTCCACCTGATGGTAAGTGGTCGCCGTTGCCGGTCGTCTGCCGCCCACAGTATGTCGGAAACCACATCCTTCAAATAGGTGTGGCGGTGGTACTTCCCCGGTCGAACTACACTGGTTCTACCACCTTGAAAATGAAATGTGTAATTAATTGTTTTCAAAATGTAGTTAAAAACTACTTTCTGATTCACGTCTATTGTTACTAAATGATACACTGTATTGGAATGATCGCACAATTTGATATTTCAACTAAATACATTGAATACCTATCAACAATGCAATCCAACATTGCAACAACGCTGCATGTTTGTGAGATACTTTTATTAACACTGTATCAAACTATTTATGTTAAAAAGCTACACTAAATATTATCCAATATATTAATAAATAAGTCTTATATTTCTTAAGTAATTGGTTCAAAGATTTGTTTTTAAATTTAAATGTATAACTGATAAATGCCGCAGTATTGGTACGTACCTACGCTAATATCCAAGCGCTTTTCTGATTTCAAAGGAATTTTAAGTGATTAGCTCCAGCTTCCCAGATAGGCCTATAATAGTATTCACTTTTAGACCCATTATTGTCCCACTGCTGGGCGCGGGTTTTCTCTCAGAATGAGAGAGTTTTAGGTCATAGACCACCGCGCTGGCCAAGTGCGAATTGGTGGACTTCACACACCTCCGAGAATTTTTTTATAAGAACTCTCGGGTGTGAAGGTTTCTTCACGATGTTTTCCATCACCGAAAATCAGTGATAATTAATTTTTAATACGCACATAAATCAGTGGTGCGTGCTTGGGTTTGAACCTCGGATTTGAGATTCGATTGAGAGGGCAAGTTTCAACCATTAGGCTATCACTGCTCAATTTTTGATTATGACAAAACAATGCCCGCTCAAGCTAACTAGTTTATTTTAATTCATCAAACAATATGTGCCTAAGTTCAAATAGCGTGTACCCTGAGTGACACAAAGGTCAAATGAACCTTAGGCAACAGATAAACACTAAACAATACTCATAGCGGACTAATAGAAGAATAATAGTGATTATATCTGGCGGGTCCTTTCGCAATGTTCGTCATGCTAAATGATAGATCAACAAACATTGTTACGACAAGATAATAAATCACTGCAGATATTTAAACATAATTTTATTGGTGATTTTAATATGTTATAAAGTCAAGATATTAACTAAAATAATGGTTATGATGGATATTTATAAGGTAGTTGATTTTATACTTTCATAATTAAAATCAGGACCTGATAAATATTTGTAAATTATGATTATAAATTCGATATTTCTTGAGTGTATTTTCGATCACGATACAACTATTTGATTTTTAACTCAACAAATAATTTTAATTAAAAGGTTCGTTTCTTTCCTATGAATATTTTTAACCGACTTCCCAAAGGAAAGAGGTTATCTATTCGTCACGTTTTTTTTTTTTTTTTTTTTTTTTTTTTTTTTTTTTTTTTTTTTTTTTTTATGTATGTTCGGGCGAAATGGCTAGAAATCGTCGACCTACCGACACGATTCATACGACATTGTATGCGACTAGTTTCACAGGCAGTCCCATATTGAGGAAAATGAAAACCTTCTGGCGGTTTTCCCGGAAAATTGGAAAATGTCGGTTTCTTAAAATCTTGAATAACTTGGGTGTTTCTAAACCAATTTCCATTTTCTTTCTTTCATTTGATAGGAAATTTCGTCACGCAACTTTTTCTCTTGGACATGGGTATGCTGTGATGCTTAACTCTTTGAGTTATGGGGTGGAAACCACCACCACTCCTCAAGTTTTTTAGATAATTTGAGATAACTCGGCTTCTGCCGAATCGATTCTTATGAAACTTGGAATATGTATTATATATCTATGCTTATATAGGTTGACGAAAAATTTGACCTTCAACTCTTCGATCCTGATGATGCAGGGTTACAGCTATCCTAAACTATAACATTAGCTATTTGGTGCTTACATATATGTAACAAGACTACTAAGCAGAGACATGTGATGAAAAATTTGACCTTCAACTCCTCAATCCTGATAATGCAGGGGTGCCTCAAGCCTAAACCATAGGGGTTGACCATTTGGTGCTTATGGGTATGTTATAACAATACTAAGCAAAGACATATTATAAAAAAAATGACCTTCAACTCCTCAACCCTGATGATGCAGGGTGCTGTAAGCCCAAGCCGTAGGTGATGGCCATTTAGTGCTTACGGATATATAATAAGATAGCAAGGCAAAGATGTACGATGACAAATTTGACGGATTTGTAATAACATTGCTAAGCAAAGGTATACGACGAAAAATTGGACCTTCAACTCCTCAATCCTGATGATGCAGGGGTATTGAATGCCTAAGCCATAAAACTTAGCTATTTCAATCTTACGCATTCAAAATGATATTTAAAAAATGTAAGGTAAAACATTAGAAAAATGGTTGTATACGGTGGAAAATTGGACCTTCAACTCCTCAATCCTGATGATGCTGGGGTGCTTCAAGCCTAAACTATAGGCGTTAGCTACATGATCGCTACGTATATCTGATAAGATTACTAAGCAAAGATATAAGATGAAAAATTTGACCTTCAACTCCTCAACTCTGATGATGCAGGGGTACTTCAGGCTTAAACTATAGGCGTTGGCCATTTGATGCTTATGGGTATGTAATATATTTACAAAGCGAAGACGTATGATAAAAAAGTTGACCTTCAACTCCTCAACCCTGATGATGCAGGGTACTGTAAGCCCAAGCCATAGAAGTTGGGGATTTGTTGCTTACGTGCATGCGATGAGATTACATAGAAAAGATATGACATGATAATTTTGACCTTCAACTCTTCGGCCCTGATGATGCAGGGGTACTTCAGGCTTAAACCATAGGCGTTGGCCATTTGATACTTATGGATATGTAATATATTTACAAAGCAAAGACGTATGATAAGAAAATTGACCTTCAACTCCTCAACCCTGATGATGCAGGGTACTGCAAGTTTAAACCATAAGCATCGGCCATATGGTGCTTACGTATATGTAATGAGATTACTAAGCAAAGATATGACATGATAATTTTGACCTTCAACTCCTCAACCCTGATAATGCTGGGGTCCTTCAAGTTTAAACTGTAGGCATCGGCCATATTGTGCTTACGTATACATAATGTTGTTGTTCACAACACCAACAATGAGTTTCGGAGAGGATATAATTATGATCAAAAATTCCACTTTGAATACAATTACCTGAAAGATGCAAGAGTACTACCAACCTTTTTAAATTGGATGGGTTATTTTTATCAGTATCAGTTGAATTATACTCTTAGTTATAAGGTTTATATTACTTTTTCTACTTTAAATATTGATAATTATAGGTCTATTCTTTAAATATATGTTTACTCAGAAAAAGTTGTTTTATTCGGTTAGGTTAGGTTCGAACAGATTTTTCCAATTCAGAATCTAAGGGAGGGGGCACGGTAGCGCCCCCGACCGGTTGTGTCAAAGAAGTCTATTTTTATATGATGACGTCAGCACATAATTTTATTCATCCGAAAATCGGACAAATAATTAATTTTATTCATCCGGTTAGCGGACGACTAGCAACAGCCATAACTGATTTTATCGTGACTGAAAAGCGTGAAAAAAAAAATTTTAAACAAAAAATACAACCGACTTCCATGCCACATAAAAGTAAAAAATAATTTAAATACATGTTGGTTTAGAGCAAACACAGTTCTTAGTATATAGTCCCGAAGTCGGCTCTCATATAAGATACATGTAGTTTCGTCATGATCCAGCAAAATATGGTAAGCGCCGACTTCGGGACTATGTACTAAGAACTGTGTTTGCTCTAAACCAACATGTATTTAAATTATTTTTTACTTTTATGTGGCATGGAAGTCGGTTGTATTTTTTGTTTAAAATTTTTTTTGGATGCTAACGGTAATTGTTTTATTTACAAGTAACATTGTAAAGTTATTTATAAAAAACCGATTGCTCAAAAAAGAGTCACTAGCTCTTTTGCTATTTGTAATAATTTAGTTAATTTAACGCTTTGTTTGATTTTACGTCAAAATAGTAACATAAAGTGTTATAATGCATAAATATTGGTAATAATCTATTTACTACTTTTTATTTTATAACGCTCTAAAATAAGACACCAGAAAAATACTTTTAACCAACATTTTATTCTCAATTCTTTTTCAATAATAACAGCTCTGCCACGTCAATCATCGCGACCTCTTCTCTCCTCACCTCACCCCGTCGCCTCACCGCACCTCCTTCGTCACCACACTGCACCTCCTGTGTCACCGCACCACGCCACATTAAAGCATCTCATCACTGCTGCGTTACAATTTGATAGAAGTATTGTTATAATAGCCAAAAAAAGATCGTTACTCTTGCACCGTTTTTATTTGATCGCAGGCGCCATAGTGAAAAAAAAAATATATAGCTTATGTTCATCAGAGGTTCATTCGGGAAATGTCTGTATCAAAAAAGTGAGTAAAATCAATATACATATTTTTAAAAGTGTTTATTTCGACCTTGCTGCTAGCTTATGAGGAAGGACCTTGGATAATTTCGAAATGAGTCAGTGCATCCCGAAAACAGTTGTTACTTAAGTTGAACGAATTGTATGGTTGGACACAATATTTAAATGTTAACGAAATTAAAAAGAATGACAGCACAGAAAAAAGAAGAAAAACAAATAAATCGATACAGGCCATACCTGAACAAAAAAAAATATACGAATCCTACTACATTTAAGCCCAACCAGGAATCGAACCGTACCTTTGGCGCCATAAACTACTACTGAAAATACTACTTTACGAGGTTTAAAATAATTCATGCTTAACAATTTCTTTAATACATAAGCTTATGACACTTTTAAATACGTAATATGTAATTAAATTTAAATTCTTGCTCGATCTAGTTACTGATATAGTAAGACAAGAACGGAATAAAGTGTCGGAAGAACAAGTCAGTTATTTACATGTCATAATTTGCATACCATAGTCCAGTTACAGCGCGTATGATATAAATGATTGCAGAGTTCATAATGAAAGTTATGTGTAGCCTTTTTGTAATGGAAATGACAAGAGACTATTATATTAAGTGGCTATGATATTATGTGCTCATTGAAGTATTGCAACTTTAGTAATTTGTGGGTGTGTTTAAGTTAAAATCCAGACTTATTCCCATAAGTCTGGATTTTAACTTAAAAGCCATTTTTTTAACTGATTGAAGAAGCAAACGTGCATGCAGTCTACCTGATGGTAAATGGTGACTACCGCCCATGGACATCTGTAAGCAAATTCAATTGGAACATGGGTTCTATCTGAAGTCAATCGCAGATTCGTTGCCACTCCCGGGGACTATGATTGTCGCCTCTTATAAAAGTGTGCCGGCAATCACACCTTTCCATTGAAACGCAAGTAATGCTTCACGCTAGAAATAGGTGTGGCGGTTGTACTTTCCTAGTCGAACTACACTGGTTCTACCACCTATCAAAACCATCATTTATTCAATCTGGTGCCCACATCACCCTTCCTCCATTGCACAAGGCGCCGAAGGATGAGGTTCCATCTACATCAACTGGACCCGTGGCGGTCCTCTGCAGTTCGGATTGCGCGCTCCTTCCTTCCGCGAACGTGCAAGATGTGTAATGAGTTTCCCCCTGAAGTATTCTCAGAGCGTTATGACCCGGGGCTTCTTAAGAAAGGTGTAAAAATTACTCTCCTTCAAAGCCAGCGACGCATTGACGACGCTTCTGGTGCTGCCAATATCTATAGGGGACGGTGACTACTTTCTATTAAGTGACCCGTATGCCTTGTCGTCCTAAGTTTGAATCCTAAGTTATCCTACGTTTCAATTTTGACTCTGCTGCATATTTATTTCTTAAATTAACAATAATTTGATTGGAAACTTGCGTTACGTCATAAAAATATTAAACATTTTTTCACAGATTTTTTCAGATACCTATTAAAAAGATTACAAGGAGAATTGTACTGATGTGTATGATAGCAATGTGCGAATGCGTTTGAAAGTTTATTGTCTTTGACACACTTACATACTGATGAGGTTAGTATAATAGACACAATAAAAGCTTATACGCCCCGTCTGTAGTGTGACTAATGTCATTTTAAAATTTTAATAGGCACTACGTAACTCGATTACATTGCGTTTCAGTTGCAACGAACAATTTAACAAGCTTGTAATTTTTCTTGCATGGCTGAATTTTTATTAACCATTGGAATTTTATTTGCAGGCATAGGCAGTGTAAGTATTCATTGTTATAGTTTAAGATCTCGAATAACATGATGTTTTGCGGCTAAAATTAGTCTATGACGAACATAAAAATACTCGTAAGAGAGATCGCATAGTTAAGAAGGTTAAGGCTCTTCCTTACTCAATGTGTTTTACGTAGACTTGTAGTTCAATAAGAAGTTTTTATAAGAAAAGAAATATATAACGATCGGTTTTATAAATGTTCCTAGTTTTAAGTAGTGCGAATTAACAAATATATACGTGACATATATTCGTTAATTCTTATTAATGATTGTGTCAAAATTCAGGTTCGTCAGCAACTTTTAAAGGACTTACGGTAATAGAGATTTATGCTTTAAGATAATTTATATGGATACGCTATGATCTATTCAAAGATCTACAGTAGTATCACATTAAAAGAGAGCAACGAAACATTCGCTTAGCGCTGCAAGCGTCAGTGTCAAGCGAAATTTAGTAAACTAGTCACCCGTAGCATCGGCCGAAATTCGACCGTAATTTAAATTAAAAAACTAAACTTCATATTGTCCAAATTAGTACGAATATTTCTCTAATTCAAATCAAATGTCATCTGACATTCTTGACGTTGTGTCTTTTCATAGTAAGACATTGAATATTCTATTTCATTTACTAAGTACATATGTGTTTGTGACAAATGCAAGGCAGTGTGTGTAATGTGTTTTTAGTTGATTTTATGTATGAAAAATGCATTATTTGAAAAAAATATTAACATTCTGCACTCCTTCTCTACGTCCACTATAACCGTGCAAAATTTCATACTAATCCGTCCGCGGCATATTACTTAAAAATCCGTCACAAATTTTTGCTTCACGTATTAATATAATAATAACCCTATAATTGGAGCGAAAGTTTGTGGCCTTATAAGACATTTATTTAAACGTTTAGGGCCAACGCTTGCAGGCTAAGCATAAACCACTTCGAGGTAATTTTGTGGCACTCGGATTAAATATTAGGGTTTTTACAATAATATCCTATCGTATAGTATCGTCATATCGTACGCGTCCAATAATAGAAAATCTAAAATTTTCCATATTCTCTAAGCCCCTTTATAAGGATAGTCGAGGCTAACAATAAATTCCAATTCATGAACTAGTGAAACTAGAGACTTAGCAGAAAAGATTTGTGAGTCTCTCTTTAGACAACAATAAACAAGAAACAAAAAAATGATCTACCAAATATGTTTTCCAAAAACCGCATTTTGACTAAAGGTGACTTTCGAGTACCGTATGTACCGTTTCTTATATGTACCGTTTCTTATATAACATAGTGTATACAGAAAAAAAGTACAAAATACGAGATCAACTATCACGAATGACGTCGTAGATTAATGAACCTAATTATTTTATTTCAGCACGAACCGGTAAATGTTTCCGTTATGGATATCTGTAATTACTATTGCATAAGCTATCAAAACTCAGTTATATAATGATTATCTATATCTATTATTTTTATCCTTAATTATACATGTATCAATTTGATGTCTAATTGAGTAAAAATAAAACGATTTAAACTTGTATTTCGAATAAGTTTTTTTTTTACTTTTTGTATCATTATATTTTAATATACATGAATAACAAAAATACCGTCATTTATTATGACAAATGTTTATAATATTTGTATTTATAAGTACATATAGATATGTACATTTAAGTCTACATAGTGCATTTAAATTTCTCCTTGCTACTCCGTACTTTATTTTATTGTTTTCTGTCTTTTTATACCGCTTCGTAGCTAATAAACAGTAGCAGTCTTATACGTACGTATGTAGATATACCGCAAGATAATATGCCATTTTAAAGTACGAGCTGTTTAAGTACCTATAATTACTGAAATCGCATAGGTTTCTTCTAATAAATGCAAATGTTTTTTGTAATAGTGTTTCTGAGGTAATCTACCAATTACGTCATACATAGCCTTCTTTTGGCTTTTTTATCTGCCTGAAGTAGAAAACGAGCATGCAGTCCAGCTGATGATAAGTGGCCACTGCCGCCATGGACATCTGTAATCAACTTCATACAGAAAATGGGGATCTGAAGTCAATCACAGATGCGTTGCTACTACCGAGGACTATGATGGTCACCTCATGTGAACGTGTGTGGCTATAGCTTCCTTTGGCAACTTTATATTGGAGAGTATTCAACAAACTTTCATAGTTCGAAGGCTAAGCCAATAGGAAATAGCTAAGCCAATAGACTTCTTGCGGTAATTAAAACTTTTAATGTATTTTTTATTAAAAAAAATATCGTTTCGTGGCAATGATTGGATATAGTTCCCATTGAGAGCTATATCTATGAGTTTTTGTATCTTACTCTTAAGATTTCTGGATTGCAATCCTAGTGTACCTACTATATGCGAAAACATGATACATGTCGCTTTGTCTATAGATTTTTTTTTATGGAAAAATTGTATTTCATGTTTTTCCAAATTATTTTCAAAATGTGTCTGGTTAGGTGTCAGTGGCATTTAAGTCCAATTACCTAACAACCCCGATAAGCGGCAACCTGCTATAAGCTGCAATTTTTGAGCACAGAAGTTGTCAATTAACAATTTCCAATGTAGTATTTAATGTCCGAAACGTAACTATGATTGAAACTACTGAAGTAGGAAACGACCACACAGTCCATGTTATGGTAAGTAGGCACTACCACTATAGACATCTGTAATCCACCCCAGATAAGACCTACTTGAGAGCTACCTTAGGCTGGCCACAGATTCGTTTCTATCTCTTTGAACTAAGTTGAAACACCTCGGACTTTTATGACTCCCGTGTTACACCTATCAATTCAGAACAATGCAACGTTTCATACTGGTTTTATTAGGAAATATATGTTTTAGACTAATTTTGCCATTAGCACATGAGTATGAGCAGTGATAGCCTAATGGTTGAAACTTGTTCTCTCGGTGGGGAGGTCCGAGGTTCAAACCCATAAACACGCGCCACTGGTTTATATGCGTTTTAGAAATTAATTATCACTACTTTTCGGTGAAGGAAAACATCGTGAAGAAACGTACACTCCCGATAGTTCTTAAAAAAAAGCTCTCGGAGGTGTGTGAAGTCCACCAATTCGCACTTCGCCAGCGCGGTGGACTATGGCCTAAACTCTCTCATTCTGGGAGAAGACCCGTGCCCAGCAGTAGGTCAATAATGGGTTAATGCGATGGTAAAATGAAATATATGTAAAGTAAGAAATAAGTTATGTAGAGTAAGTAGGTAAATAATTCTATTTTAGAAAAAGTAAATTACATGAGGATTTTTTATTTTATATCTTAAAGTACATTAACTTATCAAGTCTTAGGCATAATTAAACTAAGCTCCTCTTCTGCTTGGATGGCGCGCGCTCGTCGGAGTCCTTGTACCAGTCCTCGCTAAAAATAAACAAAAATATTAATAACGATTCTATTAATCATTTAGAACAATAATATTTATTTTATACGTAAATTTAAGAAAAAATATGATTTTAAAAAGGGTTTATAATAATAATTTAGGACAATAGTATTTAACTTAAACGTATATTTAAGAAAAAAATATGTTATTAAAAAGGGTTTTTAAAGGGTTTTTTGTGAGGTGGAAGAGAGAAATAAAAGAAAAGTCCATTATTACTTCTATGGTCTAAATTTAGAATAACTATATCGATTCATACGAAAAATTTATGCTGGAATAGCGGATTTTTCAAAGACGGCAAAACATAAAATCATTGTTCAAAAAATACGTTAAAAAAGTCTTTTAATATAAGACGCAAGGATGTTTTTCTTTTTTACAAAAAAAATATGACGTTAGATACTGACCATCCACGGACATTCTCAGGGGCGTCACATTTCTGGGACTCCTCGTTGTAGACCTCTCCGACTTGGCAGCCGAGGTCACGTGGCTCGATACCGTTCAAGCACACGTAGAAGCGCTGGCAGTCGTTGGGGTGGGGGAACTTGGGGTGGGCGATGGCCTGGCCCTGGGCGTCCACTTGCTGCTCCTTGGGGCACTCGAAACCATCCTTGGTCTTCTCTGTAGATTGATCATTATGTTATTATACTGATCAACTAATATATTTTGAATAAAACTATAAGTGTGTACAGGATAAGCGGCATGACAATTCCGATCACTGGATAAAATTTTATTGACTGCAATTTTGTTACATTTACAACGAGTTTTTTGCAGTAGATACAATACATTGCCTACATAATATATTCTATCTTAAAAGCTTACTAACGAATACACAAAGGAAGCAATTTCCGATTCTGAATTGACAAATGTGTTATATAGCACAAAGCAAATCGAACATGACCATAAAGTCTGATTCATCCAGCTAAAACATAACTCAAGATAACTAGATTAATGCATTGCAAGTAAATTTCTGTTTCTCGTTGCCTATTCAGTGAGTCACTTTAGCTTACTGGTTACAACAGTTTACCTATATAGTAGGTAGTTACGTACAGTAACAGGCTCTTTGTATTACATGTATCCGTGTCAGTGATCGGGTGAGAGGTGCTTAAGCTATGTGAGCTTATGTGATATATCTTATTTTTCGTGAATGTACCTTTAAGCTGAATTTATGTACCAAAGCTGTATTCGGGTCAATGATCAAGTGTTAGCCAACTTTTGAAATAATTGCCACTTGGTTTTATAAGTATTGCTTGTAACTATACCTACCTACTATATAATAAAGTAACCTAATACCCTCAATATGTATACACTGGAGTACCTATGTGTATTATATTAAAGTTATTTTACAAAATGTTGTTACTTGTCAAACAAATAATGATGAGTGAGACACGTAATAAATCTCAACGAAGAAAATATGTTGAGAATAACCTTCAATGGCTGTTTTCTGCATATGACCCATTTATGGTTAAGTCGAGCGGTTCACCTCGGTCATAAAAGTTCAAGAGCGCTTACTTTCCATATAAGTAATAAAGATTCACTTACTCTCCTGAGTGGCGCATCCTTGTCTGCCAGCGGAGTCGGGCCACACGCAGGTACCGGAGTACTCGTCGAAGTGTAGTCCGGCAGTGCACTTGACCTCGGTGACGTCACCCTCAATGCAGTTGAAGAATATGTTGCAGACGGAAGGGTCAGGGTGGGCGAAGAAACCGTTGCGGCGCGGGCAGTTGCCGTTGGGTTTTGGTGGTTCTGAAATTGATAAAGATTGTAAGATTTTTATGTCGCAGTTACTTCGGTATTATGTAGGCATCATTGTTTGATAGAACAAGAAACGAACGTTTGCACGATCGGTAAACATGTTTTCTTTATACAATTTATTTTTAATCCTGTTTGGGCCAATGTCTTTCTAACAAAGAAGACCTCTGAGACTGAATCAAAAATATATTACACTACTTATTACGTTATGAAAATAATTTTAACGTCTAACAGACATAATTAATCCAATATTGTTTAAGTTTTCAATAGTAGATACCTACACTTTTGGCAAAACACCGATGATGATGTTATGGAATAGCTTTATATAAGTGCTACAATTTCTCGTTTACTCAATACAATTTATAAATCAGGCTTTAACTGGTATCGATTTATTTATATTAGATAATAATTTTAGCTAACGCAAGGGTCAGCTTAAATGATTTAGTAACAAGGTTACGTGATACCAATGACCCGTATTGATTGTTAAATTAAACAGAAACATTGTTTCATAACTGTTCTTGTTCATAAATTAGAAAGTGTATGATAAAACGGTCGCAGGTGATTAAGACGGATTACTTAAGGTGCTATAATTACCCTTAATAGTAACTGTAAAGTTGTAAGAGGAAATAAAATTATTTTATGGTCTTGAAAAATTTGTAGATGGAAAAAACCTGTTACGCATACAAAACGAGTAAAGAGACACCAAGGCGAACGACAAAAACAACTTTTGAAATCGAATTATTATTAAATTCGATTCATTGCATCATATGCAGTCTGAACTTTCAATTTGGGGATGGTAATTATATTGTAGGTAACTAGCAGGTCTACTACCAGGAGTTTGATCATGAAATTGAATTTCCAAAACATATATTAAAAGAGGTATACCACAGACGTATTCAGTTATCCAAGTAAGTACTATAGTACAAATATGTTTGTCCATTTTTTCCATTTGTAGACTCAATCTTTAGTTCTTAACAAAAGAAGACAGCAACTTTTTAATAAGTTAAACATACCTTTCTATTCCTTCTAATAGAAATGTGGTTTCTAATAGAAATTTTAAATTTCAGGCCCATCGGAAATAAAGATTAACGAAGAACGGCAATGTATCGATATTAATTAATGTTATTAATCGCTATACTATCCTCGATAACCTTCAAGTCGTAATGACCGGTTGAGGCAATGCATTTTATTTGTTCGGACAGTGTAATTACGTGCTCAGACGGTGAATAGGGCATTCTTGCACATTCACCACTGGCGCCAGAAATTATTGTACGTATTGCATTCTAAGTAAAGCTATAATTGGTCAGCTCTCGATTGTTAAAGTCCTGTTGAGATATATTAACTGTAAAAGTGAGTAGCGTAAAGTTGAGTAGCTCTACTAGTAGTAGTGTAAAGTTGAGTAGCTCTACTTTTTAAAAGAACGCTTTACGTTATTATTTGCAACTCTGCCTTACCCGGAATGGAATCCAAAACCTTGTAATGTCGTATCATGCATCATTTAAAAACGATTGCAGTTAAGTCGCTACGAAAAAGACACTAACAAAATTTTGCTAGGCAACAAGATCTACCGAAAGTTGTTATCTATTTTTAAATTGTTCCGATCTCGACCAATTCGCCTTGGTCGTACGAGTCCAGCCGTCCGGTCGAATTCCTTTCACGTTCCGATTAAATAACTATCTATAGCTATATCGAAAAATGCGACAGATATTTCTGTAAAAATAATTGCTACCATACTAAGAAAATAGAAGCTTGTTCTATAGCAACGTCAATTTTAGTGTGTAGCAGATATAAATTGAATTGTTTACAAATATCTTAACAAATTTTTCGCTTTACGTTTATTTAATGTGTTAATAACTGAGCTACATTTTTTATCGACAATTTCAACTGGCTAATGATATACAGTATACAAAACTACATGATTATATTTGAAATCTTGTTTTTAATTTTCATACAATATAGTAAATTTCTATGGTTTAAGCACAAAATTTTCCTATGACCCTGGATTAAAAGGAAAGCTTAAGTATAATCACAGCCTTCTTCGTGTGTTGTAAGAAACTGGTGTACACAGATAAATCTTTAGATTGTATTCTACAATCTAAGCAGGTGTGATCATCTAAATGGTTTGTACGCATGTCACGAACCTGCATTCCAACAAAACCACACTGCTTTGTACATTTACAAATTCCCAGACTATTGTCAGTTTTCGCAGATTTTATTTAGATGTTCATTCTTAATAATATAGTAGTAACGAGTATACCACCTGATGGTAATTGGTCACTAACTGATTAGCTGAACGACATCTATTAACAACCATAGATAAGATGCGTTGCTACTGAGGACTAAGTTGGAACGTATCTGACAAGATGTCTCCCTTACCACACCCTATAAAACAGAACACAGTAACCCCCAATTTTCTCGTATATTAGTCTTTCTTAGTCAAATTAAAAAGCCTTCTTTACACGATTAACTATTAAAAGATATATTTTATTTAAATCCTTTTACTACACGAAAAATATTTTTCTTTCAGCGCTTGAACTCTCTAGGCGTTCCGACTTAGTTTTGGAAGGTGATATTCTATATCTATCTAACGGGATTCAGTCCTTCTACTTCCCAAGCAGGGATAGTGTTGGAATTATTAATCAATAAGATCTACTGTTTAAAATAAAAAGTCTTTCTTTTCTTCTTTCTAACTTTTCGACATAAAATTTTGGAGTTTTATAACTAGGCTACCTATATTTAGGCGTTACATACTGATCGGCCTGGAAAGTCAGCGATGTGTGACCTAGGCGGTCAAAGGTAGACAGGACACTTTCACTTCTGGCACAGTTGCGGTATATGACCTTCAGATAATGACTATATGCTCTATATCCTATGCACACAACGATAGGTCATACTGATAATGATAATAGGATTGCTATATTCAAACTGCAAGTATTAGTACATGAAACTATGCAAACTATTGACAGTTCAAGGTTTGCGGTAGCAAAAAGGACTTAAAGGTCTTGATTAAAATTGTCGCTTAATATTCTGTCTAGGAAATTAATTACATATTCAGATATGAATAAGAAAATAACCTTTATTTTATTGCATGCTTCCCGAAAGTTCCTTTTACTCGCTAAAAGTAAAAGAAACCACGGAAATATGTTTCTATATTAAACGACTACCAATACAATACTTTTCTAATTTTAAACGAAGGTATTAACTGACTTCAGCAGACTGGAGCCTATACCGCAAAGCTAACCATTGATTATTATAATTTAATGATTTTAGATTGGTCGAAAGTTGAATTTATTAGGGCTTTATGTCACTTAAGAATTTATAAATATTGGCATACCTTGGTGGTCCATATTCTATTCTTTCTATGTAAATTGTTTCGTCAAAGTATGAAAGGTATCCAGTTCTTTTAAGGTTACCTCCTAATCATCGCTTAAGGGGAACCAGTTCTTCAAAGACTGCCTCCTGGTCATTACTTAAGGGTTAGTCTACAAAAATAGTACTTACGAAGTTCAGTCCTGTCTCCACAGTCTACATTGAAGGGCTGGTCGCACTTGTTGATCTTCCTGATGGTGGGGTCGAACACCAGACCGTCGGGGCAAAGCTTGGTGGTGGCGACGCCGTCAGTGCAGTCGTAGAACTTGTCGCACTGTCTGTCGTCCTCGTACTGTCCATCCTTATTCGGACATTTGAATTGAGCGCCTGGAGGAAAAAGAAAATGCAATTGTTATTTAGCGTCTCATTCTGAGAGGAGACCTGCGCCCAGCAGTGGGACAATAATGGGTTGTACCTATTTAGAATACCTTCTTCACGTTCGTGTCACTAATTCTCAAGAAAGGTTTTGATTTACTAAAAGGTTAAAGCTATAAAAATGTTTTGATAGTAGAGCACACCGTCTCCCGCCTGTCGTTGAAATGTGCAATAAGGAATAAAAAAACTGAACTTATTCCAATTGGAATGTATTATGAATAATAAATGTAAACCGATATTAATAGATATGATTATTATGTTATTATATATTCATGAATGTAACGAAGTTAAGAAATGTTATGTTGGATTAATACACCTATTTCTAGCGTGAAGCATTTCTTGCGTTTCGATAGAAGGGTGTGGTTGTCGGCACACTTTTACATGAGGCGACCATCATAGTCCTCGGGAGTAGCAACGCATCTGTGTTTGACTTCAGATAGAACCCATGTTCTGTATGAAGTTGATTACAGATGTCCATGAGCGGCAGTGACCACTTACCATCAGGTGGTCTGCATTTGCTTGCTGCTCGTTTGCTACTTCAGTCAAATAAAAAAATAATAATAATTTAAAACCACTAATTAAGCAATGAATAAGCATACTATACTTTACTTTTAATATAGAATCTTATAAAAAATACAAATTCTCCATAATAATCCTAACTCCTTTTAGTAAACAACCTGTTATGATAAAGAAACAAACGTGTTGAAAACTAATTTCATTACACTTTCTTACACTGAAATTCATCGCAAAGTATGTAATGAATGAAACAAGTTCAGTGCATTGGTTGCAACTCGTACCTACTTACACAAAAAGTTCTAATTATCTTTGCTTGCATAGTCAGGTACTTGTAACTACATTATTAACCAGCGATCAAACTGGACAGTTGAAAAACTATTTCATACTTTTAAATCATCAAAGATATACATTTCAATATATTTTTTGCATAGATTTAACGCATGTATTAAAAATGCATTTAACTTGCATTTGCCTTATTAGATGATCGTCTATACAATTAAATATATAAAGGTCACCATAGTATCGACATTTAAATGTAATACTTATATGTATATAAAGATATGTTTTTACATATGTAACGATTATACCTATTAGCTTATTAACGGGAAATCTCGTTTTGTTTGGTCGGTCAAAGGTTACATTTGCTAGAATTTGGCAATTGGATTTTATTTCATTTGAAAAGAGGAGAAACGACTTTATAATAGACATATTATATGCCGGAAAACATGCGTAAAGCCACGTGTTGAAAAGGCAATTTATTTCGTACTTTGGTATCACAAAGAACGAGGCAGGTCAGCTTTTTCTTGTGTAACAACAAGCTTATGTAATGATCAGCGAACGTCATCGACACATAATATTGGCTTACATACAATACTTGCTCTTGCGCATACTTTGGCAATAGTTAATTGATTGGCAACACGTAAAAACGGGTTCAATACTTCGACCCCGGTATCCCTGTGTCGAAACGTTGCGTGCTAGATGCCGTTATCACAATAATGTATTGTAAAACAGTTCTAAAGTTCTGGATACAAATTCAACAAAAGTTTGATTGACTTTTAGTTCCGTATTGTTACATATGTACTTGGTGACGAACTGTGATAAATCACGGAAAATTTTCGAACGACTCAAAATAAATAAGTGAGAAGTTAATATTTGCACAAGTTTGCCGCAATTGACTTTTCTGATAAATGAATTCAAGTTCTTGGGGCCTTATGAATTAAACATCTTTAATTTATTACAATACAATCTCTTTTTCTAACACCATCTGACCACCACTTTGGTATTTTAAAATTAAGTTAATTAAATTAATATTATGTAAATTAAAGCAGTTACATGAATTATGATTCATTATTGATTGGCATACGACCTTTTCGTACTCATCTAGACGCTAATTTTATGCGCCTATTAACATTATCTTCGTTTTAAACTCATAAAACATCGCTAAACTTTGGTCTGGAATATATTAAACTACTCCGTTTATGATTATTTTACCATAATTTCTAAGAATCGTTTAAGGCCAAGGTAAACGGGTCAATAGAGTGATTGCCTAATAATAGTATAATAACTAGGTAAAGTCAGGATGGAAACGTGGCAGGATGTAAAAATCACATGTTAACTTTTAATTCATATACTCGTATGTATATGTTCTAATACACATTGTCTAGTTTTAGATTTATTTCTGTATCTAAGCTATAAAATATGTTTAGGTATTTGTTAAAAACTATGTATGCAAGTTCTTTATTATATAAACAATTAAACACCTAAATAAAAACATTAATAATTATTAATACGACGAACCATTTGAAAATCTTATTAGCGGTGGTATTAAGGGAACTTTAAATACCGATATGAAAATTTTACTTGCTGCAGACTTTTCTACGTTTATTTACAACCCACAGACCAAATATACTACAAAAACTGACTAAAAGCCTACAGTCTCGGATGCCATTAATGCACAATGAAATAACCTTTCTTTAGACTTTATGAAGGACTTATTGTAAGATGAGAGATTCCATAGACACACACTGGCGTGGGCTGACCGCCCGCGCGACGGGCGTCGCAACCGAACCGCTGACGCTGACGCAAGAAGTGAAAGTGAGATGCCGATTACAACACGGTGCATCAACGATGCACCATGGGGCTCGATCCTGAGATTTGGTCATCGAGATGTCGCAGATACAAATGTAATCGAATATCTTTATTGAAAAGTTTGCTTCTTGCTTTAATTAGGCATTTGCAAGAAGATTCATATATTTAAATACCAAATTCAGAGTTGATATCTCTGTATATAGCATAAGTAGGATATTTCTTATATATACGTAGGAAAATCTTTGATCGGGAGAAAAGATAGATCCTCACACAATATCTTAGCGTTAATATTTTACGTAGGTAGGTAACATTCTTTGACTAAGACAAAGGCCAAAGTTTTCAGAATCATTATCCTAAATGTGCATTTATTTTAGAATTACTGGAAGGTATGAAATATTTAACATGTTGGCAATGATTTTTTTATATACTGGATTTTTTCAATTTTTTTTTATGTCTGGTTTGATTTATTTAATATTGTGACACAACATCAAATTAAAGATGTTAAGAAATATTTAACTGAAATTTTTCCAAGAGGATAAGGCATCAACGGAAATGCTCTGATTCCGATCTCAATTATGTATTTTCACTTAGAAAGCGTATAATATACTTTCCAATGTCTATCTATTTTCTAAGGTTCAGTGATTAATGGTTTCTATTGCCTATCTACGACATCTGTTTGATATTTGACATTTACTATTTAAATAAGTTGGAAGTTAAAATATCACTCGTCGCCACCGCGCAAATATTAACGTTTTGCAATATGAAGATTATTCACCATTAATATGCTAAATAGGGCTTTAAAGCTGTAACCACTTTGATACTCTGAATTAAAATAAGGTTATTTACATTTCCTTCTCGGCTGGAACCAGAATAGAAATGTTAAAAATCCGAGTGACCCAAGAAGGTAAAATATAACCCCATAAACCACATATAAAGCATCATATTTTATTTGTCTGAGTTATATTTCCGGGTGGCTTAACATCCTCAGTCATAACCCAGTTCTTTCTTAATAAATTGCAATCCAATACCGCAAGCAAAGTTGTAGTCATACTATTTCAAAAATGTAAGTTTAACCTTTCAGAATACAAACTACGGACAATCCACAATAACGACATCTTAAGTAACCATTTATTAGCTAATTTTAAAATACGCGTCGTGCTGGGTTTATTCTAGTAATGCAGTTGTAAATTCTATAATAATATAAAAAAATAAAAAGATATTAGGCACTACTTTATATTCTTAACGTTGTTATTTTACATCGTGAGCGCATCGTTAAGACTCTTACGATTGATAGCCATTCTTCTGACATATGGTGCTCGAAACATACACGTAGAATTTTATTTTGGTGTTAGTACAATATACTTTTGAAGAAACTCCAATGTACTTTTACTTAGAGACATGTTTCGTTATAAATGTATGTACAGTTGCAAGAGGATACACAGACAGTAACTTGACCTCTATAGGTTAATGAGCTGTTAATGTCAGCTAGCATTAAAATTTTGTTCCAACACATTCTTAAAGGCATGAAATCTTTTATGCAAAATGAATATGATTGCAAAATTTCCCATTCGACATTTACGTAAATTTTAATATTACCCGGTGTCAACACAACTGCGTCGCAATGCTTAAAGAAATTCTGTGTGATTGTGTTTTTGTATGCAAAAACTGGTGAATGTCAATGTCGGATTTCTGTGAAACCACTCGAGGGTGAAGCCAGGTGTTTTAGCGTAACTCAAAATCTAGTCATTCACTATCTCAATGTTTTCGTAATAAATCTCACAATATCTGCGCTTCAAGTTAAACTAAATAAAAATATAAGAAATGGAAATTGAATTAAAGAATTATAATGGTATGTATAAAATGAAGTTCTAAATAAGTAATTACATTTTAAATACGTACTGCACGTCAGTATTGGTAGGATTAAGATTAAATTCCTTAAAAATCCTTGGTATCCTTTTCGCCAGAATACCGTAACTATTGATTAAATTTCGTAGACAACAAAAAGGATAAAGGATTCATCATGAATGTTTGCTTCAACCAACAGGTAGAACTTTACATTTGTTCTATTTATTCTGTCCCACGGGATCTATCGAGCTGGGAGTACTTTGCCATAAATAAACTAAGTAGAACGATGTAAGTTATGAATAATGCACAATTTACCCTACTTTCGAGTACCCTAAAGACTTGAATCGCGTCAATCGTGTAGAGCTTTGGACGATATATAATTGTGCATACAAATGATCCAACGATTGAACACATTTTGAATACATAGTAGAACGTTGTTAAAATGGAAATAAAGGTGACTGGGATTTATATATAAGAAGACATGAGGAATACATTATTGAAAAAGAAAAAGTCGTGTTATAAGATAAATATATAGTAGAGTAAGATATAACACATAGACAAGAAATTAATTATAAGTATATTTACAGCTTTAAATTTAATATATATATAGATCATTAAAATATAAGATTGTAAGGTATATTATGAAAATACCTGAAATACATACAGTATTTAAATAATATAGGTTTTATATATGATTTGGTTATGTTTTTTAAACGCTTGAATTTTTATATTTTATGGATTATTAAGTTGTAATATAAATTTACTAAGGATATTAATAAATGTAATATGTTACAAATAGTCATAAACACTTACTCGCTAAAGCGGCGATTGCCGTCAACACGATGAACACTTTCATGATGACCTTTTATTTATGATATTTGAAAATATAATAAAAAATACAATGACTAGATTGTGGTCCGACCCCTTCGGCGACCCTGGTGCGACTGACGGG
Organism: Spicauda simplicius; assembly: GCA_949699795.1. Lineage (NCBI taxonomy): Eukaryota > Metazoa > Arthropoda > Insecta > Lepidoptera > Hesperiidae > Spicauda > Spicauda simplicius. The sequence continues at coordinate 17,837,789 of OX453060.1, read as the reverse complement.
TGCTAGCGTTGCGCGCGCCTTTTCTTCACCTGACCTGCGTATGCGCCTAAAACCGGTACGAAGACTTAGGCGTGATTTAACAAATTTTTCTATTAGTGAAACAATACTTATTTTCCTGGTTGCATAGCTTAATTATAGCTTTGATGGGATATGCATTTGCATTACATTCTTACAATACCCTAAGGAGTGGTAATGTGAAAACCGTTACATGCAAGTAGCGCCGCTTACTTGAAGTCCTTCGAGTCTTATAATATGTTATGGGGTTATGGGTATTGATGACATTATTTCGATACAATACAATGGAGCATTTTTCCAAGGCCCCCATTAACCATATACCACATAAGTAGATAACTGTTAATTCCGAAAACACAGACGGCACACGATCTGATGTGCATATTAAGTTAAGTTCCTTTGAAACATACATTATTTTTTGTACAAAGCACGTGTCAACCCGGCAGACCTATGGCTATCGAGTCGACCATTCACTTTGACAAGTTTCTTGTGTTAAATGTTTCATGAAATTCAACATTCGACCATGTCGATATCAGTACATTTTTTCGGTTCCTGTTTTGATGAATTCCATTATGAACAGCGCATTATGAAAGTAAATCATACAATATATAATTAAAAATACATCCAATAACACCTTCCTCAAAGCTTACAGTTTATACCTACGTCAAACTATCTAATTTAATGCTGTATTTATGTATTTACTTTTCTAAGGTCAATAAACAGGGAAACGTGAAACCTAAAACAACTAGTTACGAAATGTACCAGCTAATTATAATATTTATTTTTGCTATTTTATGTGTATGATTCTATTTCAGCCTAAATAAATGTAATATATTATTATCGTTTTCTATGTAACGGAATCTTTGACCTCAATTTTCACCGGTTTCCAGAAAGCTGATTGATTTGAAACTTTGCTCGTATCAAGGACCGATAACAATGAAATAATGTGAAAAAAAATTCTTTTTTCTTTTGCACAAAAGCATGTTTTTTACTAAAATTTATTTAAAGTAGAAGCTTTAGAATGCAAGACATGTGTACTTTTCCGCTAATTATATTACGGCCCATCAGACGTTAAATTGCAAGGTCAGGAGTCCAATCAACCCTGAAATAAATATAACTAAATTTTTGGTAAACAGTGCAAGGTTACATACATATTATTATTTCAGTATGTTTTTACAACATAACTTTACTTTAATTACTAGCTGTCAGTGCTGTCACCCGGGTTTCCTAAAAAGTATTATGACATACCTACTCCCTACGAAATAATATTCTCCAAAAGGACTAATAGCATCTGATACTGGCACTTTCAAATTAATTTTGTTCTATTTGTATTGTTCTACAGTTATACTATGTAACCTTTTTTTTGTTAACGAGAGGGAAACATTAAAAGGTGCTCGACGCCGTGAGAGCGACGTGGGTTATATTTACCTCACTAAAACCCCACGGTGGCCGTCTTCAGCGCTGCGTGAAGACTCCGCAATGTCCAACGGAATACAAACCTGAGTCCTTTCAACGTGATGCCTCATTGGGGCTCTTCTCCGGTGAGCGAAAACTCTCTCTCTCTCTCTTCTGTTTTCTACGGCGATATGCAACCACACATGCCATCATCCTTCCCGCGGTCGCCAGCCACCAGCCAAGCGACCGCGGGAAGGATGATTCCCGCGGTCGCTTGGCTGGACGGTTCGAGCTCCCACTCTAGCCGCCCGCAACCCCGGATGCTCCTTTTATTCGCTTCTTACGAATAGCAGGGGATGCCGTATCCCTATTCTGGTCCCGAAACTACAGGGACAAAGCAATGAAATCTAGAATAATATTAAACAGTATTTCACTGGGACAACTCGTTCTGCTTTGTAATGACCACGAATGAGATGGCAAATGGAGTATATACTGCTCGCATTTTTGTGCAGGGACGCTACAATTGCAAGTTCCAAATTGCACCGACCTTAGAATACTTAGTAGATTGCAAGTTATGGCAAGTTTCGTATGTTATACGAAAACGTAAGCGTGCAATGTACATTGCAAGGTATCAGGGAAATCAAGAACAATGCTTGTTTTGAGTAAACATATAATATAATATATAATAAATTCGCACTAAGGGTAATATCCGCCTACGGGCTTACAATTTCATGTATACAACATCGAAATAAAAACCTTTAAACCATTTTACCACGTTTGTTGTAGATTTTATGAAAGTTTGTGAATGTTTTTCATATGTAACCTTTATACCAATATTCATTTGTTAGGTTGTACCTCTAAAGGCTCATATTTTCACTTCAGTAACATAAAAATGTAAATAACTACAATTATAGAACGACTGGCAAAACAAACAAGGATAAAGGGTCATCTGTCGAACAATTAATCGTATTCCATATCATTCAAACTTTGCGCACCAAGGATCCTTGTAGGTATACATACCTATATAGAGATTTCATGTAACCTTCCAAAATTTTAAGCCTTTGAAGTTTAATTTCCAAAACTCCTTCCTTATTTTTTTTAGTATATAAAATACTTGTGCAAAATGTGCAAAATTTTAGGTTTAACAATTTTGGCTACTGTTGATTACTGATAATATCAGTCAGTCTGTGATATTTACATTACTGACTAACGTACCCAGAAAGCGTTAAACATATATATTTTATGGGTTATATAAGATTTTATTCTATCTTAAAGTACAATATTTTTGAATTAAAGAAATGATTTTTAATACAAACCTATAAGCATAACATAGAATATTTTGGATAATAGAGGCACATATCTGAAACAGCTCTGAAATGTATTTTAGATATGGCATTCAGCAAACTGAGATGTGACAGCAAAAAATATTTATGTATTCTTATTATGTAATACCAAATAATAATGACCACAAAGTGCGAACTCAGATAAATAAGTAGAAAATTTGTTAAGTACTGTAATTAAAGAAAGTTTGTGCGTTAATTTGTAAGATGTTTAATGACTTATGCAATACCATTAAGTAGGATTGCTTACGAGAATAGCTTAACTACATCGTTGCTTCATTTTAATTAATTTCCCTTAGACTCCATAACTTAATATAATTGTTGCAAATTAGGTAATGAGGTAGAGTAGTAAATAAGTAAAATTAGCACAATACTTTGATGCTAATGCTAATTTGATTAAAAATAGTACAAGAATTTTCTGTTCAAAATAATTATTTAAGTATATTAATAATATATCATTTAGGTACGTACAGTCAACAACTTAATTCTAACACGTCGACGTGCAGCTTTGTACTGATTGCAAAATTGACCTTTACAATATTTGGAACCGGAACGAGAAATGAAGAGGTTGCATATATTATTCAAACTTGCTTACGTGACTTGTTTATTGCATTTTCGCTGGTAATGTCTGATGATTTACACATGTTAAATACCGAATTCATATTATTATATTAGGTATATGATATAAAACTATACATATATCTTAAGTGAGAAATAATGAGAACCTATCTCTATTGCATACATGAAATAAAAATACAAGTTTCGCGTGTGTGTGCATCGCAGAAATTTGCAGAAAAAAATAACGAATTAAAGGACTGAAATTAGGTAATAATATAAACTTATATAATTTTTATCTTGAAATGTAATCGCACAAAAACTATAGAAATCATTGAGAGGTTTAGGTATATTTATAGCTTGTTGTAGCATTTAGTCTTTATTAAATTAAAATCCATTAACTCTATCACAAGCTCTAACATTTTTTGACACAGTCATGTTACATTTTTTGATACGCAAGAAAAACCGCAGGGATTACCTGTACCTGTATCTAATAGGTAACTGTTGCATGTAACTTAAAGTTTATTTTATATAACTGAGGAATGAAAGGCCATGCAGTCCATTACAGTGGCAGTCCAATGGTATATAAAGCGTGTGTCCATTCTGAGAAATCAAAGTTGGAATCATGAACGACGAAGTGTGGCCCATATCACATCCTAAGTGAAAAGCTGAGAGAAAATTTGCAATGAACTAGCTGAACCCCGCAGCTTCGCCCGTGTTAAAAACTACGATGTATCGATTGTCCCGTGGGAATAAGATATTTTCTCAAATTAAAAAGTCTATATGTTAATCCAGAGTGTCAGCTAACTCCCTACCAAATTTTATAAAAATCGCTCCAGCCGTCTAGACGTGATGAAGTAAAAACATACACACTCACAAACTTTCGCCTTTATAATATTAGTATGAAGTATGATTTATTAATTTAAACCTCAAATTTTTTGAACTTTCAGTAGTGACTGCTCAAATAAAGTTTTGTATGTCCAAATAATAATATCTGGAGTTAAATTGTCGTGTCCAAATCTCACTCGTATCGTAGATCATCATGATTCTCTATGATTCCGTTGTTGTCATCAAAGATTTACTCGTAAATTGATCTAATTCGCGAGTAAATCGCTTAGGTAACCTCAGTTAGATCTATCGATGAGAAGTAAGCATCATAAATGTTGCCACTTTACAAATAGTAGGTGCCTATTGGCACTGACGCTTTTGTTCTGATACTAAACAATGAATTAATAGAGTACGAAGATTGATTTGGTACATTACACTCGAATATAATATATAGGTAAGTATATTATCTTAAATATATGACCCGTAGATAGTGTATAGATTGTTCTAGGCCGATAGTCTATCCTGTAAAATAGAACAGCGGTATCTTTCTGCGTGAAATAGGACGTCACTAAAAAGATTTTATGTAGTTGAGAGCCCCATTAGTGATAGGACGGAAGGAATGTAGAAAGGACGAGGGTAAGTGATGTGGCAAACCGTCGTAAACACCAGAGGATGTTATGCGCTTCAACGCTTATCTGGGCGGAGAATGTAGGAACAACGCGCTCTGAAGATTCTAGTTGCGTTTTGTTGGAGATCCCGGAGTCCCCTACGTACGACGTAGCGTCGAAAAAAGTACCGAAAGGGTGTTAGTGCGGTAAAATCCAGTTTATAAGATTCCACGTTGGGATTTTTAAAAACTCCACCTAAGGCTCTCTGATAAAAAATTGTCAATCTCTTAAATCTATGGTCGTAATATCAAAACAAATTACTAATTAGGATCCAATAGGTCGAAACGAAACAGACATCATTCATCAGGTCGCGGTTAATTTGTACTTAATCTACTGTACCGTTTAAATTGAAATTTGGTGTGCTGTCAACCCTTCATTATCACACTGCAGAGCAAGGGTTTCCCTCAGAATAAGAGGGTTTTACACAATATTCCACCACGCTGACCTAGGATGAATTCCACGCACTCCTTTTGAACACCACCTTTGAGAACTATTTTTATTTTCAAAGCACTCTCAGGTTTCTAGGTTTCCTTAAGATGTTTTCCTTCACCGTAAAGCAGTAATAATAAATTTCTAATACACATATTTTTAGAAAAAATAGTGGTGAAAAATCCCGGGCACGCGCCTGGGACTTGAACCGCAAACATCCCGATCAAGAGGGCAAGTTACAATCATTAGGCTTCTATTGAAATTTGGTTACCTACTAAATATGAGCCTTTAAATGAAATTTAGAAATACCTAATATAAATTTTTATATTAACTATTATTCTTTATCCTATAAACAATTGTTTTTACAAACGTTTTTGAAGTAGGCCTACAGATACGGGAATCTTACGGGATAATTTTAATTATTTATATACGAACTTCGCTGAACCAAATACAGAAATATAAGGGTGGTATTCAAGTAACAAACAAATAATTAGTGGCATATTAAATTTTAATTTCTGAATAGGTTTGCTTACTTACGTATAAGTTATTTGGATTTTAGAACAATAGGTAATATAAGGTGTTTATAGAATAACTTCGTTGTATAAAAATGTTCTAGCTATGTATTTTTGTCGTTATCACGGGTGCCAAATAAATAATTACATCATAGTGCCAAGTGTCAGCTTATGCCTATTACCTACTTCTACTTCCGAAGTTGTTGCAACATTCGGATTCCGCGTAACACCATTTGAAATATTAGTCAACAGTCAACAACGCATTATCTATGTACCTATCTACTCGCTGCGAGCGTTGTTGCTATAAATACAGCTGTAGGCAAAGCTTTTATTGCTATGAAACAGAAGCTGAAATTAGAGTAAGTATTGGCGAAAAAAAATTCAAGTAAGATAAGTGAAAAAAATATATATTTACGTGACGAATAGATAACCTCTTTTCTTTGGGAAGTCGGTTAAAAAATGTTGTTATATTTTGTAATAAATTTATTATTAATTTGGGTGTCGAGCGAGAATACATTTAATTTGATGGTGGCCACTGTCGCATCGGTAAATATGCCATCATCTCAAATAGGATTAATTTCTAATGAAGACTGGCTGCAGGTGAGCTGTTAATTCTGTGGTCTAGCTCAGCTGTATTACCTTATCACTTCATCAAGTTTTAAATATAAAGTTTAGATTAGGTTAGGTTTGTTTATAAATGAACCAAAGAGTGGATCCGCCGCTGGATGTGGAAGGTCGGTGCCTGTAAGGTTTAGAAGGCTTTGCGAGTGTCGGCTTACCCATTCCCACGGCTCCTGGATGGCGGTCTCGGGTTGGTCTGTCGCCCTGCGGATAGGAGCATTGGAGGAAAGGCGCGTTTTTGTGTTTTCTGGCACACCTTGCTGTTGGAGGGGAGCTTTATGTTCCATGCGAGAAGGGGGTTGCGGGAGCGGCTAGGCACCGGCGGGCTCGCGGATGAATATGAAAGCGTTCCCTTGTTCCCGCCGTACGGTGCAAGGAGAAAACTCAGTGGTGGTATAGCCGGTGAGAGTCCGGCATAACCCAGCTGCTGCTCCGGGCAGCTGGGTATCCATGAGGATAACCAACTTAAAAAAGGTTTGGTTATACTATACTATACAGGAAACTTGTTGGAATTGGAAAAAAATAACAATAAGACCTTAAGTATTGCAGGCTTTATTAGCATATATGAAACTGTGACAGCGCAGATTGAATGATAGATCACAGACAATGCCCGCTCAACAATAGTAACTTTCACCGCTTGACTTATCAAAGGAAATAAATTAGTGGCGTTAGTTCCGCATAGGTATTGGGCCGAGATGTTAACAAATGTTTGCGACATTATGCTTAGTTCAATCTTAGGTAGGTACTACTACCTACATGATCAACCTACCCTTTACTACCCATCTGTACCTACTTACCTACTTGGCAGGTAAGTACTATCGTTATGTAGGTAAATAAAATGTTTAAGTGAGGTACATGTATGTGCGTGATTTTAGTCTTAAATGTATTCATAAGTATTTTTAGCCTAAAAAGAGAAACGACAAAATATGCATAGGAAACAATGATAATATACATTAATCTAACCCATGGAATTAATATCTTTGTTAATACTTATTCTTAAGAACAAAAAAGATATCCGTTTTGGTAAATTAAAAGTAGTATAATAATTGCTTTTGTACAGCATGAAAATAATAATCAGTCTATAATTATCATTAAAATCACATGGTACCTACTTTGGAAAGAAACTACAATCATAATATGCGATTGCGCCTGGAGTAAAATTAAATTCACTGTTAAATTTATACAGTGTTATTGCTATGTAATAAATTCAAGGCATACATAATAAGTAGGTATCAAAGTCTTGAACAATACGAATAGTTAGGTAGTTATGGGTTATGGAATAAAAAGATCTTTTGTTTCTTTTAAATTAATGAAATGAAATCAACTTACGTAGAGTTATAGCAACAAGTTTTATTTATAATTCTAGACTTGATGGGAAGACAACTTGTCAAATATTGAAAGCTTTTACGACTATTATGTAATCTGATACATTTAAGTATGAGAAGGTTTTTGGGAACAGCACACTTTGCTTTTGCTCCCGAACTATTTTCGAACCGAACGTATTACCGAAACTCAAGGCGATTTTGTAAACCAATCTCATAAGCCCTGTGAACATGTCTCGTAGGTGTAAACAACTGGCAGCTTTATTGTTTTGAGATTCGATCCATTGAAAAGAGTTTATGAAATTCACTATGAATTCCAGTGTGATCAAAAATATATCGAATTATCATCAACACTTTTAAAAAATAGCGATTTTCTGACTAAAAAATCAACATTACAATAACTGATGTATCGAAAAACATCGATACACAACTTCGATGTATTGCATAGGAAAAAAAATATCGATGTGTATTCAAAGTGGGCATCCCTTTAAAAAGACTAATAACTAAACATTCGATACTATCGGTGATTTATATTATCTTGACGTTCCGATAGTTGCGAATTATCGAATTGAAGTTAATAAAATTGCACATAGTTCTTAATAACATAGCAATAAATAATAATAAAAATTTTGAAATTTTATTAGTAAGTTTTGCATGTTCTTAATAAAAGTTTAGAATTAATGTTCTTTTTTATAGATGACGAAATTTATTTGCTATCTGCTGTATTTTCATGTTGTGACAGGATCAGTTTATTTTACTTTATCGATCCTATTGATCGTATTGTTCTGAGTAACTTCGAATGAACCGACGTTACAATCCCTATGGAATATCGATATTTGTCATTGTTGTCATTCAATTGGCGACATTAACGTCAAATGACTTTTTTGACCAAAAACGTCAGACTTGACAGATTGGACCAAGTTTGCTATTCACGGACAGTCCAAATTCTTCGAATCATGATTAATTATTTAATATATTTTTACTATATACTATAGATATTTATACCGTGATACTATACAATTTTAATTGTTTCTAAATATTGCATGTTTTAATATACTTATAATATAATATACATGTATAATATTTTTTTAAATATAAAGTTCATTCTGGCTGTACAGTTTGTATTATGTTGGTCTTAAACCAAAATCAATTTAATTAAAACTAAACGAATGCAAAACAAAACAAACGGATGAATCCAGAAAAGAAAGAAAACAAAATATCAAGTCAACAACAACAAAGAAACATGTGAACATCTTGATTCTTGGTAGAATGATAGGCCGCTCGAAGATCTGATCGTGATCAAATCGTGATTGCGTTTTAAATCCATAGTTTCTACAATGATCATAGCATTCCAGACTTTGATTTATTTCCGCGAATCGTTGCTAACAGCTTTAGACTGGTTGATTCCTATTTGGCCGTACTATAAGAAGTGGGCATTGACGAAGAATGGAGAAGTTTCGGAGAATGGTGATGAAGAACATGTTTTCGCTGACTTCGACGAGGAGAAAGGGGTGGTGTTCTATCCGCCGGTTTACGCGCAACGGTATGCTGCTGTCGCGGACTGCCTTATGGACGAGAGATGGGCCGGGAAAATAGCGAAAGTGAGTGTAATATTTATTTAAAAAAAAAATGACATTGTATGTTCGTACAGTCCACCGATTTGCAATGGGGCAACATGACTACTGTTGCTCCAGGCCTCTCCGATTTCGTCCCTGTAGTTCCGGGATCAGAATAGGGCTACGGTATCCCCTGCCTGTCGTAAGAGGCGACTAAAAGGGGCTTCCGGGGTTGCAGGCGGCTAGAGTGGGAGCTCGAACCGTTCGGTCAGGCGATCCCGAGAAGGACGGCGGTATATGTGGTCACATACCGTCGTAAAGACTAGACGGGGCGGTGGGCCCAGCCGCCCATCTAGGAGGAGCCCGATGGGGCAACGCGCTCAGAGGATTCTGGTTGCGGTCGGACCGAGTTCCCGGAGTCCTCTTTATAGCGCCGAGGACGGCCACCGGGGTGGGTTTTAGTGCGGTAAAAATTCCACATAACCCTGCGTCGCTCCCACGGCGTCGGGTACCTTTTGAAGGTTTCCCCCTCGAGAACAAAAAAAAAGGCCTCTCCGATTTAAGGAAATCCTTGTTGGACGTATTGGGATTTAAGGATATGGAATATAGATAGAATGGAACAGCCCCTTTATGGTTCGACTTTTGAGGCACTATTGTCACATCAATGTCTACATAATGCAGTGTTAAGTGTTAAAGGTATTCTAACTTAGTTGTCAAGGCCAGCAAGATATTGGAGACTAACCTCTAGTAAGACTGGCTAGTCTATGGTGACAGCAGTGGCCATTTATCATCAGTCGGACTGTTTTCTTAGAGCATTCAGCTTGACTTTCTTGTTATCTTCTACATAAAAGAAAGTTACAGTATTTTTACCATTACCCATTATAGTCCCACTGCTGGGCACGGGTCTTCTCTCAGAATGAGAGAATTTTTAGGCCAGAGTCCACCTGGCACTGGCCTAGCCAATATTTTTGATTTGTTAATAACAATTATAATATATTTTTAATGAACAGGTTGTAGACTTCGGCTACAATGACACAAGCTTCATAAAGTACTTAAAAGATGTACCGGGAATAAAGTGTATCCTTGGGGTGGACATTGAGTCTTTACATCTCCGCTGCTCTTCAGATCTCCTGAGCTGTGACGATTACGCTCCAAGGAGAGAAACTCCTTTACAAATTACTGTGAGTGTCTATGTTTATTTTTTTATATCAATAGCTTTCATTGTGTTGACTTTACTTGACCACTTTTTTAATTCAATTCTCCTATGTATGTTAATAGCATCATTACAAGTAATCTTTTAATGTACATTTTCAGTGTAAATGTCATAAGAAATGAAAATATGTTTTTAAAATTAATGTGATAGAATATTTTAATAATAACATTTCATGTAAACTCGATTTGGGTAACTTTGAACATTTTTTACAATATTTGTGATATTATAATCTGTTTTATATTTATTGCACCTTGTTTTTATTAAATGAATAGTGTCCTTTTTAGCTGGTTTATTATCTAACACAATCAATTTACGGAGAAAACAATTAAACTACCCACAATTTTTAGGTGTTTTAGGTGTAAAACTCAAATTCAAAGTTATCCTTAGTTTTGGGTAACTTTGAATATAATTTTTTGAGGATATAAAATCCGTCATTAATCGAATATTTTAAGGTCTGGGTAAAATTAATTAACATATTTTTGTTAATTAAAACCAAATATATAAAAAATACATTTAATTTGACATATAAATACAATAGACAACTTGGTCTTGCCATATGAATCAAGGTCGACCAATTTTGTGGTAAAATAAGATACTAGTTTTTTTTTTATTATTTATTCCATCCATCCATAGGATGGACGGAACATGGACATAACATAGGTCTCCCCTAAATGGCGCCACTCCAACCGGTCCTGTGTCCTCTGAATCCAACGGTTTCCCGCTGTCTTCTTCAGGTCACCGGTCCATCTGGTAGTGGGGCGACCGGTACTCCTTTTGCCTAAACGTGGTCGCCACTCGAGGACCTTTCTTCCCCATCGGTTATCGGTCCTACGAGCGATGTGGCGGCCCATTGCCACTTCAGCCTGCTAATTTTGAGAGCTATGTCGGTAAGCTTCGTTCGTCTACGGATTTCCTCGGTGCGAATCATGTCTCGTAGCGAAATTCCGAGCATAACCCTCTCCATAGCACGCTGAGCGACCCTGAGCCTCCGAAAAAAATGATTTTATGATACAGGTAACTTTGAACCGTTCAAAGTTACCCGTATTACATCCAATTTCGACGTCGTCAAAAGTTTAACAGTTTACGCAATATTCAACATGGGATACGGATAGTACAGTTTCAAAATAATAATATAAAATATACATTTTAAAGATAAACACCAAAACATACCTGTTTACGGTAAGGTTTATATTATAATTGCTATTTTAAAACGGAGCATCAAACACTTGCAACAACTTCACTACGGAAAAGGCGGTATTTTTTAAAATTATGACATTGACAGGTACCTTTTTTTACTTTCATTGCTATTACAACATTTTGGCAATCCATTTTACGCAGGTACGATATTGAAACAACAAGAAGTTTCCATGTAATAAATTAATATATTTTTTTCACAACTTTGTTCAAAGTTACACCGCAGTTCAATGTTACCCAAATTGAATGTATGTTTACTTTCCATGTTCTAATTCATGACCATTCTAAATAGAGTTACCTTTTTATTGCTTATTTCTTGAAATCGTTCTACTATTTTAAATTATACTATTTTATGTTCCAGCTGTACCAAGGCAATGCAGCAGACCCAGATTATAGACTGATTGGTTGTGATGCAGTAGTGGCTATAGAGATGATTGAACACATGTTGCCACATGACCTCGAGAGATTTGTCCACACTGTATTTGGTTTTATCAAGCCCCAGATTGCAGTATTCACCACACCTAATGGTGATTTTAATGTACTCTTTAAGGCTTTGGAGAAGAATGGCCTCCGAAGACTCGATCATTTCTTTGAGTGGACTAGAGAACAGTTTCATGATTGGTACTATAATTTATAATGTTTTTTATGATACGTCATCTTTTCCACTAAAAAAATATTTTAGGTGTAATGAACAGAAATATTGTAACAATCATATAATTTATTGAGTGACTGTTCTCAGTCAGTTCTTTTAAGTGTGTACTTTCATGAGTATGAAATGTAACGAAAATAATTTAGTACTAAATAATAATGTTAGGACTTATAAAGGATCACATTGTTATAAATTAAAATAAACAAAGTATAAATTATAAGGTATTGTATAACAAACAGAAATAGAATTTAATAAACTTTTGAACAAACATTTCAAAACAGGTTTCAAGTTTGCAATGACAATTTGTGGATTAGTATATAAAAATGTAAAATCTTTAATAAAGTTCCTCCAGAGCTCCGAGACATTAACAATATTTGTAAATTTAAAATAGAATTTAAGAAATTTTTGATTGACAAATGTTATTATTCTATTAATGCATTCTTAACTGACAGGAATATTTAATTTATGTACTTATTTATCTAATTTTGTTGTTTTTGTTGCCATACTCCTCCGAAACGGCTTGACCGATTTTTACCAAATTTTATATGCTTATTTAGTAGGTCTGAGGATCGGTCAACATCTATTTTTCATACCTCTTAAGGGTTGTCCACCCTTAATTTTTTTTTTTATTTTTATATGGCAAAACAACGTTTGTCAGGACAGCTAGTTGATTTATATAATGTAGTTAGTGATGTGATACTGTGGCATAATTATCAATATTTGTATGCCCATATGGGCTGAATATAGAGCACTTTCCTTGTAAAACAAATCTTATAAACCTGTATTCTCATATAAAGATATTATTATTATTATGTATATAATAATAATATCTTTATAGGTGCAGTAACATTGTAGCGAGGTACCCAGACTATACAGTGACCTGTAAGGGCATCGGGCCGGGGCCGGCGGGCACGCAGCGTCTCGGCTGCTGCAGTCAGCTGGCTATGTTCATTTGCAAAGATTACCACAAGCAGCCGGACTTGGATATTAACTGCTTGGCATTGGTTGCAAGTGAGTTGAATGTAGAAATATTAATTGATATTTAATATTAGTTGCCAATGCCTTTTGTAAGGTCGGGTATTTGGGAGCAGTAGTTGTAAGCTTTATAATAAAGTTCTATTATTATAAAGCTTACAACTACTACATCATTCTTTAAAGGAAATTTTAAGCCTATAAAATTAAGACTTACAGTCTTAATTTTAAAATCTTAAAATTGTCTTAATTTTAAAAGCTTAAAATTTTATGCCGAATGTAGTCTGTTTCGGTGCAGGATTTGCTGTGACTTCATTCAAAGAGGAAGATAAAAATGAAAGGCATTGTTTTTGGAATGAGTGTTTGACTATTAAAAAATCGTAATAATAAATGTTTTAATTTGGTATTTCCGCTCTATTTCAGATGCACCTCAACACAATGAATTGGATGAAATGACAGATAGCTGGGAAAGTCCTGACCCAATAATGGAAACCAACATGCTTTGTGCTCCAGAAAAGTTCGTGAAAATTTGTTTTAGTATATTTTATATTCATAAGTATTTTCGAATATAATTTTTTAGCCCCAATAACTGCACCCCTTTTTGCCTGTTTCTTCCCCTAGTTTAATGGAACCGCTGAGTATGAAGTAACATCTTGTAATATCCCATCAAACCAGAATATGGTCATGTAAATACTTGTATGTGTAAGACCATCTGTAAAAAGTTTTAATAATTTTGACATCATTGAAGTATTTTATCTCTTAAATCTTCATTTGTTTTCACTCCCAGCTGCGATTCCTATGCAGAGCTACTGTTTTCTGAGAAACAGTCATACATGACAATCGTTGTTGCCTCACCCGATTCCTCCCTTGAGAGCCTCCAGTATAAAGATGAGATCTCCCAATGCAATATAGATGTGGAGCGAGGAAAGAGCTTTTTAATGTTCGATGAGGAAATTTTATGCTACAATGTTCTGGTGCCACAGAGAAAAATTACTTCTAAAGTTTATGAATTTGAGGATGTGGCTAGCAGGTTTTATTTTAATATATTGTACATATTTTGAATGTAGAAGTAACCAATATTAATTGTGTATTTTTCATGTTAATGGAAAATAATTTAGAAATATTCAACTGCAAATACAAAAAATGCCAATTCCTTAAATAGATTTAATAATAGTTGTAGTAAATAACAATATTGATCGTTATTACTTAATATAAACTTTCACATGCATTCACAGTTTCACGATTTCTAAGCAAGATTCTAATTATTTTCAATCCCTTTCACGTGTTTTACTTTATTTTGACATTTGACTGTAGATTCACTTATAAACCCTGACCGCTTAATTGTACATGGATTAATATAAGTCCAGATTTTTACAATGAAGTTAACCAATAGTCTTGTAAAATTAGTAAATTAATTAATTTTCAATATATCAATAACATTTGTGGGTCTATGCTACCCACGCGTTTTATCGATTAGTATACATATTTGACTCTATGTAATTGCAGATTGAATTGTTCCACTGACCAAGTTACGAAGTTTTCTAAAACCACCCAAAACTTGCTGGCGAGGAACAAATTGGATTCACTCGTTCATTCGAGAGAAATAGTGAACGAAATCCGCCACATGACTAAAATGCTCAATTTTGATAAGAAAAGTTTTAATCCACGCTCGTTAGAGGATTCCAGCACTTGGAACAATATAAACTGGGGAGACAATGCACCATATTGGAATGAGTACTACAAAATTGTTAAGGAATTTAATTATCCATTTGAGGTAAGCTATTATATTTTTCGCAACGCAAAAAACGCAAAACGCAAACGAAAATGCAGTCCACTTGATGGTAAGTGGTCACTGCCACTCATGTACATCTGTAAGTAACTTCATATAGAACAGAAGTTCTGTCTTAAGATAATCACAGTTGTATTCCCAGTGACAAAGATGGTCGCCTCTTACAAAAGTGTGTGGAACCACACCCTACTACCGAAACGCAAAAATTGCTTGGCGGTAGAAGTGTGGCGATGGTAATTATGGTTCTACCAACTGCTAAAAGTCATATGAAATTTGCCTAAATTGCCTTATAATTAATCCAATTATTTTTTTGTAATTAATCTTAACGGGAGTTAAAAATTGTTAAATACAAAATTCTTTTACCTCAAATGTAATTAAATTTTTAATGATTTATTATCAATTTGCAATTAAATAAAATACTCAAGTGTGAACGAACCATAAAATAATGTCATATTTCCAGATCAAATCAGACGACTGTCGCATCTTGGATCTGATATCAGATGAGATCAACAAACTGATAGATATGAAAGACAATAAATTCTCAGTAGACGTGAATAAGTTGGAGATTCCGTTAGAGCATTTGATGCAGGTCGTCAAACATATCACTGATGATGTACATCAGGTGAAGTAAGTGTAAATGTATCTTTAATCTATGTTTATATTATTACATCATTCAGACCAAAATAGTGTAATTGTATTGATTAACTCTGCGTTATGTGTATAGGTTAGACTGTTGCGGATTAAATTGTTGATACTTGCATGAAGTCGCGTCAATAATTATAAAATTTCATACGTTTGAAAATTTTGCGTACAGCCCCTTCATAAATTATTTTATATTGGATCTTGCTTATTGACCATAATATTCACTGCATAAAGTTAAAGTCATTTCGTACTGTTTTATAGTGAACAAGTATTATATTTTCATTTTTTTGAGGTCCGGAGTACCCATAAATAAAAATAAAAAAAACTAGCTAGAGAAATGTTATTATCCGATTATAATAGACTTGTGAATTCATGCTTTGATTGTTTCCAGGGATCTCTTAGAGTGGAATGGATACGAGATAGTCGACAACGTACTGATCTATTCCCGTCTGGTGGTCGACAACACGTCCATGGCGTCGTTGGACGATGAGTGGCAGGACAATGACGTGCTCTCCGACGTAAAACAGTTTGAATTTGTCAACATGTAGAGTGCTTTCCATTAGACGTCCACAAAGTTCACGCTCACGACCGCAGTTTTTCTCGTTCCACTAGCTTGTGAGTGTTACTGACATAATCTCTAGTGGAACGATCACTTTGACCCACCTTATTAGATGGGTCGTCGCCAGCTTCGCGTGGGCGTAAGTCGTGACGTCATGAGTGACGTATCGCCGAGACCACAACGACCTTGGTCGTCTTGTGGAACGATCTTTTAGGCGTTATGGGCTTTGTGAGCGTCTTCTGGAACGCGCCCGTAGTGTTCTCATATCGTATTTACTTGTGTCTTAGTCTATCATCTATAATGTTGCTTTTATACACGATGCACATTAGCCAAGAACTAGTTTCACAACATGCAATATTAGTTTGTTAAATTAAATAATATTTTACTTTGATAGCAGTTGTATATAACATTTTAATTAAATATTATTATGAATAGCAGTGATAATGGTGTACTTGGAGGCATTTAAAAACGTGCTCAATTTTTTCATTTTTTAATTGTATTATTATCTCAGTTCATTTTACTCAAAACGGTTTTTGTTTAGTTCGATGCTTCAGATTATTTTACTTATATGTTTATTTTTACCTGAGATACTTGAGTGGAGATACGCCGTCCATTTTGTATTAAGGCACTGAAATTAGTAAAATTTTCGTTCTCTCCGCGCAATGTATATAGTTTGTCGATTTTCTCTAATATGTTCTGGATCACAGTCACTATAACAAGTTTTCATGTCATGTTTTTATAATTTATATTAAACCTCAGTGTTTTTTGTGTCGTTATTTATGATGAAGTAAAATTCATTTCTTCATATATGTAACTCTTTATGCTAAGTGTAATATGTGTTATGTTATATCTTGTTGCCATATGAGTGCTATAAAATTTATGAAAAATTCAAGAGGGTGGTTGTTTTTTTAAATATTTATAACTCGTGGACCAGTAGCCAAATTCATGTAGTTAGCATGTTATCGTCATAAAAATATTTAAAAAGTATGACTTGTACGTTTTGATTTTACATACATTTCATGATAGTATATATACCATGTTATAGCATATTAGCACAAAAAATAATATTAGCTTACGTTACATGGTACTTTCTTGGTTGGTGTTAATTTTTTTTCCGAAATTTGACGGTATTGCAATACCGGCTTGTTCAATAATTTTTTTTTCTTAATATTTGTACGGCCACTACTGCAATGTTTCTTTGGTACATCTGGATCTTATATTTTAATAGCGTGCTTTGAAATTACAGCTGTAAAAAAATAAAATTTTATATTGTCGCTCTTAATTCACTACAGGAAAAAGGTTAACGATTTTAAAACTATTTAGGCTAAGTTATTATTAAGTTGAAGAAGGTAAAATACAAAATTTTGTTTCTGCCAATGTACTGTTATTTGTAATAGCAGTATAGTCAATCTTGGAGTGAAAAAATATTTAACTGTCACACACATAATATAAGAATAAACTTTTAACATAATTTATGCAACACTGTACTGTAGCACATTTTAATAAATGATGATTTTGTACTGCTCACATTTGTTTGAATTACGTATACCTAAAATACTATTTTTTAGCAGTTATCTCTTTAGAATTATAATAGGTATATTGTGTTTCCGTACATAAATTATGTTACGAACCATTTAGGTGATACTGTAGTAAAATAATTTTCAATTTGTATCATATAAAATTATATTAAATTGATTGTGTTTTACAGTGGGACACTACCGATGTCCAGTCACTGTCAGACGGAAGTACCATGACACCAGATATTTATGGTTGGTAGAATAAATATGTAGCCATAATTTTATCAGATACATTAATAATTAAAACTAGGACATTACTATTGATATTCCGGAGTGGGTGACGGTCATTGAAACGTGATGTTATTTATGTGTGTTAATTTACTTCAAAGTAGAAGTAAATTTTCCATATAACGGTGTAATTCCATATGCGCATATCTGTGTATAGGTTTTGATCATTATGCTATTAGGATGTTTTGAAATTGCAAGACCTTTTCCAATGGAACATCTTGTGCCTAATGTCTAAAGACAAATATAGACTCAGAACAGAAAACTTGAGTATTTCGACCTCTGTTTGGCCGGGAACAAAACTCACATTGTATTACTTTGACAGTAGCAACGCATACAAATGGAATTGACTTCCAAAGTATAACTTCTGTCTCTACATGGAGCTTGTTACAGATGTTCATGGTCGGGTAACGGTAACCACTGACAATGGGGTGGACTGCACTCTCATTTGCTAATTCAATCTTATAAAATACTGATATGGTCCCTGGTAAGACGTACCGGTCGTCCCAAGATCATAAACGGTGATATTCTATATTTGATCAAAGACTTATCGTAGGACGAAGTCTTCGCCGCGCTATAGACTTAAAAGTCAAGAAGTTGCGTTCATTGCTAACCGCTGATGAAGATATCACTACTGAACTGGATCGCATAGTGTGTAGACTAATGAAGCTAGCGCTTCGTACGAGCGAAAACCATCATACCCCGCCGCCGCCCAGCTGGATGCAGAGAAAACTTTTGGACCTGTTGTCACTTACGGAAAAAGCTATCGAACGAAGGAGGAAATACTCCATTGAGAACTATCCCTTGAAAGCAATAAGATTCGGTAAGATATTTTGACTGAACAGCCAATGTAGTAACTTGCAATAATTAATCGACTTTTAGTGTCCTTGGTATTGTTAGAAAAATCTCATAGCCTTCGCATCCTGTACCTGGTAATGGGCACATGATGTAAAAACATGTCTTATGCGTGAACCATTGCTAACTGTAAAAGATACCTATTTACTTTCTTTTTTACAGTAAATATTCTATGTACAAGACGTCTTTAGAATCTTTAGGGGGAGAGGCAGTTCCCTATTCTTTCAATAATCTCTTGGCATTTTGTATCAGACATTGAAAGAATTCGCACCCGTCCGATTTTGTAGGCACATCATATATTTTTTCATCAAATTTAATCTTCCAGATGGTGTCGATAGCAGCTTGCATCGTAAGATTATAAATGATGATACTGCGTAAGTTTTTCATTGCCAAAGTTTTGTTACTTTGTAATATCTTACTTTTTAATAATACTTTATATTTTTCGATAATTTGTGATTAAACCCTATTTATTTCAGAGACAAAATTTTAGACAAATATCTGATGCTGTCGTCAGGTAAATTTGTTAAAATGCTTATATATTCACAATTCTTAATGCATTTTATAATTCCTTTTAGCATTCTTTTAGTTGAAATTGCATACATTTCATCTATTACTTTCTTTCATATTGTCCCAGTGTACTAGTTATCCACTATTTTTTAAATTGGATTGTTTAACATGTTATATATCAAGGATATTAAATTTGTTTTGGTATTAATTGTAGACTTTAATTTTGTTTTATTGTGATTTATTCATGTTAATAATATTCCTAATTGAGTTTCAGATCAAGACAATGAAAATTTTGTTGTAAAGTCAGAGGTACATTATACTGAAGACAATTTAAGTGTTACTAGCAATGAAATGGAGCCTTTTATGTTAGGTACACAAATTCCAATATTAAAAAAAAATGTTACCACTTGTTTACGTTTTGTGCTTTATAAAATAAACGATTTTTTTACATTCAGACCCCAGGCCCACGTATGGTGAAGTACGATTAGAATCTATGAAATCTGAAAGTAAAGAGGAAATTCGCCTAGAAATAACCCAAGCTTGGGTCGATGAAGATTTTGATGTAGTGTCCCCTAATGATGTTTATGATTTGAAGTCTAATACAGAAAGTTCTCTTTCGAACACGTCAAATGATTCTAATTATAGATACGAAAGAACCTGCAAGAAATCCTCACAAATTAAAAAGAATGATCAATACAATGCAGATACGCAAATTAGTTCTAAAAATAAAATAAGTGGAGGATCTAAAACATGTAAAGTTAAAGGACGACAGAGTAAGAATAAGTTGATCAAAAAATTATCAAAGAAACATTCCAGCTCTGGGCAATTGGCGAAAAAATACAGCAAAAAAATTGAGTTTGAGTACAAAAGTTACACATTCAATAAACCAAAAAGAGGCACCAAGGAGTATCATAATTTACAGTCAAATTCGTCGAAACCTGTAAGTTTAATTTAGATATATTGTATCATAATTGATTGAATTTAATTTTAGTTGTATATTTTAAAACTAGTATAATTAGGGTAATACCGTAATATGAATTCAAAACGTAGTGAGATCATCCATACGACACCCTCTTCAGTTACACTGCTGGACATATTGATTAGCCTCTTTTAATAGCGGTTAACCATTAGTCATAACAATACGAATGCGTGTTAGTGATTGCATAAGGTGTTGACAAGACGCTGCTGCCGAACTTCATGCTGCATGTTTATTCTATAGTAGTATTTTATAACATCTATGTCAGGAAGAAGGAGTGGTATTCAAGAGTGACATTAGAGGACGCGAGGCGTACGTGAAGGATGCTAATTTAGTTCATATGTTTGATATAAAGCTAGGTTAGACTCCAATCCTATTTGAAGAATTTTAATGCACAAAAATACACGAGTAACAGCGACCATTTAGTAGTAGTTTTTGTTAAAAATGATATCTTTTCTTAAACGCAGATACCGAGAAGTTTAATTGAGCTATGCTATCAAGATTTGAGTGTAGAAAAAAGTGAGAAACTGATAAAATCTAGCATTTGTAATGAAGATAACATAATTGTTTCTTCATCTGACAATATGGCGGCTACAAAAGAAAGTGTTTTCATTGATATTGTCACTGAGGATGTAAACGAAACAATTGCTCTACGTCGGACTATTGCTACTGAAGTGGAATCGGAAGCTATTCTTGAAACTATTATCAATGTTACCAAAGATAATAGTTTAGATTTGGTAATCCCAATTAAAGCCAATAACTCGGGAACTATATTCTTAAACGGTAACATACGACCACTTACTCTTTGTAAATAACATACAGTTATAATTATGCTTTAAATATAATCATAACAAAGGCAATAAAATCTTTTTAGATCTAAATGAGCCAAGTACCTCTAAAGGTATTCGGCATGTAAGCGCAGATGCCCAGTGTGGCTCGGATATTCTAGCGTTGAGTCCCACACCTTCGGGTATTAGTTCTCTAATAAATGCGACTAATATATGTGAAACTGGAATTAAGATTGGGGATTCACTTACGAACCTAGATTTCAATAAGAATTTAGTAAATTTTGGAACAATAACAGATGAAAATATGTGTTGTGAATTTTTATCATTATTAAATAAAAAACCTATAAAGATTATCGATTCTGATACGAATTTAGTAAAAAAAGTGGAATTTTCTACCATGACTCAAGAGGACGATTCAATATTAGACGCAGATGTCAAATGTTATGTACCTGTTCCACATACATTAGATTCACCTGACTTAGGTTTATTTAGAAAAACTCAATGTCATTACTTAAAGAGCCCAAATTTTATGGGAATGTCGCAGAATATCTGCTTAACAAAATATGTAAGACCTAAACTAAGCTTTTGTGGAATTCATGTACATAGTTATAGAGATAGACAAGTATCTGAAGATATAGTATTTCAAGGAGAATGGAAAAGAAATGGACCAAAAGTATTAGCGAAAAAAAGTCCATTTGCGCAAATAAATTCCAGAAAACGTGATGCTTTTATTAATAAGAAAACAGTAAAATCGACAGAGAAGATTTTTCCAAGAAACCAGCAAAAGAAAATTATTAAAGTAGAAAAAAACATATCAGGCCCCAAAGAGAACAAAAATTATCTTAAAACAAAGCAAGAACCCAAGGACTGTAAGAAAAAGTTAATTGCAAATAGCTTAACAAAAAAATTGATAAATAAAAAGTCTGTAACCAAGGTAATCTATTGATACATTATTAATTTTCAAGTTAGTATAATTATTTTACTAACAAGGTAGGTATTGTTAAAAGTAATCTTATTGTTAATCTAAAATTTACAGGTGGCTTCTAAATTAGCTACAAGGTACGTGTGAATTTCTTTAAAAGTATTTACATGAGAGTTTATGCAACTTTGTTATTAATATAGATAATTCTTTTTTGTAGTATAATTCCTTCAAAAAATACCAAAATTACACGCGCTATAAAAAACAGGTGTATCCTTAAACATAACAGTGCAAAAGAATATATCAATAATAATAATAAGAACATTGACGAGAGTTCCAATGATAATGAAAGGAAGCCAGATACTAAAGTACATAATTTAAATAGGAGTACGGAATATACAAAAAACCTTATAAATGAGAAAATAGGCACGCCGTTGATTAGATCTAAGACAAGCAGAGATTTAAAAGATAGTCTATTAAAGTTCAACAAAGAACAGAAAAAGAACATAACTTATTTAGTATTTCGCAATGAAATAGAGAATTCGAGAAGCGCAAATTCATCATCAGCCAATTCAAAAGCATTAACCAAGTTAAATAGTTCCAAAAATAATTACAGCCCAACGTCTCAAAATAGTTCTGCGTGTTCTTCACCCAATAGTATTGCAACCGTGAGAGCTCTGCCAACAAGAACAAACACGGATTGCATTAAAAAGAACTCTACGTCTCCAGAAAAGAGTAATTTAGCAAATATTTCTATAGATAATTTTGAGAATAGTAAAAATAATAAATATGTAAAACATAGCAAGAGTTCTAAATCGGGTAATTCGTCTTCGCTGTCCCACGAAAATAAAGAAAATGTACCTGAAACTTCGAAATTATACGAAAAAAAAGATGCAGATAAGTCCTCGAAAGTAATTATTAATGACAGAAACAAAAATGTATTCATGTTACAAGTAAGGCCAGAAAGTCCTCCGCCGATACCGCGTAAGAAATCTGGGAGCATTACTCAAGGTCTCAATAGTTCCAATACAAAGTTCAATCAAAAAGTATTAAACTCTTCGTCTTTTAATAAGACACCGTCAAACAAAAAGACTAAACCTTCAACTAAGTGTACAGGTGAGAATGTAGAAATAAATTGTTTGACACGTTCATCTACGCCAATATTAGATTCGTCGAGAAGTATTAATATTGAAGAACCGAAAACTACTCATGTTCAAATGAGTAATACAAGAAGTGTCAGAAAATCAAACAGTAAAATTAACGCAGCTATGAAACAATTAATAGAAGAAAGGTTAAGTTTCATTCAAAAAATACAATATAACAATGATTCAGATTCGGAGACCGTAATATTGACCCGAGATGACCATGATGAAATTTCATCACCAATTAGCTACAAGACAGTAGTTACTAATGAAAATACTCGTAATATTTCTGGAAGCGAATTAGAAAATGCTTTATTGAAGTACTCTTTTGAGTCTAACCTTGAAAATCCGGCAACGCTGGGTTCAAGTCACTCGAGATTGACGACCGTCGATACTGATTTGTTGTCATTTGTATCTACCGACTACTGTGTTCATAATGACTTAGACAACACTCTAGTTCCCCAACAAAGTACTAATACGAAGACCGTACGAGATATATTCGAAAGAAAAGATCAGCATATTTTAAAGGTATATTCTAAGGGCTCTTTAAAATTGAATTACTAAGTATATAGATTTCAATGAATTAATTAGACAGAGCTGGTTTTATTTTAGAGCACGGGTGGAGTTTTGGCTGTACAAGTATTTAGCGGATTCTCTATGGATGGAGAGCCTATTGTTGGTGACCAACCAGAGTATATTAATCTTGTTGATCCTGAAACTGGAAATGTTGCCTTAGAAATTGCACGTCAGGCTGTGAGTATTTAAAAATGTCTTATTCAAAAGCTTTTTGTGTTTTCCTAAGAAATCAGCATGCTGAGGTCGCAAGAAACTGCCTGCCATTCGTCGTACTAAAAATCGATGGAGGCAAGATACAGTGGTTCTCATTATAGGCAAAACTAGTGTCGTCTACCTATTATTGTCCCACTGCTAGGCACGGGTCTTCTCGCAGATTGAGAAAGTATTAGGCCATAGTCCACCGCGGTGGCCAAGTGCGAATTGGTAGACTTCACACACCTTTTTTTTTTGTTCTCGAGGGGGAAACCTTCAAAAGGTACCCAACGCCGTGGGAGCGACGCAGGGTTATGTGGGATTTTTACCGCACTAAAATCCCCCCGGTGGCCGTCCTCGGCGCTATAAAGAGGACTCCGGGTACTCGATCCGACCGCAACCGGAATCCTCGAATGCCCCGATGGGGCAACGCGCTCAGATGGATGATCCTCCCAGATGGGTGGCTGGGCCCACCGCTCCGTCTAGTCTTTACGACGGTATGCGACCACATATACCGCCGTCCTTCCCGGGATCGCCTGACCGGACGGTTCGAGCTCCCACTCTAGCCGCCTGCAACCCCGGAAGCCCCTTTTAGTCGCCTCTTACGACAGGCAGGGGATGCCGTAGCCCTATTCTGATCCCGGAACTACAGGGACGAGACTTCACGCACCTAACTCCTAAGAACTTTTTTAAAAGAACTTTTCGGGTGTGTAGGTTTCCTCACGATGTTTTCTTCACCGTAAAGCAGTGATAATTATTTTTTTATACGCACATAATTTTAACAAAAAAATCAGTGGAGCGTGCCTGGGATTTGAGCCTCGGACTTCCCGATCGAGAGGGCTCTTTTTTTTGTTTTCGAGGGGGGAAACCTTCAAAAGGTACCCGACTCCGTGGGAGCGACGCAGGGTTATGTGGGATTTTTACCGCACTAAAACCCACCCGGTGGCCGTCCTCGGCGCTGAAAAGGAGGACTCCGGGATCTCGAAATGACTTCAAGCGGAATCCTCCGAGCGCGCTGCCCCATCGGGCTCCTCTCAGATGGGCGGCTGGGCCCACCGCTCCGTCTAGTCTTTACGACGGTATGCGACCACACATACCGCCGTCCTTCCCGGGATTGCCTGACCGAACGGTTCGAGCTCCCACTCTAGCCGTCTGCAACCCCGGAAGCCCCTTTTAGTCGCCTCTTACGACAGCGGGGGATACTGTAGCCCTATTCTGACCCCGAGGCTACAGGGAAGTTACAACCAGGAAAACTAGTATAGAGCATAAATTAATTACATGTGTTAATTTGATGGTGCTGGCTCTAATGGCAACGATGATCAACTACCAGCCTTCCTAGAAATACTTACAAAATCTATTCCTCCATAATTTAATAACCCTGTACTCTCGGTTAGTGTACCCTTATACTGACATCCTTGAAAAGAAAGCGAGAAACCGCTGAAGGCGTAAAACCCGTCTGAGTGATACAAACTAAGAGCTGATATCTATTGTTGAATCGGCTACTGGATTAATTATGCTATTTTATTTGTGTCTAACCCCTTTTTTATCATTGTTGCATTCTTCATCTTCATTTGTGCAGACTTCAGAAGAATTATTTGTATCTGGAAGATCTTCTGATACATATGAATCATGTTACGTCGAAGATGACGCATTTGTTCCAAATTGGCTTTTTCATGTTATAAGTCAACAACAATCAGTAAGTGATTTTTTTCTACAAATCACTACTCTACTCACACTAAATTAATAAATTAATTTCCATATAATTCTGACCTAACCGTAAATCTGTAAACTGATGGCGTAATTCTGACATACTACGTTATTTCCGTGACTTTGTTCACTTTGGCCACTTTTACCACGGTAATATACACGGTATCTATGTGTTAATCTAAGTACTAAATTATGTGCATGCCAAATTTCAGCAAAATCCGACCAATAATTATTGCTTGAAAGACCTATAAATACATATACATCCTCACTAAGTTTCGTATTCATAATATTAATGGGATTGTTAAGATAAACTAGCGTCTAACAAAACTTTTAGCGTCTGCAGTTCCAGGAAGAGATTCCAGAAGGTCAAGAGTTACCTGATCCATTCGAACCGCCACCTGAACCGGAATACGACATGAACGGCAACATGATGGAAGCGGGTTTCGGTTTAGGGGTGGGCGCGGGCGACGGACGCGGTATGCACAGCGACCAATCGCAGGACAGCTCTGGTAGAGGCACCTCCATAAGTTCCAGTGATGTGTCATCGGGGCCTCAGAGCGAAGTAAGTTGTTGATTAACGATGTTTTAACAGTTTAGTTTGAGGAACATTGTACCGATTCGATATTTTAAAGCCTTATCACATCACACAATTAGAATTTTGTTGTCCCAGTTCATATATGTATGTACTGAGTCCACATTTAATACACAATAATATGATGAAGATTATCTCAAAAACATGTTTGAAACCGCTCTTGAAATATTTCTGTAGCCGTAGCAGCCGAATAAACCGATAGATATACGTTTTTTTCATTAACATTGCTCGTATATTCATCGTAACATTGTACGTGCGCTAAGTTTGAGAAAAAGTATGAACGTGTTTGTACATTAGATATTTATAGAAATTGCCTAGAAATAGCCTAGAAATTGTATTGAAAATAATATATTCTTATGTTTTGTCTCTTACCTCAATTTCCTTACACGTAAATAAAATATATAAATACCTAATGTGTTTTCAGGCTGTCCTTATTGATCCATCAGCTTTTCTTGGAATAGCGAACAATACCATCCCGATGATTGGACAACGTTATGTGCCTGTAGAATCTTCAGACACTTCTTTTAGAACAGTTGAAAGTAAGATCCACCAATTTTTTTTTTTCTATTGAAGCTGTTTTTTTTATCTTAAGTTTTAAACCTTTATATGTTTGCTGTCGGCGTAAAGATACTTTTAATTATATGATATTATTTTTAGACATCAACTAAAAACTGTTTTTATTACATGGTGTTACATGGTGTGTATGTGTAAGGGTGGTTAAATATTATTTTATAATTGAAATAAATCTAATGAATACGATTTAATCGTGATTACCTAATATTGGTATCAAGTAAAGTAAAACTAAATTTTCCAGCCATGGAAACAGACAACGAAACGCATCACACTCGAGAGATCATACAAAGGCGTGTAAACAGAGTTGCAACTGTCAGTGACGCTGACGCTGATGTCAGCTCTTTGGGGACAGACGCCGCTGACTCCGATAACTGAACATTTGGAGGTCTTATTTTTACGAAACGATATTTTGTAGCAAATTTTCTAAAGTAAAAGTATTTAAAACTAACGGAAAGTCAAAATCGTGTGTACCTATTGAGTGAAAAGTTGTATTAGAGAAAATTCTTATTACAACGTGTTATTAAATTATTGTTATATATTTGATATATTGTTTGTTTTTCCATAGAAATACCATAAGAACATTGCAAACAAGAAAAATCGGAATTATTTTTATTTAGGCATCTAGATACGTATATTTACTTTGCTATAACTCATCAACCAGTACTTATTTTGTTTTAATGTAAATCTTAATAAGATGTAGGTACATAAGATGTAGGTATATGAATATGTTACATACACTTTAGGGCACGTTGACAAAATAATTATAGGAATATTTCTTTTAAGTTTGAGCGGCCAGACTTTACCGTTCGATGACAGAACTTGTTCTTTGCAATAAGCGCCAAGGGCCGTTTTTTTTATTTAAAATTGTATCAACAGATTCATCGTCATTGTCAATTTATTGTCCCTGTCACTTGGCGATTGGCGTAGAGTAAAACTGTAAGTGCGCATTCACGTTACAACGGTCGCAGGGACTGTCGCATGAACTACGGTCGTAGGCGACAAGTAAATGGCTTGGTCCTAAGACAGACTGTACGAGCAAGGCCATGTCGCAGGTCCGTTGAATCATTCATCGAACTTTGCGGCAGGATCACACCGCCGTAACGTGAGTGTTGACGATTGAGACTGTCCGTTGTACCAAGCTAATCAGTGTTTAAATAAAAGAGCTATTGAAAAGACGTAAATATGGTCGAATGAAATGAAACAAAGTTTATTATCGAGTGTATGTATATGCTATGAACATCATTCATGTTTGTGTCTATCCAAACTTCTGCTTATAACAATAAATAGCTCGGAATTTGACGTATGAAGAGCTAATAAAAAAGCTAACGAATTTGTGTCGTAACGAAAGTTTGTTTTGTTGAGTCGCAAAGTATGTGTGTTGATCGAACTGAGTCCGTTCGACCGTTGCAACATGAATGCCCACTTTTAAACCGAACGGTAAACTTGATGTGGAGAGGTCCATTTAATTACAGGGACAATAAAAAGGTCTGATTCATATTGACGTATTTATTTCAATAGCGTTGTTCATATTAATTGACAAACTTTTGACAATTGTCATAAAGTGTGAACAGCCAGATCCGCTAATGAACTTGCACATAAGTACGTTATTATTTCGCGTATAATTCGAATGTCTTCTTGTTTAATGTAATTAATGTTTTTTATTAACTAACATACTGTGGTATCACTGTAATCAGTCACAGGTAGGTACATAGTAATTGTGTCACAGTCACAGATCCCAAACGAGAAATCGTACGGGTACCTAAACTGCCGAAGCCGGGCTTAGATAGTTATAGGAATCTAGAGGATGTCCTCTACGGGTTCACTATGAGAGCAAAGAAAACATCTCAGTTGAGGCTGATTTTGTTTATTTCATCCCAAAGAAAATTCGTAGACCTCTGACCTCTTCAAATTCGTCGGTAACAGGTTCTAGACGATACGTTGGTTGTGTGAGTGATTCAAACAGGTTGTGAATAAAAAGGTATGTTTAATGATTGAACACAGTTTATCGAGGAAATGTCTTTTTTGCATTTATTCATATTGTACAATCTTATAATATGATTCATTCTGCAAAATTTTACAGGCGAGCAAGAATTCATATATAAAACAGTAGCTCTTTCGTATTGTACATAACCATTTTTATCAGTATAGTGAAAACATGCGTATAGTTTTTAGTATTTATAGGATAATAAATTACTTAATTACTAATTTTTTAATTTGGTTCTTTATTAATACAATATCAATAGGATTGCACTATACTGCAAAGTTATTGGAACGTACCAAAAAACATACTATGGTGCTCTCTCGACGCCGATGAACTTTCTATGCTAAAATATACGATAATAATGAAAAATTTAATATAAAATATAACCGTCGTAAAGCAATTACACAAGGCAGGCATTAACGATACGCGGCTCAGGCTTAACTCACTTCGCTTTTATTTCGCACTGTACCTACTGAGTAACGTCTCTACACGATTGTACCTAACGCAGCGTTTCTCAAATATTTCGCTCCTGATTTATTACTAACATTTGTACAATATTTATTAACATCGATTTAAGTACCTATACATATTTATTTTTATATAAATTCGTTTCACCGTGAAAAAGTTTGCTATATTGCCGATATTTGCCATAGGCTTGGATATCTGACATTATCAAGCATCTGTTGTCCACAAGATTTAATTTATTTTTGACGTTAATTTTATGCTTCTCATTTCGTTTAAAAAACGCTGCGTTGCAATCACATTTTTCTATCGATCTCCTATATTTATCAATATAGCTGAACATCAATACACTGCCATTTTAAATTGACTTATGAGCAAAAATGATAACTACTTTAATCGTCAAAATGTAAAATTTACGCTAATATTTAAGAAATCATTTGTCATATAAATAGCACTACGAAAAAACGGCCATCGATATTGCCTGAATCGCAATGAGACCTGGACAGCCACATTACGATATACTAATTATGCATTTACAAATAAATTGTTTTAAACGTGATTCTATTTAAAGAGTAAATGAAGAAAGTATCAATGTCAAGTTCTGTTCAAAATATATAGATCTTTTTGCATATTGATTTTAGCTTTGGCTTTAGAAAGTATTTATTACAATATTTCTTGTAATGATGGAAATAAATAGTTATTAATTTTGCTCGTAAGTGTACATAAACTATCGAACGCATGCTGCCCTAGTTAACGTCCAAAATTTATTCGTAAACGTATCACTGTACTCGACTATCCTACGTTGGATATCGATACATTTTTAATAAGGCGAGCAGGCTATAGTACTTATTATATTATACTTAATCGCGGGAACAATCACATAACTATTGTAATTATTGGTTTCTAGCTCAACTAGTAATGTTAAAAAACGAAATGAGTTAAAACATTGACATTAAACGTTATCAATATAATAATTTAACAATATTATTAGGCAATAAGGTATTCGATATTAAAATGGTCGTTAAGGAAGGGTTCATTATTATTAATATATTAACGATTATTGCTGATTCTGAACAACATTCTGAACGATGAGATCCAATTATTAATATGTCACTAATCCTATACGAATTACTATTAAATAAATTCCGTTTAAAATTATGATTCGCGAATTCGACGATGTAACGTGTTATCGAACGATAAAAAAACGTATATAAGAATATTGAAACGCCACTTATCTGTAATATTTAAGGTAACTATTACACCGTACACTCTCATTTAATATTTAAGGCAGTGAAACACCCAACTTAAATTCAAGGACAGTTGGGGACGAGATTACCTAGCTAACATTAATATTAACTAGTAACATATCACTAGACATTTTCACAGGCGACCTCTACACAATGGTCGCGTAATATATTACAATATTTACACGTCTTAAACACGTATGTAAGTGTAACGTTTTCGTAGTCGATACGAGGGTATCACGAACACTAAAGCAGGACGCACTTTGAACTACCACTCAGTCATTGAAAGTCCATCGGCTTAATGTATCCTAACACCCCAATTACAAATGACAAAACAGAAATCGTACATCTATACAATAACAATATAAATGTTTTATTTACGAATCAATCACATTAAATAATAAAACTACCGAAATATACTAACACTCTTGAGATCAAGTTACGCGGGATGCCTTTCTTTGCGATCACTTTGAAATGATTGAATTACAATACAAATTACGACTAAGTTAGCATGGCGATCTTTATCGATAATATCAAACAACTTCGAGGTTATATCAATCACGTAGAGGTCGATGTCGATAGTTTTGGCAGCGGTGTGTCGGTTACGGACTATTATTTTACTATTCATAATGCCCGGGCGACTAATACTTACAGGTGTTATATACTACTCACATAGATATTATATAAATCTACGTATTAAATCAGCAATTACCAGTTGCAAATACTAAAACAATTGAATTGAGTAATTTACACCAAAACGTATTGAAATATTCTTGGTCGCGGGTTGAAAACGAAAATGACGCCTATAACAAATATAATAATTTATTATATTTGTCCCGAACTGTTTTTTTCATAGTGTGTAAGTATTTAACTATTTTAAATAACCCCCAGGCATTATCAATAATTTATTAATCACTAGTAACTAATTCGTTCACACAGGAGCCATATACAAATATAATTTATGACAAAATTACAGTATGTACCTATAACGAAATAAATACCGTCAATATCTAGCAATAACTCCAAACAAGTGCACTAATTAAAGTACACTCATCCAATATAAAACATATAAACATTTAAGAGAAACAATAACGTCTTACACAAGATAGGTACACTGCATAAAATAATTGTAACAGAGTCTCAATGAAAGGAAATAAGATAGAGCTATAAAATAGACTATAAAGAAAAACTCAACAATTATAAAATATAAAAAGAAAACAGGCTTAAAACTAGAAATATAATGTAACCACTTAAGGGCTTTGAAATGGACATTTGAATATTAAAGAGTTATAACAGATCCTAAACTACTAATGGTTTCGTAATACAGAAGTGACCCTTGAAACTTTGAGATCCTCACATACTCGTACGAATAAAAAACAATTTATATGAACAATCAAGTTTCTTACAATAACAATGTCAAAGATTTGTACCTACCATACCACTGTTCAATTACACGTGCAATTTTATTCGTAATCGGTTTTATAATCTGAAGGTGCAAGCATAAATTTATTATTGGTACAGTCCATTATTGCTTATAACGCCATGAAAATTGTAACATTCAAAGTCGTGACAGTTTCTCCGTATCATACAGCGCCTTTGACAAATTAATAACTTTATATGCAATCACACAGTTCTAATAATAATATCCTCATCTCCACATGTTATCACAGAAAATTATGTATTTACAATTTTGTCGTACTAATGTGTCGTACGTAACCTACAGCGTCGCAACAATGGCGGTGGATGATGTTCACGACTTGCACTCGAACATTAACTGCTGTCACTAAATTGATACAAGCCGTTAATTATCAATAGATTTATTTAAATTTAATATGCATTTTAGAGTACAATACATCAAGTTTCAGCAAAAGATTAAGCTTTTGGGGTTCAAATAATATATTACAAATATTTGAGTGAAAATTCCGTTCAAATCGGTTCAGTAGACTCCAAAATGATCATGCACACGGGCAGGCAGACAAAAAAATGACAGATACTTAGACAGCTGAATATTACTTAGTCATGGAAGCTTATTCGACATTACAATCAGTTGCCTAATATAGGTACATATTTTTACCCGACCGTGTCAGAAGGAAGGTAATATTTAATATTTATTTAACAAGGCAAAACATTCGCGGTAGCTATTATTTAAACTATTTCGCTGCTTTTAAATATTCTAATTTTTGCTTATACATGTTTATATTACAATGTACCTTTTGTCGCGCATTCATTACTTACTATAGTATAGGATATAGTAGCAGTAATGTTCGAGGCAATAACTTATCAAGTAGGCGATATGACGATGGATATAACATGCCAAGTCATAAGGACGATTAGGACTTAAGTATAATCGCTTCTGAATTGGTTTACTACTTTTATTATTGTTGCTTAAGTAACCATTTCTCTTAAACGACCAAGTACAAGTAGAGCAACCAACTTTTCAGAAAAGAATAAACAAGAAATATTTAGTACTAAACAGTATATTAAAAATTTATTTAGTTTGATGGGTAATTCAGAGCACTAAAAGGCTTTAAAATGTCACTGTGTCGTGATAAACATGGGACATGTAATATTAGGTATATGTATAGCAATTTGAAGGCACATTTATTTTAATTTTATTCGTAATAAGTAAATAAGGACCATTTACTTTTCACTTGTAGTTTTTTTCGCTTGTTTAATAATATTAATTGCCTACTTATCTCTTTTTATTGTTTTTATTTTCATTTTAGGTATATTTACTAGAGGCATTAGCCATTTCAACAAGACGCTTTAGATCTCTAAAGTATCTTGTTGCAATGGCTAATGCCAATGTGACCATCCGGTCACGTAAATAATCATAATGGAGTTTAAAGACATCCTGTTTGATACAATTGCAGAAAATGTATTTTATCCAAGTTCGTAGTGATCTGCCGTGGTCGTTTAAAAAATATGGTCGCCCAGCGACTGTTGAGTTCGCAAAATAATAAAATGGAATAAACAACGAACACGTATGTACTAGCGTCTACTTACAATCATCTACAAAGTCGTAAACCAATTCGTTGTAATGTAGGTACAGGATATTAGGTGACTGCGCCTGGTTGAAATATTGGCGTTTTATAATAATTTTATGAGACTTTTTAGTTTGTATCTAAGTGACGTTGATCATATTGTATGGACCGGCAGTAAGTTTTAAAGATTGTTGCTTGTATCGATGCGTTCTTAGATCTTATTAATTTTGTTATGATTGTTTAATAAATCGCTGTATTAGCGATATAATATAACAATGGTATCATTTTATTACATGTTAACTTACAATAGTACTTTATTTATTAAATACTTATACAATTTCCAATAATCACTGGTAGCGAACTTTCTGATGTATTTTTTTAAATTTATTTATATCCTGTTGTTACTGGTTTCGGGAAAATAAAGATCTTAGTAGATACGAAATATTGTCAACCAGGCGACGGTCTTTGTAAACAATATTACTTCACATCCAGTCAAGACTTACAGATGGGCTTGTCACATTTGGTCTTGACGACTCCTTCAGGCAAAAGTACTCGTATGCTTAATGTCAATAGTAATAAATCATTTTACACGTATCATACAAAAATGCAAAAGGTTAATGGATCGTATTTGAAAATTCTTTAAAATTATAGATACTTTAAAATTACGTACTACCTTCACCACCAAATGTAACAAAACGCTACCTATTGACTGGCCTACACACGATTTAACAATTTAAGTAATAATAATAATTATGCTGAAATATATCTTCAAAGTTACATATAATCCGTATTTATTTATTATAATTGTATTTAAATTTAAATAACGTAGATATAAAGCACTTGGGGGAAGGACAGCAAATTCAATAAAAATGTTTAATTATTTAGTATATATTAACTAAGCAAAAATTATTTGCTATGTAAATGTTTTATACAATACTAATATTAATTTGTCTGACGATGAAATGCTAGTTTTTCTCAACGTCTAACTTGAACATGAAACGAGTCGAGCGCGGTCCGGCGGTCGCTGCCGGGCGCGCACTGTATCGCTGATCTTATATTATCTTTGTACAACTGAACGGTTTTATCAATATAATAGAGTGCACGCCCTTCTCGCGGACCTCGCTCTCGCTCGTTTCAGTAGGCGATATATAATGTAGACTTTATATAGTGCAAATTTAATATAGAAAGTTTACTTTTACAATACAGACTAATAATTTCATTTTATGTAAAAATCCTAGCGCAAACGAGTAGTCTGGCACTGTATTATATCTCGATTACCTTAACCGTAATATAAATCAAGGAGTAAAATTTTAGCGAATTAAAAATTAAATTTTCCAAAACGTTGTAAATACTACAATTTGGATACTTGGAGGTCGCGCGGCCGGGCCGGGGGCGGCCGGGATCCTGAGCAAGGAGAGTCGTCTATCTATATATTATATTACACATGGCCGAGTCGAGTACAAAACGAGCGTTCGGGCGCGGGCGTGAACTCAGAAGGTGTGCGCGTGAGGCGCGGCGGCCGCGGCGTCCGAGCGGGGCGCGCGCACGTCCCGGTGGGAGCGCGCGCGGCGGCGCCGCTAGCACCAGTCGTCCTCGTCCGAGTCCGAGTGGCGCGCGCGCGGCTTGTACCCGTTGGGCAGGCGCGGCGCGGGCGCGGGCGACGGCAGCGCGCGCCCGCCGCCGCGCCCCAGCGCCAGCGCCGCCTCGTAGCTCAGCGGCGCCTCGTACGCGCGCGCGCCGCGCTCCACGTCGTACCCTCTGCTGCGTCTGCGAACGCATTCACCTCACATTATATCTACAACAAATCGCACTTGGCCAGCGCGGTGGACTATTGCCTAATACACTCTCATTTTGAGAGCAGACCCGTGCCCAGCAATGGGACAATAATGGGTTGACGAAGATATCTAGACACACTTAAACGGCAATCGCAGCAGAAAACACATCTAATTATGTCTGCCATGGCGTATGTAGTTAAAGTAATAATATCAACGTATGGTTTTATAATAAAGTCGATATCCACTATTTTTATCAGTCGATACATAAACATTACAATATTTTTAGTATACTAAATAAAATATTAAAACTTATTACCTTTCCCTAGATCTATAATCTCGATGTATCAGTCTTTCAACTTCTCGGCCATACTCGTACTCATCGTGTAGAGGCTCTAACGGTTCTCGAACTGTATGCCTTAACGATAACTGAATAAAAACAAACAGATTAAAGTTCAATGCGTCCAATCATGACGACTTAAGTTTTTGAAAATAAGTTTTCAGCCGGATCTATACCCAGCATTATACTACAGAAATATGTATTAGTAACACCTTCATCACTTACCTATGAATATAATATTTATATTGTTTTTATTTAAATACACAGTTAATAAACACAAAAAGGATCTACGAATTAAAGTATGTAATATACTTTGATTTATTTACAATACATTAATTCATATTTTGTTTCAGTACATATATAAAAGTTATTACATTCATTAAATATTTTAAACCTGAACATCATTAATGTAACCTCACGTGTAGTAAGGTCTCCAGCTATGTTGTCTAACATTGAGATTCCTGTGACTTACGTGCGAAGGACTGTGGCTAATTCTGGTGAATGGTGGATGCTGCTTGACTTGTAACGTGGACGGCTTGGTAGGCGTGGGGGGCAGCTGCCGGCCGCGGCCTCGCCTCGCCCCCTCCCGCTCCCACGAACGTTCCCGCCACTCCCGCCATTCCCGATCCCTGTCCCGGTCCCGGTCACCACCTATCGAAGCCCATACTACCCTTTGAATAATTTTGTTGTTCCAATCCCGATTAAAGCCACTGCCAAAGTCGACAACGTAACAAAAGGTAGTCACAAAATAACACACAGGAATAGAATGATAGAAAGAAAGCAAGAATAATTGAAAATAATTGAAAGTGTAATAAAATTATACAGCGGTTATAGTTTAAACAGATGTGCAAACAATTTTCTTACAAGTAATTCACGCACTTTGCACGCGTCTCTTATGCTAATCTAAACGCGCAAAGCCAGGATCCCATCGACAACAACATCTAATTAAAAATTTAAAACAAATGCGAGGATCAGCAAAGGGTCTAATGGGTCGTCGTCTATGGAAATATATTTCGTTTTGCTCACCCATAATTTTGATAATTTCAGACCCTTTACTTTACAATAAATTACATCCAGGTACATTCAATGGGATATTATTTTATTTGATACCATAAATTTGTAACGACAATCATAACCCAGCAACTTGTATTACACCCGACTTGTAGGACAACAGAAGTATTTTGGATGTAGTGTTCGTGGGTTGCGTTTTATTGATTCGAATAGTGATAGCGTGATCAAAATGATTACCTGAAAAGAGCTAACACTGAATATATTTGATAGAAATTTTGACTAAAGAGAGTGTATTCAGTGTCCGCTCTTAATTGAATAATCGAGGCTCCGAAAAGCGCGCTGTATATTGGTGTAGTAGTGTAGTCCTGTGTGTATGGCGAGTGGATCTCACCGTAGGTGTGGTGTGGCGGGCTGGGCGATCGCGAGGGCAGGCTCAGGCTGGTCGTGGGATACGGCGCCCTCCACTCCTTCCCTGCTGTCAGGAATACCTTCATGTACCTTCCTCCACGGTTTACTCTATGCCCGTCGGACAACCGACATAATTTTTCTGCTCACAAAGGTGACTCTTTTAAGTTTTGGGTGACTGTTAAAGGATCTCCAAAAAAGGTCTTTTTGGACATGGATTACGGAATACAAAGGGAAGGATGGATCTTTGCTCGGTCTGGAACTAGCCGTGTGTCTAATGTGTCTAAAGTTCTCGTGAAGTTTAGAATTATTATCACTAATGTAATGTAACAACTTTTTATGACAATACTAGAAGTATATTCTGCGTTACAACTACTGTCATCTACTATATAGGGTTTACAACTGAAATATAAAGTCGTTAAGCTTTTGCATGCTGCATGTTGTCATTAAAGTAGTAAAAAGTGCATGCGCTCAGGCATATCGCTTATGGAGCCCATTTCAAAGCAGTCAGAGTGCAAATGAGAGCAAAGTTAAAATTTAATTCGGGCACCATGAATGGTAGCATGCAGCAGGCAACTTAATATAAAAATTTTATAAATATCCTGTTTACAAAGGCCAATTTCATATACTCTATGTCTAGATATAATCTTAGGTTATATTGCCAATCTGTAATGAACTTACATCTAAAATATGTATATAAAGTATAGTCAACTGTCTGATGGTAGGTTATATAAGTATAATATGACAATTCTAATTTATTAATGAACATAGGAGCAGTTCGAACACAGCTAGGTTTCTTCTACTGGAAGTTATTTTACAAAACTAGCTCTGTGGAAAAGTTTGGTACAGCTAGGATATAAATATACATTCTATAACTAATTTCATGAACATAATTATTTCGGGCGCAATGGCTTTGCTCACTGAATATCTTATAGCTACTACTACAAAATATGAATATCTACAGCTACTATAATAAGCTAGACTTCCCATCTTCTCACAAAACTTTCAGAGTACCTTTATGAGAAGAAAAATGTTTGCAAAACTGTTTGGTTGGAAAATAATCTAAATGAAATAGAACAAGACCAAGAAGAAGAAGAATCAAAGTAAAAATAGTTTGAAATAAACAAACTCTATATGCATATAAATGGTCATAATATAATATAATTCGATGAAGACTTAGCTTAAAGGTAAGCCCCGGTTATAGAATGCGTTATATTCGGCAATGACATTATGCTCTTAAATTATCTGCATTAGCTTAAAGCTGACGTAAAATCTGCTGATATAAAGAGGCATTAGAGTATTTACATTACAGAGTACTGATGCAGGTATCAGCAGATTTGTTCTGATTAGACACGTTTCGAATCAAGATTATCAATACAACAGTATATTTAGCGTGTAGCTTATTGGAAGATGGCTTACCATGCGGGTGGTAGTGGTGCGGCGCGCGGTGGTGCGCGCGGCCGTGCCGCTGGTGCTCGTGCTTCACTATCTCAACGACGTTGTTGACCGTGTCCGAGAAGCCGATGTCGTGGTGGTACCCGCCGTAGTGACGCCGCCGCGGACTCGGCGTCCGTCTGGAATATAGCATGCTTACAATAGAGAAATTAATCTCCCTAGCAGCATGCACCCAAGTTACGTATAATGATACACTTAGTAAAGAGCATATTTTAACGTCTGTTAGAAATATCATTATAGTGCGGTTAGAATTTAGTTTACAATTGACTTAAATTATAAGTATATCACTTTAAGTCAACTCAACATATGTAAATTAACAGGGAAGATATAATCAGTTCCCAAACATCTTGTAAATATTTTTTGATTAGTAAGTAGATCATAATGCAGAGCATGCCTTTTCGATTTTATTGATATAAAACTATAGCATGCTAATAAAAAACAATCCTATTTTAAATTTGATAACAGTGAATTTCAGGTGAAACTTTTCATAACATTATGAAGAAATGTTAACAAGTACATTTATATATTTTGTGTTAGTAGGACAGTTACGATTTTGCTTAACATACCATCAAAGGTAATAGTTATTTTCACATCTGTCAACCCGTAGATATCGCTAAAAAATGATAAACAGAAAAATCAATATTAAGAGGTTTCTTTTATTTTTAACGAAAAATACGATGAAAGGCGGCGAAAAGAATATAAAAATAAAAAAATCCTTGAATTCACTTCTTTGTCTCAATTAAAAAAGAAAAATGTAAAAGACTCAGAAATTAACTTGTAAGCATTTACGTCCGTAGTAGGCCCTCACAGGTCATTACCTACCTTAAACTAGAAGATCTTCCTTGGTGTCCGTTCTGATACGCGTGAGGCGGCTGTAATTTTCCTTCCTCTAACGATTCCATTGAAGGGTGCCTCGACGCCCCCTCTTCCAATTCCAACACCTAAAATCGACGTACAGTTGAAATTGATTTCTAACAACGAGACATCAGTAACTCGGCAAACTCTGCGATCATGATAGATGTTACTGTCCCATATTTACAAAATAAATTACCATCACAAACTCAAATAACGCATGACATCTAAATGTGAGTTTGAAACGTTTTCATGCAGCAGACCGTGCATTGCGGTGATTTATTATAAATCAATACGTACTTACCAGTATCGACAGCTAAAATATATGCAATAAAATCAATCAAACCGTTCATGCTGGATTTTAGTACGTTCATGCCTTATTTTATAACATCATGCCCTAATATGGCTTCGTTATATCTGTATGATGTCAATTCGTTAGTATGATTGTGACTGTAATGTTAATGTTTCTGTGTAGGTACTGACTGTGGCAGTGCTATGTCTAATAACAACAATATACACAATAATAACCCTAAATACTCATATAATTAAATTACACAAACGTTACACCATAAATCATTCACTATTTAACTTCACTGTAAATAATATTATAATTATAAAGAATTGTTATAAAATGTTCTACAAAGTCAAGATAAAAAATAAATCGTATATTACTGGGAATATTACCTAAGTATCAACAACCATCTGTAAACTTTCAAAAAATAGTTTCGATACAGCACAATCTATTTCAAAATTACACCGGACCTAAGGCCCTTAATAGCTTCCGTTAAGTTCTGCCTAGAATAATAATAATATTAAACATTAGTGTAACAGCTAATATAGAACAACAACATTATTATCCTAAGACCTGCTTAGTGACAAAACATAGAAACAACGATTCTAACAAAATTACAACATCAACTACCTATGTTAAAATAAATACGTTAAATACTTTGGTTACTAAGGGACACACCCATATAACAAATAGTATAATATTGGACACTTTACACATTACAACAGTTACACCCAATCTATTATAGGTAGTGAGTTTAACAATCGTTGAACTTGAAAATAAATTCCGTTGTTAAACCCTTTCATGTTAATATTTTAGGCAAGGTAGAGTATTATAATGAATTAGTTCGATTAGATTACATCAATAATATTTTAATCCTTTCACCATACGTATTCACCTTTTTGTTGTTCCTGAAACAAAAGAAAGCATGCCATTTAGTTTATAAATAATGTTTCTAAAAAAATTAATACGCACATATTTTAACAGAATAGGGATCGCATTAATGTAAGGTAATATAATAATAACTATACAAAACTTAGTGACATGAACGTCCCAGGAGAGATGACATTACTTTGAAAATCGGCCAAGGCTTAGGGGGAGAAGAAATTAAAATAGATGTATATAATTTTGTTCTTTCAATAATTACGAAAAATCAATATACGCGAAAAACTAAACTTTTAGTTTTTTCATTTATTGTTTTTTAAGTTTTAATTGGAGTCATGAACACTGCGTACACATTGTACTGTAACAGTTTAAACAGTTTTGCCGATTATTATTTCATTCATTTAATAAGTAAAACTCACTTGAAAGATCTTCTGGTGCTCGAGCGTCGCGCGAGGTTGGTGATAGTGTGCATGTCGTCCGGGTGTCCGTCCGGCGCCGGCACCTCGTGGCTGAGCGAGCCGGTGCGCGAGCCGGGCCCGAGCCCCGCCGCCACGTCCATCAGGCAGTTAAACAACGACGCCTTCTGCACCACGCACTCCCACGTCATGTACCCCCCCGCTAACACTTGCGCAACCTCATGTCACTATGCTATTATCCAATACCCGATCACAGGTTCGTAACTACCGACTAAAGCCTACATGAGTCTGCGCAATCCCATACATGTCAACATGTCCATGCTGGAGTTCTTTGGAGTATAATGATTGTGTCACTGTTGTGTGAATAGAATTCCAACGGATGGACATTATACGAGTTGATTAAGGAACAGTATTTGTAGTGTGTGAAGATGAATGCGGCTACCTGAGATCTGAGAAAATAACTAATACATGTTAGTTGTAGATATGTATCAGCATGTCGATGATTATGTCCAGTATATTAAGAAATAAGTATAATGTAAGTATAATAAAGTTATCTTCCGGAAGGTGGTATAAGTAGTATAAAAATAAGCATATTTGTAAAGTATATGTGCGTAAAATTTGTGCATAATAAGATTGAAGCCAGAGGCAGTTTACTGGTCAGCGAGCTTAAAAGTTTTTGCGTTAAAGAAGACATTTTGTAAATCGAATTATAAATTCACATCGTCATCGAGACGTTCTCCAGCATGCGCAGACTTTAAACATCATGATTCCTGTTTTGTTTAAGCTATGATAAAAATATAATTATGTATAAAAGGCAAATAAGAGCGTAGCACAAAGCGTATTATTATCACGATAATTCTCATCACATCAGGCTTCTAATATGGTATAAATTGAGCCAAAATGTAATCAAACCAAAAAAGATCATTAAAACATTACAAAGCTAACACACCAGAAAAAAGGTGATGATCTCAATGGAAAACACCATGCAAATGCCTAAGGGGAGAAAACATCACACGAAAAATGCAACGGGAAAAGCATTATGTAGGACAATCTAAAGGTGGGAGATAATTAGATATACGAGACGACACAACGGGGTAGACAAACAAATCTACTTTACGATAAACTACAAGTAAATCACGCACAATTGCTTAACACGGACACACTTGTCTAAGTACTATTTTACGTATTTTGCAACTATAGGACAGATCACTATATTGTGGTTTACGAAGCCCTGTCAGGAACTTGAACAATATGTGCCGTTAGGCACAAGTTTGGCAAAAACTAGAAGGTGATGTGCTTAGTTAAAATGATTCTAGTCTAATTCTGTACTAAATAAAATCTTTTTTTAAATGTAACAAAATGAAGGCTATCACGTAATGTGATTTTTTTATATTTAATATCATCCTTTCTTAAGAAAATATTATTCAAACACGATGCGAAGAAGTCAATGATGAAATAAAAATAAAATCTATGTAAATAAGTGC
Source organism: Spicauda simplicius (assembly GCA_949699795.1). NCBI lineage: Eukaryota > Metazoa > Arthropoda > Insecta > Lepidoptera > Hesperiidae > Spicauda > Spicauda simplicius. The sequence continues at coordinate 17,795,324 of OX453060.1, read as the reverse complement.
AAGAAAAATAGTTTCGTTCCATATAATAATAAATACTACCGGCTGATTGGCCGTAGGGCTATTCTCGTTGAATGCCTGAAAAGTAAACCACCAATGTAGTCGACTCATTCCGAGTCGAATTTGCTAAAGTGATTCTGTATTGTTGTTATTTTGGTATAGTGAATACACACCAGAAGCCAATCATTGTTTACGTGACGTTTAAGACAACTTACGACTCCAAGAAATACAAAAATAATTTTGGAAACATCAATTTACACAACAATACGACCACAGGAAGACAACACAACCAACTCTATTTAGCTAACTAGAGTGTTTTAAATTGTACTCTAAACACAGGGAATTATAAAGGACAATTAACAAACACTACTTTAACCGTGTAGAATACCTAACCACATAGAGTTACATTTGGCTCAAGATACAAAAAAGATACATTAACTTACGTTTGGCAAACTTAGCCACACGGATTTACTCTGGCTTCACATAAATCTAAGTAACCTACATTAGTAAATATATAATTATAAGTTACCATATTATAGAACATAAGATTTAAAATAAATACTGTGCACTTGTTGTTAATTAATCGAAAGTAACTCACCGGAGGGCGCTTCGGTGCAATTTTGCCAAACTGAGTAGTTTTCCAATTTTCTATGATTATAAGCCCTGCGTAGATTTTCCCTACAGTCAATTTCCCAATGTTCAGTACATCGTTTCGAGGCACCAGCAAGTCCAACATCTTCTTTGCTTGAAGTGGCCATATGTGAGTTATCGTTTCCCTCAACTCCTCATCCGCTTGATCCATTTCTCCGGCTATTTAATAATTAAAATTATTAAAAGCATCAAAATGAAAAAAACACAAAACACAAAAATAATTAAAATATACTTACCAGATCTCATCTTGATGTTCAGATTTTCACGAATTAAGGCAAATAGTGTTGTCGTGAAATTCACTTTTCCTTCGTCATCTAGAGGCATGTTCATCCTTATCAATTTCTTGTATGCTAATCTATTTGGACATTTATTACCAAACCCCAGAGGTGGATCCATGTTTTTTAACATATCATACATTTCTGTATAATGAATCTTTCCCCTGAAACAATTGTAGATGACAATGCATTTTTTTGAGACTTGCCTGTTCCACAAATGTTACTTCAACAGGGTTGTTACACGACAGTAGAATTGCACTACTAATTAGTTAATTAAAGACTGCTTCTAACCTTACACACAAAAGTGTACTATTTAATTTGATACTCACGTGGCATTTGGATCATATTCGGCCCATATTCTAACAAATTCATCAAGATGATGCGCGCCGAGGATAGACGAGTCTCTGGTCAGGTAATCGAAATTATCCATAATAACAGCAACGAATAAGTTTAACATCTAAAATCAAACAATAGCTATTAAAAGATTCGAAAAAATATTTAAAAACACTAGGAGTGCTGCAGTTTGTTATAAAATAAAAAAAAAACAGTGCAGTCATTAGGATCAGGATCCTAATATTTTTATGGGTACTTACTAGAAAAGAACAGAAGAATATAAAAGATACGAAATACGCGTAGGCGAGGGTGCTCCCGCATTCTTCATGGGGAGGCTTGCCGGCGTCCTTGTCACACTTCGCCTTCAAGCACGCCAACATTATATTGGGCCACGACTCCCCCGTTGCGCATCTAGAAAAATTTTATATTTTAGTTCACACTTCTTACTTGACACGTCACCTTCCTATATTTCATTTTACCAATACTTACCGAAATAATAACATAAGCGCTTGAATAAAACTACGAAAATTGTTATGTCTGTTCATATCGTGTTCTGCTGATAACTCTATATTTCCGAACACCTGTGAAAAACATAATAGTAAAGTAACAATAGTAATTTGATAATTATTTCCCCTCAACGTTAATTGGACAGTAAAGATACTACTATTACAGTTATTGACCTGCATTCCGATGATAGCGTAGATGAAGAATAACATCGCGATGAGAAGGCACACGTAGGGTAAGGCTTTAAAACTCTGCACAAATGTCCACAGAAGTATTCGAATGGTGTAACCCTGCCGGAGCAGCTTGATCAGTCGCGCGGCTCGAAACAGGCGGAGGAAACCAACATTGAACGTGTTTTCCTGAAATTTGCAGCAATATCTTTTTAGCAATGTGCTTGTATGTGATTATAATGCTACTTAAAGACGCCACAAAGGAAAACAAACACTTTAAAACTACACTACTAATCTTGTATTTCAAAACATTTCCAGAACAATAGACTACGAATTCTATGAACAAATTTCTATAAAACGAATGGTATTATACTTGGTTAATTTATAAATACAATGGGTTTAATTTATTTGTAACTTGTTTAAAGACATAAAGGAAAGCCATTAAATATGAGAAAACAATTTCAATATCATGAAACTCGACATGGAAATTGCCATCGTAGGCAACTAATAAAATTTCGTCTATTCATAGTAATGTACTATAAAAATATCACATATTGATTACACAAAATATTAAATACGATTACACACACAATTTAACTAAAATACAATAATGCTCACGATAGCTTTTCCAATTATATAAGTGCAATACAATTCTCAACGTCTCCTTTATTTTAACTTTCACTAATAATCTTAATATTACAACTAAGTGTATATTTAAATTTAAAAAAATGATAAAATATGCATATTGGTAAATATGCATACTCATTACACCGTACCACGTATTGTAAGGGATGAATAATGAAACAAAAGTAAATAAAAGAAAAATTAAGCCATTATTATTATTGTTATTAGAGTAAATAAAATATCCAATATATGTACATATTTAAACAGGAGACATCGAAAATTGTGACTATGATAGGTAAATTTAAAAAGCATTAGATGATTGAATTTTGCTTATCGTTATAAATGTAAGTATCTTTTTATAACTCGCTAATGTAGGTATAATTTGTAAAATTATAGAAACAACAATGTTGATAGCAACAATTTAAACAAAAGGAAACTATAAAACGAAGTTAGAATTTGACGCTACTAAATGATACGAATGAATCTAGATCCATGTTAAATTTTGTTCAGAATAAAATATACCTACCTACCTAGACTAATTTATCTAGCAATAAGAATCAATAGCAATATAAGAAACATACTAGAATTATTCATTCAAACAGTCCAATTAAATACATTTTAAGTCTAATTAGTCCAAAACAATGTTTACCTAGCACACGACTGTATGTTTAAAATCTACAAAATATCGACCATAGTATGGTTTACTTTCTAGCGCTACTGAATATCAAACGAATTCTCTGTATGTACATGTTCTGTCTAAACCACTGACCAATTGGTTACAAAAATCTAAGTTTCCTAGCAATAAAACACTCGGTTCATTACCTGCTGACAGGATATGTCAGCACAGTTTTCGGCAAGGTCGGTCTGCAATCAGGATATATTATGTACCTTCATTCTCTTCACTCTCATGAATTTAATTATAAGCAGCAAAGGAAGATTTTTTAAATAGTGATCAGCATATAAGAGTTGAACATACAAATGATAAAGTATGGGAAACAAGAAGCTTAATACAGTATGTTTTCGATATTTGTACTTACGCCAAACTCCATAATGAGAGCATCAATAATACTTCCAATGACCGTTATGAAATCAAATGTATTCCACGGATCTTTGAAAAAATTCTGAAAGATATAGATTTAAGTATATTAAAATTTCTGAAATTACGTCACAAGAATTCATTCTAATTATCTTAATTTTGTTTCAAATTAGGTATGTATAATTTTGCCAAAGAAAAAATACTAAATACGTTATAATATATTTATTTTGTCAAAGCTTGGATATCTTCTAATATAATTTTATTTTTGTTATTTGAAATAAATAAAACATAATATTCTATACGCGTTTTTAGTATTTCTTCTAGTCAATTTATCAATAGCATCAGATTCAAGTAATTACATATATCGTCGGTACAAATGTACACTTTCCATATAAACACGAAAATACGAAGGGGCATTCTGTTAAGGGGACGGGAATCAGGATATCTCTCTTCTCAAATGTTATTAACATTATGCATTGCTATTCTTGCGTACGATCTATAAAACTTTCGTATCGAGTGACGAAACAACTATAATAAAACCTATTTTGTAAGAAAATTAAGCGGCATCTCATATAATTTTTATGAAAATGATTTCTAAACTTTATAATATATTCAAGTCAAAGTTGAATATTAAAAGCTAAACTAAAATTTATTTCAAATAATGTGTATTTAATATATTTAAAACCAGTGGTGATACTCGTAAAACAAATAACTGTTTTGTTATTCATAAAGATAACATATATCAATATTATTGAGTTATTGAGAATAGTTCTAACCTATCCTGTTAGATGATTTAAAAGATTTTTAGGTATCATAATAGAATAACCCAATTATACGGTTTCACGAGTAACATTATGACTGACACGGTAGTCAATCAATTATAGATGGAAACTATCTATAGCTTGATTGATATCCGCGAACTATATGTCAAAAATTTCATAATTATGTAATAACTATTTCCAAAAGTGGGTCATATCAAATTCTTACCGTACATCCGAAGGCAATTAGCTTCAAAACGGTCTCGAGAAGGAAGAAGAACGTAAAGACTATGTTCATGACTGTTAACGTGTCCATGAGTGGCGGTGGAGCCTCGTGAAACTACCACAAAATTAAGACCAACATTTTTTAGACTTAAAAATTAACATCACAAAAGCTAAATGCTAATAATCAAATAAAACTAATTAGAATGGTAAGAAGATAACTAACTATAAAAATCACAAACATATTTCAAATACCATACTATTTTAGCATTTAGCTCAGAATATATTGGTACAGATCAATGCTTCGTTAGCTACCTGCTATTGATATCAAAAATCATGTATCTCGTAAGTGTTATGATTCCTGTGTGTGTATTTGTCGATTTTCGATCATTTTAGCCCTTTTTTAATTGTGTAGTTAATTCATTGTATGCGTAGTTTGTGAACAGTGCACGTGCTTCATGCAATGTCCAATTTCATGCGCACAGGCTGGCACATATCGTGATATAAAACAACACACATTCCATAAATTTACAAAACATGTTAGTTACTTACCTTAAATTTTGTTTTTAAATTTTACTTACCTTATTTCTTTGTATCAAGTAGATGTAGCACTCTTCGATAAAACTGCTATATAAAAAGAAATAAAGCATTTTGAGGTGTTAGACGCACAAGTGCCGCATGCAACAGGAGAAATAGGCCATGCATGTGACTCGCAAATAAATACATTCAAACATATACATCACGTCAGAGAGAAATTAAAGGATAGTTGGGAAGGGTACATATATTTACTTGGCTGGAAATAATCTCTTGAAGTCATATCAATAAACACAAAAGAGCACGTTACTAACAGAAAGAGTACATTTGTAGATTTTTGTATACTTTGTTTTGTCATTTAAAATATTCAAGTTGTGTCATTTTAAAACCGTGTGTTTTGTGTACTTACTTTGACACCGTAAGCGATGATTTTCAACACCGTTTCCACAGAAAACATTCCAGTAAACCCCATATTCGAATACTTGAGGATATCCGAGTAGAGGTCATTTTGATTATAGTACTGCCATTTTGTGAAGACGTGTCGGAAAAACCCACGGCAATAAAAATATATTTTTGTTACTTGATATAAAAATTACAGTATTGTATGAACATTGATAATTCTGTCATGTACGAGTACATAGGAATTCGTAGAAAAATAAATGTAAGTATATGATAACATCCAACATAATAACATAAAGTAAAAAAACATGAAATAAAGTTATAGCATATAGACAAGTAAAATATATCTACTTAATAGGGAATTGAAATGTAGAGGGTAATCAAATTTACGACAGATTCCGACATATAATCATTTTGGACCTGCCACTTGGATAGAAATAAACAAAAATAATGAAGGGATAAAAAATCAAAAGGTGAGGTTTATGATTTGGAAAAATATTTTTGTTTAATTTTGAACACATCTTGACTATCAGAATAAAATTTCATTAATAATTACTTTGCAACTGTTCGCATTTTTCTTTAAATTTAAAATTTTCGACAATTACAAGAAGCAGCTCAAAGCCACCCACAAATGTCGCTTGGCAGTAGGCCATTCTACCAATCATGCATTTATTTTCACATAGAGACAATAAGGATTTCTTTCAATAAGATCATGCAACACGAACAACACTGATGGCCCATGCCACGTCCTAACTGATTTCAGAAATTGTGCATTCACAAGCACAAGTAACCGAATAAAATTGTGTAATACGTAGTGCCATAAATGTGCAGGAAGGATAGGTATACGTGCAAAAACACTGATATCGATACATACATATAATAAATATATTATAGCAAGCGGGGACACAAAGGAACACTTAACAAAAAACACAGGAATAAACAACGAAAACGCTGGCGATACACTTGACAGGAGAGGCGCAGTCGTAATCGAAATATTATGCATTCCGATGCTGTGTACACTGACGCCGAGTACAACGTTAGCAAACAATGTGTGGTGTGTGTGAGTGGTGTGTGAGTGTGTAAAAAATTTGGAATAAAGTTTCAAAATTATTCTAGGCAGTACTCATAAAACATTCACCAATGACGATGTTCATGTATAAATATGTGTTATCACTACTTTATATTGTATTGGGCGGACAGAATCACATGTGAAACTTATAACAATATCTATTATCTAATTTGTAGCTATCTGTGCTGACATACACTGAAGAAATGTACGACAATATTTTCCACGAGAAGGGTAGTACTATATATATTACAGTTTAAGTTCACACAATTTTATTGCTTTTGACAGGTTCGGTGCAGAATCGTTTGGCAACTAATCTAATACGGTAGTATTTGTGCCTTGTGATAAAGGTTTGATCATTTTATAAACTACCTCAATAAGTGATCACTTACTACAATTCTCATTTATTGTGCTTTTGCTTTTGTAAGAATATATTTCAAGTCTTCGGGCAATTATGTCACATATGCGATACTTAGGCGTATTTATTTTAATATTTCATTAATCATCTTGTAGTATAATGATTTTAATGCTAAATTTGGAATATGAAAAATGCATACCTTCATCATGAGTAACAAAGTATTTAAGACGATGAGAGCCATGATGAAATACTCAAATGGCGTAGAGACGACTATTCTCCACACTTTGTACTTAAAACTCCCTCTTTTACTTGGCATATACCTCTCTAAAGGTCTTGCTTCTATCGTGAAGTCTATACATGATTTCTGAAAGAATATAATAGTAGAATAAGAAACAATTTTTTATCAGGTCTATATTTCTATTTTTTGTAATTTTTTTCATACCTGATTCTTATCGATTTCACCATCCTGTAACTCTGCTTCACCCTGCTCTTGAAATGTAATGATAATCAGAGCTACGAATATGTTAACGAAGAAGAACGGAAAGACCACAAAGTAAACTATATAAAATATGGACATTTCTATTCGAAAATTTTGTATGGGTCCCCTGTTTTCATACGTTGCGGCCATCGAGTTTTGTAATACTCTGTAAAAACACATTAAGTATTTAGTAGCACAATTTTATTGAGGCTATCTACGTTTGATTGGACAGTACCTATGGGATAATTTTTACCATTACTCTTTTCTATATTGTTTTAATACTTAACGGGTACTCACAATATGTGGTTTTTGAATTCATTTCGAATTTTTTTTGCCAATATTTCGACCCAGTTGCATGGATCGTGGTCACGGCGAAAAAGAATTCGAAAAGGATTCAAAAACCACATATCGTGAGTACCCGGTCAATGATTAAATTCCGCGATAATATTAGTCTAAAATCATATATTTTCTATATCGTGTTTATATGATGTACCAATACTTACTGTGGCCATCCTTCCCCCGTTTGCACCGCGAACAGCGTCAGCATCGCGGAAGCCACGTTGTCGTAGTGGAAGGACTGGGTCGTCCAACACCGCTTCGTGATTTTCGGAAGCAAACTGTTCGCTTCATAGAAGAAATACCATCCTCTGGAAACACGATGTTATTTTATGTAATATTTAAATTGAGAATAAATAAAGTTAAGTTAGAAATATCTTGTGGATACCGTAGATACCACGATCATAATATTCAAATCAAAGTCAATCGTTAAGTTAACTTTCATCGTACATATAATAAAACAGATGGAAAATATCATATTAATTCAAAAAACAAATATTTAGTGCGATGTCAGGAAACAGGAAACAGCATTAATAAGGGGAAAGATATAGGTGATTACATAGATCGTAGTGACATGATGCTAAACATAAAAAATATAAACGTATTATTAAAAATCGATACTTACTGGCAGTCTTCAAAAGTATTCTTACTGATATCGGTGCAGTGAAAAAATTTACCATTAAAAAGTTGAACCGCGATTACAGCGAATATGAATTGAAATAATATATACACTATGAGAATGTTAATGACATTTTTCAAAGAGTTCACAACACAGTCAAACACTGCTTTTAACTTTGGAACACGTTTTATAGTCTTTAAAGGTCTGAGCACTCTTAACACTCTTAACGATTTTATTGTAGACAGATTCTGTCCCGCGCTCTTTTTCACACCTCTGTAACAAAATAATGTTAGTTAGAAACAAAGATAATAGAAAATTTAAAAATGGCTAAATTTTCGGTAACAGATCTATTATAGCATGAACAATCGGAAGATAATATAATGCAGCTCGTTGTAAAAGTGGAATATCTACCATGATACACTATTTTCCATTTTAATAAAAATTAAAGCTAGTCTATAGTCAAAAAACAATTGACAATGAGTTGTCAAAAAAAAGAGAAAATTCTGAACATTCTAGACCTCTTAGAGATTAATTTTAAAAATATTAAATAAAACATAACAACATTAGATAAACAACTAAACATCATACCCGATCTCGAAACCGAAGCTGACGAGGGCGCAGATGACGACCGCGGCGTCCATGATGTTCCACAGGTCGCGCAGGTAGGCGCCGGGGTGGAACAGGATGCCGAGGTCCACTATCTTCAGCAACATCTCCACGGTGAACACGCCCGTGAAGGCGTAGTCGAAGTAGTTTAGGACTTTGTTCCTGTAAATTCCTTGGTTTAATTCGCTTATAGTGTAGATAGAACTCATAGAGAGTGGATTAGAAAGTAATATAGTGTAAGGAAAAATCTTCGGAAAAAATATTATATATCCATATTGGCTGATGACATATGATGAATTCAATTTTAGAAACAAAAAGTAAATTAAACAGTAATTCACTATCAAAATGAATCTATTAGGAAAAAATACTCATAAGGGCACGAAAAGATAACACTAAAAGTATAATTAAGGAGGGGAAAGATAAAGATGTTAAATAGCAGTAGAACAAATTTTTTACCTGTAATTATTTTCATCTACGGGATCTTCAGCCGCTAAAGCCACAGAACTCATACATATAACTACCATAATAAAAAAATCAAAATATTTTAGATTTACAACCCAGTGTGCACCTCGCCTTATTCTGTAAAAAGAAAAAAATAGGGTATTGATTCTCATAAAAAAATAAACTCATTTTTGGATAAGCAATCTTTACCGCATATGAAAAAATATTAATATTAATTATTGATTTATTATATAATAATAGATTTTTACGATATGATTGTTTTCCTAATAATCATATTCAGTTAAAATACGAACGGAATTTTCATTTTATTGATATATATATTCATTTTGAGCTTGACTGCTATTTCATAATGAAGGTCTAGCGTATATACCTCTTTAGTCCTTGAATCCTGTGAATTACTTAATATAGCATTATTTGCATTAGAAAAAAATACTCACGGATTAGTAGGTGACAAAATAAACATGGACGAGTATGGCAGCATTGGTTTTGGTCCATCTGGTATCTCCTCCTCGTCTTCTTTTTTGGACTCTTCTTTCTTTTTATTCTGAAAACCGATACAACATAAATATCTCTTCTATGTATCTATGTTTTAAAATATACCATATTACTGTACTCTATACATGTAATGTTGTATTATAAAAATGTGTAAAAAGCTGTATATATTACGAGTCATTTTAAATACGATAAAATTTCACCAAATTTATGACTGTTAAGCACCAATTTACCGACAAATAATAATGTTAATTTACGGTATTATTTCTTAACAAATAAAAAAACGCTAATTTTCTAAAAGACAATGAGCATATAAACTTGATACGTTAGGATGATATGAGTAAATTATGCGATGATGTAAAATTTTCAGCTACTTGTTAAGGGAAGATCTTCTAATAATATAATTGGTTGGTAATAAGATCTTTAAAAATAATGTTATAATAACGTTATATTAGGTGAACCATATTTTCTTTTTAATTTAATAAATATCTTTATTTTAAACAATATTTTCAATAATAAAATCAGCTTTGTGTTTATTGGAACGAAAAGTTAACCTGTATTGTACGTTCAATTAAGTTTATAACCTCATTGGATATATTTTTAAACATGCAACAATTTATCTATATTGACAACGAATGTTTGTCAAAACCTAATAAACGATAAAATAATAAATTTACGCACGAGTAAACGTTATTTAAGGATTACCAATAACGTATGTTTCAACAAACTAGCAAAACATTGATGCATCTATGTATATTATAAATTTTGAGTTCGTATTAATTTACGCCTATCAACATTCGGCCCACAGAAGCACACTCATCCTTATTCGGTCTTTGCTCAAAATATTGTTACAGGGAATTGTCAGTTATTATAATAATTCAATCTATCATTAAAAGTATCAATGATATTAAATTATGTCAAACACGATGATTCATTAAGTGAAATAATCATAATTTGAAAATTAATATAAATCTCATTAGAATTATAAATTTTGCACCATTATATGTGAGCTTTATTTTATCAACACAAATTTGCGTAATACGAAAGCATTCCTCTTATAAGAAATATTGACAGTTTTCCAATAAACAATATTTTAAGCCGCCAAAACCAATGCGCACGACAAGCACAGCTTAGTACGACCACTGAGCTTCCTTTACCTTCCTACTTGCTTGCGAAGTGCATATGTCTATTTGAGGTAGACTCCCGTCCAGCGCATGCAATGCACCCATCTCTTTCTGCAATTCCTAATCAGCCGAAACAGAGGTTGTCGTGTCAATTGAAATTTCGATATTTAATCATCCATGTACCAACCGCTAGTTACTATTTGTTTGTAGTGTTAGCTTTGAGTTTAAACTATTTCATGACACATGTAAGCCAAAAGTAACGATTGACTTACCTGTTGCTGTTTTTCCTTATCTTCCTCTTCCTGTTCCTCTTCAGCTGCAGTTAATTCCTGGAATAACATAACAGCAACATTTACACGAGAAGCGGCAATTTACAGAGGAGCATCGACATTAACACACAACATCATAATCAGCTCTTTCGCAGTTATGTTATTTTTGAAATTTGCTTTAGTTGTTCTTTAAATGAAAACCACATTATATTGTACATTATCATCAATATCTAAAAGTTTTGTATGGATAATCATTTTTGGATCACGTAAAGCAAATTCCTTAGAGCTAAATATCCACATATTACATACCTGAGCATTCGCCAAGTTGTCGACGGCGATAGCAAGAAACACGTTCAGAAGCGTGTAGTTTCCAAACAGCACCAAAATAACGAAATATAGCGAATAGATCATTCCTTTCTGTATTCCACCTTGTGACTGAATACCGTAATACATGACTTCATTCCAGTCCTCGCCTGTTAAGATCTAAAAAGTAAAATTGTGTAAATGTGAAAGATAAATGAAAGTAACCTCGATAGAAATGGTTTGGATAGCATGACGCTCAAATAATTTCTATTAAGTGATTTTTCAATCAAGCATTTAATATAATTTAATTATGGCTTTTATGGGAAAAGAACATATTGCGAAGAACATATTTTCTAAGATGTGGAAAAGTCCAACAAAGTTTCATTTACTCAAGGTCAAGTTGGTAGAACCTGTGTAGTTCGACCGGGAAGTACCACCGTCACACCTATTTCTAGCGTGAAGCAGTTTTTGCGTTTCGATGGAAGGGTGTGATTGCCGGCACACTTTTATATGAGGCGACCATCATAGTCCTCGAGAGTAGCAACACATCTGAGATTGACACATTATACACATTATAGTCTAAATTTTTCTTTGAGACGAATGTAGCTTCACTTGTAGATCTTTACAAGTAAAGCTTTCGTCTCAATGAAACATCAAACAACATTTCACAGTGATACATAAACATAGACTTAGAACATAAATGCACATACCTGGAAGACTGTGAGCAGTGCGATGGGAAAGGTATTAAAGTTAGTCGGCGGCGTGCCCTCTTCAAAGTTAAATTGCCCTCCGAATAATTGCATACCGAGTAGAGCGAATATAAGAATGAACAAGAATAGAAGAAAGAGCAATGAGATAATAGATCTCATTGAATTTAGGAGAGATATCACAAGATTTCTTAGCGATGCCCAGTATTTTGTAACCTGAAAATTAAAACATCTTTTAATTGCATTCATGTTTTACGTTTAAGGATTCAGTAGCTTTCAAGAAAATATACAAATACATAATAACTTAATGAATATAGTACTAAAATATAATTATTCTTACCTTAAATATCCTTAACAATCTCAAAGCTCTGAGAACTGAGAGACCAAAAGAGCCGCCCTTTACTTCCGACCAGACTACTTCGAAGATGGAGGCGGATATGACAACACAGTCAAACCGATTGAACGAGGACTCAAAATATATACGCGGTCCTAATGCATACATTTTTACCCACATCTCCATCATAAACAATCCCAAGAACACAAATTCGGCATAGTCTGAAACAAAAATTGTACTTAAATAAAATGCTTTACAGACATTAATTAATAATCTAATGCAATAAAGTACTGCATTTATTTGTCATAGAAATGTACAATATCAGAAACATAACTTACATAAAAAAGAGGTAAGCCAGTTCGGTTGCCCATAATGTTCGACGGCGACGCATATCGTATTGAAGAGCACCAAAACTATGACGAACCAGTAAAACCACTGAGTTTTCACCGTGTGCCGGATCCAAAAGCGAAACCTCTTCTCCGCGCGCCAGAAGTCAGCGCACTTGCCGGCCGACCGAGATTTGCTTTTGAGAAAACCTGTACAACCAAAAAAATATTAATAAACGAGCCATTGACATTGCAAATCATCATATCGACAAGAACAATCAAGTTACGAACAACAAAGTTACCATAAATTTTAGCTATGGGCCAACTACAACATTCGACTAACACAATCTAGCAAATTTTACACGGTGTAACATTTTCACATCTTAGCAAAGCTTTCCCAGTTCGTAATATCAGAATGTCAATTATTTCCAATTCAGTACGACCGATAATTGGCCATGCATTCCAGAAGGTTTCAAAATACTAACAGGGTCGCAACTCGAGATCGATTTCACATAAATCTTATGTAGCTCACCCCCGGGACAACTACCACGTTATTTATGAAAATTATATTTAAGTGTTACGTTTTAAGGTAACTTTATGCTCTTAAATTAACGTTTCCACTATACAAGCTAGAGAGGATATGGATGATAGGAATGGAAAACAGAGTTGGCGAAAAATAAAAAGTTGTTTCTATGTAATTCAAAATAAACAATGTGTCTACGAATGATGGTTGTTATTTGAGGGATCAGGGGGATCTATTCCTAAATCTATGACTAGACTATTCCGACTACATAGAAGATGAAAAGGAATATTCTACCAGCATCACGCTTGATCCCATACCTTGCTTTTTCTTTGGAACTGTAAACAACCAACACATAAATACAGTACGAGTACGAAATGAAGATGAATGATTATAGTATTAAGATATAAAAGATATAGTACTTATGTCATGCAACATTCATAGATACATCTTGTACAATATTAACTAGATGGATTATGACTACATGTTTTTGTATAAGAACTTTAGTAGAATTAGGTATAAATCTATCTATACAATAGGATGATAATATTACATTTAGACTAAGCATCGAAGCTAAAATATTATGAAAAGAGCCAATCAATAAAGAATGGTTCAGAAATTTAGAAAATCTAAAGTAACTAAAACTATTCTCAAGGAGCCTATAAAATAGAATAAGGTTATCAGGGTATAATCGAATCATGGAAGCGTTTATTTCTGAACTGATAAGACTCACTGCACAACACTCATACAACATCCAAATGGCATAAAGAGGATTATCTACTGACCGTCATCCCCACAATCCTCGTCTTGCTCTTCCTCTTCTGTGTCAGTGCTTTTACTCTTCCCTAAGTTTTTTAATTTCTTTTTTGCTGCTGCTCTTCTTCGAGCTAGAATTTAAGGAAGATATTATTATGGTACATTTACTTTGCTACTGTCCCTAATGTGCTTTGTATGTCCTAATCAGTAGATATAGTTACCTTCCATTATGTGCATTTTTTCTTCTTCTGTAGTTCTTTCTTCGTGTAAAATGACTTCCTCTGTAAACATTTATATATAATTAATAGTCTGTTCAATAGAATGCACTGTCTAAATTATTTTCTTTAACAATAACTTACCTGCTTTACAAATCCACTCAACGTAACCATTGAGTTCTTTTTCTAATTGTTGTTGTCTTCTTAACTTAAGAAATTCTTGTCTATTTTCTACTTTCTCTCTTTCTTTAGCGAATTCACTGTAAAATAGCAACTCATAGCCTTAATACTAAGTTGTGAATATCTAGCAAAATATCATATTTGTATATACATATACAGTTAATATGAAATAAAAAAAAATAAGTTACTGATCATAAAATTTAATAATTTAACATGTCTTTGGGGAGCCTACTTTTCGAAGGATATTAATTGTATACACGAAACGAAATATGAACGTAAATATAAATTAACTATATATTAAACAAATATGTTAAACAAATTATAATGCTAAGGTAACAAATAAAACAAAATATAAATACACAAGTGGTCCTACAACGGATATTAAACACATAGTATTTTATTTTAGTAGCATTTTAAACACAATCTAAATACAATGAAATTATGGTTAAGTTTGGTCGAACATGGAGTTAAGCAAAGTGCAAGTTACGATGGGTCAATGAAGAAAAATGCAATTAGCATATATACTTTATTACATATTATCAGGTCAAATGTAGCTTTAATGCCAGACCTGCTTCAGTTATCCAATTAATGTAACCGGTAAAGTCTTCATTAAACATTTTTCGAGCTCTTTCCTTTTGATACTGAGCCCTTCTCTCGACACGCCCTCTCTCGTTAGAGAACTCTCTGCGTTTGTAAAGTAGTGTAAAGAAATAAAAAGAAAATAAAATAATAAAAATAAATTAAAATAAGATCTGTATAATAATATAAAAGGCACAAATAACTTTCTCGACTTACCCGCTAAGAACACCGAGAACTAAGTTGAGCATAAAAAATGAACCCAATACTATTAGAGGCACAAAGTAAATCCAATTGAACGTACTACCTAACGCGTCATTCGTCTGAAAAAAGAAAAACATATATAACATTTGCTGAAATCTACGTACCCGTTAACAAATTTCAAAACATGAGTAAAATCAAGTATATATATAATTGATTTGTTAGTCACTTATTATTACGTAGATTCACGAGACTTTTATTAATCATAACTAAAGTAAACTGAACCGTATATGCATATAAAGCATACCTATAACCAGTTTGATGCAAACAGATTTTATAGTAATCGGTCTATTCCAAATAGCATAAAGTGAATAAACTTTAATAATATACAGTTTTCTCTATAAATAATTAATCGTAAGAATCTTCGTCCTGTTTTGAGCTTATATTTCGTAGTCAGCGTTGCCAGATATTTTTTTCATCAAGTCGGGATTTAGAAACCTATTGATTGAAAAAGCTGGATTTCATAGTCAAAAGCGGGACACGGCGGACGGGGGCGAAGGATCTACATTTGGCGACCTTTTTAGTCGACAAATTGGTAATTGACTTAAATTTGTATAGATTTGGCGACTTTTTTTTGGTCGAAAATCTGCAGCTCGACTTAAATTTGAATATTTTTTTTGATTTGGCAATATTTTTTTTGCAAAAGACCAGCCCTTCCTGAAAAGCGGGACTGAGATTGTCGCGCGGGACATTTAATTTATATCGAAAATCGGGACGCCCTGCTAAAATCTGGACATCTGGTAACGCTATTCATAGTTCATCCTCAAACAATCATATCATCATAGACATACATAAATGACAATACATTAAACTTTTATCCTTATAACCATACAGAAGTATAAACTATCATGTAAATAACTCACCCAATAGAGGATGGCGGTCCAGCCCTCCATGGTAATACACTGGAAGACGGTAAGCATAGCGAAGCCGATGTTGTCGAACGACGTAATACCCTTGTTCGGCCCCTCCCACTTCTCCAGGCACGTGCTCTTGTCGTACTCGCATACGTACGCACCGTACGGCGCGAGCGACTCGTTGTCCGCGTTGCACGGCGTTGGATTCTCGCCATCATTCACTATTTCATCTGAAATATGACTTTGTTTAGGTGCTAGTACTTAAAACTCGACATGTGAAAAAGGGGAGCCGAGATTTGAGCCCCAGAACTTCTGATTAATACAATTAAAATAATAAAAGATCAATCGCTTAAACGGTGAAGGACCACAGTATTACAGCTATAGAGAGAACGAGTCCCAGAACTTTTGATTATCATAGTTAAAACAATAAAGGATCATTTGCTTAAAGGGTGAAGGACCTCATTATTGTAGCTATAAAGAGAACAACACGCTTGATTGTTCACAAAGAAGTTTTCAAGGGTGTTTGAAGTCTACCAATCCGCTCGTGACCTGTGCGGTGATTTATGACATAAATCTTTCTAACCCGGAGAGGAGACAATAAGAGTTAGTTGACCATATAATTCTATTTTATATACTTTTGAAAACTACTTATTTTTTTTATATTTATGCTACCACATTTACGAAAATAATGAATAAGTACATTTTATTTACAAGCATAGAAATAAGATGGTAAATTAATTAACCATACGATATTTGTAATTTACAATAAGCTAATTGGTGATTTTTATTTCTACCATTTTCATTATGTACTTTATTCGACATATATTTTTAGACAAGTTTTAAGTTCTAACTTTCAATTCCTTTATAATTACATCGAAAGCTAATAGTAGCTTAGTAACTTTCTACAGATATAAGATACAACACAGAACTAATATCCGAAAGGTAAGCTGATATTTGAAAATGGAGTAATATTATGCAAACAAAGTGGTTTCGCATTTGAATCCAACTTTGACTGCAATTATTGTAAGAACGGAAACTGGGTCAACACTTTTATTTATGTCAAGCGGCGCGAACTCATATTTGCGGAACAAAGTCCATAAGTTCGATAGCATTTCTTTGCTTAACTTGTTTGGAATGCAGTTAAGTTCTTGTTGTTATTTATTGCTGGAAGCTTTTGTCGCTTTGCGCTATTTTAGCAGGACACTTTGCCGGCTTGATAATTTTATGAATGAACGCTACAATAGAATATTACCGTTTAAAATTCTTTCAGGTACTTTTAATATATTTTGCGTGTACATTGTGCATATCAAATCATGTTTTTGTATCTTTATGGACCATATACAAAAAAAGACCTAAATAAAGAAACGGCCACATAACTACACGCAGGTAAAAAATCATGTATTTTACAATAAAGAAAACAAAAATAGAATACAAGATAATAAATTATGCTTTCCAGATCATACTTACTAATATCTTCTAAGCTATAACAAGTCTTATGTAGAGCCCCAGAATAAAACTCGAGGCCTATAATGGCGAATATGACGATCGCGAAAAGCACCAAGAGACCGATCTGTAGCAACGGGGCCATCGCCTTGATGATGGACTTCAGGACCACTTGCAGACCTGCACACGGACACAGTTATAGTACAAGTATACATGAACGTCGTCTTAAGATAGTGATTTGTGTGAACCAATGTGAACTTTTTGAGGCTTATTGATGAATAATGATTCCTGTTTGGTATTATATGAGGTCGCAGTGAAGACGTACAGTATAATCGTTGATTTATCTTCGGTAACGTAATAAAACCTTCTCTTTTATATGAGTACCAGAATGACGGAACCAGCCAGTTATCGAAGTGAATACTGCTATTTGTATTGGAATTATTGTACCAGCTATTTTTAAATCATATAAAGTAGAGTATTTTGTAACAATAAAGAGAATTTTTAATATTTTGCTTCACGTATACGTATACGTAGCTATATATAGATAAGATTATAATTAGTAAAGATTTTATTTATTTTATTTTATTTATTCATTTTAACTTTATTTTTATTTATTTTTTATTTTTTTTTAACTTTCTAGTAAAATAATAAAAACACTAAATGTTCATAAATTCTTTAGCTATTTTAGATTCCTTGAACATAAATCAACGAGTCACGTACATCTTAACACCTGCTCAGTTGATGACTTACAATAAAATAATTTTGAGATTAAATTGTTGATAGTGTTAACCGTATGAAATCATGTAGGAAAGTAAGAAGTAAGGCAAAGTAGTTACAATTCAAGATTAAATACAGAGTCATAAAATCTATGATCAATTATCGACAAAACATTAAGATGAAAGAAACGTGCACAAGAACACAGGTAGGTATATGGGGGGGACACTGTTGCGTAAATTCCATTAAAAATAATATGAAAAGTAAGTTATATAAAAAGTATCAAAATAACTGAGTCTGGAGTCAAACGGTGGACTCAAAATGAATTTATGTTGTGTGTACCTATATTTTTTAATAAATGCAGCGAACCTAAAATATGTTCTAAATATAAATTCGTAAATTATATCTTTAAATGCACTATTTGTATTAAAGTGAGCGCGCGGCCATGTTGAAATTAATTTGCATTAAATAATAAGTAGGTATATTTTTTTTCATACTTTTTTATGTTGCGTTTTATGCACAAAATCTTTATATATCGTTGTAAACGTCAAATGTGAATGAAATGTTTTAACGTTTATGCATTTCATATTGTTTTGGTGATATCAGGAGATGAGAGATATATTTAAAAAATAATTAGCTTACCATATAAATTCATTGTTGTAGATATCAAATAGCATTGAATAGGATTGAAGTCATAAATGAAATGTATCAAAACAAGTTTCCCGCCAAAAATGTATAGGTACATGAATAGTTATAAAAGCAAAGGTCAATGGTACTGTAGTGCCATTATTAAAATTATATTTTAAAAATGATATAGCAGAATTAATTTACATTTAAGTACATAAATTAATAATATATGTATTATTTAACTATAAAACATTTAGAACTGGTTATGCTAAGAATATTATTAATTATTTGAAATAAACAAAATAATGAGACATAAACGAAATCAAACTAAAATTAAATTCAAATTGAATTCCAACATACCTACATATATGCGTAAAAAGGCATTGTAGTAACTGTCATAATAATAAAAAGTTATAATTACAGTTAAAATATGAAAGAAAAACAAATAAATACGTTCTGCATCAGTGGACTTGTAAAACTTGACAATGGCAATCCATTTTTGAAAAGAAAAAAAACAATGTTTTTTTACATGGAATGTATGCAACAGCCAGTGCTAATGGAATCTACGGTGCTAATCTAGGAATGTTCTAGAACTCACTAGGAACGCCCGATACTAATTTAAGGGGCCTCAGCACCCTAATGGCACGCAAGGTCCTGAAGTCGACGTCGGGCGCGACCGGCAGCTGCGTGATGATACTGCCAAACACATATCACTCGATACTATAGCTTGAACTAGCAACTAGCTTAGTATAAACTTACTACTAGGAATGTGCTTACATAGCTGCAAATTCACCAATAATATGCTTTGACATAATTACTTTCAGCTTACAACGGTTTAAGCATTAGATATTTTAAGTTTTAAGCACAATCCCATATCTCTCATACAAAATAATCCACTAGCTTAACTCTACTATCTAATTATATATCGTTTAAATATCTAATTAGTTACATCGTTATCAATTAACTAATCACACGTTAACTTTACGTACTTTAATCTAAATGCGTCAGTTTATTCACACCTAAATAATCATATTTATCTAAACTCTTACTTATTAGCTTTATATCAAAAAACACCTACACAAAACACAATATAGCAAGTGTTAAACTATTGTGCAACACGTAATTAATCGAAATTCAAATTACAATTAACATTTTCCATAATAATAATAATAATCACAAAATATTCAAAATCACGCATCACTAATATGTAAGTACGAGATTTCTCATACGAGTAAGTATGACAAGTAAGTCTACGTTCTGTCTCTAAAGATGTAAAAATTCTATTTTCAAAACTAGCCATATTTATTATCTACGTCAAAAAGTTCGATCGAAAATAGGTATCTAGCGAGAATGTTCTATACAATATAACATAAGGTAGTTATTATGTGAACTTTTCGCCAATTACTGTGAATTACTTGGTATCCGCGAGACGAGCTTGAGCGGTCGGAGCACTCTGAACGAGCGCAGCATCCGCAGGTCAACGTCCACGTTGTATTCGGCGAAAATCGTCATCGACCTAGTTTTTAGTCATCGAATATTTCAGTATAATATACCTTTCCTAATACATTAACATTGCCTAAACTGTAGGACAGAACTTTTTGGTCAATTACTTTGTACATTATAGACACAAAAAGATCCAATGTTGATGGGATTTTTCAATAAATCGAATTCGAAATTATCTAAAAAGCAGATGATGTATGTAATTTAATACTTGAAAAAATACTCACCCAGTTACTACAACGAAAAAATCCATGATGTTCCAAACGTTTCTAAGATACGACCCTCTGTGTAAAACAAAACCTAAAGCTAAAATTTTTAACGAGGCTTCTACACAAAATATTCCTAAAAAGTACGCCTCGGTCTTTTCCTGTAACAAAACAAAAAACCGAGATTAATGACTTTCAAATGTTATAAATACATCGCTCTAAAATGTCAAAGTTAAAAAAACATATGTAAATGCTTCTCATATATATATGTAAACATAAAACTATAAACGTTAAAGAGATCGTTAACAGTACAACAGTTTAATAAACGTGCGGTCATTGCCACAATTAACAAAGGAAATGAAATCCTCACTACAAACTATATTTTCACGAAATCATAAAATCCCGCATAGCGCCGCTGTTAGTACACGTTCTTAAATCGTTTGCTTTAAAGTGTAAATCTCCGCTGTTGATTGGACCGGAATGTCCACTGTGACGGAAAATTACGTCGAGCTGAGAAATTCCGGGAACGCTGCGTGTAAGGAGCTTATATTTTAAAAATCTATTCGGGAGTCGAGAGTTGAGAGGTATTTGTCAAAGGAAAAGGCTTTGAAATTATTTTATAATTCCATAAACCAACTAGCTTTAAATTAAAGCTACAGTTAGTGTAAATAATAATATGAAACTTTAGAATGATAAGCATACCTATTGACGTCGTATTTTAAACGTTCTTTTAATAAATATATTGCAATTGAATGTTATTTTTAGATTATTATTCTAAGTTACAGGAACGATCGGAGTGTTAGAGATTCTTATTCGTTAAAGCTAGCATCTTATGTGGAACGCACTAATTTCGGAAGGCCTGTGTAATTCGCCTTAGTTTATTCTCGGAGAATGTACGAACTTGTAATTGCAAACTGTATTTGCCGTTAAGATAATGTCATCGAATGTGGTCTTCGATAAGGAATGAAATACAAAGAATATCACTATAATAAAGGCTTCGCGTGACCTGATTCTGTTTATTTTGCAGGCTCGA
Organism: Spicauda simplicius; assembly: GCA_949699795.1. Taxonomy (NCBI): domain Eukaryota; kingdom Metazoa; phylum Arthropoda; class Insecta; order Lepidoptera; family Hesperiidae; genus Spicauda; species Spicauda simplicius. The sequence continues at coordinate 17,773,456 of OX453060.1, read as the reverse complement.
TAAATGATAGGCATCAACGTTATATAGAATTGACACATTACTATTGTCTTGCAACATGCTGGCAAATGTGACAATCAATACATTGCTACTGTTAATTTTAATTGACTTTAATGATCATTGAGATATTAAGGAAATGAAGAATGTTAGATTAAAATATCTTTACATTAGGTACTTGTACCGCGGCGAAAATTTATAATGATGACTTATTATGCAGTTTGTTTGCTCTCTTTCCCATTTATGGCACTTGCAAATTAAAATAAATGAAATACGATTTCAAGCACGAGAATCAAATACGCGTATAAATGCTTTTGTACAACGCCATACGATCCTGTGTTACTTGTTACTAACATGTAAGGAACATGCGTATTTGTTTTTTCGTATTTGTCAAAGTCCCATGTACCTATTAACGTTTTTAGGGTTCAGATAAAATATAAAGATCACAAAAACATGTTCCTTGTAGCACTTATTTTTATATGGATTATTACAAGGAATATTCTGAAATGTCATATTTCGTATCTTATATTATCAAAACATTCAATGTTGCTTCCTTTTACGGATAGAAGATACAGTCATTACATAATTACATTCATTAATTAATCTTACTAATATCGCTAACCGATTACTATCAGAAATAAGTAGATATAAGTTTGTTAAAGACATTCGTACTTTATGATTTTAGACTCATATTATCGCGGAATTGACACATTTTAATACTTAACGGGTACTCACGATATGTGGTTTTCGTAAAAACATTCGTGTTCGTTAGCTATCCTGAACGAAAGCATTAAATATTTGTATATAATTATGAATATTTACCAGATTCTGTGCTAAGATGGTCTTATCGCCGTTGGGCAAATGCTCCTCCAGCGCCAGCACCACGCAGTTGGCGATGATGGTAAGCAGCACCGCGTACTCGAAGGGTGGCCACTCGATGATGAACTTTGTATACCTGGAAATAATTTTTTTTTATTGTTAATATGACATATTTCATCATTAATACTTTTAGGGTCTCAGTAAAGACAAAGTATATACGTAGGTGATGTTTTTAACTGTATACAGACTATATCTTATTAAAAAAATCTGTTAGGTAAAAATATATTTTTTCACATTAGGTTTTATATCTGTGATCCTGGGCCATGGTACCTGGTCACACAAATGCGAATACATAAATACTCAGACACTAAACAGAATTACAAATTCATCATTCAATTATTTCTCTTGCCATGTTTCGAACCTGGAACCCACTATGTGTCAGACCGGAATGGCGATCGCTCTGTTCCATTGGTTGTTGAATTAATTATTGTTGTATTTAGCCATCTTAACGTAATTAATTTGCAAAACTCTGTTCTCCTTAAATAGTGAATCCTAGTGAAATGAAATATAATGAATATATCAAAAAATACCATGAAAAACTAAAGCCATAATTTATCCCATAACCTATTATTTACCCTTAAATTCCTAATAATAAATATTATTATAAAGTGTCAAGAATGTAATCATTATACTTTATAAAATAGATAATAACATTTTGCTAGATTTAGAGTGTGGTTTCTCTAAAAAGGTTTAATTAATGCACAAAGTGAACAGGATATTTTGTACCGCGCCAGACATTAACAACGGATATAAGCTCCGTAACTTTATCATAAACTACTTTATGGTTTTGGTTTCCTCATATGTTATTACCTAATATGCTACATTTTATGTGCTAGGTATTACGTGCTACCTATATGATGCATATATATTTTTTTATTTTACGTCCTCGCACTTCACGTTCACTGTGTACAGTGGACCTTACACAGTTATTAATAAATATCCTTGTACAAGTTTTCCTCACACAAGAATCATGTCATCTTATTATTAACATTATAAATGCTAAAATTTGTGAGGATGAATGTGTGTTCTTGCTCTTTCCCGCAAAACTACAGATCGAATTTCGATAAATTTGGCACACAGATAGTTTACAGCCTGGATCAACACAAGGGATTACCATGGCAATTGTGATGGAATACTTATTAAATTAAACATTATAAACATTTCTCTGTCATGTCATCATGTCAGTATATGTAAAAAATGTAGTATGAAATCGCCTTGTTTACAGTTAGCATCTAATTACGCGACAGCGTAAGGAGGGTAATTTTAAAACGGTCTTTATGTTTACTGTTTACATTTTCGAGATATCTTCTGCATAGTACATTATATATATTTTATACATATTGAGACGCTTAACTCCGTCTACTTTTTTATAATCTGCGTTTTAGAGAGTCATGATGGTGTCGAGTGTCGTATCATCTTTAATGCATTTCATGCAGCGCGTCTCTGGCGAAGTTTAAAGTGACTTTTATACGGAGTCGAGAAGCTTGCCGTGCACTCGTATTAGTTTGTAATTTATAATTAAGTTTTATCGCTGGAATAGAATTGCGTTGAAACTTTGAAATAATTTTCAGTTTAAAATTTATGAAAGTCGTATTTATAAATCATGAATTTAACCATATAATATTGAAGTTATATGCATATAAGCTTGGTTAAACAATATTGAAGTTGCCATTGCGCATGCAGTCCATCTGATGGTAAGTAGCCACTGTTACGTTATTACCTCTGAGGACTAAGTTGGGCCTCAGATAAGTATATCACCCCTAACATACCCTTGAAACTATAACACAGCAGTGCTTAACACTGCTCTTATAAGACAGAAATAGGGGTGACAGAGGTCACCACCTTTAAGTAGTAATATTATTAGATTACAAAGATTAAAATATAAATGGCGTTATATTTGGCTTGTAGTTTTATATTTAGCCTTACAAGTTTATTATAGTCTGCAGTCTTACCACATAATCGCTGTTAGCCCGATACATTTCAACGTGAAATACAATGCCTTTGACCCGCCCTACATACATACATAATTCACCATCTACGGCTTTCAGTTTCTTTCATGACACTAAAATTCTGTTGTTGCCTGTTTTAATAATGTGACAGGTTAATTAGTTCTAAATACCTTTGCACCTAGTTAGAAGTTAGTACGTTTTAATTAGATATTTTCTTCAGTTATTAAAAAACGTCCCTCTAATTTTGGAATATAAGATTGCTAAAATAGATAATTTTATCCGCAATGTACGCCATTGCTATAACGTTATTAATTTACATTTTAAAGGGTTATTAATATCTAAACTCTAAACAATAAACGGTGTGAGATATAAAAATATCTTCATACCATACCTACCTAAGGTATGTTCCGAGAGAAGACCCGTGCCCAGCAGTGGGACAATAATCGGTTGACGATGATAGGAAGGCATAATGCGTATTTACGAACCTATTATTTCTATGGTAATCGGCCGCCGGCCATTAATAATGTTGTAAAACTATAATTAACATAACAGTTCCACATATCCGTATCATGTCTGTTTACCACGGCCAAAGGATTGAAATGAAAAAAACAGGCGACAACAGTTTCTATATCAATTAATCACACGTTGGCTCAGTTTCATCTTAGTCCTTGGGAATAGCAACGCGTCTGTGGTTGACTTAAAATTTAATGCCTTTTCTATTTATATAAGTTTACAGATGTCCATGTTCGCAAACTATGTTCGGCACACTTTTACATGAGGCGACCATCATAGTCCTCGGGAGTAGCAACGCATCTGTGTTTGACTTCAGATAGAACCTATGTTCTGTATGAAGTTGATTACAGATGTCCCTGAGCGGCAGTGACCACTTACCATCAGGTGGACTGCATGCTCGTTTGCTACTTCAGCCAAATAAAAAAAAAAAAAAACTATGTCCATGACCGCTTATCATCAGATGGACTACATGCTCGTGGTATTACAATTGTACAAAAATACATAATTATGGTTACTATCTCTTTATTTGAAGAGAAAAGAACCAGACGATACCTACGGATTTACAATAACAAGATGAAATAAAAATAAAGTGAGGTAGGTAAGTAACGACCATTGATCTTCGCCGATGAAGTGACACCGGAAGGATAACAATAGCGAACAGATGAAGTCTGAATAGGTAGTTTAAAATAAAGTTGTTATTTTTATAGAACTGATGTTTATAGTAAACAAACGTTTATTTTTCCTTGACATACTTATAGTGGCTACTGGTAAGTATAGTGGATAAATCAAGGCCATTGTTTTTATACGGATGAATTTGATATGACTTTTGTAAGGATAAAAATCTATCTTTCTTAGATTTGAGAAGTTATATAGTAGTAGTAAAAGTCGGTTAAATAAGATTCGTTAAGCAAGAAAAAATATGTTAATATCAATAATTAACACAACTTGTTTATTACAATATTAATCCCAAACTATTTGCGCGTAATGGCGATAACATATTCATTGTTCATAAAATAATTCATTAATAAAATCTTTTAATCATTTTTTTCGAAACAGAACCTACTGTTTTTAGCACCTCTGTCATAATTATGGCATTTTAATTCATAAAAAACAAAATCAGTTACTTAATTAAAAAGAAGACTACAATAAAGTTATGTTTACCTCCGAATAGGATTTTCGTCGGAGAATATAAATAGCGAGCTGGGCCCCGGAGTAGCGGGCTGGTGCGCGCCGCCCATGGTATCAGCTGGCGCCGCGCGACCCTGCGCGCCCGCCGCCTCCTGCGCTGCCGCCAACCTGGAAAATGCAAATTATACACTTAAAATCAGGATAAACACACGAACACTATTAAATGCTTGCAAAGTATGGCAAAAAACACACATCTAGGTGTAGGTTCTACGCTATCGTGATTATTAAGGTATACGTTACAAAAAAGAAGACACCATAGTGTACCTATGTTTAGTTTAATATGGGCAACGTTAAGGTTTTTTCATACAATTTAATAGCAATGTCTTATTTTAGTAGCCTTTTTTGATATTTTAATAGTATATAGAATATGTCTGCTAGTGATACCGACTAGATATATTTTTCAGTACCTACTTGTTTCACCTATTCAACCTTATATGAAAATAATATAATCTCTTTGGATAATAAAGTATCTTAAATTGAAATTTAAACTTAGATTTTAGTATTAACGTTTCTGTACATCGTAGGTAATTACACCAATAGTTCCGGGGTCGCACGCAAAACTAAATCATTTCTTAACCGACATACTTATATATTTTTTTCTGTGCACATATTGGTTTTTGTTATTGAATTCAAATAGATAAGAATTAAATAACAATAAACGTGAACGTTAGAACTGTGGTTCTTATAACGGTTAGTATAAAATTCAACGCGATATTGTGGATCCAGTAAATATTCAATTTGCTAAAGTTGCTTAATTATAATGTGACTTTGGCCTTCACAAATCTCCAGAGACATACACATCATAAAAATGAAAAAATATACAAAAACAAAACAGTAATCAGCTAGTACGAAATACTTTTTAGGGTTCCGTGCAAAGGGTATTAGTAATAGGGTCTTATTACTAAGATTCCGTTTTCCGACGGTCTGTCGTTGGTATCAGTCCAACATTTCACAGTTACCGCTATAAAAACAAATATTAAGAACAGAATATAATAAATATTTAAGGGACACACATACGACAAACATGATATTTTTGCAATTTTTAAAGAACGGTTCCCCTTCGGAACGGAACCCTTCGTACGCGTTCCGACTTGCACTTAGCCGACTATTCCTATTATTTCATTAGCGTTATTTTTATATTATAAAGTGTTTCTTTATATTATACCAAGAAATTGCAAAATGAATACTCAGTTCAACAGACGATAAGTGGTCACTGCCGCAACCCCAGATTTGTTTAGATTTCCACTTGAGGTCAGTCACAAATGCGGTGCTACTTCTGTGGACTGAAACTGCCTTGAGATTGTTTTTTTAGCCTGAATGCCTATTTAAGCTTAATGAAATGAACAATGTACATTGTACACATAATGATCTGTTCTTATTGTATATTATTTTTATCTATAGGCTTTTCTCCCTGTCCCCGTAGTTCCGGGATCAGAATAGGGCTACGGCATGCCCCTGCCTATTGTAAGAGGCGATTAAAAGGGGGCAAGAGTGGGAGCTCAAACCGTCCAGCCATGTGATCCTGCGAAGGACGGCTGTATACGTGGTCGCATATAGTCGCATAAGACCAGACGGAATGGTGGGCCCAGTGGTGGGACTCACCTGGGAGGAGCCGACAAGAAAAAAAGGCTTTTCTCCCTAAAAACCTCCTAAAATGTTTTAAAAACAGATTAAAGTAATAGATGTAGATTAAAGTAGTAAATTTAATAGACGTTATAAAACATATATAGTGATGTGTGCTAAGACAAGATGTGTGCTAATACTGGCTTAAAGAAGAAATATAAGTAAATTCAATAATAGGACTATTAAATATTTTATGAAGGTACAATAAATATCTACTTTCTAGTCATGACGACTATGCTTGGGGTACAACCCATTATTGTCCCACTGCTAGGCACGGGTCTTCTCTCAGAATGAGAGAGTTTAGGCCATAGTCCACCGCGCTAGCCAAGTGCTTAAGTACCTACCATTTCAGATAAGCCGTTTGATATATGATAATGAGTGATAATTGTCTTATCAAATGAAGTGGGCCGTATCCTTCTTTACTACTGCTAGCAAATAGAAAGAGTTAACACTAAATTTCAAATAGAACTGGAGTTCTAGATATATTGTAACTTACTAACATTGAACCTGTTCAAGTGTTCATATAAATATATTTGCTTTAAAGTGTTAAAGAGTGTGTAAAACAGCCCACCAACTCCAAAAAATGGCATGGATTTATAACGGCCATGGGCGCACCACAGAAAAAATGCGAAGATTTATTTTTAATACAATCATACTAAAAAAGTTAGTAAAAAAACATTAATATACCGCACAGTTTGCAATGAACCTATCACACAACTAGCAATCTAAACACCCTTGTGGCATTTACAACGAATAGGGCCAAGTTTTTACTGCATAGAAAAAATGCAGTACAAAGTTATAATGTAATGGAAAATCTATAGATATTGTCAACAAAGGTTCGTATTTTCACATTGCGTTAGGTATAAAGCGTATAGACGGGCTGAATGTAGGTCAGTGCCTCGGCCCGGCCCGACGACACTAGGGCTGCCATCTGTAAAATTACCAACTCAACACAATGAGTACAAGCCCGTACATTTTTATTGAAACCTGGATTTTTTCAGACGAGCGCAATATTTTACTATCAATGACAACGCTGACTTTGTTGTTATGTATTCGCAAATTGAGCTCCCATTTTAGTTTACATGTAAATAAAGCGCTACGTTGTATTTGACAAAATACACGCTTCATGTTGCGTTTCGACTATTATTGTTTACTTGCGGTTGTAATGTTTGAATGCTACCAGTTTTGTATTATTTTTAACAAACTATATATCTAACATAACGTAAAAACACATTTGATAGTAAGCGAAGCGAGAATCTGAAATCGACATCTCACTCTTTGATGAAAGATTCAGACTTATCCGATGATCTACAGTAATTTCAACTTGATATATCGATGATCGAAGTAGAGACGTCTCAGCGCTGTTATCCCCAGTTATAGGGAACTAAGAACGTCATTTAGTGTGAATTTAAAAAGATGTTTCTGTAATGGTATAAACATACATATGTTTGTAAAATATATTATTTGTTGAATGACAGTGTATTCCATTTCAATATACAGATGTACCAGTCACTTGTACGTTATAAATAGAAAAAAATGATATATGGTATATAATTATAATCAATAAACTAGGTCTTCTAAGTAATTTAAAAATTAAACGTGACTAATACTGTTATAGTAAAGTTCTTCAATCATACCTAATGGGTGTGATCGAATTGTATAAAACCTTAATTTAAAAACAACAGAATTTAGTTACGCTTACTAAGTCACATACTAACGCTTTTCCAAGATAATTGTATAGTATTGTCAGTTTATATAAAAAAGAATTAATATGTTGCAGTACACTTGCAGACTATTTTTTTTCTGACTGTCTACGTGACGTTTCATATTTATCGTATTTGATTTATTGTCAATATATTAAACAATAATAATAAAGGATTAGAAAAATGTCGTACATACCTATTTTAAAAACTCATTTTTAAAAGCCCTGGATCATATCCCACTAATTTGCTTCAAATTGAATTGGCGGATAAAAACGTTATGACTAAACATATAAGCATTTTAAATAAGATTTAACTTCATAAGCACCCCTGAGCTAACCAATTCGATCAATAAATTAAGTTTATTTAAACTGTTTACGACAGCCCTACACCTAACTCCTGTACATTGTGTCGTCGGCGGAGTGAAAGGGGGTAACGAAACGAGTGCATTAGATTAATTAACGCGGCCTCGTGTTCAGGCGATGTTTTACTCTTGGGATACGGACGGTTATCGGCTATTTGATTATCGAGCATCATGGTAACGTGATAAGGTGAATTAAGCGTGATTGATGGTGACCGATATGTCATTTAACAGCTCATTAAGCTAGTTACTGTGGAAAGTTAAATTACAATGCATGCGTCATTGGTGACGTTAATTTAATTGATATACGTCATTAATGACCAGATTTACTATATAAGGCAGCAAATCAGGGTCATGATGAATCAGCCTTCATCGACTTTGCACGCATGCATTCCATTATGCAGTTTAGCAGTTTTTACATGTATGCTAGGTACCGATGCTCTTGAGACAAAACGAACCGTATTATCATTGTAAATATTAATAGTCCAAAATTATATTAAAACTGATTAGCTGTTTGTAACATAGGTATTTAATACAGAGTGGTGAAATATTAAACACGGATTTTTTAAATGGTTTTAGATTAGTAAATATAAAAATTGACCCTGAAATAAAATAGTTATGGGTACATTTTAGGTCAAAAATACATAAATATATGTCATTAATTATCGGTAAACTACGGTCATAGAAAACGATCTCTGTTGAAAGCTTAGGCTGTGACTACAAGGCATTGGTACATCGCACATTTTTAGCTGCTATTCACCCATGTCAAAACGGAGCATGGTCAATTTCACTTAAAGTAGTGTGGTGAATCTGTTACATACTGTCTTTTGAAACAAAAAATGCATCATGTACGATAGCAATTTTAATGATATAATTGATTTAATGATAATTACATTCGTTATGTTTTGACGTAAAAATATAACCAGAGAGAATACTTCGTCGAGGACGTCAATGTTTATGTTACAAGTGAATATCTTATTTATTGTGTGAAATCGAAAAATAGTCCAAGAATAGTTTTATGTACTTTTTATTAAAAACTTTATATTTCTATAAATGTCTTTTTACCTTCAAGTTTGAGAAATGTCTAACTAATAATAATAATAATAATAATAATCTTTATTTAACAGAAAAATGTACAACACCTTTTATTACAATGTCTATGTTCTATACAATGTTTGGGTTATAATGATGGTTTTTTGAACTCTGATACCCATTATAAGGTTAAACTTGAGTTACGGGTATCAGTGCTCTCACAAAAGTATTGGTCGAAATTTATACATTGCATCTAAACGTTCATGGTGAAACAGCGGAGTGTACAATTAAAGGTAAGTATATTAATTTATGTGTGTGTGTGTGTGTGTGTGTGTGTGTGTGTGTGAGAGCGTATGTGTGTCAAAGTTTACATTTTAACTCACTGATATTTTTATAAGTTGCTCAGTCTCGTCATAGTTTTTCGACTGTAACCAATTGCTCACTTCTTTTTTGCATTGATTTCTTGGTAGGGCGTATATATTGCACTGTTTATTTATGTGATTGTACAAATGGCTTCCTGTAATATAAAAAAATCTCTTGGCTTGGGAGGTCCTACATTTTGGGATTGAGCACACTACATGATGACGACGCTTTTTAGGCAAATCTGAGTCAAAATGTATGCATGAGTGTTTTCTAAGAATGGTATGAAGTATAAATAGCTGCCTTACTGTAAGCACTTGACAATCATCATATAGGTTTTTAGTGGGGTACCTAAACGGCTTAAAAGTTATGACTTTAAGCACAGCAACTGAGACAGAACAAATCGCGTCAAGGATTAGTATGTGAAATACAAAGGAAATAAAATAAAAAATATTTAACTTTATATTAACGATGTTTGCGCCACTTATCGAAAAAATCTAAGGCACTACTTCTGTTCTATTCTTTGCTGTGAAAAAACGCGCAATACAATGCCATGTCAAACAATCTGCTACTCCAGTAGTAGAAAAAAGTAAACGTTTTATTTATAGCCTGTAGATTTCATGCAACTGCTATTTAGCTATTTTTATCATATAAAACTTCAGCTGGCACGTCATTTACCACGTCTATTAAAAACTAGCTGAAACCCGCAGCTTCGCCCGCATTAATAAATCTATGTATCGATTGTCCCGTGGGAGTAAGATATTTTATTAATAGGGTACCAGCTAACTCGGTACCAAATTTTATGAAAATCGCTCCAGCCGTTTACACGGGAAGAAGTAACAAACATACACACTCACAAACTTTCGCCTTTATAATATTAAAATATTAATAATTAGTATTAGTATACGAGTGTTAGTACGAAAGTATGAAAGGTAGGTACATTATTTTTACAATGAGTTGCATACCTGTCTGATAAGAAATGCGAAGTCCACTAAGCTGGTCAAGTTTGGATTTGCAAACTTACTCTTAAAAATAACATTATTTGGTTATTAATGTATTTAAGACATGCCTTAATTTCGAGTTATTATTAAAGTTTTAATAAGCAATGATAGATGTAGTGATTACAATTCTTTCCCATTACAGAAACAGTTGGAGGGCCGTGCATTAGCTAGCAACTGGACATCTGCTGGACTGCGTGTTATTTTATTAAGTACATTTTATTACAGTGTTCAACCAGTGGCTGAAATTGGCCACTGATCATAAATGGTTCTAAACTCAATCTTGTCTATGCATACCCAATCTTATCTATAGCTGTAAAATAAAAGAGAAAATCGGTTGATATTCATAAAAAGAATAATGTTGATATGAATTAAGTTATTTAACATTATGTTTAGGCTATTTATAGATACAGCTTCGAATCTCTAAACGGACAGACCAGCACGTAACGTGGGAACAGCGTGGTGTCATCCCGTGGATGTTGGCAGTTTACACAAATCCGTAATGTCACGACCCGTGGGAAGCTGCTATAAAAGTCTCATTAATGTAATGTAATTTATTTGTCTAATGGTTTTTTAGTATTGTACTAGAAGTACTAAATTATATGAAAAAAGTTATTATTAGTGTTCACACAATTGTTATTTGTGAAATCTACTCGAACTTATATATGTTTTTCTATATAATTACAAAGAAACTAATAAATATTATTTTTGGTAACGCAAGATCACAAAGTTGATTCAACCAAAAATGGCGTGATAATTCAATTTCAATTGAGTTTCAATTAGAATTCGCTTAATTAGACGTCATTTGCCACATTACGTCATTACTCGATTTCTAGTAAATGGTTCACGATTCCACGAATGCCTATTCATTCGTAGAACTATGAGACAGTAATGTTTGGTTCTCATACAACTATAAAATGTTTAAATAATCTTTATAGTGGAACAATAATGGTTTTATGGGTAGATATGGTAGAACCAGTGTAGCTCGACCGGGGAAGAACCATCGCCACACCTATTTTTATCGTGAACCATTTTTTGCGTTTTGATGGAAGGGTGTGGATGACGGCACACTTTTTTTATGAGGCGACCATCAGTCCTCTGGAGTAGCAACGCATCTGCGATTGACTTCAGTTAGAACCCATGTTCTATATAAATTCTATATGTTCTATATAAAGTTGCTTACAAATGTTCGTGGGCAGCAGTGACCACTTACCATCAGGTGAACTTTATGCTTGTTTGCTACTTCATTCAGATAAAAAAAAAACCGGCGTAGTACAACGTAGGAGTTACCACCGCCACACTTATTTCTAGATTGAAGTAGTTTTTTCATTTTGGAAGGATGTGATTACCGGGTCACTTCCATGCGAGACGACCATCTAAGTCGTCAGGAATGACTTCAAATAGAGCCCTCTTCTGTATGAAGTTGCTGAAATGTCCATGGGCGGCAGTGACTACGTACCATAGGTGAGCTGCATAATCGTTTGCTATTGACATTTGCGCCGTTACATCTATGATTCTGAGTTCAAATCGTAGACGTAGTTCAAAGCGACCTAACTTATCGAAAATGTGTTTATGTTATGTACATATGTTATTAGTAGACTTTAATACCTCACTTAACAGTGTCAGTGCAACAACGATTGCAGCTACTGACGAGCACGGATCTCAGCTGTGCGAGAAAGGGATAGATCTAGCAACTTAACGACCTGCCACGGCCTCACAGGCCCCACGTCGGTACTTAAAGGTTAATAGGCTTATTAGATACTAAGCGCCTAATCAAACTTTGTAAGTCGTTAGTTTGGTTAAATAATGATTAATTATAAATTTAAAATAATTAATAAGTTAAACATGTATGACGAGTAAACACCTAGTTAGATTAAATAAAATAAATTATTATAAAAACAACAATACTACTAAATGGATCATTATAAAATATATATATTTTAACACTTTTACGTTTCCATTTTGTCACAAATTTCTAAAAAAAAATGTACAATTATATAAATCTCGAACATGCTAAAAATGGTTTAAATTGATGACTTTAGTTGTTTTACCAGATTCTTAGGAAATGTAATTGTATATAAACAAGGCCTAAATGGTGAGCACTAAGCTGTTCACCATTGCATTATTCAACCGTGAGAAGGCATACACAGTGCCTCCGTGAGTCTTTTAAATATAGACGGGATGAAAAGTTCGTGTTACAGCTTTATGCTTTGTGTGGTAGAAGGGGTTCTTAAAAGAGCGTCAACAATGGTGCAGTCATGGTGGAAAAGTGGTCCGTGGCCTCGCCTTATGGCATAATAGTAGGACATCGTTAATTTATGTCGGTAGCAGTAAATTAGTTTTTCACTGATTTTCCAGCAATAGATCTCCAAAAAGTAATGAATGGATCATATGAGGTTTACAACAAAGTCACGGGTTCTGCTAGAAATTAATAAATTGATATTTTATAGAGGTTTTGTTATAGAGGTGGAGGACAGATTATGATTGGATTGCATATATGATGCTCTTTTACTCATTTTGCGCGCCCTATTTGTATGTTTACATCTCCCCTTTAAGCATGCTGATTGATTCCAATAAATATATCATTTTTAAATAAATTTGAAATTACGATCAAATATGTTTATATAAAGATATGCATATCTTATGAACAATATGCTGATTCTGAATAAGAATCTGAGAAACATTCTAATTGGAGTTTTCTACCATGCATGTCCAGATAAATTTATCAGAGTCTGGAAACAAACGAAAGTAGAAATGCAACGGCCAAGAACTGTTTCTGTTCCTTTTGCGGATCAATTTTATGATCGCTCGAGTTTATTGTCATTAAGTAATGGGTAACTTCAGAGGAGTTAAAGACCACTAATCGATCTAAAAACCATCAATTTATATGGATAATATTATAAAATTAACTTACGTGTCTAAATTATCTTACATCTCTATATAACATAGTGGCAGAAAATTATTAAATTAATTGTTGATAGCCCATTCCTGTCCCACTGTGCACACGTGTCTCCGCTCAAACTGAGGGGAGTTTGAATCACAGTTCTTCGCGCAGCCGAAATGCGAATCGGTAGACTTTACACATATTACTTCTTTTTGCTCTCAGGCGTACGTTTCCTCGCGATGTCTTTATTACACCGTTAAAAAATAAACAATTGATATTTAACTGATATTATGACGACCCGCTAGGCGAAGCGGTTACCATACTGGTCTGAAGCGCAATGGGTCCCGCGTTGGATACCCGGCCAGACAGGTATCTGAACGATGAGTTTAGATCCATGTATCTGGGTCATTCGTTCGTGCATTCGTCTTGTGTGTCTCCATGGTATCCACGACACAGGAGAAAATCCTAGTGTGGGGCTATGAGTGTAGAAGGCGTGTTAAAGCGTGTTTAATACGCACATAACATCCTAAGCATAGGAGTGCCTGCCCGAGGTTACAAATCTACTGTTTGAGCGGTCGAATTTTAAACCGGGCTCTCACTGCCGTTGCAAATTGTTCGCATAATAAAATCAACTTGACTTACTTAACATTCCTCGGAAAGGTTAAATTATATATTTTTTTTAATAAATAACAGTAAAAACGCAGTCGTATTAACCGAAAACAATCACTTTAAAACATTATTTAAAACAATATGACGTACCATCGTCTTTTCTTTTGTTTTCTGCATTCTAGAACTATAGCTAAATACTTAATACATAAAGTTCAATAAAACTGTTACTCTAAGTTCATAAATAATGATATCAGGATTACATGTAAACAAAACCCACGACAAAATTAAAAAGGCTAACGTAGGTACTCACATTATATTCAACCTAATCGTGTTGTTACTTAATTCCACAGATAAATAAAACGTACATCGGAACGAAATTGCGTGCCGCTGTCATTCTTCTTTTAATAATTCTTCATTATGATAATTTCTGTAACGACCGGACGAATTAACAAAACGCGACGCAGTTTTTAAAATAATTTGAAAGTAACACAAACACGTCATGTACCGCGGCCCACAGAATGAGTTTGAGTTTTATTATCTGCGAACTCTGTGACTGTTACACCAATTATGTTTATTTACAACTACCGACATATTATTGATTTATAATTATACTAACACCTCGATGAATGTTATCTAGTTTTGTTAAATATTAGACGTTCTGCCCGTTTAGTTGATTAGAAATTATGTATTTGTTTGTGATACGAAAAGGGACGTACAATCGGTTGCGATGTGACTGTTGTTTAAATACATAACTTATGCATTAAAATTAAATCATGCTTAACTTATAAGCATTGATAAAGTCGTGTGGTGCCTAACTATAACACTCTTCTACTAATTGTCATTTTTCTGCGTAGTAAATTATTTACTACTATGAGCGGGTATTGCTTAGAGTACGAGTAATGGCTATGTTTAGTTTTGATTTCAAACAAAATATCCATACGTCGCCATAAGTAGTTTATTTTGTCTTCTATCTCGCTTCGAATTTTTGCATATAACTGCAATGGTGTATTGAATATCCAACTGAAATAAATTCCATAATTAATTTGAATATTGTCTTATTTGTTATTGTTACAAAAACAATTTACATGAACGCAATTACAATTACAGAATAATAGATTATTCAATCACACACTAAATAAAAGGAAACTATTTTTCTTAGTTCAAATCAGGTCAAGCAGCCAATAACAAAACAAACGAATCCAAATTTGTTTGCAGTGATTAGTGCAATCGACAAACATTTATAATGACGGCTCCAGTACTAGTGTGGTCCAATTAGTTCAAACCCAATATCCAATTCTCATATCAACGTTGGCAGAGCTTATAGTATTTTCGCGTGAACTAATATGAAATTAACGGTCAATGTAGGTATCGGCCACTCGTGATATTGCGATTTTGCGATTCGAATACAGAGCTTTCGGTATTATAGTTAGTGTTATTTGTCATGACCAACCCATAAGGAGCCTATTGTTGACGACACGGTTTCTTTTCTAAATGAAAAGGATCCAAGCAAAGGTGCATTTCAATTTAGTAATCATCACCGGCGTTTCAAAATTATACACTATTATAAAAATCTTACAAAACGCAAACCAAAATTTAATGTATAGTATTAGAAAATTATTTCAGTTTCACTTGCTCACATTTATATCACTCAGCAAAATAGTATTTATAAATATAACTACAAAGACAATTACAATTACATATTACTTTTTAGACTATTAAACTTTTGTAAGACCTCGAATAAAATGAATGTAACCATCAAGTTACAACTAACCTAATAAAATTTTTGAAAGTTGTAGAAGCAGTGTAGTTCGACCGGGACAGTACCACCGCCATACCTATTTTTAGCGTGAAGCCATATCTTGCGTTTCGATGGAAGGGTGTGGTTGCCGGCTCACTTTTATATGAGGCGACCATCACAACCCTCCAGAGTAGCAACGCATCTGTGATTTACTTCAGATAGAACCCATGTTCTGTATCAAGTTGATTACAGATGTCCAGGAGCGGCAGTGACCACTTACCATCAGGTGGACTGCACGCTAGTTTGCTACTTCAGTAAGATATATAAAAAAATATATAACATAATAAAAAAGTCCTGTAAATAGTTTATTAATATTCAATAATAGGTAAATAAACAAATCTACAAACAAAATAAACAGTGCACTGAGACGTTGACTATCAACGCACCAACAGAAGGAAATAATATTTAATTTAAATTCAATTACAGTACGAAATAACCAAACGTTATCCGTTTGTGGCGAACCGATGCTGCACATCAATGACTATTTATCGTGAAACAGATTCCATCAGATTATTTACCGTAAAATGATAACATTATTAATTACTCAGTGTTCATAATTGAGTGATTATCGCTTTTAACACTCGCCACAGCAATTTAATTCTGCTATCCCGTAATTAAAATGGTTTTATGTATCTTTTGTTTACTTCAAGTATTCACCGGTACTTAACGTATGCTTTGTAAAAGATGAATAGGAATCTTTTAAGGAACAGCTATGATCAAGAGAATACAAATTAAAATGTTAATATTGATGTTTTGGTAACATAGATCAGAACAGTTAAATGGTATAAGTATACATACAGGCCTCGACTGACTGTCGAGGTTTGTATGTTTACTATTTAACTTACGAGTATATTTAAAATATATGTAAACAAATTCACAAGAGTGGTAGAACCAGTGTAGTTCGACCGGGGAAGTACCACCGCCACACCTATTTCTAGCGTGAAGCATTTCTTGCGTTTCGATAGAAGGGTGTGGTTGCCGGCACACTTTTATATGAGGCGACCATCATAGTCCTCGGGAGTAACAATGCAACTGTGATTGACTTCAGATAGAACCGATGTTCTGTTGAAGTTGAATACAGATGATGTCCATGAGCGGCAGTGACCACTTACCATCTGGTGGACTACATGCTCGTTTCCTACATCAGTCAGATAAAAAAGCCCTAGAAACTCTTTTAAAATCACGTCGCTTCCATAAAGCATTAACATATGCTATTTATATTTATAGGTCCGTGTTTTAAATCACAATTCACTATGCAGTGCGCAGTTATTTCACAACAGAATAAGATTGCGAGGGGAGAAGCGAATAAAGGTGACGTCATGCTTTGTAAAGTTATGAGGGATGCTATAAATAGAAAGTGGCTGAGCCCTAATCAATGGTTCATATTCTTTTAATAGCAATAACTTCTCTTTTATATTGTCCTTACAATTTTATGGTTAAGAACGTTAAATATGTTATTGATGAGCCTTATGGTAGTTTGTTTATGTCTACAAGAGAAAATTAACTCGTCATTCAAGATGAAAGATGAAATTGGTAATATAAGCGTTTATTTCTTTTAGTTCATTGCTTTTTAGCTATAAATATGATCTGCGATGATTTATATTTATACCGAATGATAAAGATTATTGAAAATGTGAAAATATTTTTAATCAATCATCGTTAACTTATTATTGTCACTTGTTGGGCACGGGTCTCTTAGAATGAGGGCGTTATATGATGGCCATGGTCCACCACTCTGGCCAATTGTGTTTTGGAAGACCACATTTGAAATCACCTTTTTTTAAAGAACTTTCGGGTGTGTTGGTTTCCACCCCATATTCCCCATTGTCCTTCAACGTAACGCAGTGTATATTATTTCTTTTTTTTTATCTGACTGAAGTAATTAACGAGCATGCAGTTCACCTGATGGTAAGTGGTCACTACCGCTTATGGACATCTGTAATCAATTTCATACAGTACATGGGTTCTATCTGAAGTCAATCACAGATGCGTGGCTTCTCCCAAAGACAAAGATGGTCGCCTCATGTATAAGTGTGCCGGCAACTACACCCTTCCAACGAAACGCAAGAACTGTTTTACGCTAGAAATAGGTGCGGCGGTGGTACTTCCCCGGTCGAACAACACTGGTTCTACCACCTTTACTATATTTCTTAGCTTATATAGAGCAACGGAATATTTGTTAAGCTGTTTAATTAGTCATAGTTTAACTAGTAATAGTCCGTGTGCATTTTCCACGATAAATTGTAGTCAATATGTATTCCTAGGAATTTTGTAGTATTCATTTCATTTATAGTTCCATCCTTGTAGTGTATCCATACATTACGCTTTGATTTTACTTTATCATACATGCCTTTTCTAAATTAATTAATATAAACCACCAAACTACCAAACACAATCAGCTTATAATATTTGTATTACATCCTTACGCTCGGGTCTGAATCTGACATTACATTTAAAATATTTTTCAACACTTACATGCACCGTATTATTCGAGTAAAGTACAAGCATACAAGCCTATCTATAAGATCCACACGTCGTGCTACTTAATTCACTGATAATTTATCTACTTTTTATTTTCCGTCGACTTTAATCTCGTAAATACATTCTGTAATGTACCTTAAATAAAATTAGAGTCTCATCTGAGGTCAGCTGCTCCAATGGTCTAAGTTTGAATGTCTCAATCATTATGTTTCCTTCACCAATTTTTTTAAACTAGAACAACACATCGCCTAATATGCATTCTCGTTATGGCACAGAAATAGGTATGAAGAAGGGTCTCTAGAGTTGACCCATAAATGGTTTTTCTAATTTTAACGTTTACCTACCTATAAGGATCCCCTAGGAGATGTGGAGATGTCACTTATGATTCCATAACATTGCAATGTTTTTATTGCCCTTCAATGTACACAATCACAATAACAATACACAATTACAAATTTCTACAGATTTTTCTATATGTCTGCTAAATATTTACAAGCTTTCCTAATCCAATTGCGGTCACTAAGCGATCATTAGTCTTATTTGATCTGTTAGCGTAGGATGATGCG
This sequence comes from Spicauda simplicius, assembly GCA_949699795.1. NCBI lineage: Eukaryota > Metazoa > Arthropoda > Insecta > Lepidoptera > Hesperiidae > Spicauda > Spicauda simplicius. The sequence goes on along the minus strand of OX453060.1, from coordinate 17,754,521 downwards.
TAGGTCGTGCGATTATACTATGATTTCACTTCAAAGGTTTCTATAAACATTTAGTGACAACAGTTTGTGACATCAAAGAAATCGTTGTGTAACATACAACAACAATTTCACAAGTGGTAGAATATTTTGCGATAGTTCACCGCAGCCAACAATTTTTGCCTAATAACAATAGTGTTATGTGCGCTGTTTTGGTTTGAAGGATGTGGCAAGGGATAAATTGCTACATAGCTGAGGTATGCCTCGTTTAGTTATTAGAATATGCGTGTCTTTTCCTACATCTATATTGCAAAAACGAAGCCATAGCTACATAAATGAAATTAAAGAATATATTTCGCTTTTGGTAACACTTAGGTACAAGTAATCAGTTGCAATATTATTCTTCTCATACTGCTATTAGTTTGAAATGCAACCTTAACGGATCCGGCAAGAAACTCAGTAAGTTTGCTGTTTTATTTTATTATAACATTTTATCATGCTATCTTTTGTATACGTATGTATATAAAGATACTTTCTTAATACAACACTTAAGTCATTTAACAAATTACGCTTGACTGTACGGCTACACCAAAACTAATAGGAATAAACGAAATATTATTTACAAACTAAATATAATAAAAAAAACGTACCATAATTTCTCGTTCTTTTATTATTATAATGTACAAAACCCGACTCAATTCATGTGGTCGTGACATTGCCAAGTTCTGTTTATTTAAGGATATATAGCGATCCACTTGGCCACTTTCCATTTTAGCGAATACATTTTCTATGGGTTTTCACAATTTGGCATGACGTGTTATTAGGTTATGAATTGCCTGTACAAGTGAGTCCTCGGTGAAGATAATATTAATGAAGGTCACAATAATGTAAATTATGTCTCCTCCGTGCAATTTTATTTGTTTGGATGCTAAGAATTGTGCCAAGTGTTGTCACTTTAATATTGTCAGTTAAATAATCTTGGTTATGTATTTATTTTTCTATAATGTGCTACTACTACGTATAATACACTACATAATACCACATATAGCAAACGAATAAGACCATTAACACGACAGAATATATCGTATAAAAGTACAGAAAGTATGAATGCTCTTATTTCTAGTTGTGGTTGACGGCTCAACTTTATATAAGGCGACCATCTTAGTTCTCAGGAGTAGCAACGTATTTGTAATAGACTTAAGATAGAACTGGTTTTCTGTATTAAGTTGCTAATAGATGATCATAGGCGACAGCTAAAACTTACCGTCAGCTGGATTGCTTACTCGTGTGCTACTACAGTAGAATAATAAAATGTTATTAACAAAAAACATTAAGCTACCATGGAGTTATTTTATCTATATATTAATATACGTGAAGCAAAAACTTGTGATTCGTTTTTAAGATACTTGCCGCAAGCGCAGGAGTATGAAATTACGCACGGTTATAGTTGATGCAGAGAAGGATTACATAATGCTAATATTTTTTCATATAGTGTATAAAACATACATAAAATCTACTAAAAACACATAAGACACACTTCCTTGCATTAGACACAAACACATACATAATAAATGAAACATCTTACTATGAAAACCCATAACGTCAAAAATGACAGATGTCTTTGTCAAAATACCCGCTATTGCTTTTTTAGTGCAGCTTAAACCTCGTTTTACCTTTAACGTGTGCCTTCAAAAAATTATAAAAATATTCGTGCTACTTTGGACAATATGAAGTTTAGATTTTAGACTTAAGTTACGGTCGAATTTCGACCGTTGTGACGGGTGAATATTACACTTAATTACAAAGAATGACCAGATTTAACTGTAACATAAAATATTTCTTAATATGATTGGCGATACGATAAGAATATGATTAACAGTCTCACATGCAAAAAGAATATCATCTTATCACCTCAATCAACCTACTGTAAAGTAGCCTATAGCATAGACACGACCAAATAAATACATAATACAAAAGATAGTCCGTACCGCAATTAATCAAAATCGAATCTGGATGGCTACTTAAAATTCGTAACAACAAAAAGCGTCCGTCACAACGCACCGCGGCTGCAGAAAAATGACCTATCACGAGACGACACTGACAAATTATGAGAGTATTTGCGCCATAGGGTTTTCCCAACCGATGCCCATTAACATAACAGCTGAAGTGACCTCGAGGCCTACATCAATAAGGAAAAAATATTCTCTGGGCGAGTTCCAAGGCGCCTCGTTGGGATTTCGGTGGAACTGGGCAGACTAGACGGCGCCCGACGAGCCCGACGCTCCGGCGCCACGCGGAATCTAGGATAGGTATGTGATGCGGAATTCTCCAAGAAACGCTATCAGATGCGAGATTGTTTCTGCGTAATGAGATCGGAAATCACTTTTGATGCATTGTCTTCAGTGCCAAGATAGAACTGGGGCATAGATAACTGATTCAGATCCGATAAAAGTTAAGCGTTGGTAATATTTATAAAATGAATTGTTAATTACAATAACTGAATTATTATAAGCTCTTAGCATTGTTTACTTCTTGAAACAAATAATAAATTTGGAATTAAAGAATATTGAAATCAATATATTAAAATCCATCCACTAATCAGAAGTATGTTTTCTTCTTTTTTTATATCTGACTGAAGTAGCAAAAGAGCATTCAGTCTACCTGATGGTAATTGTCACTGTCACCCATGGACATCTGTAATCAACTTTATACAGAACAGGGATTCTATCTGAAGTCAATCACAGATGCGTTGCTACTCCCGAGGACTATGATGGTCGCCTCATATAAAAGTGTACCGGCAACGACACCCTTCAATCGAAACGCAAGATATGTATTCGTATTTGGTAAATCAGATTAACTTATTAGACTTATCAGTGCTTCATATAAGAACAATTAATCGGTCTTTCTGTAACCTTATGATTTCATAACGAAGACTTATGTATAGATTCTAGTAAAAATATGAGAACGTTTCGCTTTTTTTTAATTCTGCCTATGGCTGAGAATCGTTCAATTTTGAGCTATTTAACCATAAAGTTTTTGAAAATACAAAATTCTCATATGTACTCGTGTTTTGTATTGGACCCGACCAGAAGAATCGATGACCTGAAGAAAATAGTATGAACCCACTAGACACGCTTTAAACACGCTTTCTACATTCATAGCCCCACACTAGGATTTTCTCCTGTGTCATGGGTACCATGGACACACACAAGACGACTACACAAACACCTAGACCCAGAGCATGAATTGGAACTCATTATTCATACCTATGTAGCCGGGAATCGAACCCGGGACCCATTGCGCGTCAGACCGATATGGTCACCGCTCCTCCACGCGAGTCGCCGGTATTTAAAAGGCACAGACCAGTTGAATTGTGGCTATTTAGAAAATGAATATATTCAGTAGTGGACCTCAAAAATGGATGGATGAATAGTATTTTGAGTTAAGTGTAACATATTCTAGATAAAGTATTACATACTTTAATATGGTGTTATAAACATTGATTACAGTTGTAAAGTAGTGTTATACAGAACTTTACAGATAGGAAATAGTTGAAATTAAATGTAATACATCGAAGTTAGTCTAACGACGTTTCGTAGAATCGTTGGTTTTACAAGAACTATGGAATTTATTATGCACATTAATGTACGTTTGAGACTAAAAGTTAAATTCTAAATACTTGAGAATTTCTTCAAGTAACTTTTAATATTACTTCTAGTAAGTCTAAAGGGCCTGAAATATTATGCTACGGATTAGTGCTTCAATACGATGGATAAAATAAAACATTATTAACTTTAACATTCCTAAAAAGTTAAAAAATAAATATTTATTCATACATGAGTTCATTTTTATTATTACACTTACAATTTATTATCAAAGATTAACAAGATATATATTTCAAATTCTATTCAAATCATTGTTTTCAAAACATACAGAGATGCCGTCATAATAATAAATACAATCAGAGCCGTAGTAAATTTTCAACAGACAGTTTTCCTGGAATTGGTTTATTGTCGCCGTCTAGGTGACAATGATGCCTAGACTGGAGTATTCGATACCGGTGACGCATCAAGCGTGGGCGCCCGGATCCCTTTCCACGAATCCGTATTAATGGCAATAAAATGCAACTTTGCTTACGTCTCATGAGTCAACATTCGTGTAAACAAACCGATTTTCTTTGTAAAAATGAGTGTACAGTTTCTCAAGTAACCCAATATGCATGTTTGTAAGTGTGATGGTGTTCTAATGCGATTTGTGTATGAGTAAACAAAATTGTAGATAAAATCAAATAAATACGTATTTACTGTGAGGTTTTTAAGAGTTTTTATTAACGGTAAGTAAATAAAATATATAGTGTCTAAGTAAAACATAAAACAAAAATGTTTTAAGAAAAGTTAAATCTCTGACTTAAAAACGCATTAGTTATATACGTAAAAAACGTAAAAATTTCTTTGAATTTCCCAGAAACATTCCTAATTAACGTCAGCGGATACGAAAATATATTTTCGTAGAACGCACTCGTAGCCCGTAGCGCGTAGCTGTGGCGTAGCCTGTAGCGTTACGCCCGCAGTGACCTCCAAACGCTCATAACTCCATGAACGGTTGTTTTGTATAGCCGAGGTGGCGCCTCCCCGCCGGCGTCTTATCTGGCAAGGACAACAGATCTGGCGGTACTCCAGACAACTTAGCTGCATGTTACGCAACCGAAGGTAGCTTCATTAACAACTTTGCACGTTTACGAATGAACTTTCAGATCCAATTATGGATTGGGGAACAAATCGATAGGACATTACCATGTGTTCTGTTGATTATTTTAGGATAAAAATTAGTACTTAATATCATTATTATCTATATATAAATATGCGAAGCAAACTTGTGGTACATTTTTAAGTAATATGCCGCGGATGGATTAGTACGAAATTTTACACGGTTATCGTGGACGTGGAGAAAGAGTGCAGAATGTTGATTTTTTTCAAATAATGCGTATAACATACATAAAATCAACTAAAAACACATTACACACACTACCGTACATTTGTTACAAACACATAAATAATATAAGAAATAATAATTCAACTAATTGTCTATGAAAACACATAACGTCAGAAATGTCAGTGTCTTTGTCAAAATACCCGCTATTAATTTTAAATGCAGTTTAGCTAATTAAAACTTTTTTATATTCAACGGGTGCGTTCAAAATTACTTGAATATGATTACATTCTATTTGAATTAGAGAAATATGTGTACTACTGTGGACAATATGAGGTTTGGTTTTTTAATTTAAATTACGGTCGAATTCAACCGATGCGATGGGTGACTAGTATAGTTAAATGTCAATAGTTTCAGAGAACAAACAACGATTTTTAATTGTTATTATGTAAAATTCACGATTTTTGCAAAAAAATAACAAGCAAAATCATCTATGCATATCTCTCACAAATATCCATGGACTTTGGTATATATATATATATAGTGAAGCTTTAGGCTTTAAGCCTGAATCATTACTATTTTTTGTCTTATTGCCTTTTATCTGATGAGATAAAAAATGAAAACAACAGAGGCTTTGACAATGCTACTCCATTGCATCGGAATCCAAAATTATACAAGCTAACTTGAAAACCGTGTCACCAGAGCAAACCACTTCAAAATATGAGTCTCATTACTTAACCTCACTGAATCACTACGCATTTTAATGAACTCTTGCGTTGTTAAGGGTGATTTTACACGTATTTAGTGTCACTTATTAATTTTCGAATTAAATGTCGAATGGAAAACTAGTATAACCAAATAAAACTATAAAATAAAAAATTGTGAATTTGTGAAGTTGTTATTCTTCACAAAATTGTAGTTAAATTTTCGCTCTGGAATATAAAATCTTATTATGTTATTAAATAACAATTACTTATAGTTAGCAACTTTATTAAATATGTTTAGTATAGAATATTTTATAATAAAAATCGTGTTTGTATTTTCCTACAAATTGATGTTTCTGAAGTCTAATTATTACAAATATATTTATATTATTTGAATATCTAAAAATTTTGCATTGCTCTCAAGTCGTTCTTTGAGTTTTGGTTTATTGTACAACATTGTACATAATGTTAATTTCGTAAACGTCTTTACATCGCTATAAAGCTATATCGCAAAAATACCACGAATAACTGTAGTTAAGTAAGATGACCCCAATTTATTGTTTATGACATGTGTATAGCGACCCTAGTAATGCGAATCTCATTTTAAAATATTACGATTGCTGGCAACGGACGCGATGCTACGGAGAAAAATTTTAATGTCACGAAAAGTAGACAAGTAAAATGAGTTCCAGCGAGAAAATTATTTAGTTCTCTGTCAAAATGTACCTATTTTCGTACACGTGTAACAGACCTCTTATGTAAACCTCATGCATAGTGCATAGTGACATAGATTTCTCGTTTTGGCTTGTTCGATGAAGTAAACTTTTCTTTGCTTTGTTAACCTAGACCTGTATCGAGTTAGATGATGATACGTTTTTAAATGCAGCCTACATTTTTTGTCATTTCCCAAGAATAACTTACTAAGGAATAATAGTTAGAAGTCATTGTACAACCCATTATTGTTACACTGCTGGGCGCGGCTCTTCTCTCAGAATAAGAGAATTTTAGGCCATAGACCTAATCAAATGAGAATGCTGTCCACCTAAATATAAAAGTTCACTGCTACCCTTGGACCTCCATGACTAATCCCAAATAAGAGTTGAACATAAGGCTATTCACAGATGCGTTAATAGTACTACCACTGAGGACTGAGTTAAAAGACTTCGGAAAGTATATCTCCCTTATAAGCCTCTCCAAACCTTATAAGATAAAAAATAATAAAAAGCAAATCAAAATTTGATATAATTATAATGGCGCTATAAAATTATTATAAATAGCATACAATATTTATCTACATGTATATGTTGGGGATGTAACAGATGTTATTATTTGTACATTAGCAAATGCTAATATTAATTTCTTTCGTTTCTGGTGTAGAGGGCCAGAAGATGTATATTTAGCGACTTTTTGTTTTTTTGTCCGACAGACCGCAGTTTAACTTAAATTTGTATAGATTTGACAACTTTTTTTGCAAAGCATATTCACAAAACATTGCACAATTTTTGCGACTGCAAATATCTAAAAAAATGCGAATATTCGCGAATGCAAATATTTGATACATCACTAGCTGAAAAATATCTTCGTATACTTCTTTTCACTTAAATAAGTAAATAAATTAATAAACGTTATACTAAAAATACAAGACTTCGAAAGAACAACGATGCATTGTACAGACGAAGTACAATCTACTTACGTGTAGCAAACAAAGTAGTTACAATTTGCAAAGTACTAACTCTATACTTACGTCGAGCTACCGAGAAACTTCTGACTGTTTGACTTTTAAAGTCAGCAGATAAAGTTATCGACTCAGTTAAATGAAAATATGATTCGTCAACATTTAAAGAAGGTGAGTTGATAGAGACCATTTTGCGCCCAATACACATAAAAAGCTTTTATTTCCGAATATTGTTGAATGCTTTTTTATACTTATAGATATATATTGTTTATAATATAGGGTTTACGTCATAAGTACTATATAAAGTTTTCGAAATTGTTGCCAACAATGAGAGTGTTTAGCCTATTTTGTACATTTTGGTTATGTTTTTTAACTTTAACTTTTTAAGAAGTATTGCGTTAGTTAAAGTGAAGACAATTTCTGGTTCTTGGCCTTTGAGTAGACACAAAAAAAAAATATGTGCGTGTACTAGCGTACACTCGTAAGAAGTGAAACTTCTTTATGATGTTATTTTTCAAAAAATAATTTACTATAAGCAACTATACAGAAATTGGTTAAATAAAGTTAAATTAGATAAAGTTTAATAAAAGGCTTTTATTAAACTTTATCTAATAATCTAATCTATAATAATCTATCTAATATCACGCGTGGTAGGGATAAGAAAAATATGGCGCGTAACGGAAAAAAAAAGATGGCGCGTAACAGAAAAAGATGGCGCGTAACGAAAAAAAAAATGTGTGCGTGTAGTAGCGTACACTCGTAAGAAGTGAAACTTCTTTATGACGTTATTTTTCAAAAAAAAAAATACTATGTGCAATTTTACAGAAATTGGTTAAATAAAGTTAAATTAGATAAAGTTTAATAAAAGGCTTTTATGAAACTTTATCTAATAATGTAATCTATAATAATCTATCTAATATCACGCGTGGTAGGAATAAGAAAAGATGGCGCGTAACAGAAAAAGATGGCGCGTAACGAAAAAATGTCACACTAATTTTTTTTCCAACCCCGATAAAAAAGTTTCACTTCAAAAGATGGCGCGTAACAGAAAAAGATGGCGCGTAACGAAAAAATGTTACACTATTTTTTTTCCAACCCCGATAAAGAAGTTTCACTTCAAAAACATTCAATAATAGTTGGCAATAAAACTGTGATTCGATGCGGGGAGAAAACAACCATTAATAAGGCGACCTGTAACTATAAGCAGATTGTCGCACCATAGTATATTTGTAGTTATAGGTTTGTTGGAAAAAAATCTCAGAGAAGTTATCAGCATCTTTGTTCAGCTACGTTACGCGTGTACATAATTATTTAGAAAATACATGATTATCTAAATAAATACAAAAAATCAATGGACCTTGTGGACTCCGATTTAAAGGTCATTTATTATATACAAAAAAGGTTAGAGTTAGAAAGGAGCATCAATATCACTGCCTTTATGAAATTCAGCTAGTTACAAAACACAATATCCTAACAGAGTAAACTACACGCCGGCATTTTCCAACAGAAATGCTCAAACATCGCAAACATTTTCATTCCCTCGAACACTATGTAAGTACACGTTGTGACCCTACGTCCGATCGTCCTGTATACAGGCGGCTAGGCGTGACTAACTAGGTTACCACGGTTAAGCGGGCTCGGTATTAATAGCTGCAATGCCTGCAGGTCAACTGCTTTTCACTCTACTGTATTGTTTGACATTTATACTGTTTTAATCGAAGTGTATTATACTTATAATAAAGGTATTAATACATTATATAAATCACATATATACATTTTTTTTGAATTTGTGCTTTGGAGGATCAAGCTATTTCACCCGTTTATCATTAGATTTTTATAAGTGGAAGTAGAAAACGAGCATGAACATCTGTTAGTAACTTCATGTGTTCAGAATATGGACTTTTTCTGAAGTCAGTCTCAGTTGCGTTGCTACTTACGATTACTAACATGATTGCATCGTGGAGAAGTGTGGTAGATATTATTAGATTGTTGATTGTCATCAAGTTCTCCAGTTGTGCAGTGCAGTTTCTTCTATACAAACATAGTAAGTAAACAAACAGTAACATAAAAAGCTATGCAGCTTCATAAGTCACTGCATAGTGATGTTTTATATGTTCAGAGATAGAGATATATATCTCTATCAAACCGTTACTATTTCACTAACAATGATTATTTTCTAGAATATAGCGTTTTTTTGTCCATCATCCAACAAGATAACCATATGCAAATTAGGTCTGAAAACATTTAAAACATGCAAGTTATCTTTGGCGCTAAAGTTAGTGATAACAACTTTACTAATATTGAACTGTACTGGTATTTTTGTAGTTGCTCTGAAGGATATTTCCGAACTTATATCAATAATATCTACCACGCAACGGTAAATCTTTTACACTGGCGAGTCCGGTGAACTGAACCATATTTATTTATGTATGAGTAGGTAGAAAGTGTGTGGTATACCAAGCAAAAGCAGGAAACGCTAATTCGATTCAAAGTTTGATTATGTTGTTGGGTTGGTTTGCTTATTCGAGTTTAATATGTTTTGTTTCATAAAATTGAAATTGCGAACGAGAATACAGTGCACCGCATGGCAAATGGGCACTTCCGTTCATGGGTATATGTAAGTAATGTAATATAAAGGGTTTTATTTCAAATCAATTATAGATGCGTTGCTTTTCCTGAGGAAAAAATTATCGCCTCGAATGAAAATAAAACGAGCTGGTTAATACACCCATCTACCGAAACTCAAAAACTGCTTCACGGTAGAAATGGTTTAGCGGGAGGAACCATATTACCTTGCAAAATACCATACAAACCCAATAAGTAAATTCTAAGTTCATTTTAGCGAACGGTTCATGGCGAATTCGCAAAATATTCGTCTGATAGTAATTTGGTTAAGTAAGTCAAGTAAGGAAGCACAGGTGAGTATGTAACAGTGAAAAAGCTGTTTACATGTATACGGAATCGTCACCTGTTGCACTTGTCACCATGTAGCATAGTGAATTGAACCCGTGCAATCCCTACTTCCCTACTAATAAAGGTAGATGTAAGTTTGATTGTCACGCTCCAACGCCAAAACTATATACAACCGATTATCATGACATTATTATAATAATGTGTATTAGAAAAGTTGCCAGACTTGTTTGTCAAAAAAATTGATAATCTAGGCTTCAACGCAATCGAAGCCGCGGGCAAAAGTATGTTTTAAGGCTTCTGTATCATATTATTTTGTTATTATAATAAAATACAATTACAGAAAGTATCGGTGATTCAGGTATATTCATTTGAGGAGCTTGATCCAGCCTTAGATTTGTTACAAAACAAAAGATCGCCAATTTCCGCCACAGTTGGGCTTAAGTACATTACCTTAGATTAGTCCTATACATTATCCCTATTTCTGATATTTTGCAGCCCCGAAATGCATGTTCAGGTGAACTATTCGGTTATCATGTCCAATTTGAACAGAAGTGCTCTGTACTCGCAAATTCCCATCGCTTTCTAAAGGGGTAAGTTAAAGCTTTTCATAAATAAGTAATCTATACATTAATACATTAATACGCGAAGAGAAACCTCCCGATCCCTTTTATGTACACTGCGTGCCCGTGCACGCACCGTAGGAGTGTGAGTTTTGACGTAGTTATTAGTTAACGTTAGTGTAGAGAAGGAGTGCAGAAAGACAATATTTATAAATAAAAATCGGTTGAATGCAACTCATATCCGCGCATGATTTATTGTCTACCATTATGTATAAAAACAGCAAAAAATCACGTTTGGTTTTTTTATTTATATTTGGGAAACAAACGATTACATAGTACATAATTAAACAACATAGTAAAATTAAAACTTAGATCAGCGAAGTTTCCACTGGTTACACTGGATTGATGGAGTTATCCTTTTTTAGAAAACTTGGCAACATGCTGTCGCGTGTTTTTATCCCACGAGTCCCACTTATACATTTATTTTATTCTGTTTTTAGTATTTATTGTCATAGTGGCAACAGAAATACATAGTTAGTGAAAATTTGAACTGTTTAGCTATCACGGTTCATTCTATACAGCCTGGTAACAGACAAACGGTGTAGGTAAGGTTTCAACGGTGAAGCAGGTCTTGTGTTTCGAACATCGTTATGTTTCGATGGAAGGGTGTAGTTGCCTGCACACTTTTATATGAGGCGACAAGCTTAGTCTTCTGGAGTACCGACGCATCTGTGATTGACTTAAGATAGAACCCATATGTGAAGTTAGTCCATGGGCGGCAGTGGCTACTTACAATCTTATGGACTACATGCTCGTTTGCTACTGCAATGTTATTTAAAAAAGACGGTCACATGGACAACGGAGTCTTAGGGTTTTCACCTTTTCGGTACAGAAACCTAATAATGTCACATGTTCACACATTGTTTTTTTTACTAATTTCAACTATGTCTATATCAAAAAACGCGTTATTGCTTTAAAACGTTACATCAATCAATCTTCTTTTCCCTGTAGTGTGTTTTCAAATAACTCGAAAATGATTGTACGTACAAAAATACCTATAAAACATTCGAATAGTAAAAACTCTTTCCGAATCGGTTGACCAATTTTTATTGCTATAAATTAAAATATATAATTAAATTTAAATTGAATCTAAGGTTAATGTGATTACTATTTGAATTAGGTGTTTGAAAATCATTTAATTTACTAAATACAGCTATATACTTAATTATAATGAAATCACTATTACATAACATAAACTGGGGTTCACGTTACTTTGTAATACGTAACCCATAATACATAACATAATACATCAAGAAAATATAATGATAATAAAACAAAAACCATAAATTATTCTTGCTATCATTCTAATAAACACGTGATTTACTGCAAATGTTTATTTCATAACACAAAATAGCAGGTTCTAATAACGTGCTTGAGCCTTATCGTGCATATCCGATAAGATTGGGTTATTAAAAGTGAACTAATATTGTGAATCTGTAGTATGTGGTTTCATCGTGACTCTTCTATATTTAACGGACTCCATTGATGAAGCTTTTAGCATACCGGTATTCTGACGTTAATCCTGCACTTCTAGGAACACACCTAAGAGAGTATAAACTCTCTAAGAGGTGTGTGTCTCTTAGATGTTTGTGAATTGCTAGATTTGTTTAAGTGCCGGTTGATCCTATAGTCCACTGATAAACTTCAAATACTATTGATGACTTTTTTTTTAGGAATATTAAGAAATGAACTTTTTTTGATATATTTCCGTTAAAGAAAGTCAAGCACATGTCTTCGAAAAATTGGATGCCTTCACGCCTGGTCAATTTAAAGACTTCCAGGTTGAGAGGCTGAATTTCAAAACCAGGCTACTTTATATAAGTTTATAATATTTTATAGTAAATTCCCACTATCAGAAGCAAAAAGGCTACTGAGGGAAATAACTATGGAAATCTGGCAAGATCACTATACCAACTCGGCTCAGGGAAGGATAACAAAAATACTCTTTCCCAACACTCGAAGGGCATACCAAATCCTAGACAAAGTACCCACAAAGTAACCTTATGGCACAGATCACAACAGAACACGGAGGGGTCAAAGCTTACCTGTACCGTTTCAAACTATCACAAAACCCTGCCTGTCCATGTGATCATCTAACTCCCCAAGATGTGGTACATATTCTGACAGAATGCCCAAGGTTTGCGATAAAGCGAATGTCATGCCAGGGAAAAATTGACAAAATTATTCATAAGGATAATCTCTACGAAATAATGGATGACGACACTTGTAGAGCAATATTTTTAGATTTCGTTTAAATAATTGTGAAAACAGTGCTGAACAGTTCAATAGTACCAAATTACTAATAATTAATATTAAACTAATTGTAATAAGTAATTGAAAAAGAAAAGAAAAATAACAGTTTTAAGGTTGTTACATTATCAATACCAACAGTTTAATACAGTACATTGAAAAAAAAAGATATAGTACTAACGGCGAGGCCGTCAATAATTATATCTATTGTTTTCGTGTTTACACACCACGATAAGCAGTCGGCGCCGGCCGTTGAGGAACTTTTGGTTCTTAGTTGGAATCTTGTCACACTGCAGATAAAGTCATTATTTAATCTATCAATATTAATAGAATAAATGCAGTGGGTAAGTTAAGAATACATTTTCCTAATAATATTTTAAAATTAATTCATTTATTACATGAATCAATGCAAAATTTTATTTGTATCTGTGAAATCGCAAAATACTGGTCTGATAATAACTTCTTTAGAAGTACTTACTTAATCTATATAGATTGATATATATCAATTTACTGATAAGGTATATTTTATACAAATGCAGTTTTCAGCTATTAACAAAAAATTTAAATCCGCAAAACTCATCCACTGAAACAGTTTCTCCTAAACGTTACTCTGTTATAGAGAAATGTGTAGGAAATATATGAAACACAAAACATTGATTCTGTTGTGGTCTCAGCTCGCGACTTCTGAATGGACGTAATCATTGCGGCGTCTTATAGCCGTGTGTCACGCAATTGAAAGCAAAAGCATATGGCTAACGTTAGGTTAATACGTGGCCAGTTTGATTGTGATTCTATTCAGGATAAAGTATGTATGTAACTAATAGTTAGTAAACTAGAAATAGCTAATGAGCACGCAGTTGGTGGTCAATGGTGGTAGAACCAGTGTAGTTCGACCGGGGAAGTACCACCGCCCCACCTATTTCTAGCGTGAAGCATTTCTTGCGTTTGGATAGAAGGGTGTAGTTGCCGGCACACTTTCATGAGGAGACCGTCATAGTCCTGAGTAGCAATGCATCTATGATTGACTTCAGATGGAACCCATGTTCTGTATGGAGTTGATTATAGATGTCCATGAGCGGCGGTGACCACTTACCATCAGGTGCATGCTCATTTGCTGCTTCAGTCCGATAAAAAAAAGTTATCTGGTAGTATGTGGGTACTCCCGCCCGTGAGCACTTAATGAACTCTAATAAGATTCCACTACAATCAGATGTCACATTTGCTTCTCCTGGCTACTAAGTTGGAATGCCTCGTATAAGTATCATTCCCGACTTTGTCATACTTTTAAAATCAAAACAGAGTAGCATTTCATACTACAGTTAATTACAGGTGAATTTACGATTTATTACAGATCTGCATACGGCAGTAATCATTTACTTTTAATGACATGCTCGATTGCTACTTCCATTTAATGAAAACGTACAGTTTTTGGTAAAACAACATGCACAATCGATGTTTTACGATTACACAATTCATCCCTCCATGACACGCCTGCAGTGGCCTGTAGAGACAGCAAAAACGAATCGCGCCAAGGTATCGGCCCGATATCGGATATGGGGCAATTTCCCACCAAAAATGACCGCCACAGAGCCTCCAGCGATACCGTCGGCAGTGGCTCGATTGTGGAACTTATCTCTGTTTTGCAGACCGTATTGCGAACGAAGTCTATTATACTCGCTTGCAGTCTTGTGGAAAATATTTAGAATTAATACAAGTTACACTTTGATCGAGCAATTTTATACATCCATATAAAATTTCTCGTTTCAAGATATATTAAGTATCAAATGGGCATTAGATATGCCTTCATAGGTTAATTTTATGGATTAGTGTATAAACTTCATAATAAACTTCCTATTGAAATCAAAATTTGCCAATGAATTAGGTAGTTCAAAACATTGATTAAGATTAAAGTTTGATATTAAGCGTATTATAAAACTTATGACTGACAACTTATGACTAACTAATGACAGAAGACAAAACAGCTCGGGATTGAGCAATAATACGTATTTTTAGTAGATTAAATAAGTGTAAATGTATGGTAAGATACTGGTGCTAGCTTTTTAACATGTAAAAAAACATAAAGAAACAAAAAAGACAAACCCACTGAGTTTCTTGCCGTATCTTTGCAGGTGAAGTGATAGTGTAAGAAACGCTTTCTTCACTCATAGCCCCACAGTAGGATTTTCTCCTGTGTCGTGGATGCCATGGACACACACAAGACGAATACACAAACACCCAGACCCAGAACACGAATCTAAACTCATCATTCAGATACCTGTCTGGCCGGGAATCGAACCCGGGACCCACTGCGTGTCAGACCGGTATGATAACCGCTGCACCACGCGGGTCGCCATAAGAAGAAGATTAAGAAACAAATGTAACTGATAATTAATAAGCCTACGGGGGAGGCTTATGTAAATTATCACATTTCATTTCAATTATCATAACATGAAACTCTATAGTAAAATGATTTTTAGTTAAGGTATTTCACGGATGCGTATATGTAGTAAGTACAATAGCCGGTGGTATTAACACCATAAGCTTAAAGTGGAAAAAATGTCAAGGAAATTTAAAACACTAAAAATGTATTTTGGTATTTAAATATTATAATTTACTGTTCTAGGAACAACCGCCCACGCGAGTAGCTTTATCGATCGCTGTCGTACCGATAGCAGGGATTCAGTAACATTTTCATCATAATAAAATCATGACCATTTATTTTTTAATCAAAAACATCCTGTTGTTAGTATTTAAGTCACGCAATTCCTCAATCTAAATATATTTATATAATTGTTTCATAGTATTTTTATTACTAGCTAATTAATGGTTAATTTGACTAGCGTTACTTAACGTGCTAAATGGTTAGAAAGAAGTTAGTTAATGACTTATTCCTCTCATGATGGAATGGTCTTTATGTCCTAAATATGTTTTTGATCCATAAACCTTACTTTATCAATGTAAATATACAAATAATACATTTAAAATTCTACATGTTATACAGTAAATTACCAATTACATAATTAAGACAAAAGAGACTGCAAAACTCGGAGTCGCAATATTTTTTTAGTATGCAATTCAATTGTTTCTAAAAAATCTGTGGAATGAATTGATAATCAGTCGTATGACCTTATATATTACATTTTATTGATGCGCGATTGTAAAAATGTAATTGACTGTACTGTAACAAGAGTAAAATAAAATATTAATCTAGAATAGTTTTTGCTTAAATAATGATAAATATTTTGCATCAATACGGTATAAGAAGACAATTTCGAACTAGCATTATTTTTAGAGAATGTAAATGATACTGATAACTATAATTATCTTATACTGAAGGTCCTTGACGTAATAGGTTCGTTATTTTGAGTTAAAAAAGAAGGTCACTGAATAGGAAACATGTATTTTTCATCGTCTCTAGTAAAGTGGCGAGCAATCGTTCTCCCCTATTTCACACGCTCTCTCATAACTGCACAGTGGAATTGAAAGACACTTCGTGTTTTCTACAGTTAGGGTGCAGCCTTATTGCGAGTAGTCGCAACCCTTACTTCAATATATGCGGTCTGCGTCACACGTAATGGGTAAGAGCATAGTCGGAAGAGAAATACTAAACGCCAAGACAACTTTAATATGTTAGTTAAAATATTACAAGGTAAGGTAATTTTTCTATGAAAAAGTTCATACCTATAATAATTGGAGTTTTTTTTTTAATTGACTGAAGTATCAAACGAGTATGCAGTCCACCTGATGGTAAGTTGTCACTGCCGCTCATGGACATTTGTAATGAACTTCATATAGAACATGGGTTCTATCTGAAGTCAAACACAGATGCGTCGCTAATCCCGAGGACTACGATGATCGCCTCATGTGAAAGTGTGCCGGCAACCACACCCTTCCATCGAAACCGAAGAAATGCTTTACGCTAGGAATAAGTGTATAACCACCACAATAATTAAAGATACTATGCATTAACATTTTAGTAATACATAGCTCTCTACAGCTACAGGTATTTCACGTTTAGTTACAAGCAAAATGTTTTGAAAGTAATGATTTGTTTTGGAAATACTGCACCATATTATTCATGTTTGTATTACTGATACCTACGAAGTAATAGATATAATATTTTAATCAGCTATATATAAAACATTTCTCTTTCATCGAAACGAGAGAACTGCCTCACGCTACTAATATGTTTGTTGGTGGTACCGGCCCGGTCGCTGCATGTTGGTCTTAGCTTTAAAATCAAAACCCATGTTGCAGTAATACTTCAGGTATTAAATAATTGTATTGATAATTAGATTTTGTTAAGCTAATTGATTCATCTTAAAATATATTATGATTACAACACAGATATTTTACCATCTTGCTAAATATTTTGACGTTTAGTACTGTTGCTAATAAAATATATACGTTACAAATACGCACGACGAAAATTAATAAATTAATTGATTTATCTAAAACGATAACGAACTCGAATAAAATTAGGTTAAGGGGGTACGCACTGGTATACGCTGCTTTTAAGGGTGTGGTACAAATATACTTTAAGGCTGCATTCCCAGTTAGTTCTAAGGAACAACATACTTGTTATGGATCTCATGCAGAATTTCCACCTATTTGGATTTAACTTACTATAAGTTTCAGAGATCAAATATTATCAATAGTGCACTGAAAACCTGTTTGTTACTTAGAAATATAAATGTCTAACTAATTGCAAGATGTACTCACATTTCGAGAGTTTTGCACCACATATTTTAATGAAACAAAAACGTTTTTAAAATATTTCATTTCATTTCATTTCGGAGAATATGGTTATCGGCTCACTTCTAAATAAGGCAACCGTCAAAGAACTCAAGAGCAACGCATCTGTAATAGACTTCATATAGGATAGGATTTATTGATAGAACGTATACATTGATCAGTCCATGTGGGGTAGTGTCCACTAACCACTAGGCGGACGTCATGCTCGTTTGTTATTTCAATCCATTTTATTATTTAGCTCCTTGAGTAACAAAAAAATTACGCCAAATACATAAAATACCTCATACTGTAGCTACGGAGCGGATGAGCATAATTTATATATTGTTATCTGCACATGTGGCAGACATTATTGTTAGCCACAGTTATACCCTTACAAATATTAGGGACCTCAGCTGCCACCACAGTGGCGTTTCGTTGTCGTTTTGGTTGCCGACACACTTTTACATGAGGCGACCATCATAGTCCTCGGAAGTAGCAACGCATCTGTGATTGACTTCAGATGGAGTCCATGTTCTGTATGTAGTTGATAACAGATGTCTATGGGCGGCAGTGGCCACTTACCATCAGGTGGACTGCATGTTCGTTTGCTACTTCAATCAGATAAAAAAAAAATTGACAGCGCTTTGGAAATGTATTAAAGAAAAGGGCTGTTATATAATGCCCATATGTCTGTGTCTCGGACATTAAATAAACTTTAAAAATCGGAGAAGCAGGCTTACAGGGCTCTGTTGCACTAATTATTTTTTAAAGATGTTTACATAATTTAAAAAAATAAATATTAAATGCACATTTCGCACTTGAACTATTTGATTAAAAATAATGAGAAGTATCTCTGAAAAATAGGCTGACATCATGTTGCCTTTGCGTTTTCTATTGACAGCGCTTCGTAAATGTCTAAAAAAATGTGTGCTATATTATACGCACACGTCTTCTTCTTCGACTGATGTTTGGATTTATCATGAAAACCAAGAAAAGAGATAGGGCAGCCGTTTAGGTTTCTGATATTCCAGAGGCAGACCTGACCAGACTTTGAGACTAGACCACTATTTAAAAATATGATTTCATAGATTTTGGCTCCAAAAGTTGAATGTTTACCGTGACTTCAGCGAATAATGTTAAATAATAATAATAATGAAATTATAACGAACCACTATAATCGCATGCAATACCTAATTTTCCTTGATTCCGTGAATTTCAAACTGTTATACAGCTAAAAATCAGTGAGCAAACAGTCTGCCAAATATTTTTCGTGTCCGTTTAGTCATAATAAATAAAATGGACGCAATGAGATATGCGAAATTAATTAAAACACACAAAAACAAAATGACAAACCCACATCCGTATTACGCAGTAATAGAGTCATATACCATATACGCACATATTATAATCGATAGATATACTATGCGGTAACAGAGCCATACGATCAAGCTAACACCCATTATGGTGTATCAAGTAGACAATAGCCTCTTATCGTTACTATTTCTAATTATGAACCTTAATGCCATAGTAATAAGGGGAAAGTAGGCCGATAATGCCGATAGCCTTCAATGAAACTGGGAACCAAATAAATCGAACCCTATTGTCATGATAATAAGACACAAAGGTTTAAGGCCGTTGTACGCGTTCACGCCTCGCCTTGAGTCACACATTGCCTTACGTAAGTATTTCAAGTGGAAAGATTTTTAATATATGTAAAGTTAGTATAAATATCTTAATGCTATATTACATGAACAGTATTAAACAAGTCCGATTTTGATACTATATTATAAACGAGCTGTATTGATTTCTAGTTAAACTGTGTTTCTCCAATGAACTTTTCAAACTACAAAATATGAATACTTATAAATAATTTGTATGTTATTTAATACTCATATAATACGAAATTACACTTGAGTTTATAATATGAAACGCAAAATGTCAAACAGTGTGACAGTACCAATAAATTTTATTGAACGATATTTTCTTTACTTCCATTCATTAATAGATTCATTCATTCATTATTTCAATATTGGCTCCCAACGATATAAAAATCCCGAAATTAATTCATAAACCTTGGGAGCGATTAGGTCCCGTTCACCCACGTGTTCGGCCAGCCCGGGCGGCTGCGTTAAAATAAATATTAGTAGCGTATTTTGGAACGCAGCTTTCAACTCTAGCAACCCGCTGCGAGTGCAAGGGAGACAACAGCAAACACAGTAAAGAGTGCGAGCGGGACGATACGAGTTTATCCGATCGATAGCCGCAGCCGCAGAGTGCCGCTCGTGTGACGTCACGCGTCCGTCTCGTCATCTTGACTCTGTTCAAGAAATTGTCACTACATTTTTGTGTAAGACCGAACACCATTATCGGTTGTTCGACAGCTACCGTTATTTGGATTTATGTTCGAGTTGCTAATGGAACGTGAATTAAACGCCCCCGTTTATGTAACAGTGAGTAACAATATTTAAGTCGATGTTAATATTAAATGTTACCTAAGATGGAACCTTTTGCGCTGTATCGGACAATTACCTCTACAGAACAAGTTCTGGGATTATCTTGCTGCGTTAAACGCGCATTCCATTTACCCCATTGTTCCCATTGTTGTATAAAAATAATAACCTTAAATAGAACCTTTAAAAACTTGTATAAAATGTTACTGAAGTTATTCCTCACAAAATTCAAATTTCCAATACATAAGTTATAGGGCTTTTGTAAAATACGGAACTGTTATGAAACTTATTGTATTGTACGTAGCTACAGTCTACGGGCATTTGTAGGCCACTACGGCGTAGCGTTAAGCTACGAGGGCTATATGTATGTATTCGGTGTAATATACTGAAAGTTGGTCGTGCAATATAATATTGACGATGTGAAAAATTGGGATAAGGTTATGCGGAATACTTTGTAAAAAGGTAACCGTTTAAAATTGGTAGATATTATATTAAATTATGTTTTGAGGAAGAGTCAATTATTTATCGCAACAAGTGTTTTTGTAAAACAAATACAAATATACATCATAAATGAAAATATATAAAAATGTGTAAGTAATACTGTATACTATTATTTCGATGTTTTCAACTAAGAGTTAATCATAATATTGAGTTTCTCAACTCATGTTCTTGTTCTTACAAAGCCAGTAAAGACAAGAAATTCCAGTATAGTTACTTAATTATTTATTAATACTCTGTTTTTTGTTATTGATTTGACACTGACTGAATACTGATTTGACAAATAATTTAGAATGATTTAATTTTTTTAACTGCTTATTACTTAAGTAAAATTCATGTTCCATATTAATAAATAAAATACGTTTAGTCATAGTGCAAAGCTTTCATTTTACATTATACATTCAAATCAATTTATTCAAGTTTACATTTCTTTGCGATCTTTATTCAATAATGTAAGCAGTTTGTTTTGATTCCGTCGTAATACGAATGAAATGAATATTACTTCTTAATCATTTGTTCTCACGGCATTCAAACATCAAAGAATGAACATGCTAGTTTATTCCCGCAGCTTCATCCGTTTCATTTACGTCTCTCTCGTTAACCCATTATTGTCCCACTGCTGGGCACGGGTTTTCTCTCACAATGAGAGAGTTTAGGTCATAGTTCATCGCGCTGGCCAAATGCGAATCGGTAAATTCATTAACGTCGACCACGGTGAATTTTCCACAAAATTTCAGCGAAATCCAAGTGGTAGTTTTGCTTGAAAGAGTTACAAATAAACTCACAATCTTTTCTATTAGTAGGATAAAGTACCACCAATTCGCACTTGGCCAGCGTGGTGGAGTATGGCCTATAACTCTCTTATTCTGAGAGAAGACCCGTGCCCAGCAGTGGGACAATAATGGATTGACGACGACGAAAATATCATCAATGGTTCATAAGCCTAAAAGAACAGATGGAAATAGGACTCCCGTATAAACTTTTGTCATTAAATCACGCTTAGGTTCGCTTTAACTAGTAAATATTTTGTGGTTGCCAGCTCGCTTTTATATTTATCGACCATCTTAGGCCTCCGTAGTAGCAACGCATTTCTGATTGACTTCAGATAGAACGCATGTTCTGTATGATGTTGTTACGGGTGTACATGGACGGTACATGGACGTGTAATTACGCTACTTTAGTTTTTACTACTGTTTGGATATCGTCCTTAAGATATAATATGGCTTAGTATATATTTATGTCCACCAATTCGCACTTGGCCGTCCACCAATTCGCACTTGGCCAGCGCGGTGGACTATGGCCTAAACTCTCTCATACTGAGAGAAGACCCGTGCCCAGCAGTGGGACAATAATGGGTTGACGACAATATATTTATGGTAGTCACAGGAACTTCAACTTTGAAGTGTGAAGTGCTTCGGGCTAATGGGTCGCCAAGTAATCTTGCACTGGATACAAGAGTTTAAATCGTTATTTTGGGTTGTAATCAGCGACCTTAACCATACCATAAAGTTGTATAAACAACGAGTATATAGTCCATGCTCGTTGTTTATATTGTTATTAATTTATTGTTTAGTTATTAATTTATTTTAGTTATTGTTTATAATCCATATTACGATTTAAAATCTTTAATACAGGCACATATATTCCCGAAATGCATATCACGCTTTTCGGGAATATATGTGCTCAAAGTAACATAATCGAGATATATGATACGGAAATCGACTTACTAAGCGATTATTCGTTTACCAAATTCATTACGGCCTCCCTTAAGTTTATATTACGTAGCTACGGCGGAGATTACGCAGTAGGTTTAATTTTTAAACATGTCCGGCCCGGTTCCCTGTAAAGCCCTTAAAAACGCCAGAGGGCGCTCGCGCGCATTTTAATTGGGCCGTGTAAATATTACACGTTCTAGGTCCTGGAACTAACGAGTGTTCGAGTAAATGTAGTGATTGCTTGTTGAAATTTCATGTGCGTGTGAATTTGATTTGAACAAACTACGCTCGGCGTACCTATTTGACGTATTTGTGATAAACTCGTTTTCTATTTCGGAAGTTTACTTTTTGTCATATTTGAAACAATAATAATAATAATAATAATAATAATTCTTTATTTGCCAGAATAAGGTTACATAAAAGCTGTTATAATTATTTACAGTGTTCTCTTATTCTACCTTGTCGGCATGCAAATTTAGAGTGGTCAATCTATTTTTTACAGCTAAGTACATAACTTCGATAAAATAAGTGCAACATTTAATATTTAGCTAAATTACAATTTTCATAATCAAATATAAGAATTCGTCATAATTAAGATTTCATCGATAATACATAATAAATTTTTAATGCTATAAAATTGTCCTTACAATATATCATTCCTTAAAATCTAAGTACTCATTTTTTCCCTAACAGATCATTTACAGAGTAGATTATTCTTGTTATGAGCCATTTTTTCAGTTCTTTCCTAAATTTATTAATGTGTAATTTTTTTATGTCTGCTGGTAATGCATTATAAACTTTAATGCACATTGCGTAACAATTTCTGGCATAGAGAGCAGATTTTGGTATTTTATTATATACTAGCAGACCCGGCCACGCGTTGCTGTGGTTAAAGAAATGTTACATAAACAAATTTTAAATTGTATTAATTCGTATTTGTAAGAAATTAATATACTACAAAGTTATTAGTAGGCAACATGTACCATATAAACTTATAAATAAGGTAAGAAGGGCAGATGGTATTAAATTTTCAACAATGACATTTATAATTTCTTATTAGAAAAAATTACATTCAATATATTTCAGCACTTCTCGGTGTACAATATTTTTAGTTCATCTGTCTTTATTTATTTAAATTAAAGTGTCGAACAATGAAACACTATTAATTAAAAAGCAGGAATAGTTTTATTGTTCACAATAGTAACTTAAATTATTGTTCACTATACTATACTTCAGTCCAAGTAACACGTAGCCGTCTATGATAACTCCAAAAATTGAAAAACAAAGAATATTGAGATTTAACTGTATTGCGATCACCACAACATAAAAACCACGTTAGTTTGTCTTTCCTACAATATGTACATCGACAAACAAAAACAAAATAGGTTAGGTAGCGCCACCTAACGGTCACATCAGTACGAATTTTAATGTAATTTGCGTTCAAAAATACTTCATCAAAATAAATGTTTTCTATAAATAAAGAAAAATTGTTTGCAGTAAACTATAAATAAAAAATAACTTTATGTAATATTGAGTCAACTGTTCGATTGATATAATTTTACACTTTGTTTTTAGGGAAATGTTTGTCAGGTGAACGCATCAATATTATTTTAGTCTTAATACATACATTGTTGCCAGTAATAAATTAAAATTGTATGGGTAGGTTTATTAATAAAATATTTTTCCTTTATCTCTTAAATTGCTTTTAAAATTATTTGTCAATTTTAGTTTATGGAAATACGAAATTAAAATAAAAAAAAAACTGACTAAGTAAAACGGTATTGATTTATCGATACATTCGGTTCATGTAGATGTAATGTAAACAGCGCCATCTAATATCTCAGACATATTACTATTTCGATTTGGCGGTAAGGTGGCGTATCATCGCAGAATATACTGAGATACCTTTGTATTACTTTAGTAACTTATAAGGATATATTTATATCTGGTTATAATATTAAATTGTCGCTTATATGGAACGTTTGCTCATATGAAATTTTAATAAAGCGCCATTAATACATTCGGTTCATGAAGATGACTGTATCGTAAAGAGCGCCATCTAATATCTCATATACGTATCAACGCAGAATATACTGAGATGGCTATGTAATAGGTATTTTAGTAACCTTTGATCACCAACATTACTGATCGAAGTTAGTAATAACTTATACTTATCTTTGGTCATAATATTAAATTGTAGGTTATGTGAAACGGTTGTAATTTTAACAAAGCGCCATTACTTACTTAATCAAGTTAGCAGATAACTTTACACCGCCATCTGTTATTAGGATTATATAAAGCTAACACCTGAAGCTAAAAAAATATTTGCAATTAAACCTATGAATTAAGATATAAACTATCCTATCTTTCAAGTTGGATCAAAATGCACACGTTGTGTAAATTTGATTATAATCGGTTCAGAGGTTTAAGAGTCCATTACGGACAAATAAAGTGACACGTAATTTATATATATTAAGATTAGCCTACTTGCAAGTCTTGTTGATTTTGTGTTATAAATGTCACCAGCAGTTTTAAAGAGATCGGGATTAGCTTTAACAAATTTACCTATTTCAAAAATGTACATGCCCGGTAAAGTAAGAATTTCGTATTTTTTAAAAAGTGGCTTGCAAGATTCATGCGGCGCAAGGCGGCAAATAGCACGTAGGCATTTTTTTTGTATAATAAATACTCTATTTATGTCTACTGAGTTCCCCCATATTAGTAAGCCGTAATTTAATAATAGATAGTGTAAATTAACCATATCTATGTATGTACCTATGTTTTCTTTTTCTAATATATAGTAAAGTGGACAGAGGTTATAGGCAGTTTTTCTACATCTTATACGTGACTAGCAGTTCCCGCGGTTTCACTCGCGTTTATAATATATATATAGCCTAAAGCCTTTCTCGATAAATGGTCTATTAAACATAAGAAGAACTTTTCAATTCGAACCAGTAGTTCCTGAGATTAGCGCGTTCAAACAAACAAACAAACAAACAAACAAACAAACAAACAAACAAACAAACAAACAAATAAACTCTTCAGCTTTATAATATTAGCATAGATTTGTGTATTATGTAATATATGTATGTTATAATATTATATGTACATTTTGTAAATATTGTTCTATATTATGAGATAAATAATGTAACAGAGTAAAGGTTTTTATAAAATTAAAATGATAAATTACTATTTTTAGATCAGTATCATATATAATTTAACTTTTTTTCGTAAGATTGTTTAATAACAACGAACTCGACTGAATCCGAAATTTCAAAATAGACTGAGTTATATGTATTAGTAATAAAAAACTCATTAGTACTACGTCCTACCATATGAAATAGTATAATAACTTTTATTTAAGTAAACGGAAAACAAATTGAAATATTTATATTGATATTGCGAACAGTTTAATTAACAAAAACGACAGATGAAATTTCGCTATGGCACACAGATTCGTGTAGCAGTTGGTAGAACCAGTGTAGTTCGACCGGGGAAGTACCACCGCCACACCTATTTCTAGAGTGAAGATTTTTTTTTGCGTTTCGTTGACGGCACAATTTTATATGAGGTAACCATCATAGTCCTCGGGAGTAACAATACATCTGTGATTGACTTCAGATAGAACCCATGTTCTATTTGAGGTTGCTTGCAGATGTCCATGGGCGATAGTGACCACTTACCATCAGGTGGACTGCATGTTCGTTTGCTACTTCAATCAGATAAAAAAAGATTGTTTATAACCTGGATTAAAACATATACTCATTATCAACAAAAACGTGATTAAAGCGGGCGGAGCCGCAGGAATAGCCTGCTTCAATATAATTTAACTACAATGGTAATGTTTCTCCGATCATGAGTGAACAACGTCGCAAAGACAGTTGACGTACAGTGCAATAAAACACGTCGTAAAATTGTTGTAGTGGCACTAAAGATCTTCGGTAGAAACGGCATAGGTGCTCGTACTTTGTGCACGTAAACTAAGTAGGTTAAAATGGGGACTCTTCCTGTCTGGTTTACGATAATACTGACATCGTACGTATTTCAAAACCATAGGTTTTAAATGCTGCAACGTTTTAGGTATAAATGAGATAGAAATGGTGAACTTAAAATAAATAATGATTCAAAGTCTTAATAGAATTTTATTTCAACATCAATTTCATGCACCACATTCTTCAGGTGTTTTGATTTAGCACCTCAAAGATGGTGGGATGGAGAAACTCTAGCTCCATCAAAAAGAGATCCGCCGGGATCGCGGGCGAATGCTACTGGCGTACCCCCAGTCCTAGCAAAGGGCGTACAGAGGAACAAAGGAGAGCGGTTTTAACCAGCAGGAGTCCGGAAAATCGTCTCAGTTGCCCCCGCACAGAGTAGAACCCATGCAGGGTACCTCTCTGCGCGGGAAGTAAAAAACTGTAGATAAAGTAAATCAACAAAGAAAACAAGATTTATTCATTTCCCTGGGAAGCTAAATGGATGACGAAAACCCGTTTCTATAAAAATCCATCCATTGCATGTGTCATTTATATAACATTAAGAGACCAATGCATCATCAACTTGGCCAGTTTATCTTTTTTACGAAAAGTAGGTCGAACAAACTTTTTATAACTCGATAAACCATTTCATTGGAAATGTGCAACTCTTATGAGTGCGACTGAGTTTTAATAAAGTTAAAAAGAAACTTAAAGCGTAGTAAAAATGGTTATTATTTATAGCTGTTGATGATAAGGATGTTGATGAGGGTTAGATTTAGAATGTACCTGCTACTCTGTTTCTTTTGGCTAAGGATTGAGTGTTTCTGCACTAGCAATCAAGTGTGCAATTAATGTTTCTACAACATAAAAATCGCGTAATGAACACAAAATAGAATTAAACTTTATCCTAATATTGTTCACAGATACATTTGTAGTCCGGTCAAATTAGGCTGAAAGTTCCCCATTATTCCCTTGTATGGTAAAAAATAAATTCAAGGTCAAATGTAAAAATGTAAGGTTTTCGCAATTTTCAACTGAATTGTAAGTTTTATCATAAAAATACATCAGACGTTTTTTTCCTACGAGCGTCGGACATATAGCGAATTTCGTAGATATACTTTCAAAAAATTGTAACAGTTGTAATCGTCATAAAATGCACACGTTTGTACCTCATATTTTCAATTGAAGTAAATATTTCCTGCACTGCCAGAGCCGTACCTTCATCTTCATCGCTATTTTCAATGTAAGTTAATATTTCCCCCCTTGCCAGATTCGTAGCTTCATCTTTAGGACGACCGATTGTGGCACGAGTGGTAAGTCTCAAGAAAAAAACAAGGCAATCATGATGATACTTAGCTTCACAAACAACTAAATTATGTTCAAATTCAACTCGAGCAAGAACAGCTAGTGCTGTGCATCGTCACGTGTGCGAACTATTTTTAAGAATTGAATCTACAAATTGAAGCGTATTTAATTGGCTAATTCGATGGCGAAATTTTAAAGATTTTTTCATACTCTTCATTCAACTCTTGGCTACAAAACAAGCATTATTCTTTAAAACAAAAAGCTGATTAAATGACACGTGATCTACTACGAGGAGAACTTGATGTGGATGTATTGGCTTCTCGTCCTTCACGTTTATCTCTTTTTGGGTGCAGCAATAGAAGACTTTCGAATAATAATTTAACGACACAGTCCACGTATTATCACAGATTTCTGATTTTTGAGATATTTTATTCAATACTACACTTATAAATCAAGGGACTGGGTTTAATTTTACCTGATATTCTTACATTTATAGCTAATGTATATTTTATATTGTAAGTGCATGTTACAATGACCGACAGAAACATATTTTAACCTATAATATATGTGGCGTATAGATATGTATATATGTGGCATACTCATACATGCTATGATGATTACAACTGTTACAACTTTTTGAACTACATCTTCGAAACGGTAGCTCGTAAGAAAAAAGTAATAATATATTTTTATAGATAATTTTTGATCTACAATTTTAGTCTAATTTATTCATAATCATAGCTTTTCAGCTGTGTTCCTATTATCAATAAAGGTTTCTTTTTTCATTCAATATGTACGAGTATAGGTTTGTTTATCGTGATACATTTATTATCATCTTTCAAACATTCAAGACGATAATAAATTCACCTAAATTAAAGGATTTGAAAAAAGTTAATGTTTCTGTATACTTGTACATACAAGATTTCAATATTTATGAAATTGAATTGTTTAACATAGTTTCTCTACGTGCACCTTGTTTACAAAAACGCTTATCAATAAACGCGGTGTACGCACACGCAATCGCATGACGGAAGGTTACTTCGGTTTTCAGCCGAAAGGGCTTTTATATACACCGGCAGTTAACGAATTGATTGGGTAATTGAATGATGTGGTTGTTTTTTGTTTTAAGGAATTGTCTTAGAAAGACTTGTTGATATGAATAATCACGAGATTACAACTTGTTAGCGAAATGTATTTTTATTTTAAGAAATTAAAAGGCATTTCTGAATTAATATAAATACAAGGAACAAACACAATCTCTCTGCACATGTTATTCGTTTTCACAAAATTAATACAGGCAGTTCTCGACTTACGTCGTTTCAATTTACGTCGTTTCGAGTTACGTCGAACCATATTTTGACACTCTTCCTCAAACATACCTCAGTGTTTCGATTTACGGCATATGAGAATTCATTTGTTGCGAGGTGGACGTCTGCAGGAAGGCCTAGCGCGACAGCGTCGAACAGGGAGTACCTACCCGTATATAGAAATACATAGTATCTTCTATTGGTAATACAGATAGGAACGGACTTTAAAAAACTTTCTGCAGCGTTTGCAAGCTTGGACAATGCTATGCTAATTTTATGATGAAAATGAAACTTTAAATAAATACAATGTAGTGTACGGCCTACCAGTGTTACCTGTATGATAACAAGAAGCAAAGCAATCTAGAATTGATAGTTTCTTTATGCCGAGAGTTTAATTTATTATTTCTGTTATACATTTTGGCTTACTATAGATAAGAATATACGTAATACGTATGTATAACAAAATTAACTACCAATTTCATAATTATTTTAAAAACTTACTTTCAATAATAAAGCATATATTTTGTTATAATTAAGTTTTTATTTTATTTTGTCATTGAGGAACGTAGCCCTTGACTTTTACATGTAAATATATCGAAAAATATGTCTCGACTTACGTCGTTTCGATTTACATCGCGTGTTTCGAGATCCTAACGAGAACGTAATCCTTTTTTGGGTCAATGTATACGCTTTTATAATAAACTTCCAATTGAAATCAGAAATTTGTCACTTAATAAGTTTAAAT
This sequence comes from Spicauda simplicius, assembly GCA_949699795.1. NCBI lineage: Eukaryota > Metazoa > Arthropoda > Insecta > Lepidoptera > Hesperiidae > Spicauda > Spicauda simplicius. The sequence goes on along the minus strand of OX453060.1, from coordinate 17,724,726 downwards.
AATTTATTAAGATCAAGCGTAGTCGTAAAGCATATTATAAAATTTCTGATCATATAGAAGACAAAACAGCTTGGGACTAAACAATACGTTTCCGTAATTAGTTTAATGCATTAATTGTATGTCAAAGTATCCTGCCAAAAAAGGCTTCTTGTTCAGCCATAAGGCAAACTAACTTTTGTTACCAAAGTGAAAACAAGATGGCAAAAAATATATATGTAACTGACAATTTGTAAATACCTATGTATATCTATGCAAAAATAAAGACATTTCATTTCATTAATGTCTTTATTTTTGCATAGGTATATTATTCAATAGATATCCTGTCTTATGTAATAGGATCTATGAATTCATATCGTTTTAATATATAAATATAAACAGTCTTGTTATTTCAAATTCAAATTGCAATATGTGTGATTGCATGAAAAACACTGCTACAGTACAGGAAAATTATCTAACTGAAGTTGTTTTAGTCTGATTACTTAAACTTCTACGAACTATTTTTTATAATTATATATAAAATTTAAATTTAATCCTCTATTCGCAAAAGCTCATGAGCAGTATCTTTATAATAGAGAAGTAGCAAACGAGGATGTCGTCTACAGATGTGTTGCTATGTATAAAGACATAGTTAAACTCCCGATATGTATATTTCCCTAACCACAACCTTTAAACTAGAACACAGTAGAACATAATCCTGGCAATTAGGAAAATATAGCTGTAGCCAATACCTATGAAGTGGAACCCTTTTATATTCTACGACAATACTACGTTTTACATTATCATATTACAAATATAATGCAATAAACACATTTATGGAAATTGAGTTAAAATTTTGAAATAACTGCAGCATACAAGAGAAAGCACATAAAAATGGAAATATAGGTATATCCACAGCGTTCACTGTAGTGGTCCTGCCGTGGAGCCTATATTAAATCTAGTATCTCGTACAGGCCTTTGTCCAGTTGACGTTGGCGTCGCTTGCACTCAATAACATGTTATTTTTGTACAAAATTATTATAAATAGCTTCAGAGTTACTTTACGAACTTTACTTGCCAGACGAGATGTGTTTAGTCAAAATATAAAAAGCAAAATACTGGAGCTAACCTTTATTGACCTAAAACACAAGACAATAAATATGATGATGATAGTGATGATAAATAACAAATAATATTTTGATAAAATGAAAAGTAAATAAAAATCTAAACTACTTGACTTTCTTGATGGACATTTTTGGTTGAAAATTAATTCCGATCCGATGGTAGCATAAGAAAGATTATTGTAACTGACAATTTGTAAGCGTCCATTTTGGAATATGTGAAAAATTGCGCAATTTTGACTACATATTTTGTTATATTCCAAAAGTTGAAAAATAATTCGAAGAAGTGATTATTTATTGAAGATTCTTTACTACTATCAGGAAATTATAATGTTTTTATTTTAAGTAAGGTACATAAAGTATTTTTTGAAGATAAATACATACTTTTAAGGATTTTTATTAAAAATAAGTAGTTCACTACTAAGCATTTTTTCCATTAATCGCCAATTTAGAATATCAGTGTATCCTTTTCTATAAGTGTCAAAACGTAAAGTGACAAAAAAAAGAATTTGTACTTTGCTTCGAAAGTTTTGTTTCTACGACTCATGTCTACCTTTGCTATACTACACAATTTAGACGGTGTTGTTAAAATTTATTCAATAATCTACTACTTTCATAGCTGTCAATGAGTCTTATGTAATGATTAACATACATACTTTTTTGTATTACTTGTGATCAAACTAAAGTCCTACTATCCAATTAAAACGCAACCAAATAACGACACTTCTACATAAACGCAAGAACTATGTAAAACATCACTACGACACAGTAAAAGTGCTTCGTACAAGAAAACTTAAAATGTAGAACGAACCGGGTACATTGACTGTAATGTAAATGTGACACGCTTCCTCGGACCGGACGCATCACATCACATTTTATGTGCCTCGACAATTTTACGACGTGTTTATTTCATGGCATGTCGACTACTTTTGCGTATAAAATACTTGTAAATACTCGTGCCTTTCCAAACGTTGTTTTGTTCTTCGTTCCAATCTAGACGCTACTATTCCAATACTACGTACATGTTGAGTGCATTTTTTTCAGTTCAATTGGAGTATATTTTTAACCTGTAATATTTAACTCATTTCTTTCTTTTAATAATAATACATTAACACGAGTACATTACGCGTTTTACATGTATTTATCCCTGTTTATATATTGAACAAAATATATATAACATTCAGTTACCTCAATCTGCCCAGGTTAACCAGGGCCATCTTAGACTAAGCTGGGGCTCTTGGGCACACAAGAATTCGGAGCCCTTTTGAAATGTAAAGAAAGCACATCATCCAGGGATTCCCCTAACCATAGACAAAGTCGACATTTAATTATGGCGGCATGACTTTGACATCGGAGTAGTTTGCATGGATGATCGCTACATGGCGTGCTTAGTAAATTAGATAGTATGCGTTCAGAAATATTATTATATTTTGTAAACTTTAAAATTACCGAATAATAAACCAAATAAGTAACTTGAAAATAGACGTTAAGATTATAACCTTAAATGGTAAGTTATAATTGTGATCGAATCATTCATATTATTCCTATAATTTTATTAAATTGAATAAATCTGAAAATGATCAATGTTCGTGTAACGAGAAAAGTGTAATTTGCCAGGCCAAAATATTTTGATATTAAATGTGAGAAAAATTGTCGTACCTTGAGGGCCCTCTGAGGATGAGGGCCCTGGGCACTGGCGCCTAGTGCCCTTGTGGTAAAGACTGCCTTGAGGTTAACAAAAGGTTAATGTTTAGAAGGCAATCATAATTGATGAGGAACTCTGTTTCTTGCAACAGTAATAAACCTGACAGATTTTAGATAATAATAATAAGGTATACATTATACAACCTTGCTATATTTTTGCTTATATCGTATATAAAGTAGTAAATAGTACCAAACATAAAGTAGTGATATATTTAATAGTAAATAACAGTGTTTCTCAGTAAGATAGCAAAAATCGTCAAGTCCAGCTGATGATGTTCGCTCTCGCTTGTAGATATTTATAATGAACTTCGTACAAAAAGAGCGTAGAGTACAGTGCACATGACGTAAGATGTGTTGCCACTGTTTTGACGCCTCATATGTAGGCCACTCCTAAGCACATCCTTTCACCGAATCACACCTCCCGAATCAAACTACATTTACCACTTTTCTAACTATAACAGAACTCTTTATACTATAAATTATCTACCTCCACTAATTGGGAAGGTATTTTACCAAAGACAATAAGCTACGCAATTTCAATCATATGCGTAAGTTATTTTTAAAAAGCTTACATGAATTACTCATGAACAATTAATTATTCATGAACAATTGCCTCGTGGTTTTGTTCGATCAGCGTAAACACAGGGCCGATGCATATTATCAGATCGTAGTCTGTCGGCCGACACAGAGGATTAGAGTTCAATAACTCGCTGATCTAAACTTCGATGAAGATTTGACCCAATTTGAGTTGAACCTGATGTGTAAGCTCTCATCATGATAATGTTGACGTTCAATTTTGTTAAGTAAGCTTGTTTGTGTTATTGTAGTTGGTTGTTACGAGTACAGACTGTTTATAATAACATTAATTTCACCTGAGTATTTCGCTTGTTATGAATCTCTTCACTTGAATTTGAGCAAAGTGTGATCTAGTTAATCAATCTCAATAAAGTGGTCAAACCTCAAATGGTACTAAACATTAAGAAGGTACTTTAGTGTACCGGCAACTACATCGTTCTATCGAAACGCAAAAAATGCTTTACACAAGAAATAGGTGTGGCGGTGGTACTTCCCCGGTCAGATATACTGGTTCTACCACCTCCAAAATATTCAAAAACACTCGGAAATATAACCTCATAGATCTGGAGAGCATAGTAAATAGGCAATGTAATTATGTTATAGTCTTACGAGACTAAAATATTGCATGCCATATTTCCAGGTAATTTGTAGAAAATATTTTTAAGCTGCATCTAAATATTTCGTTGTACGAAAAACATTTTTATATTCCTACTAAAGGAGATTGCAACTTAGATAAAAGATATGGCGCTAGAGCACAGTATAATTAGTGAGAGAGATTTGCTTCTTATATTTCTAATAGCTACAATAATGTTGTGAACTTAACTGCTAATGTTATTATTTTTAGTTTTTTGCTTTTATTTTCTTAATACATACAATTACCATAAGTAATCAACTAAAAGTACCATTTATAAATATGTATATTTTTACTATTACAAACGGTGGACTTTATGCACACGTATGTAGTAAATATGTATGTATGTGCAGCTTCTCCAAAGCAACACACCTCCCAGAGCAAAGGTAAAACGTTGATATTCAAAAAGTTTAATACGAATCATTTTCCAATTAATTAGATTTAAATAGTAACTGAAATCATACTAAGTCAATCTAGCATCTACAAGTTGCTCTAAATATGGACTTTAAGATAGATTTTCACTAATTGTCTAAAAATGTAATGACCACTAAAATTCCTAAACATTTTTTTATGAATTTACTCATTAAAATTACGCCAAAACAACTATAAATTTAAAATAGAAGAAAATTAATGCATAGTTTTATAACAAAGCTGATACGTAATGTATTATTGTCACCATTCAATCAAATTAGGACACAACCGTAGGATCACTACGGCGCCCAAACATTGCTTCGCTTCTAAAGACAAAAGAGGGATACTTTACATGAAACGCGAATGTGATTTAGGGTTAAGTACCGATTACAAAAAAACTGCATATATTAGTCTGACAGATCCGTATCAAGAGGGAGTGCCTCTACACGCCATCGAGTACGTATATACTGACCGTACTTATCATACCTTGTTATAATTCAATTTGCTAATAGGACATCGAGGGTGGGCGCGGTTTGCACTGACAACATCTTAATTGTTTCTGAGTAATTAACCGCCAACGATCCATTTGATATTTTGCATGTATTCATGAACAGGTCAACTTGGATGTTACACGCTTAATTATATCCCTTTTTGCAGTTTTGTGATGTTACTGTTTACCAGTGCTTTGTAACCAATACAAAGAAGCTTAAGGCACATATAGAGAACTTATTTGTCTATTTATTTCTTTCTACTTATAAAATACTAGTTTGTTGATTATGAATGATCCGCGATTACGTCTGCACGACATTTAAAGTCGGGAATATAAAGAAGCAAGAACACCTTTCGTTATTCCACGGCTATGTCTATATGGAAACTATAAGGATTTAAGGAGGAGCTGAGTTCTATGATACACGTGTGCATTGTTGAGGCGATAAACACTTATGAACATATTTAGAAGAAAGCAAAAAAAAATGGAATAACATAAAATATTTTTTTTATATACTGGCCATGTAAAGCAGCATTATGTAATATAAATAAAATAATATTAAAAAAAATTAATACAAGCTTTTATTTAAATGCACTGAAAAGAAAAAAAAACATACTTTGTAGTAGTCAAACGCATCATTTATATTGCACTGTACAATTTCCTATCATATAAAAGCTTGTCGCGAGATTGTCCGCATTAGATTTCCTCATATCTAGATCTGTGGTTTCCTGAACGATTCTCGCACACATTCTCGCGCATACTTACTTACATACCTACCCACAATCATCGTAAATTAAATAAAAGTTAATCTGGAATGTATTCGGTTTGTACTGTACAAAATTTTGAGAGCATTTGTTGTTTTTAACAAATTTAACATTTTAATTTTGGATTTTTTGTAAAAAAAACTGACTTTATTGGGTAAAGACAACTTCATTTAAAAATTCAGTGTAATGCCGGATTTGAGTCTAGCCCAAGTATCTAAAGCTGTCATTTCGATTGAAAATGGTTACACTGATGACTTGTATATAAAACAAATATCTCATAGTTCACGAATACAAGCAATAAACTCCCATTTATTCAATTTCGGAATCTATTTACAATTGTAGGTGTTTCGTCTACGTATATTATTCCAGTGACCATTTACATATTTGAAAGCGAGACGCTGTTATCGCTTTGTTAGCGTTCATTAGGTCTTCATTGTTCCCTGCATAAATTTCAACAATTATGTTTAAAATTGCATAAAATAGCAGTTTAAATAACTTTATGTGCCACTTGGCCTTGGCGGAGACTTCGCATGTCTTCCCATGCTCTTCGAGGTTACAATAGAACTGCAACCTTCGCTGACGTAGAGTGTGGTACTCGAGACTCAATAATTGGATATTACCCAAAAATCTATAGACTCTGGCTTGACCGTTGAACTGAAGCGAAAATTGATTTTTATTTCCACATCCACATCAACCCATTATTGGCCCACTGCTGGGCACGGGTCTTCTCCCAGAATGAGAGAGTTTAGGCCATAGTCCACCGCGCTGGCCAAGTGCGAATTGGTGGACTTTTATTTACAACAATAAATGTTATGTTTAGAATTATCGATATTTTTGTAACATGATGTTATATAGTATTGAACATTGATGAGAAAAACACGAATAAAGCCATATTAAACATCAGTGATAATAAATTATATTCTAAACAATACATGATAGCGTAATACATAATTATATTTGTGTTTGATGCACAATGTTATTCCGAATATGCCCGCAGTTAGTATTGTGGCGCCCTCTACTCCGAAAGTACATATAAAAAGACTACTGGTGTCAATGAGCTATATTCTTGTTAAAGTTTTGTTCATGTTCAAAACGCATACTGCATATTAACTTCCTGCTTTTGTTTTTGGTGTCTGCCCTACAAAATATGCAATGTTACTGGATCTAAAAAACCATAAACCTAAGTTGAAGAAGAAGTTTGAATTATTAGGAAGTAATGTTATAATTAATATTACAATTCAGTATAATGGGAAAGACCACAAAACAACGTGCCTTAGTCGAGAACAAATTACCAACAGGTCGCTTTAATTTACGTAGCCAATAAAAGCTTGCATAATTGTTCAATTAGGCTCAATCATAATTTTGAGTAAATAAAATATGGTAACGAATCAGTACGTTTTTACCTTTTTTTTTTGTTTTCGAGGGGGAAACCTTCAAAAGGTACCCGACGCCGTGGGAGCGACGCAGGGTTATGTGGGATTTTTACCGCACTAAAACCCCCCCGGTGGCCGTCCTCGGCGCTAAAAAGAGGACTCCGGGAACTCGGTCCGACCACAACCGGAATCCTCTGAGCGCGTTGCCCCATCGGGCTCCTCTCAGATGGGCGGCTGGGCCCACCGCTCCGTCTAGTCTTTACGACGGTATGCGACCACACATACCGCCGTCCTTCCCGGGATCGCCTGACCGGACGGTTCGAGCTCCCACTCTAGCCGCCTGCAACCCCGGAAGCCCCTTTTAGTCGCCTCTTACGACAGGCAGGGGATGCCGTAGCCTTATTCTGATTCCGGAACTACAGGGACGAGAAGGTTTTTACCTAAGAAAATAATATCGTATTACTTGGAGTATACTTCACGTGATGCTTATTTTTGTCATCAGAGCGGAATATTGGTAAAGAAAATAACTATTAGCTATAGCCATATTTTAATCGATAATTAAAGTTAAGTTAATATCGGCCTAATCAGAGTATTTTGATCCCGAGATAAATGTCTAAAATTAAAGCTTAGCATATTTTTGCTACTTTATTATATGAGAAGCAACTTCCTGGTAGTTTGTATTTGTCACGATTAGAGATACTAGTCACCCGTCGCAACGGTCGAAATTCGACCGTAATTCAACTCAAAAACTAAACCCAATATTGTCCAAAGCATTTCCTAAATTAAATTTTTATTAATTTTTAAGTTATTTTAATACACCCGAAAGGTAAAAGAGGTTTTAGTGACAAAGGTGCAATTAAAATCAATAAGGGTTATTTTTACAAAGACATGTGAACAATTTTGACGTTCTGTGATTTCATATGTTGAATGTTTAATTTCTTTTATTATTTATATGTTTGTGGCAAATGTACGGTAGTGTGTGTAATGTGTTTTTAGTTGATTTTATGTATGTTATTTGCATTATTTGAATAAATATTAACATTCTTCTCTAAGTCCACTATAACCGGGCAAATTTTCATACTAATCCGTCCGCGGTATATACTTAAAAATGCACGACAAGTTTTTGCTTCACGTATTATTATACAGATAACAGAGGGACGGATAGGTAGACAGTCTAGTCCAAATCGGGACCTATGGTCACATTAAGTATACAATTTTTTTGCGATATGGAAAAGAAAAGAGGACATGAAGTAAAAGATCTAAAATCACGAAATAGCCGCTTGGCGCTGCAAGTGTCTACGTTGAGCGAATTTCAGCGTGTTTCGCTACAATTCACAGCGAAATTTTATGGCCTTATGACATCGGACTTATTCATTTCCATGAAAATGATATTTAGCAAAAATTTTGTACCCTCGGGGTATTGTAAAATAAAAGTAGATTATGTTAGATTTTGTGATTTTAACGGATTTTTACTAAAAAAACATCACGTTCAAGCGAATTTATATATACATTTAACAGGAGTTATTTTAACATTCACATACATTACAGAGCATTTAGTGTTTAAACATAGTAAAAATTCAGGAAATGAATAGAACCTAAACTTAGAAAATTCAAAGAAATTCATGATCACACGTACAGATAAAATACATATAAAGCAAGTGTATAACTATTTTTTTTTACAAATGAACAACTACATCCGGACCTGCACATAACCACAGTCAAACAGGAAATATTCTTAAATACAAACACATAAGGAAAGAATTAAACATCATACAAATAGCTTGGCGAATATCTTAGTGGAAGATAACACTACATCTCGCACATTGAAACGGAGGATGCCGCCAGACACACTTAAGTTATAAAAGTGAAGTGAAGTAGGATGTGCCACAGGTCGCATACCGAGCATTTCAAAATCAAATCCAACCAACTCACTGATAAATGTCCCTGTGATGACAAAAAAAAACTACATTTTTAAGTTAGTTAATGACGTTTTTCCGTATTAATCCCAAAAAGCCCATTCTTTTTGATGTACACCGCAACATAAATGCACTATTTCTTTCACACTTTTGATTGGACTGTCGTGAGTTCGTGACCGTTCGAACCAACTCAGTGGATGGCAAGATCTATCAGAACCTGGCTGCGTCGTTTTGGTAATTGTCATCATTTTGTGGTCAAAACGAATATCGTTATTACATAAAGCCCAAACATACGTCACTTTGTCGCATGTTTGGGCTTCACGTAACTTTTGCCAATGTTCAACGTCCTGTAAAATATCAATCGTATAAAAAACAATACTTGTTAAAAAAACCAACTCAGTTCGTCTACCGTAAAAAGTTGTGAGATCCATGTAATACCAAGTCCGTTATTAATTTATTCAGTCCCTACTTAAGGGACCTTCTGTCTTAGGTTGTTACGTAATTAACCTAACAGCATTCTAGTGACCATATAAATATTAAATCTTTAACATTTTAAATAAAAAGATTGAAGTAGCAAACGAGCATGCAGTTCACCTGATGGTAAGTGGTCACTGCCACCCATTCACAGGTATAAGCAACTACGTATAAAACAAGGGTTCAATATGAAGTCAATCACAGATGCGTCGCTGCTCCGGAGGACTATGGTACTCCGATGATGGTCACCTCATGTGAAAGTGTGCCGGCAACCATAAACTTACATCTAAACGCAAAAACTGCTTCCCCAGGCGGACTACGCTGGTTTTACCACCTATAGAATATGATTGGGCTTCTAAGGTTAAATAAAGGAAACATAGACTCCTATAGAAAACAGATTTTAGGAAGCTTGGTACTAACCAGGATATTGGTACTACACCTACACATGAACGTTCAGTACATTCTACATATTTAAACAAACATGTCACGAAGTAGGTCGCACGCTTAAGTCGCAACTCGAATTTGTATCAAAGCCTCCGTAAATTGCTTATGTAGAGACGATCTAATTTGAATGCGAATTGTATTAAACGTCTATCTTAGGAGAGAAACTTGAAGGAAATCTCATCAACAGTTGTTATAACTGGTTGCTAATCATTACCTCGAGTTACATACTGCACTTGAAAATAATTTAAGTAGCCCAAAACTGATTCGAGGCTATTTCCAACTTGTTTTCCAGAGCCGTCTATGGTTAAAACTTGCAAGAATTTAGTTATAGAAATCGCTTAGGGAATGGCCTGAGAAGTTAATGGCATGTATTTGTATAAACTACATGCCATTAACTTCTCAGGCCATTCTTAATAAAGCTCTAACTTACTTTTTCTCTTCTTTAAATATAATCTCCTACTGTAATCCGTCTTTTTATCGTATGCTCTCCTTCTCCTATTGCTTCATTGCTATCGTTAAATTAAATTATTCCTTAACTCTGTTTCATCTTTTGCCTAAAACTTACTTATTGCACCTAACCTATTCTTCTATTTACCACTTACTCTAACTCCATACCTTTAGGTTGTCTGGAAGAAATCGCTGTTTAGCGATAAGACCGAAGATGTTTTTATTTTGTATGTTTTTTTTTTGTTATCTATACTTTCTGGGTACAATAAAGAGTATTATTATTATTATTAAACTTATTTGACATAAACCCGATAGTAACTCAGGAGAGTTAGAGAAAGAGAACCGCCTGCTCAATAATTGTGTTGTTTTGGGGCAAAAGCTATTTTTTGTTATGAAAGCAGCAAAATACCATTTAACTGACCTTAGATAAAGAGTCACTTCTATCAACCAATCTATACATCTTTACCAAATATAGCTAGTAGTTGCTCTACTTAAATATAAGGCTTTTATCTATAAGGAATATAAATTAAAATTTTATACATTAAATGAAATGTCTTTATTTTGTATAGGCCTGCGGGGGCACTTACAAATTGTCAGTTACATTTTTTTTCATATACTACCACCGGATCGGAATACGACCTCAACTGAGAAGATCCGGCAAGAAACTCAGCGGGTTTGTCTTTTTTTCTTATTTATATTCATTTTTTTAATATTATTACAATTATGTTTTTTTTACATGGTAATGAAAGTTAGCTCCAGTGTCTTGCCTTACAGTTCAGTAAAAGAGAGCCCTGTTTGGCAAGATACGCTACACTTTGACATTTATTAAATATACTATAGTAATGCATATTATTGCTCAGTCCCAAGTCCCAGTCCCAAGACTGTAGAATCTGTATAGTTCGAACCGGTAGATTTGACTTTTACGCTTGTTTTAACTAAAATGTTCTTGCGTTTCTTGTAAAAGGTCATAAGAAGCAATAATAGACAAACATAATAAGAAATATCTACCTATAGTCCTATATACAAGCAACTTAGATACAAACGTAGACTCTATTATTGATATGACACATAAAGTTCACTGTGAAATAACTCCCATTTAACATGTATTCCTGATTATCTGCATAAATTCTCCAATATCCTTAATCCATGTAAACAGATTATGCAATCGAGCGCCCCCATATTGGATTGCAGATGTGTTTACAAGTATCTGAACTGGATTAATGGCTCGGGAATGATTGCATGTGCCGGCTCAGGGATGAAAATGCAAGCGGCCGTCTGCCGTAGTAAAATTAAACAACCTTGTTATTGTTTGTGATTTATTTCATATCTATTTATAGCTTTATATTAATTTGTTCACGTTAACTCAATTCTATGAGTCGTTTCAAATATTTTATAGATAGTGTTAAGGTAAACTGTATCTGGTTCTAAATATTTACGTCACAATATGGGTTTTTAAAGCAGATAAGATCTAATAAAACCCATTCATAAATGAGTTTAATTTAAGACAAGAAGTACGTAAATCAAATACGTTGTAACATATAATTATTTAACTTAACATAACGGTCACATGTTACATGTTGATTCAATAATTTCCAGAAACTATTTTTGTATCGTAACAAAAATAGTTTCTGGAAATGATTGAATCCGTGACCGGGATGACATGTAATGGATTAAAAACTTCTACTTATGATTTTGATGATCTAACTTTTATCCATGACACCCATTACACGAGGAATCCTACGAACATGTCGATTTACGAAGCTAGAAAACTCCAAGCTTCATTTGTATGCTGGGAACGCGAGATTAATACAACTATTAGGAGTGTGAATAAGTTCTCGCCGTTTGACTTAAGAGGGTTAATATTTATACATGCACATCTGACAATACTAAATCCGATCTTGGTTTTAAGTTGAACTTTGAGGTTATAAGTGTTCATATTAGCTGTTACGTTAAATTGCATAGGACAATTTGTACCATCAAAAATGCCGAATTTCGTACCAACAAAACCATTTTGCGGGGGATTATTTTTCATTATTATTTTCTAAAAAACTGTGGCTGATGCATGACAAATTCCTGTGGAAACTTACGGCGTTCATGCTCTAACTTAAAAAAACACGTAAAGATTGGTTCCACCGCTTTTAAAGTGGTGGTTTGCCTCCAAGATGAAATTCGCTCCAGTACCCCTAAAAAGTTGGAAGACGAGGAACTGGAGGCGTTACTTAACGAATATCCATGCCAGATTTAAAAAGATTTAGCAGAAACCCTTGGTGTTGGTCGGATAAAAATTTCTAAACGCTTAAAGGCACCGGGTATGATCAAGAAGGAATTTGGGTACCGTGTCAACTGGTGTCGAGAGATGTAGACTTTTTGCTTGTGAGCAGATACTGCTGTACCAGAAAAGAAAAGGTTTTCTGCATCGAATCGTATGGTGATGAGAAATGTATACGCTACGACAATTCACAATTCAACATACATAGTTATGACATAACATATTAGGTTCCACTGACCTTATTAGTAACGATAATGGCAGCTATAACATTTGATTTACTCTTTACTCTTTAATCGTAGCTATGATTTTACTCGTTTTGTGCAGTGTAATTCATGTAAATGATTATATTCTCAGTATGTGATGATGTGATATAGGTACTATAACCTTGCATATACACTGGTCATATATGTTGGATTGACAATAAAAATATAGTTAAAAAAATATTTAATTTAATATTAATATGTGAAGCAAAAACTTGTGATCCGTTTTTAAGATACTGCAGACGGAGGAGTATGGAATTACGCACTGTTATAGTTGATGTAGAGGAGGATTACGCAATGTTAATATTATTTTAAAACATACATAAAATCAACTAAAACACATTATTCACACTATCTTGCCTTTGACGCAAATACATACACAATAAACGAAATAAAACATTCAATGTGATAAAGAAAACACAGAACGTCAAAAATGTCAGATGTCTTTGTCAAAATGCTCCCTAATGCTTTTTAATGCAGCTTAGTTATTTAAACCTCTTTTTTAACTTTAACGGGTGTGTTCAAAATAACTTGAAAATTATTACAATTTATTTATTTAAATTTGAGAAATATTCGTGTTACTTTGAATACTATGTATGTTTTATGTAAATTTTGTTTATTTAAATGTCGGTCGAATTTCGAGCATTGTGACGGGTGACTAGTTTAATTTAATACTTAAACTAAAAAACAGTACTACAATGTGGTGAAAATAACACTACAACTATTAAGTCTCACTTTAAACGAGAAATTTGTGAAGAAAGCTTGTGCTGTTACCAAATCTGTGCGCCATAGCATAGCGAATCTGTGATCGATTTCCAATCAAGTTAAGTGACGTTTATTGAACCATATACCCATTTCTATACCATTCAACATACCACTGGACAACAAAGCATTTAAACAGAATCTTACCTAGCAACTATGTAGTAGTATTTACGTACTACATGCTCATTTGATACTCTTAGCATATAAAAGTTCACTGTCAAATTGACAACAAGTAACATTGTTAAATTATAAAAAAAAAAAAAACAATAAAATCGACTATCTTAAAAATATTCATTGACTCCAGTTTCAGTAGACAGTTTTTAAATGGTCGCTTTTTGTGTACTTATAATAATTTATTAATATAAATGTTATTTTTAGATTTCGGCTCAAATTAGTAGCAAAAAAGTGTTATAATAAATCTTTATAGTGTTCTATTTACTAGGCTGATATCCATAGATATTACTTGCATACATACATACATACATACATACATAAATATATACATACGCTGTAAAAACATCACTTTCCTGACGGCGTCGGGTAAAAACAACTTGACGACAGACCAACGTCAAACAAAAATTAAGTTTTAAACGAACCAGCCACCAGTCAGAACCAAACATCAGAGGTAATTAAAATCAAAAGCACCGCTAAATATAAAACTGGAACAACACAAAAATATAACAAAAACATGAAACCCTGTTGGATGGGTGCATTGTTGGAAAATGCACCTTTTGTTATTTTCGAGAGGGTTCATTTTGATTTGTCGTGTCACGTCGAGATGTTAGGCTCTGAACGCTGATAAGGCGACGTATCGTGCTGAATAAGTTGGCACTTAAGTAAAGCCAAAATATGCAGTGATTAAAGCTCGCTTTATTTTAATAAGTAAGCCAGTTACGTTACAGACTTTTTAGACTTTAATCCACAAAAAATATTCGGAATTAAACTACAGCTTGATTGAATAAAAAAGGTAATACAGCGGTTTTTGTCCATTATTTCTTAAAAATTATGAGAAAAAAATACAAATGACGCAATTTACAGTAATAACATTATGTGAAAAATTACATCACTTTCTGAAGATTCATTTTTGAGTATAATTATCATCGTATTATATGAAATAGATACTTAGTTATAGAGATACTCACTTCAATAGTCGCATCCTACTTAATTCAAAGGATGCAGTAGAAAGAAAATGAAATATATGTATCGTTAAATACTATTCAATAATATTAAATTTTCGTTCAAAATACGTAAAAGATCCAGATTTTTGTTTTATAATGTGTATAAATGGAAGTTGTAACTATAAGCAAGGCAAAAATATATAGCACTTTTATGTTCCCAAATAGAAAAAAAAACATGAAATAAAATAAATTAAAAACAGTCCATTGAAACTGAAATGAATAGCTTTTAGCAGTTTTTATATTGAGTATTATACAAGGCGCTTAATACATGAAACAGGTGAGGGTTTGCAAAACCCTGAGTGAACTGAACGTACAGTGGAAGCCAACATAGTGCAAGGCAAAAGGCGTTACTAGCGATTAACTGTACCAAGTAATAAAATCGTAATCTTAAATATTTGCAGTAATGAAAGAACAGGAACAGATACACTGATTGAAAGTTAATTGTTGAATATTATTTCATTTCCAAATATATTTTTTTCTTTTGTTTCTATATACTCTATCCTCTAACATTATCAGAGACTGTGTTTGCTGACTACCTTTCAATAGTTTCCAAGTATTATTTATCAAAATGGGGTGCCAAAAATAATGAACAACAAACAGTTTTTTATATGAACACTTTTTTGCTTAACCTTAGGTTAATCGTAAATTGATGCTAATTACATTTAAGTATTTTCACCAATTCGCACTTGGCCAGCGCGGTGGACTATGGCCTAAAACTCTTTCATTCTGAGAGAAAACCCATGCCCAGCAGTGGGACAATAATGGGTTGGCACCTTTATTAACATATTTGTTATTCTCTAAACAGGTAGATGGAGTGCCTAAATGAAACAAAGCAGATACTGTTGATATTATTCCTGAAGTCCACAGTAAACTCGTATATTAAGCCTACAGTTTACTATTAAAAATACAAAAAAGTACAGTGGGCGGAATATTTAAAACTCGTGAACGCGTCAGTTAGCAAAAGCAAAAAATAAACATCGTTCCACGTTCGTGACTAGTAATTCATCGACGCACTATATACGGATTCGTCCTGCACTTTGTCCGTTTAATCACCAGAGTGGTACGCTTTCAAGCCGAAATGGACCGTATTTTTAGGTGCACATCAAAACGGTTTAACAATCACGTAACGTCAAAGGACGCTTGCAAAATAGGAGCATGCTTCTATACAACGGTAAACACGCCTAAAAGCATTAAAATTTCGTACAAAATTAAATGTTTACCTATATTACTGTATTATTATTGTAAATGCGAAAGTTTGTGAGCATGTATGTGTGTTTGTTGCTCGTCCACGCAAAAACTAATAGTCTGATTTCGTATAAATTTGGCACACAGATGGTTTCTGACCTAGTTTAATACATGGGATACTCATTACCGTAATAGACGTGACCACAGCAGGTAAAACTGCAGGAAAAACCTAGTTATGTATACAATAAAGTTGCGAACAAACATGGTTTTGTTTCGTTATTTTATTTACGAAACAAATCTATAAAGACACTAATGAATTTTCCTATACAATGAAACTGGCTTTTTGAGCTGAAATTTAAAGTAGCATGAAAATACAGTATTATCTTTAATAAAAAAGCATAAAAAAATATGAATATGACTCTAAAAACCACGAAAATCAAACATGTATAGACAAAATTTTCCTTTAGAGCCAGTTGCTTTAACGACTCTACGTTTGAGCAAGTTCATACTACTTTCTACAATGCAAAATACTTGCCATATCGTTAAAATAAAGAGCTTCTGATTAATTCAAATAAAACCAAGTGATAATCACTTGTTATTGCTGACACAGTTACATTGTTTGACCTGACTCTCGAAGTTGCTTGCAACTTTACTTCAAGCAGATTATGCAACTAGGCAAAAACGACTTCGTTATGGAAGCTGTTATGGGAGAGTATATTTGGTTAGATTTATCATACATCTTTCTTAAATACCTAAAACCTGCTCATTTAATAATGGAGAGGTTGTTATAAATAAAATCTGTAGTTGAAACAATTGATCCGAGAATTATTATACGATTCCTTTGTTGTTGTTCCTTTGTTGCCTACCTCTACCTAAACCCACTGAGTTTCTTGCCGGATCTTCTCAGTTGAGGTCGTGTTCCGACCCGGTGGTAGTGTAAAAAAAAATATATAAATGTAACTGACAATTTGTAAGCGCCCCTGAAGGCCTATGCAAAATAAATTCATTTCATTTCATATAATGCATAACGTATCACTCTTCCTCAATAGATTTAGATTTTGAAAAAGTACGGTTGTTCATCTGGTGTTCTTTGGATTGTATCTGTTTTTCACAATTTTATCCCTTTTGAAGAAATATAAACTGAATATTCCGTCTGCTTTCCTTTTTATTTGCTATTCATTAATCCCAAACGTTTTACGTTCTTAGACATATGTATAGGTTATTGCCTAATCGTCTGACAGTACACATTAGGTCCAACACCAAAAACAAGTTAGTATTGTCTGAGTCTGGGTGGATAAACCTTCATCGCTTGCTTTTGAAATATATCCAAGATCAGGAGAAATCCATGACTAGCGATAATGTCTATAAATGCACTTTCGTGTTTACATATTTTGACGGGAGCTGATACATTGATAACAAGCAATGATATGCTGATATATTCATAGGCAATCGGTCAACAGTTCAAACGTTATTGAAATTGATAGGCGGCATCCGGCTGACGCCCTAATTCTCATATATCATGTATATGTAGGTATGTATATGTAATGTCATCCGGGCACTTACAATCAACACCGAGGGGTTAGTGCTCCTAAACGGTTCAAAGTACTTTCTGGAGGAAATCCGCGTGAGAACTTATAATTATGTAGATATATTTGAATCAATCGCAAATAAGTTACCCGGCTTCGAATTTACAAGACAGTATTTCAAAACAGAATAAAATAATGCATATATTAATTATTAATAACTTTCGTGGAAATGGACAGGGTGTTTTCTATTCGTCCCCGTAGCTCCGGGATTAGAATAGGGCTACGGCATTCCGTGCCTGTCGTAAGAGGCGACTAAAAGGGGCTTCCAGGGTTGCGGGCGGCTATGGTGGGAGCCCAAACCGTTCGGTCAGGCGACCCCGGCATGAACGGCGGTATGTGTGATTGCATACCGTCGTAAAGACCAGACGGAGCGGTAGGCCCAGCTGCTCACCTGAGAGGAGCCCGATAGGGCAACGCGTTTAAAGGACTCCGGTTGCGTTTCTTTGGACATCCCGGAGTCCTCTTTGTAGCGCTGAGTATGGCTACCGGGGGGTTTTAGTGCGGTAAAAATCTCACATAACCCTGCGTCGCTCCCACGGTGTTGGATACCATTTGAAAGTTTCCCCCTCAAGAACAAAACAAAAAAGGGTGTTTTCTATTGTTGGTTAAATACACAGTATTAGTACAGGTAATTTTGAGGTAATTTTATTGTTGTATTCGTGAAGGGAGTGAATAGAAAGGTTGACCGGTAGCACGTTGGTTTCAACTAAAACCACAGTGAAGATAAAACATTGAGAGAAATACATTCCACTTATGCTACAGAAAAAGCCTATGCCAGAACAATGTTTCTTTGAGGCACAAATTCAAAATATGCAAATGTGTGTCTTTCAGGGTAAGTTGTGCTTACGACCTACATTTTACTCAGTATTCTAGTTTCTTTTATCTATTGTTAAGCCGCGTACATACTGAATGAACGGAGGCGAACTAGGGCACTGAAAAAGGGGAATGAAGGTGTTTATGTTTCGTTGAAAACGGCTAAGGTTTTTACTTTCTCCGAGTATAAGTACAACAGACTGGTAAAATCGTTATACCACATTATGTTCCTAACATTTTTGGAGTTTGAAAATAGTCTGGTCAATTTAAAGTTTTTAATTTATTTTATGATTTATCGACATACAAAATATAATGTGAAATTATATTTTACTAGTTGACCCGGCGTACTTCGTTCCGCCTAAAAGTAAAAAATCTATATTTATCAGTATTTCTCCACTTTATTATGCATGTATGCATAAAAAACTTCCTCTTGAATCACTCTATCTATTAAAAAAAACTGCATGAAAATCCGTAGCGTAATTTAAAGGATTTAAGCACAGGGGTACACAGCGGGAAGCGACTTTGTTTTATACTTTTTAGTGATGATACGCAGATAAAAGAATAAATGTAAAAATCAAACCCTCAATCCAAAAATTTAATAACGCCTTACAGCTAGACATTCCTAAACATGTTTTTAGAAAATCTTTAAAACAGACACATTTAAATAGATATTGTTTATTGCAAGTGATATAACATCTTTTGGTGATAAATATCAGTTAACACGATCAAAAATGAATTCTTTTGATGTTTGATGTGAAATGGCTAGTTTTTCCGTTCTGAACACAGTAACACAGTAATTCGTGCCGTTTCAATAATTAACACCTTTCCTTTCGGAGCATTTAAGTCGACGGATTTATAATACACTAGCTGACCCGACAAACGTTGTTTTGCCATATAAAAAAAAATAAGGGTGGACAACCCTTAAGGGGTATGAAAAATAGATGTTGGCCGATTGTCATAGATACCGGATAAGCACAAAAAATTTCATCAAAATCGGTCAAGCCGTTTCAGAGGAGTATGGCAACAACTGTGACACGAGAATTTTATATATTAGATTGACATATAAATCTGTTAATATAAATCGCTCGAAATATATATAAATTTAGTGTTATGTGCAGAACTGTAGAAGAGTATTTTTATTACGCATGTAACTTACAGTCTGTGTGGTCTAATATTTGAATGTAAAGCGAACATACCTAAGCGACCAATAGAGAAATCTGAAGTTCCTTGTATGACTTTCCAATAAAACGATACTTAAACCGATATGTAGTGTACATTACGTTATGGGCAAGCCAGCCAACAATAGTACAACCACAATAACCGTTACAACTGGTAGAATCGAACGTAACAATATAATTTTAATCGAACGCCATATTTGGAACTATCTGGTATGTCACTAATTAGGTAAGTTACCAGGACTGAAATATCAAAATCCTACTATCTTATCTATATGTATATATATAAAATATAAAAGTGACCTTAACTACTGACATTTCAACGCACAGCCCAAGCTACTGTATCTAGAAATTTGAAATTTGGTACAGGAGTTCCTTTCATGATGTCAGTGAGTACTAAGAAAGGATTTTAAGAAATTTGCCCCCTAAGGGAGTGAAACACGAGCACAAAATTTTGTATGGGATTTGTTGGTCCAATCTACTTCAACGGACTTTTTTAACGGAATACGTGTTTCATATTTTATTTAAACTCATCGCCCAATGGGGTAGAAAAATATATTAGAGTCAGTTGACAAAACAGGATGTCAAGCAGTCGATCTTAAAATTGTAATGCATGTATTATGGTTCCCACGTTGCGAGTTCTACTGGTTATAAATGCAAAAGTTTGTGACAATGTGTGTGTTTGTTGTCACACATAAACCACTGGCTTGATTTCTCTGCAATTTTGCACACACGTAGGTTATGACTTAGATAAACACATAGGATACTTATTATTGTGATAGACGCGACCGAAGTGAGCAAAGTATAAAACAAAGTCGCTTCTCGCTGTCTGTCCCTATATATGCTTAGATCTCCAAAACTACGCTACGGATCTTGATGCAGTTTTTTATAATACATAGAGTAATTCAAGAAGAAGGTTTTTATGTATAATACATGTATGATATAGTGGAGAAACACTGATAATTTTAGATTTTTATCTTTTAGGCGGAATCAAGTTCACCGGGTCAACAAGTAATATTATAAAGGCGAAAATTTGTAAGGATGTTTGTATGTATATTTGTTACTCTTTCAAGTAAAAACTACTTTATTTGGATTTCGCTGAAATTTGGCAATTTATGGCATAGATTAATACATAGGATATTCATTTCTGTGGTAAATATGAACAAAGTGGACAGAGCCACGGTAGAAGTTACTATTTCATGAACATTTAGTGAAACATCATACCAATACCAGATTTTACTTTAATCTGTAAAGCTGTTTCCTAGAAACCAATTACAAACGGATTTTTTGTTTTCGGTTATGACAATAAACTTCGTTTAAACAGAACCTGTGAATGATGAGGCGATGACTACAAAAATAAAGAGCATCCAATACCTGGACAAAACAATTCAAAGAAGAATTTTTCCCGTAATCAAAGATAATGCGACAGTACAAAAAAGTCGATTGCGCCTAAATGATTATTCGCAGCGTTGTCTTGACAGACAATGTCGTACTTAACTGACCCAATTTCAAAGGTTGCATCTTGTCCTAATTCCAGAGCGGGCTAAAATCTGAATTCGGCTGGACGGCATTCATGTCATAATAGCGATATTATGATATGAATGGAGTGATTTACGCGTTCAATTACATCATCGCTTACATCTTTTCGGGGAAGTATGCATAACATTTCATACTGCGTGCCCAATAGATGTTCTGTTGTACATGAAGATTTTAATTACAAACTGTTTTCATCATCCTTTT
Source organism: Spicauda simplicius (assembly GCA_949699795.1). Lineage (NCBI taxonomy): Eukaryota > Metazoa > Arthropoda > Insecta > Lepidoptera > Hesperiidae > Spicauda > Spicauda simplicius. The sequence goes on along the minus strand of OX453060.1, from coordinate 17,703,434 downwards.
GTTGCCTGACATTTCTCATTTGGCCGGCTTGGTAGACTATGGCCTGAAGCCCTCTCACGCAGAGAGTAGACTTCTACCCAGAAGTGGGACAATAACGGATCCTTTAAAAGATCAAAATAAAAGATCACGTTATGACTACAACGTTAAATATATAAAAATATATGAGCATAATTACGCATCTGTGACCTTCGTAACGATATTTTATATGGACCTGGTGAAATTAAAAGTTTAAAAAGATGTTATACTTGATTGTGAAATGCTAAAATAACTGTACCTAGAACAACTAAGACTAAGACGAACTGCTAATTAAGACGAAAGCGACAGACACTATTTGATATGCAATTACTAAAATGTATTTTGTTGTAGTTTACAATGAAATATGGTAAGCACATAAATGTTGTAGAAAATACATTTATCTAACTAATAATAATTTTTATGACAAATTCGGTAATTAGATTTTCAACATATGTGCAGACTGATAAACTATAGGATTTTTAAGAATCATAACTATTAGCTTTTTTAATTTAAGGTTTTAATTTACTTTTTCATTATATCATTAAATAAACCGACCGTAATACTCCTTGATTTTTATCTACCACCGCGCATATGGAAATCTGTAATCATCCCCAAATAAGATTAGAGTAATCCTACCTGAGCTGGACTACAGGCGCGTTACAACCATCAAGGAATAAGTGGGTAGGTCTCGTATAAGTTCGTGTTGATGATTCTTTCTATACAGAGGCTGGTAATACAGTAAAATGAATAATTTATCAAATTTCAAACGAACATAGGTTATTTATACATTGTTAAATACTGTTGCCTGCTCGCGACATTTATAAGGGTACCATTATTGGAAGCGTTGAAAATCTCTATAACGCCATTTTTGAATAAATCTATGACTGGATATATGCGCAAAAACTAGAAAGTTCAAGTTTCTACGTTAAATATTGGCGATTAAGACCGATTATTTGTATGTTTTTATACATGAACAGTTGAATCTGTAAGTGTGCATGGAATTTTACTTACCTTTTTTGTTTAACTAAGTTTATTGCGGCGGTATTGTCACTTCAGGATTGCTATATACGAGTATATGTATATATTAGCTGTTAAATTTCTAGATGAATATGATGGTGAATTTATCAAAAAAAAATATCACTTATCAAGTTCCATCAAGTGGGTATCAAGAGGGAGTTTTATAAAACATATTAGATACTCGCATTTTATGTACCATTTATTTTAGTAAATTATACTCCATAAATGTTATAGCGAAGAGAAATGATGCAAACTCAATTTTTTTTGCGAAACATTAGATCGATAAGCTCCTATTTGAAATACCTATCTTCGTTCGAAATCAAAGTGTAGGTGTGCGAAATAATATTGAACTTACGAAACCATGTAAACTATTGCGATAAATATGTTAATGCGTCCTACTTTCATGATAAAATATCAGAGTTATTTACTTAACAGATGATGGAACACCTACATGGAGTTCACGTTAAAATGGCACGCTTAAAGAAGCCTTACAATCTACCACTCACCAGACTTAGGGGCATGGGCGCGGCGCGGCGCTCACAAGCGCACTCCTTTAACTAAATGAATCCGTGACGAAATAGCGCTTCTATTATCTCCATTTCCTCAAGATCACCGTACATTTAGCTATAGCCGAGTTACGAGGACGGTTGCCCCGCCGCCGCGGCCAGTGTTGCTAGGTGCAGATCAATCGCCAACCCTTGTAGGTTACATGAATGAAACCTACACACTTTGTTAAGTCGTAACAATGTCTCTTTTTACCCAGGAGCCGTTCGTTTTAAATGGCTCGAACGTGGGTTTTTTATATTACTCTAAGTGTCACAAGGATTTTGGTAAACCCAATAGCTTTGGCACAACGGTTACGAAGTTCGCGAGAGGGCGGAGGATTAGTTGTAAGGTCTGAGCCTGACGTGTCAGTGTCGTATGTCGGACGAGCGGTAGACGGCGGCGGCGGAAGGTCGGGGAAGCCGGGAGCGCTGCTCGGCGCGAGCCCGGGCTCCGCTGACGTCAGCGACGGCTCGGCGCCGCGCGGCCCTACTCACCACCGTCGCCGGCCAATTATTATTTTATATACACGAACGGGAACGGCGTTAAACAAAAGGCGACGTCGGCGGGGCGGGCGCGGGCGGAGAGCGCTCGCCGCAGGAGCGACGCGCAGCGCCATCTAGCGGACCACGCAGCGACCGCTGGAGCCTACTCCTTTCGGTCTGCGGACGATCGAATCAAGACGGTACCTCTGCGCTGACCGACCCTCACTGACGTTAAAACACTATCACTGACAGGAAGAGACGCCGGGAGTCGGGATCTCTGCGAGCAACGACCGAACTTAAATTGCGTGCACGTATCGTACCGTGGTCAGAGCGTGGCTGCGTGTGGTGGTGGCGGTCGGGTGGGCCATGCTGTCAGGCTGCGCGGGAGAGGCGCGGGCCGGGCATGGCGGGCTCCTGCTCGACACTGCGGTGCGGCCGGTGCGGGCGTCCGCGGCGCGCGCTGCACGCCACTGGCCCGCGCACCGCCCGCGCCCGCCGCGCCGCGTGCGCGCGCACGCCCGCACTCACCACCACGGTCGCACCGCGCCTTCAGACTTCTGTCTTCGGCCTGCAGCCGCGTGCACCGCCACCAGCCCGCCCACACAACAACAAACGTTATCTATCGATTGTCGACTTCGCTCGTTTCTGCACTCTTCAAGATCGTATCAATGCACTTTGCCAATAAAAAGAGGAACTAATAATACCTCTCCATATAGTTTCGAACCGGTTTTAGAAATAACAACAGTGATTTTGACATTGAGGCATACATTTTAATTAAATTAGGTACCTACTACTATTTTTGGTATTGTCCTTTTTACGTACTAAATTACAAAAATATCCTTAAGTACCTACTTATTAACATTAATATAAACATATACTGTGAAGATCGTTTATATCGAATTCAAATAAACTATATTTTTAGTGTTCCTAGCGGTAATGTGGAATTTTCAATAAAATTAACTCGTGCATTAAGTAAATGATTCCACGAGACCTACATACTGCTTGCGCTATCAATCAAGACTTACCTACCTACGAGACCGCTTGGCGATGGCCCAATCTCCTAACACACTTCACGAATTCGGCATTCCATTGAAAGCATGCCTATTTAACATACTTAGGCGTGACAAACATGTAATTTGTATATATGACCGTGTGTATTTGACTACTCGTTAGAAGAATAAGATTATTATCTCTACATATTATTGCATTAAGAAATTTCTTTCATATTAGGTCAGACGTACAAATAGACTTTTTGGAAGTTTATGATTTATTATACATACGTACTTTTGAATAGATGGTAAAAGTATCAATATAATTGCCATCAAACTAATCTAACATCGAACAATTAGTTTGTTTACAGAACAAAACAGGTTTTCTTAAAGTTACTTTACTTAGGTACAACGTCAAATTGATTAACAATTTCGTAATTAAAATGATAAATTAAATCAAAAATAGAATGACAATTATTTACAGGAAATTTTAATTTATCGTACTAACCATCATTAGTATAGGTACAGTTCTGCAGATATCCTAATGGATCGGAAAAATGTAGGAAGCAATATCATTTCCAATTCCTAGAAAATAGCTGTAGGTTCTTAGAAAATAAATGTAACACTTTTGTATTTGTCTTTTTCTTAAAAAGAACGCAATACTTTTACTAAGAACTATTAAAGAGAGGCAAGGTTCATTGAGAAATTCTATTATTGTGTCCCTATCGGAATGGATGGTTCCTTTTATAGCCTGCAGTTGTAAATGCAATCAACCTATGACTGGGAGCCAATGAGTGGCCTATTCAGGCGCGCGTCAATCCGGAGTTAATCTCATTCCGTAACTGTAAACAGATCCCGAATACACGACATGTGATATTTATGAAGTGGCCTTAAGGTTGGAAGTCGTTTAAATCAACTGTTATTTCAAACGAAACGTTCAATCAACACGTAGCTATTAGCTTAAGGGTTGTTATTGAATGGTGAAACGAAAAAATATATTTTTGTATTATAAAAACGTAGAACGTATATCGTTTGACACGGGCGGTACCACCAGAAAAATGTCCATCTAGGGTGATGTTCTTGGGTTACACTGGAAGCATCTAATTACCGGTTCACTTTTTTATGAGGCGACCATCTTCGTCCTCGAGACTAGCAACACATCTTTGATTGAGACAAGTTAATAATGTTATTGGAGAGCAGTGATAGCCTAATGGTTGAAACTTGCCCTCTCAATCGGGAAGTCCGAGGTTCAAACCCAGGTACAACCACCAATATTTTTTCTAAAATTATGTTCGTATTAGAAATTAATTATCACTTCATTTCGGTGAAGGAAAACATCTTGAAGAAATCTATACACCCGAGAATTATTAAAAAAAAAAGTTTTCGGAGGTGTGTGAAGCCCACCAATTCGCACTTGGCCAGCGCGGTGGACTATGGCCTATAACTCTCTCATTCTGAGAGAGGACCCGCGCCCAGCCACGCGAAAATAATGGGTTAACAACAGTTCTTGGGTAACACTGGACGCATGTGGTTACTGACTCACTTTTATATGAGGCAACCATCTTCGTTTTCGAGACTAGCAACACATCTATGATTGTAACCAAATAATAATAACTAAATAATAACATTATTGCATCGGTGCGTTTCATTAGAGATGGATGGAGATGGACTTTATGCTGCATTAGGTTATTGGGAGAGACTCCGGGTTATGTGGAATTTTTACCCACTAAAACCTCCTCGGTGGTTTTTCTTAGCGTTTATCCCTGTAGTTCTGGGATCAGAATAAGGCTACGGTATCGTAAGAGGCGACTAAAAGGGACTTCCGGGGTTGCGGGCGCTAAGAGTGGGAGCTCGAACCGTCCTGCCATGCGACCCCGTGTAGGACGACGGCATGTATGGCAGGACGGTTCGAGCTCCCACTCTTAGCGCCCGCAACCCCGGAAGTCCCTTTTAGTCGCCTCTTACGATACCGTAGCCTTATTCTGATCCCAGAACTACAGGGATAAACGCTAAGAAAAACCACCGAGGAGGTTTTAGTGGGTAAAAATTCCACATAACCCGGAGTCTCTCCCAATAACCTAATGCAGCATAAAGTCCATCTCCATCCATCTCTAATGAAACGCACCGATGCAATAATGTTATTATTTAGTTATTATTATTTGGTTACAATCATAGATGTGTTGCTAGTCTCGAAAACGAAGATGGTTGCCTCATATAAAAGTGAGTCAGTAACCACATGCGTCCAGTGTTACCCAAGAACTGTTGTTAACCCATTATTTTCGCGTGGCTGGGCGCGGGTCCTCTCTCAGAATGAGAGAGTTATAGGCCATAGTCCACCGCGCTGGCCAAGTGCGAATTGGTGGGCTTCACACACCTCCGAAAACTTTTTTTTTTAATAATTCTCGGGTGTATAGATTTCTTCAAGATGTTTTCCTTCACCGAAATGAAGTGATAATTAATTTCTAATACGAACATAATTTTAGAAAAAATATTGGTGGTTGTACCTGGGTTTGAACCTCGGACTTCCCGATTGAGAGGGCAAGTTTCAACCATTAGGCTATCACTGCTCTCCAATAACATTATTAACTTGTCTCAATCAAAGATGTGTTGCTAGTCTCGAGGACGAAGATGGTCGCCTCATAAAAAAGTGAACCGGTAATTAGATGCTTCCAGTGTAACCCAAGAACATCACCCTAGATGGACATTTTTCTGGTGGTACCGCCCGTGTCAAACGATATACGTTCTACGTTTTTATAATACAAAAATATATTTTTTCGTTTCACCATTCAATAACAACCCTTAAGCTAATAGCTACGTGTTGATTGAACGTTTCGTTTGAAATAACAGTTGATTTAAACGACTTCCAACCTTAAGGCCACTTCATAAATATCACATGTCGTGTATTCGGGATCTGTTTACAGTTACGGAATGAGATTAACTCCGGATTGACGCGCGCCTGAATAGGCCACTCATTGGCTCCCAGTCATAGGTTGATTGCATTTACAACTGCAGGCTATAAAAGGAACCATCCATTCCGATAGGGACACAATAATAGAATTTCTCAATGAACCTTGCCTCTCTTTAATAGTTCTTAGTAAAAGTATTGCGTTCTTTTTAAGAAAAAGACAAATACAAAAGTGTTACATTTATTTTCTAAGAACCTACAGCTATTTTCTAGGAATTGGAAATGATATTGCTTCCTACATTTTTCCGATCCATTAGGATATCTGCAGAACTGTACCTATACTAATGATGGTTAGTACGATAAATTAAAATTTCCTGTAAATAATTGTCATTCTATTTTTGATTTAATTTATCATTTTAATTACGAAATTGTTAATCAATTTGACGTTGTACCTAAGTAAAGTAACTTTAAGAAAACCTGTTTTGTTCTGTAAACAAACTAATTGTTCGATGTTAGATTAGTTTGATGGCAATTATATTGATACTTTTACCATCTATTCAAAAGTACGTATGTATAATAAATCATAAACTTCCAAAAAGTCTATTTGTACGTCTGACCTAATATGAAAGAAATTTCTTAATGCAATAATATGTAGAGATAATAATCTTATTCTTCTAACGAGTAGTCAAATACACACGGTCATATATACAAATTACATGTTTGTCACGCCTAAGTATGTTAAATAGGCATGCTTTCAATGGAATGCCGAATTCGTGAAGTGTGTTAGGAGATTGGGCCATCGCCAAGCGGTCTCGTAGGTTCAATCAACACGTAGCTATTAGCTTAAGGGTTGTTATTGAATGGTGAAACGAAAAAATATATTTTTGTATTATAAAAACGTAGAACGTATATCGTTTGACACGGGCGGTACCACCAGAAAAATGTCCATCTAGGGTGATGTTCTTGGGTTACACTGGAAGCATCTAATTACCGGTTCACTTTTTTATGAGGCGACCATCTTCGTCCTCGAGACTAGCAACACATCTTTGATTGAGACAAGTTAATAATGTTATTGGAGAGCAGTGATAGCCTAATGGTTGAAACTTGCCCTCTCAATCGGGAAGTCCGAGGTTCAAACCCAGGTACAACCACCAATATTTTTTCTAAAATTATGTTCGTATTAGAAATTAATTATCACTTCATTTCGGTGAAGGAAAACATCTTGAAGAAATCTATACACCCGAGAATTATTAAAAAAAAAAGTTTTCGGAGGTGTGTGAAGCCCACCAATTCGCACTTGGCCAGCGCGGTGGACTATGGCCTATAACTCTCTCATTCTGAGAGAGGACCCGCGCCCAGCCACGCGAAAATAATGGGTTAACAACAGTTCTTGGGTAACACTGGACGCATGTGGTTACTGACTCACTTTTATATGAGGCAACCATCTTCGTTTTCGAGACTAGCAACACATCTATGATTGTAACCAAATAATAATAACTAAATAATAACATTATTGCATCGGTGCGTTTCATTAGAGATGGATGGAGATGGACTTTATGCTGCATTAGGTTATTGGGAGAGACTCCGGGTTATGTGGAATTTTTACCCACTAAAACCTCCTCGGTGGTTTTTCTTAGCGTTTATCCCTGTAGTTCTGGGATCAGAATAAGGCTACGGTATCGTAAGAGGCGACTAAAAGGGACTTCCGGGGTTGCGGGCGCTAAGAGTGGGAGCTCGAACCGTCCTGCCATGCGACCCCGTGTAGGACGACGGCATGTATGGCCACATGCTATCGTAAACACCAGGGAGGCGCACTGTGTACACTGCTCACTGGGAAGAGCCCTAAGAGGGCATCGAGCTCGGAGGACACCGGCAGCGTCCGTTGGAGATCCCGGTGTCCTCCACACAGAGCCGAGGATGGCCACCGGGGGGTTTTAGTGCGGTAAAAATCCCACATAACCCTGCGTCGCTCCCACGGCGTCGGGTACCTTTGGAAGGTTTCCCCCTCGAAAACAAAAAAAAAAAAAGGCTATAGCCCACTATGCTGTCTAAGCGCGAAGGTAGACTTAACACACTTTAGAGGTTTTTATGGCGAGCTCTCAGGTTTCATTACGTTGCTTGCCTTAACCGTAAAGCAGTGGTCATAAATTATTAATACGCATATAGTTTCAGAAAAAATACACTCACACTTTCAATTAAAAGCCATAATACAATAAATAATAGTTAAAAAAAACTAAAAAGCATGGTGCATGGTGTCAATGGTTATAGATATTTTATTGACAGATATGAGTATAGTGATTATCATTTCGATAATATCTTAAAAAGCACCCCACGCTTTTTTTAAAATAAAATATTTTTTTTATTCACACTATTATTAATTTATATTCATTGAAATTTTTAACACTATTTTATTAATTTAAATTCATTTAAATTTATTTTCTATTTTTTAGTTCGGTTTTCTATAAAAAGCATGTTTTTTAATTTTTTTTAACTATTATTTATTTTCTACTTTTTAGTCAAATTAAAAAATGGAATAATTTTATCAAATTAGTGTATTGTCATCGGTCCTCAATAAATCTACAAAGTTTGAACGAAATCTGGCTGTTTAAAGTGGGTCAAAATCGCGCCCAAAGAAGTCGGTTACAAACAAACATACAGGTGAAGCTAATAAAAAGCTAATAAAAAAGCCTTATATAGGTTGAAAGATTGTGTATTAATTTTATCTCCTTTATTAACTCCAATTCTATTGTAAGTATTCCAGATATTATAGTTATAAAATTGGCATTAATTGTAAAACTCGTAGAAGTACTGCCAACTTGCAGCCCGCGGCCTTAGAACTACCCTGAATGCAAGGTCTCCCGTGGCATGATATAGTGCCCTCTATTAACTCACATAAATTAAAGTCCTTGATAGAGACGATTCAGTGCATTTCATTATTATTTTAACAAATCAATTACTTACTTGCTCCTTTTATTCATTATTTTAAACATGGTTTGCAATTTTCAAAGGTAAAAAATAAATAAAACAGATTAAATAACCAGACAGACAGAATTATTTTGTGTTGTTTTTGTTGAATATTTTACTAAAATAATAAGAAGTGACGATAAATGCTTCACAAAGCATGAAAAAACGTATTTAGGATAAATTTTATTTTCAAAGTCGACAACATACTGATTACTCTTCTGATGTTAATAATTTCCACGTTCAATAGGAAGGTTTGATAAAGTACAGCTCATAGAACTGTCATTTTCTTTTTTATTATATCTAAGTAGCAAACTAGCAAAGTAGCAAAGCAGAAATGATTTCGGCAGCAGCAAACTTGGCCACTCAATCGAGATTCAGATATGCAAATCCCAGGTCCCTAATACGCCCATCATTTTCATTTCATCATCATTTTTCTATGATGATGGGCATATTAGGAATGTATAATCACTACTTAACAGTAAAGTGCAACCTTTATACCTAAGAGGTTCTTTAAACTAAAATCTCAAAAGTATGTAGAGTTTACCAAAATTTTGATTGGCCAGCGCGGTGGACTGTGGTTAAAACTATCTCGTCTTGTGAGAAAACCTATGCCCAACAATGGGACTATAATGGGCAATCAAAAAAATGAGCATGCACCCATGGCAAATGATATCTGCCGGCTATGGACATTTATAAATAACCAACTCCACATATAACAAGGGTTCTACTAAGGATGAGGATTATGATGGTCACCTGAAATTCAAATTATGTATTTACATCCTTTCAAAAAAAATTCGCCAATTTTATCATTGTCATAAAATATACAGAATATAACTCTGAACAAAATTATTGTACCTATACATTCATGCAAAAACCACAGTTGCAAACCCACCAAAATAGCCATACAATGTTCGCATTATATTCCAAAAATTGCGGTAAATGGTAATTTAACCTAATCGTTTAATTTTACCGCAAAAACATAATCTTATGTGCGACAATAGAAGTTTAATAAATGACCTTAAATTAGATTAAATATATTTTCAAAGAAATAAGACTTTCAGGTACCCGATCAAAATAACTGTACGGAAGTTTATAAGACGCGTCATATTTCTCGAAAAGAGTAAAACATTCGAAAAGACCAAACTACGTAAATACTAGTAGAAAATATACAGGTACGAAAGCATATGTCGCCGAGTGAGATGCATACATTCACGACCTAAAAACAATCCCTAGAGGCCATGCCGGAATGTAGACTTTTTGCTTTTAATGGCGCCCTTTGCATGAAAACCATAGAAGAAACGATTAAAACTACTTTTATATTTTGTAATGCCATTGGTAAAGTAGAACAGTATCTATATATTAAAAGCGAGAAGCAAAAATTTGGGATTTGGTTTTAAGATACTTGCCGCGGACAGAGGAGTATGAAATTACGCACGGTTGTAGTTAATATGGCGTAGGATTACCAAATGCTAATATTTGTTTTTCTAATAATGCATATAAAACATGCATAAAATCAACTAAAACACATCCACACAGTACTTTGCATTTGACACAAACACATATATAATAAACGAAATAAAACATTCAATGTCTCACTAAAAAACATATAACGTCAAAAATGTCAGATGTCTTTGACAAAATACCCGTTATTTTCTTCTAATTGCATCTTAGTTAATTAAACCTCTTTTTACCTTTAGGGACTCTATTTAAAATAACTTGAAAATTAATACATTATAATTGAATTTGAAAGATATTCGTGCTACTTTAGAAAATATCAAGTTTAGTTAACGAGTTGAATTACGGTCAAATTTCGACCGATGCGACGGGTTATTATTAATCTTCTATACTAACATTTATTTTATGATTTTCTATTGCAAATAAAACAAATTATCCTTATTTTGGAATATAATTATGTGTAAATATTTTCTTCGTTCTTTGTTTCATGATAGAAACGAAATGATTATTGAGAATGGTGAAAAGGGCTTAATATACCGGTGGCAAATAGATTATATTTATCTAATATATAAAATTCTCGTGTCACAGTTTTTGTTGCCATACTCCTCCGACACGGCTTGACCGATTTTTACCAAATTTTATATGCATAATCAGTAGGTCTGAGAATCGGCCAACATCTATTTTTCATATCCCTTAAATAAAAATAAAACAATAATCCATAACAATAAACATTTTGTTTTATTTTTTATATGGCAAAACAACGTTTGTCGGGACAGCTAGTAGACATATATTGTTTCTGCCTAGTCACTACATAGTATAACACAAAGTTGCTTCCCACTGTCTGTCCCTATGTATGCTTAGATCTTTAAAACAACGATACGGATTTCAATGCAGTAATTTTTTAAAAAGAGTGTTTCAAGTGGAAGTTTTTTATGTATAAGAAATACCTACATAGGTAATACCTATAGTGGAGTAAAACTGATCATTTTAGATTTTTCATTTTTAGGCGGAACGAAGTTCGCCGGGTATAAGGCATACGGAATAAGGTGATTTATGTATAAACTTTAGATTCATTATCATAAGACTCCTTTAGCTGTACACCTTCCTCGACAACTAGGAAGAAACTGGCCATGTCCATTAAACAACGTGATTCCTTTAGAAATGGCTCGTCTAAGTTTTTTGTCTAAGAGCGAACACCTCGGCCTAACAATACGCAATCTTACGTTGAGAATTATATTTCTAGACCAGTGTGAATGCAAGGCCCTTTGTTAGCGCTAATAGACCCTTGCACGACAGACAAATCGATTTACCAAACGGGCAATGCTACGAGAAACGCGTCAGTGTAGTTGGAATACGATGCCATTAACAAAACTAACCGTTTGTTACTATGTCAACGTGGGTATTACTTTAAACTTGAAATCAAGTCTCAAATTCTAGAGCTTATGCTCTAATAATAATAATATAATACTTTATTGTTGCACAAAATAAATAAATGTACAATACAACCTTATATCTAACTAATCTAACTTGTGCACAAAGGGGAAGTCTCAGCTTCTGCTAGCACGAGCGACCTCATGTCTCACCCTTAGATGTTGCTTGGGAGTTACAAGTACCTTCTCTAATGCCTGGTGGATTGGTGGAGACTTTATTTTATGTTGTAGTAAAATTAAAAAGCTATTAACAAGATTAGGAATGAGTTAATATTTAATTCACTTCTACCTAATTATCCGATGATAAAGGTTTGGTGTCGAATTTTCGACATATGGTGTTAACGTTGTTAAAAAAATTCAAACGTATTATAAAATTAAAAGTTTTGAGGCCCTATGCATCGCAATTAAATGAATGTCTATAATTATAGAGTTTTTGACTTTCTAATGTCTTTGTGTTTACAATTGCATCAAACCAAAACTATTAAATTTATTTAAACGTTAAATCATTTCAAATCATACAATCATTATTTAATTTAAGCTCTTACACGGTATCAAACGTTATTACAATTTTACGATTTCAAGTTATGGTATGTTTTCTGAAACTAAATCTGATCTTCCACAAAACTTTCAACAGTAATACTCAGAAACAGGGAAGCATGTCTCGTCAACTTCAAACAATATCTTGCTCTACTCTCCCTAAGAATTGGTTGTGTTTATGGTGGTTAAAATGTTTATGGGTGGCAAAATCCACTTCACACATAGTGAAATATGGTCCCCCTTTGTTAGTTCTATAACAAAACGCACAAAAACGTAAAACTAAGGGCTACAGTAAAAAGATTTGATGCAATAAAATGGTACAACTCCGACAAAACGTAGTGAGATACGATTTGCATACAAATAAGAGTAGCAATAAAACCTTTATCCGGTAGCGGAATACGCAAAAATTTGGAGAACTTTTATATAGGTTATAGGCGTACTATGAATAGGTACACCGTATTTTATAATTTTTCGGGCAGGAAACTAATGTAAATCTGATTAAATGATATTGTTTTAAATAGCGCAAAATATATAAGTTAGAGATAAATAATCAATTAAGTATGGTTTACGACCTCTTTCATATTATAAGAATATTACCACGTCAGTTGTCAACGTCAGGGAATCAATCAATAGCGCTTGCGATGGTTTTGTCAAAAAATACGTACACTGATTTGGAATTAAACAAATATCGATATGTTGGACGACAATGGCGACCGTTCGATAACAATCCATTGGATTCTGTGACATATATATATAACGACATTTTTTTTTTGAGAATAAATTCTTTAAACCTGAAACCTACATGCAACAAGAAACTCCCATTTCATAACTTTAAGCTCGAATATATCCAGCCAAAGTTGAACAAACGCATAAATTATATAAATAAATTGTTTTAAGTAATTAAAACTGATATCGCAATTCAATACAGTATGAATGGCAGCGACCTAAAATTTATACAGTATCGCTAATGTACGCTACTTTGAAGTATTCTGGAGAGGAAACGTATCTATGATAGATCTCATTACTGCAATTTTAATTGGGTAATGAGATCGGTCATATAACGGGTTATATTATTGCATTTAACGGGATACATTTTATTTTACTACCAAAAAAATATCTTACGTCCGTTCACCACCTCGATTGCATAAAACAATATCCACAAGCTCAGCGAGTGTCACCAGAATACCCAACTAGTCCATTTTTCTAAAGAATGACAGCTGCAGTCGCAATGTTGGTGATTTGGCACAATAACACAATTTATATGAAAATAGAGTGCAATATCCACTGATTTTCTTGTACTCGTATCGCTACTGCTTTCCATGGAAATGTGATTTTTTCATAAATGCTGAAAGGGATACATTTACTATATCCTCCACGTGTGTGATTTGCAATTTACTTTTAGTCATAAAATCAACATACAGAACACTTCTTATATCGATAGGTTAAGAATTAAATTACCTGCAAATATGTTCAGAATAACGCTGACTACACTACTGTAGTAGTAGAAAATGTATGCATCTCTTCCTCCAACATAATCGACCCTCGACCTGTCATGGGCGTTGCTATTCTTAAAGACTAAGTTGAAACGCCTTTACGCTTCCAGAGTGAAAACACGAAGTTTCCTAGTATTAAATGTATTAATTCCTAGTAGTTCTCAGAGGTGTGTAAAGTCCACCAATTTGCACTTGGCCAGCGCGGTGGACTATGGCCTAAAAAACTCTCTCATTATGTGAGAAGACCCGTGCCCAGCAGTGGGGCAATAATGGGTTGTACCCTAAATGTCGTAAAACATACAAAAATTAGCATTAACATTAACAAATCTAATTCTGAATTCACCATTTCGCCCTATGATTTACTTGTTCAAACCCGGAGCTCTCTGTCATACGGGCATAGTGACTGCTGCGTCGCGTAAGTCGTCATATAAGTGACCTGAATTGAATATATACTAATTTGCTATTTTAATAGAAATGAAGTCGTAAACATGCAAGTTCTATTCTTGTTCTTGGCGTCAAGAAGCCGCTACAATCTACGACCCTAGAACAATATAAATTAAAACCTTATCAACCTAATACGTTCACACAGTGTAACTTCTCCAAAGCAAAATTTAAAATAAAAAATATGCGAATTTCATCGAAGTACGTTCGTAGTAAGTTTCATCTGTATTTTTTACGAGAAAGAGTAACAAACAATTAAATATATTATTATTTATTAACTAGCTGTACCCGCGGCTTCGCCCGCGTAAAAATGAGTGTATCGCAAAGTTTTTCCCGCACAAATCTCGACCCCGTTGAAATTATATGATAAAAAGTAGTCTATAATTATGATATTCCACAACCTTTTCTATAGTGCAAGTCCAATCCAAATGAGTTTAGCCGCTCGGCCGGCGATTACCCGGATATACAAAGAGTGAAGAAACGAATTTAAAATATGTATTTGTGGTTAGGATCATAATTGTTATGTAAAAATATTTAAAAAATTGGACAAATTAAAATTAGAATTTTAAAATTAGACGATTGTAAACCGCATTTCTTTGAATTAATTAACAATCTTAGTGGTCGCACAATACCAAGAAGCACCTTGTAAACCAAATCCTCCTCCACATTTAAACCAAAACGCATCGATTACAAAGATTGATTTTAACTTTTCTGTAGTATGTTTAAAGTTCTCAGGGTGATGCTGCAGGGTGAAGTGCAATGTTTGTACTGGTCTAGTACAAAAAGACGCTACTCTTACAAACTCATTTTACATTCGTATCCTACTCAAAACTGGACACTATCAAGTGGTCAGATTACTATAATAATGCACAGGCATCGGCGGCCGGCTTGTATTAGCATGCGCGAGCGAGACGGTTACCTACCCCTGCCGAGAGACACATCGCGATCTTTATTATTTTAAATCTCTAATATCTTTAAAGTATTTATGTGATGCATATAGTGTAAAAGCTAACGAATGCATTTATTTATAAATAAGGAATAATACCGAACAGAAGAAAACACACTCGAAATTAACGTAATATTTTTAGTTGAAATATGGAACATAAAAAAAAATATTGTGACTTAACCATAAGTTATAGAGATATACTATCGCGGATTGATTTTATATTTAAGGTTGCAATCCAGTGTTTCGTAGCCCTTGGCGGAATTATTAGTATTCAACATCAACATTTAATTTAACGATAGGCTTCGTAGTTGTTTTGTAAATAACGCCACCTATCGCATTCAATGTAATTAATTCAACATAGTGTAGTAGTGGATAGATGGCGCAAGTATACCTAATATATAACTCATCGGTAATTCCTCGTAATTTTATATTGTGGGTAAATTAAATCAAATTTATATCACATTTATATGTATGATAATTAATTGTTATCGATTTATAGGTATGTATCATTTCATAATGAACTAAGCTTCAGGATGACATCAGGGCAAAATGGCTAATATGGCGACAGTTGGAATTTGGAATTAAACAAAAGTCGCGATATACCGAGTTTTACAGATATATGTATGTTGTCGACTCAAAATCAATATTTTTTAATGTTTTATTATTGAGATAAGTTTTCAATCAAGTCTTTCTTGCCCCTTGACGGAATTTTATTATCGTACCCTTTGAAGGAAATTATATAATTTGATACCTCTATTATCTTTAAAAGTATTTATTTAATGCATACAGTGTAAAAGACAATTTTGATCTTTGTTTATAATTACGAAGCTAACGAATGCATTTATTTACATAAGGATTAATACTGTACAAAAGACAACAGACTCGACAATAACATATTGTTTCTAGTTTAAATATGGAACATAAAAATAATTATTGTGAGTTAACCTTCAGAGATATAGATATGCTATCGTGGATTTATTTTATATTTAAGTTTGCTAACCAGTGTTTCGTAGCCCTTGACGGAATTATTAGTAATTCAACATCAACATTAATTTAATTTATCGATATTACTTCGAAGTTGTATTGTAGATAACGCTATCTATCAAATGTTCATTCAACGTAATTCAACAGAACAGTAATAGATAGCGCAAGTATACCTAATATTTAACTCATCGGGAATTCCTCGTAATTTTATTCGTATCTTTCGCATTATAAATACATTTTCATATTATAAACCCATATTATGGGTAAATTAAATCGAATTTATATCACATCTATTTAAATGATAATTAATTGTTACCAATTTAAATGTATTATTTCTGAACGAACTCACAATGACGTCCAGGCAAAATGGCCAATATGGCGATTGTCATTTGCATTGGAATTTAACAAAATTCGCGACATACCGAATTTTACGGATATACGTTGTCGACTCAAAATCAATATTTTTTAATGTTTTATTATTCACATAAGTTTTTAATCAAATCTATCATACCCCTTGACGGAATTATTAGTACACCTCTTTGTCAAAAGCCAATACGGAGATTGTCATTTGCATTGGAATTTAACAAAATACGCGACATACCGAGTTTTACGGATATATGTTGTCGACTCAAAATCAATATTTTTTAATGTTTTATTATTCACATAAGTTTTTAATCAAATCTAAGATACCCCTTGACGGAATTATTAGTACAGCTCTTTGTCAAAAACGACCTACCATACAAACATTTATGCTCGATTTGAACATTTTCAACCCATTTTTTGAAATAAAAAGTAGCCTATAATGGATCCCAAGGTCACCACTATCAGTGTACACAATTTCATGAAAATCGGTTCAGTAGTTTTGGCGTGAAAGAGTAACAGACAGACAGACAGACAGAGTTACTTTCGCATTTATAATATTAGTAGGGATTAATAAGAAATAAGATTCATAATAATTTTTGAACTGTAACAATAATCGTAAAAAATATTTCTCGTAACTCAACGTCCGAAATAACAAGGTCCGATTACTGGATTTTTGTTGTGGGAAATGTACACTAAATGCACGAATTGCTCCCTGTTCACTTCGTTCGTTATGTTACATCCTCGGTAACATTTTTCCGTGTACACTTTACAGTAACATGAAGTTTTCCTTCGTTTAATGAGCTTATCTTCTAAGTATTTACGAGAGCGTGAGTTTACAAGATTAGTTTAATGAAACGTACGAGGGATTTTCATGTGATAGGTATTACCTGATATTTCTCTTGTTCTTTCGTAATAACATTAAAAGTGACACTAGAAAAAAGGAAAATAGATAAATGTTTATACTCTAGAAAACTAGTTTTAAACGCTAGAAATGAGGAGTAGATAAATGTTCCGATTGACGTATACACCAAAAACTTTAAATTTGTGTCAATGAAGTATTTACTAACTTTACTTCAGAGCTCTAAATAATTATCATAGAATCTGGTTTATAATTGCCTACCAACGATAAAATGAAATGTCTTTATTTTGCATAGGCCTACGGAGGCACTTACAAATTTTCAGTTACATATATATTTTTTTTACACTACCACCAGATCGGAACACGACATCAACTGAGAAGATCCGGCAAGAAACTCAGTGGGTTTGTCTTTTTTCTTTGTATATCTTTTTATTGCCATATTGTTTTTACATTGGCTATAAAAGTTAGCTCCAGTATCTTGCCTTAGTTATCTTGATGAAGACAAGTCAACTAGAATCACTAATTTATTTTCAAATAAACAACTATATTATAACGAAATTCTGCTTTTCTAAATAGGAAGTTTTTGATGCTTTAGCATAATTTCTTGATTTTAAGTCTTAGCGGTTTAATAAGATATTTACTAGAAGAAAACAAATGTATTCAAAACTATTCGAAACCAAAAGATCATAGCTTTGGAATAAAAACAAAAATAAAAATAGAGTAAGGAATGCAGCAGTTTGAAATATTTTAAAATGAAATGGAAAGCCGCGGAATGAAAGGGTTATACAGACGATTATGACGGAACAATAAGGGGTTTTTGCCCACAGAAACCTGATGGGCTAGAGCAATCTCTCAAAACAATTATCTCTCGAAAAGTTGAATCGCTCGACTAAAACTCGGTCACCCAGTACTGTGGCAAATGAAAAAATAAAGATATCTCCCGAGAGTTCTTTGCATGAACAGAGCGTTTGTAAAGTAGGTATGTAGGTGGGGGTAAATAAAGGGTGTTGCCAAAACCTTGCCCGGCCAAGTTGCTACGTACGGGAATATTGCACTTTTCAACGAACTCCGTAAGGCGTTGCTTACCATTGACGGTATTTTTTTACTTTTAATTTCGTAACCTTTATCTTACCAAGTTATCTTTTTATATCGGGAATCCATTGTTAAGTTGTGCACTAGTAACCTATCGATATAGGAAAGTTATGTCCAAGACCATGTAAAGTCAGGTAGATATCACAAATCACTTAATGTTAAATTATGTGATGAGTAACGTTTAAGTTACCATACACGTAAGTACTTCACAGAACCAGCACAAACTGAATATTTTGACCACTAGCATTAACGAGAAAGGGCAGACTTTTTCACCATCACTACAATTTTAGTTGGTTCACATCAAATTGCTTTTATATAGTAAAAAATCTAAATGATAAAACACGTGAATAAAGTTACGTGAATAAACACGTAAATACGCCTCTATACTACATTATCATTACCAAATTTTCACTATAAAATAAACCTTGATAGTTGTTTCATCATTAATATCATCGGCATGTTTAGCTTTCCTTTGCTTTTTACTTTATATTAATTTATATCATTTCAATACAAAAATTTACTCATATTAGTTTTTTTATAGTCCAAGATCCCAGGGCTGCCAGAGGTCACGTATTTTCTGACGGATGAAATGTGGACGATTGAGTAGTGTTAGTATGTACTATGATCGTATGCCTACATGCTAGCTTGGTCAAACGGCCAATTTCCAGGTATCAGGTAATCAAAGTCATAAAAACATTACTTACTTCACGTAAATTCTCATGGCTGATTTTCATATATGTTTTCGAGTGTATAGTTAAAAATAAATTGTCAATACTCCCAGACACTTTCCGTCGGCCATATTGCTTGGCAGACGCCTTAAGGGTCTCAAAATAATTAGTTAGCTTCACGTAAATTCTGACGCTCCATTTTTATATATGTTCATCCGACAATTATTTTAAAACCTTTGCCAAGAAGACAGACCGATCCAAGGGGCCAATCATCCCCTAAACTAAATTTTAATATCTCTGTGAATGGGAGCGCGAGAGCATTATCTACGCGCATGAGACGGAGTGAGACCGACTGCGCTGTTAAGGGCATGAAAATTACTTAAACAGATATTTTATAATTTTTAGAACTTTTGTTGACAAGTAAATTATGGCAACAAAAATAAAAAAAAAATTGACATATAATAAATAATACTAAAGGTAGCCGACATTTTAAATTTTTTTTCTATTTATTTATTAGAAATAAAAAATATTTTTTAAAAATACCACTTATATTAAAACAAGAGCAATTATTTTTAATGAATTATTTATTCGAAATTTGGAAACAAAGTAGAAAAATATTAATCCTTTAATATTTCTTAACAGTAGCTTTTAATCTTCATTATCATCATCGTTGAAATTAGATAATTCATCATCTAGCCAATCTTGAAATTGAATATCTAAATCGTGATCGTCATCATCAGCATTATCCTTATTTTCTTCCTCTTGTTCTATATGGTACTAGTTTTTTTATATAATAATGATGTAGCAAACGAGCATGTAGTCCACCTGATGGTAAGTGGTCACTGCCGCCCATGGACATTTGTAAGCATCTCCATATAGAACACAAGTTTTTTCTGAAGTCAATCACAGATGCGTTCCTACTTCAGAGGACTAGGATGGTCGCCTCATATAAAGTGTGCCGGCAACCACAAATAACTTGAACTGGATGCTCAAATACAATCTCATACTTATTTGGATGAAGAATTATCTGAATAAGTAAAAAGATACATACACAAATAGCCAAATATTTTTTTATTAATATTTTCAGAATGAAAATGCTTTCTGTGAGTCAACTTTTATAGATAGACATATACCATCGATCACTTATTATTTTAGAGTTTTTTATCTTTACGTACATAGAAGTAGCCACATAAGCGCCCAAAATTTTATTCAAATTAAACTAATGTACAAAAATCTTTTTAAAAACTTGCTTATGTTTATTCTCAGACTTGAAAATATCTCCATATAAATTTAATCCCAGTGGACCTAGAGTTTTCATAATGTAGCGGCCAAAGAAACAGAGTTACTTTTGCATGTATAATAATAGAAGTGAGGGTGTTATTTACAAGTTCAATAATAAAATAGAAGTGAATCAATTGTTGCCAAAAACCATACCAGTAAGAAACGTTTAAGCGAGAGTCGTGCTTCAGATGAAAAGCGCGACCTAGGAACGTTCCTTTTTTAGGATCCACAGGCAAAAGGTTCACTGAACGCAAACCTTTACCGATAAAGCTTTTTGGTTTAAAGTTGTTCTCATTTTACAATTTTTGATCAAATGAATCTATTAGTATTTGTTCGCTCTTTCTTCATTGCTACTTTGTCTTACGCATAAACTTATAATGTTGTTTATGATATTCATGATAGAATTTTTAAATGATACCTACTTTGTTGATTTTGTTACTAATATAGTTTTTATGTATTTGTTGTCTTTTAGGATATTACCTTTTAGGATTATTTGTAATCGGACTGCGTTTTCGGATTTATACCAGTGTGACGTAGTGATTAGTAGTATAAGTAAGATGAAGTATAAGAATGTAGAGCAGTAATAAACGTATACTCAACCAGACAACATCTATTATTTAGTCCCGTCCTTACATGGCGACCCTGCCATTTAAGGTGCGGTTTCGGGTTTCAGTCGGTTCGATGTGACAAAATGACCGATCGTGTAAAACGCATATTCAAAATGTAAACATCAAAAACGATATTAAAATGGCGGATCTATTGATGTGGAGTATTAGAGCATCTGACTCAACTGTGAACAAATTAAAGACAAGTGGGCATAAGTTCATGGCATCACACGTTCATGGCATCAACGAGCATCCGAAGGAGAATCATTTGTTGCGGATGGCCAGAAGCATTTACAGACGTTCGGGCACCAGGCGTGAACCCAGGAAGGAGTAAAGGAGTCAGTAACCTGTTTAGCCTTGAGTCTCATAAAACTCGGCTAAGAATCAACAACTAACGAGGGAAATATCATGAAGAGAAGTGAGTTAAAAAAAAAATGCGTGTAAAAAGTGAAATAGTGTGGTATTAAGTATGGTATTATGGACATTTATACATATTTTAATTTTCTATATATATTATTTTATCTGTATGTCTCTTTTTCTTAATGTCTGTGTTTTATAATTATTTTAATGGCTGATTTATTAGATATTAAAAAGCAAATTGAGAATATTAAAATAAATTTAACTAAACTAAGTAAAGCAAAAAGAAGTAAAAAGTTGTTAGAACAGAAGTATTTAGAAGCAAAAGAATTATATAACAAATATATTAAATATCGTGACGAGTTAAGTCGTAATATTTCTAAAGGGTATTTAAAACAAGAGGCGATAAATTACATATTAGAAGCTTGTGAGGAAATTGAATCGTGTTATCAAAAAATCCAAACATTTTGTTTAGTAAGTGACCAAGATTGTAGCACCATGGCTGACTTTGACATGAAAACTGCTACTTCGCTTCTACCTGTTATGACAGGAGACGAAGAAGTTACAAAAAAGTTAATTGATTGTATCGAATTTTATAGCCAAAGCATTAAAAAGGAACATGAGCAGTTATTAATTTCATTTATCCTAAAAACACGTTTGTCTAAACACGCCAAATTACGTTTGGCATCTAATTATGAAACTTCCACAGATCTTATTACCGACATGAGAAATAATTTGTTGACCAAGCAATCCGCCACGGCACCCCAGTTAGAGATGATAAAATCGAGACAAGGCTCGCATACTATTGAAGAATTTGGTAAGAAACTTGAGGATTTGTTTGTTGAATTAACCATTTCCCAAGCTGACGGTGATGATAACGCATTTAAAATGTTTAGACCTGTAAATGAAAAATTGGCTATTCAGCGATTCACTGACGGCTTGAGAAACGGTCGATTAAGCACCATTTTAGCAGCCCGCAACTATACAGAGTTAAAAGACGTTATAAGAGCAGCCAAGGATGAGGAACTTTCCCATCAAGGTTACCCGTCTACCTCGTCATCAGAGACAGTTTTCACGAGTCAACACCGAGGTAAGTACCAACCATCTTATAGGGGGCACAGCCGAGGTCGAGTTGTAAACAACGTTTATACACCAAATCGCACATTTAAACAGATTCCGAATCAAGCACCTAGGTCGTTCTACCGAGGTAATAATCGAGGATTCACAAATAATTCTCGAGGACGCGGACATAGTTCTGGACGTACTGTATATCGGGGTAATTATAATAAGAGTAAGAGACAGCATGGGTATGTTTTAAACCAATCCCAAAACGGCGAACAAGGTCAAGGTACTTCATCGTCGTCGTCGTCGGAAAATAACAAAAATTTAGAGTTTTTTCGACCCTAACTTTATTCTAGCATGCAATACATATAATAATTTCTTAGAGTTAACAATATTAGGCACCAAATATAGAATGTTAGTTGACACGGGCGCCTCGATGTCGGTTATTAAACACGATGTCATAAGAGATTGGAATGTTACAATACATCCAGAACGTGTAACCATAAACGGTATTGGTGGCACATCGTACACCGAGGGCTATGTTTACATACCGTTTACCATATGTGGAAAAGAATTCAAACATAAGTTTTATATTTTAAAGAATTTACCTCTTATTCAAGATGGTTTAATCGGACAAGAATTTTTAACCAAATTTAGTTGTGTAGTAAATTACGAAAATAATACGTTTACTTTAAATAGTTCAAACAAGCCAATTACTGTGACACTAGGTTTAGGTAAATTTGGTAAAAATGCATTTATTACGGTACCTCCAAGGTGTGAAAAGATTTTTCAAGTCAATTCTTATTTGAATGAGTCGTGTGTTATTTTTCCAAAAGAGTTATGTGAGGGTGTTTTTATTGCTGGAAGTATCTGTCAACCGAAAGAAAGAAAAATTTTAATACAAATTTTAAATACTCGCGATACAGAGGTTAGTCTTAGTTATTTTAGACCTGATATTGATACTTTATCTAACTACAATGTCTGTTCGTTTGAGACAGAGAATTTGAACGGAGAAAGAGTTCGAAAATTATTATCTTTAATTAAATTAAATCATTTGAACAAAGAAGAAAGCATTAGTATACAAAATATCTGTGCGAAATATGCTGACGTATTTTTCTTACCGGGAGACAAATTAGGTACATGTAATCTTTACGAACAAAATATTCAATTAAAACCTGATTCGGCCCCAGTCTATACTAAGCAATATAGATTACCTTTTTCGCAACGTAATGAGATAGAAAAACAAGTTCAAAAAATGTTAACCAATAATGTTATCGAACCCGCGAACAGCGAATGGTCTAGCCCAGTGTTATTAGTTCCTAAAAAGACAGATAATAATAATAATAAAAGTTGGCGATTAGTAATAGACTTTCGAAAATTAAATAATTGTATAATGCATGACAAATTCCCACTTCCAAATATAAGCGATATATTAGACTCGTTATCAGGAGCCATTTATTTTTCTCAATTAGATTTAACGCAAGCATATTATCAGTCGAAGTTAAATGCTGACAGTAGAAAATATACCGCATTTACAACACCGTCCGGCCAATATCAGATGACCCGTATGCCTATGGGTTTAAAGACCAGCCCTGGTTCTTTTTCACGGTTGATGACAGTTGCAATGTCAGGACTTAATTATGAAAAATGTTTTGTATATCTTGATAATTTAATTTGTTTCGGGAGAAATTTAGATAGCCATAATAAAAATTTACTAGATATATTAGCTAGACTCAGAAAAGTTAATTTAAAATTAAATCCTGACAAGTGCGATTTTCTTCGAAAAGAAATTTTGTACTTAGGACATGTGGTATCAGCCGACGGTATAAAACCAGACCCAGAAAAAATTAAAGCCTTAATTAATTATCCGGTACCCAAAAACGTTGACGATCTCAAACGATTTGTAGCCTTTTCAAACTACTATCGGAAATTTATTCCCAATTTCGCCGAAATATGCTTACCATTGAATAATTTATGTCGTAAAAATATTAATTTTAATTGGGATAATGACTGCCAAAAATCATTTACTAGTTTAAAAAAAATTTTAATGAGTCCTCCAATATTACAATATCCTATTTTTGATAATAATAACACATTCATATTACAAACTGATGCTTCGGGGTATGCAATAGGTTCGGTTCTCTGTAATGCTGATCGTAGGCCAATAGCGTATGCCAGCCGTAGTTTAAATAAGGCCGAACGTAGATATCCAACCATTGAGAAAGAACTTTTGGCAATCGTTTGGTCAGTTAGGTATTTCAGACCCTACCTTTACGGTAGAATGTTTATCATAGAAACGGATCACAGACCGTTAGTATTTTTATATAATATGACAGATCCTTCCAGTAGACTGTTAAAGTTTCGGTTAATACTAGAAGAGTACGATTTTAAGGTTGTTTATGTGAAAGGGTGCGATAATGTAGCTGCAGATGCATTGTCGCGCATAGACCTGAGTAGTGAAGAATTAAAGGCGATGAATGAACATATTATGTCAGTACTTACAAGGGCGCAAAAGAAGAAGCTTGACGAGGAACCTTGTAAGTCTACTTCGGTAGCTCATACACCTCACAACGATTGGACTGATCACCCAAGAGTTGTAGAAATGTTAAAACTACCGAAGGATTACACGGAGTTAGTGTTTGTGGATGAAGAAGAGTGGAGAAAAGTTAAAAAAAGCGTATCACTAACGCGTGGTGATTATGCATACTCGTCGTCAAATCGTACATTTTTTGTGAAACTGTTTACCCAATCGCAGTGTACACGAGCTGTCTCTGTGAGGGGAATGGAGTCTTTTTGTATCGATTTAAATATAAACACTTTGTATGTAATAAAAGACGAAAATAATTTTAAAATGATTAAAGAGCTAGCTCAGATTATAAATAAAAAGCGTAAGTGGTCCGGACCCCGTTTATGCGTAATTAAAGGCGTTACGAAAGTTAAAGACGATGACATGAAGAGAGTTATTTTAAATGATTATCATATCCTGCCCACTAGCGGACACGCAGGAATAAGACGTATGTTGAACAACATTCGTAAAAAATATTTTTGGTCAGGCTTAGAACACGATGTTAAGCTTTTTGTAAAGAAATGTACTAAATGTCAACGTTATAAATATTTAAATGCCATAAAAGAACCAATGACTATAACCGATTGTGGAAATTCAGCTTTTGACAAAATTTACTTAGATTTGGTAGGTCCATTAATAAGGGATAATAATTATAACTACATTTTAACGCTCCAATGCGACCTCACCAAATATGTCGAGGCATATCCGATAGCAGGTAAGGATGCGTGTACAGTCGCTACAACATTAGTAAATAATTTTATACTTAGGTATGGCATCCCCCGGCAGATCGTGACCGATAGAGGAACGGAATTTATTAATTCTATCATGGAAGAGGTATGTAAAATTTTAAATATAAATCAGTTACAGTCTACAGCCTTTCACCATGAAACATTAGGATCCCTAGAAAATAGCCATAAACATTTAACATTTTATTTGAGAATGCAAGTTAACAGTCAAAGTCAGGAATGGAGTTCATGGGTTCCTTACTGGTGTTTTTCTTATAACACTTCAGTACATTCAAGTACAAAATTTACACCGTACGAATTAGTGTTTGGAAAACAGTGTAACTTACCTAGTAATCTCACATCAACAACAGACCCAATTTACAATTTTGACAATTATGCAATAGAACTAAAATACCGTTTACAAAAGTCACAAAACGATGCAAAAAATAACCTTATAAATTGTAAAACGTTAAGGAAAATAAAATATGACAGTAGTATAAACCCAGTAACATATAAATTTGGAGATTTAATTTTGGTTAAAAATGAAAATTGTAACAAACTCGATCCATTATATTTAGGTCCTTATTCAGTTGTCAAAGACGTATCGCCAAATGTTGTAATTTTAGTCAATGGTAAAGAAAAAACTATTCATAAAAATCGGACTAGACTTTATATTGAATAATATTTGTTTAAGACTTGTGATTGTGATTGTACCAAATATGCAGATGATGTTTATAACATTCTGATATTGTATTTCTACACCTTTGTTTAGATACTTCTTTATTTGTTAATCAAATTATGATTTTACAAATTGTATTTTAATAATATCTTTTCATTATGTGAAATGTTTGTATTTTTTTTATTATGAAAATTATGTTATGTTGTAAAGTTATAAAATGTATGTGTATCATATTATCTAAAAAAAAATGTTTCTATATTCATCATTTTTTTTTTGTTTTGGTAGGGCATGTGACGTAGTGATTAGTAGTATAAGTAAGATGAAGTATAAGAATGTAGAGCAGTAATAAACGTATACTCAACCAGACAACATCTATTATTTAGTCCCGTCCTTACACCAGTAATGTTTACCTCTTGGTAAGTTTGTTAGTAATAGAGTCCATCCAACGTAGAAACTATGTTAATAAGGTAACTAGTTACTAGGTTGGCAATAGGTCGCAGTGACCACTTAACAGCAAGTAAAGATGCAACGTAAATAACCAAATAAGTAACAGTTAAAAACAAAAGAAATATATCCACGTGCATCTTTTACATGCCCAACTTAATTTTTAAACACTATTGTTAAACTAAATGTTTATAAAGGAGAATAAATATTCGCTGTATATAGAAATTGTCAATTTAGGTACTCTTAATTTTGAATACTACTAACGCTGCACGCTGCGTTACGTAACTGTCGAAAGTTTTCGACCGACCCTTCCACTCAAAGTCTGACACATGAAGTTGACGAGAAAAATAATTGCGATCCTCGAGAGATTTAAAGATGGCTCCGACACCTTCCCAATTACAGAGTTCAAGTGTAGGTATAATGAAAACGTCGTTGCAGCACGAGGTTGCGGCGACCTACTGACCGAGGTCGACGGCCGATGCACCGCGCGACCTGCCTCGGCAATTGACCCATGGACCTAAAAATGGGAAGACATGCCGTAAGTGAGCATGGTAGTGCATGGGAATCTTGGAGTTTATATGCTCTGTTAGGAAGTACCCTGAAATTAAATGAAATGTCTTTATTGCCTACGTGGGCACTTAAAGTTGTGAGTTAATTTTTTTTTAAACTACTACCGGATTGGAACACGACTTTAACTGAGAAGATCCGGTGGGAAACTCAGGGTTCATCTTTTTTGTTTGTTTACATTCTGTTTTCATATAAGTTATGTTGGTGGCGGCCGGAGGTTGCAGGGAAACGCTAAATCATACTTAACTCTTAATTAAAGTTAAAATATATAACTACATTTTGACCAAAACTAGACGTGTGAGACAGAGTCGATGTGATAGCACCTACTGCCATCCATTCCCACAATATGTGGCAACGTTTCAGGTGCTGCATCAACTCCTCAGATGGCTGGGTCGAGGTGCACTAGGGCATTGTATCTGAATTAAGGTTATGTAACATATACATTAACAATCATGTTTTTACATGGTAATAGAAGCTAGCTCCAGTATCTTGACTTACATTTGACTAGAGAAGAAGCCTGTTTTTTTTTAAGATAAGTTACACTTTGACTATTATTTAAACTATAGAAATATACATTACTCAGTCCCATGTCGTTTTGTCTATGTAATGATAAATTTTATAATACGCTTTATGGCAAAAGTAAATCTTAATCTATGCTTTGAATTTATTTATTGCTTTTAATTCTTCAGGACATGTTTCAAATATGAATTTATTATTATTATAAATGCTAAAGTTTGTGAAAATGTATGTCATTGTTTCTCTTTTACACTGAAATTACTGGTTGGATTGCGCTTAAATTTGGCAAACCTATCGTTTATAATCTAGGTTAACACACAACATAGGTAATCATTACCGTGGTAATCATGGCAAGAGATAGCAGAGCCGTTAGACTAAGCTAGTTACTTCATATTTAAGTACATTAAATCGTAATATAACTAAAGTATCGAAAACCATGTTTACTCTGATTTTACTATTTACTTAACCGATCACTTAAAGTCGTACATTTTATAATAGTGAGTAAATAAATAAGACTTTCAAAAAAATTACGGCCCTATAATATTTTTGTATTAACTGAATAAGCAATTAACCATTATAACGAGACAATACCTATTACTTGTTTATTTTTAAATGATAAAATGATATTTAGGTATATTATGTGCTCACAAAAATCTCATTCTAAAATTGCATAAGAATCTATTAAAAAAATAAAATGTAAGAAGTTAGTATTTTTCTATGCTACATAGTACACCAAGTTTTAAGAAATTACGCATAAACGTCACTTATCAATAAACTCTTACTTGAATATGTAAATAATATGTAACTAAAAAGATATAAAAATATTTCCACATATAGTTCAGAAGAGTAGGGCACCTGACTGGGAATTTTCTGTGTCCCATTTAAGCTAATTCATTACCCTCTGACATTTATCGCTGTACTACATTAAATGCTTTACGCAACGAATATCCTTGCACATAAATTTAACATAAATAAGAGAATATTAACTAAGAGCCAATTTTACACACCATTTTAAACACTATATCTTGAGTGTGAAAACTTTGTACAGAAGTAGTTTTTTACGTATGTGTAAAGTAGAGTATTTATTTTAAACAAATAGAAGAAATTGTAAATAATTGTCACTTTGTCATTTAACATGCTATCATAGCTGGAATTGATTGCTACATAAAATAAATGTCGTAATTGTATCCAAATGAGTATGAAAAACCGATGAAATATAAATAAAAAAAAATATATACCGATGGGGAAGAAAGGTCCTTGAGTGGCGATCACGTTTAGGCAAAAGGAGTACAGGTCGCCCCCCTACCAGATGGACCAATAACCTGAAGAAGACAGCGGGAAACCGTTGAATTCAGAGAGCACAGGACCGGTTGGAGTGGCGCCATTTAGGGGAGGCCTATGTTCAGCAGTGGACATCAAAAGGCTGATGGATGGATGGATGGATGGAAGTATGAAAAATGTGAAAAAAGTAATAAACAAGAAAATATACCTAATAGTTGTGTACAGAGGCCATCTGTTGTCATATTCTGTCTTACCCTAAGTAATAAGAATAAACTCTTAAGATAAAGTAGCATCATATAACCTATAACCAGCTCACATTCAAGACAGTTAAAACAATAGGTCGTTGACATAATTATGATAATTAGTTCAGAAGTTATAAGCAAATAGATGAACATACACCTAAGTCTATGTTCATCTATTTGCTCATAACTTGTACATATTGATTATAATGTTTTAGCCATAGTGGAGTAAAAAATTGCAGCATGTTTAATGTTAATAAACATTTATAAATTTTATTTCCTAAGTTTCCACGTAAATATATTTATTAAACACAGTAAACATATTTCTTAATTTGCATTTATTTCAATTTGTCTATCCTTACGTCTGTAAAAAATAATAACATTACCGATTTTGCAAATATTTTCTCTGTGCTGTAGAGAATTTTATTAGGAGTAGGTTACAAATGCTACTTTTTATTCAATGGCAGGGGATTTCGAGGGGTAACACACGGGCGGACCGTCGAGGGAAGGCTCGTTAAATAATAAACTACCTAAACGTTGTACAACCTTTGTATGGGAATCTTCCGTAGTAGCAAAACCGGGCTTGGAATCTTTTTTATGTGATAGAACTAGCCGACGAGCATTCCTGTCACCATTTTGATATTATTGAAGTCGTAAACGAGAATTCACCTGATGGTAAATATTATGTATTATCGGTGGCTTCAACATACATAAAAACAAATTCAAATACAGTTTGTAGATAAACATCTAAATGCACCACTGAACCCAAGAATTGAACTCTCTGCGTATCCAATTGATAGGTATACGCCGTTATATGTTTTAAAAGTTATATTTCCTTTAGATTGTAAGAAATACAATTTTAAAAACATACAACTAATGTGAAATAATGTTTGGTTAAAAAGTTAATAGGCCTTTTTTCTACAATCTTTTGACGTAACAATATTTAATGTTTTTCGACAGGCTTAAAATCGTGAAAAACCTTTTTCACCTCTAAATGATAACTCTATTTAACTTTAGTGGGTTGATTTCAGTTTAATTTATTTTTCCCGTTACTTTCGCTAAATTTTCCACTCTTTACAATAGTTTTCAAAATTTTACTGTGTGTTAACACAAAAATATCTATCTGTTTTAGACCGCAAGAGATGAAGCCGACAACTCTGAAATTGAAGACGTCGTTATCGTTGTACGTTGTACCTCTCATTACGTACTGTATAAGATAAAGTATAAGAATAGTTGCTACAATAAACGCTTGATACAGGTCACAGCCGTATGCTGCGTCGTTTAAAACTTCCACTATAGATTCGCTCGAGATTCGGCACTTTAATATTATGCAACGAGGACCTACTGTGCAAATGCGATGCAAATTTCATAGTACGCCGCTCCAAGCACAGCAAACAATTGTTTAGTAGCAAATGTTTATCATTTATTTATGCACAGTCCCGACCGACAGAAGGAATTATCTTTGCCGGCAATAGTAAAATGTGGTTGACAATTTTCTCTGTAAATATGCGCATACCGTAAACAACTCTAATTCAAACAATGGCATCACAGTCGCTATTATTGTATTTTAACGTCACTCAACGTGTAACGCATGTAACTATGACTTTATTTGAGAACAATATGGCTGTAAAGTCGTGTCTTTTTCGTTTCGTCATCCCATTTTTGTCCCACTGCTGGGCACGGGTCTTCTCTCGGAATGAGAGAGTTTTAGAGCATAGTCCACCGCGCTGGCCAAGTGCGAATTGGTGGACATTATTGGTGGACACATAAAAGTGTGTTTAACGATATCTAAATTATTTGGATCTGTCCACTATCATCATAAAGAATAACGAGTACATACATGCTAAATGAGCAGTGATGGCTAATGATTGAACCTTAAACTTCGGATGTCAATCGGGAGGTCCAAGGTTCAAATCTGAGAATTTAATTGGCACTGCTTTATGGTGAAGAAAAATATCGTGAGGTGGAAATATCTAAAAGATGTGTGAAGTGTATCAATTCACATTTGGCCATTACGGTAAACTATTTATAGAACACAAAACTTTCTCATTCCCAGTTGACGACACATACAAAATACGTGCGAAATACAAAATACTTATACTTATTTAAGGTAAAACTAAAATAACAGTATTAAGAATCCCTCAACTAATTTATTCATCAATATACAGGTAATATGCATAACAAGCTTCTAACATTCTAATCGGAGCGCGACTCAAGAAAAAGAGGAGAGTATCTACAATCGACCTAAAAACGAAAAAGGTCGGGCATGTGTTGGTGTTGCGAGCGAGGCTCACCAGTGATTATACAGTGAAATAGGAACATGGTAATGCACGCTTAAAATCTATACCGATAATATAATTAAACATGTTTCCTGATTACAGAAGCCATTATTAGAAAATTAGTTGACCCGGCGAACTACGTTCCGCTTAAAAGTCAAAAATCTACAATTATCTTGTGTCTCTTAAATATTATCATAGTTGTATTATACATAAAAACCTTCCTTTTGAGTCACTTTATCTTTATCACTTTATCACTTTAAAAATACTGCATTAAAATCTGTAGCGTAGTTTTAAAGATCTAAGCATACATAGGGACAGACAGCGAGAAGCGACTTTGTTTTATACTAAAGAGATATTATACAAAGAATTTTACAAACATATAACATATTTTTGGTGAAAGGTAATAAAAATACTCTTAAATATGAGTTATTTATACATACATCATTATAAAAAAAACCCTTCTCACACCTTAATCTCAATGTAACTCAACAATATGAATGCATTTACAATCGACCTAAAAACGTAAAAGATTGTGTGTTGGTACTACGAGTAAGATTCCCCAATGATTGTACAGCAAAACAACATGAAAACAAATAATGCACGCATGAAATCTATGCGAATATGTTACGGGTAAATGAAATCAATGTGATTGTATTTGAGTGCGGAAAAGATCGCTTATGTGATTGTATGTTGATGGTATGTGCGAAACTCGCTAGTGATTTGTATAGGGACACAACAAACAATAGTGCTATAGATATATAACACAATTTATTTTATTGAAAAGGTTGGATGTATGTGTATGTTGGTACTGTAAATGAAACTTCAACACACCTGCACTATTACACACATACAATATATGATTATTAAACATATAAAAAACTCGGTCATGGCATCAACGTATTCTTCTTAACTCGCCATTAATCCAGTCATTTACCAAAACAATTTGGTGTTGCACGCATAAAATCTATAATATATATATATATATATATATATATATATATATATATATATATATATATATATATATATATATATATATATATGGACCTATATATAAAGGTTGGGTATGAGTCAGTGCTGTAATTGACATCCCCAAAAAATTATTATTATTATTCAGCGAAATAACTTTCGATAAAACATTTGACGGAAAAAACTATGATTTAATTATGATTTCCCATTTGCAAGTTTCGTACGTAGTACAAAAAAATATTTACGTAACAGCGGTCTATGAGAAATACTCGTCTAATCATTTAATCATCATCATATGGATAAAATTTACATTTAATTTTAAGAATCCGGCGAACAAATTATTCTCCAAATTATTCCTATTTTTAAAATACCATTTGCTAATACGATATCCTACTCTTCCGTTGAAACTAAGCAGAATAAGGTAATAATATCTATGAAGAATGAAGGAATTTAAAAACCTTTTAATAACCCGCATTGAACCGAGTATATGGTGTCGGTACGGCGTCCGCTCAAGATTAGTTGTTAATTGAGATTTATAGAATGCTAGCAATCGCGACCTTTTTAAGTGCATTTTACAGCAAACATTTCTGTATTATATGCTTTCTTCTTATCGGGTTCCCTTCAAGGAAATAATATTCGTTTTGCCGAATAACACAAATAATTTCTTATAGATACAATAAAATAAAGTCAGATGCATACAATTAACAATTAATGTATTTCATAGGTTTTTGATCAATTTTTAATCTTTGTCCGACTAACACGAAACAAAAAGGAGGCTTATTAGAGCGCTGTTTTGTAGTCAAGTATTCGTTTTTAAATAATTTCTATGGCACTTTATAGAAATAATTTAAAAACTAATACTTGACTACAAAACAGCGCATCATGATTAAATATTTTTATTAACATACTGTACTTTAAATATTGCACTTAAAATAGTTACATATAAGATTCCAATTCATTTCAACATTTGGAGCAACATGTACATGAACGGCAATAATCTCTTAAAACCAGGCGGATCTCAAACCCTTTTACTGCCTTTATTAACTCAAAAAGTTGGCTTAACTAAACAGTACGGCCTCTACAATGTACTTCAATGCTTTGAAACCCTGAAATGCATTTGCACGGCGCCCTCTACACACCGCAGACGGAACACAAAGAGAACAGTCGATGGCCTAAAAACACACCGTATTGTTCCCGTATTTTAATTATTGCTCGTCGCTTTTGCTTCAAAACTGAATACAGGCCATAGTAATGATGGTGATAGATTTCTAATGATTCTAAAGATCGAACATATTTATATGGTAAAAGAGAATTTATTCTGTTTTTGTTTTGAGAATTATTCTTTATTAGGAGTTAAGATTGTCCACCAATTCGCACTTGGCCAGCGCGGTGGACTATGGCCTAAAACTCTCTCATTTCGAGAGAAGATCTCTGCCCAGCAGTGGGACAATAATGGGTTGACGATAGGAGTTAAGATAACGTCTATTTGAGAATATTTTACAGGCATCTGACTTAATTACTGGCAATTGATACAATTTATACATAAAAATATATAAAAAAACATGGTTTAAATGGCTTATGTAAAGGAAATTATAATTATTAGAATTTGCCGCATTAGAACGCTGGAAAATTTTTGTTAATGCGGTTAGTTTTGTTTTGTAAAAAAATAACTTAATTATATAATAATTTGTACTAACTGCTTAAAAGAACAATAGCTAATAGACTCTTGAACTACCTTCTGTGAGCATTCAATGTAGTAAAATCACCAGCAGTGAGAATTTTGTATGTTTCTTATTTTTTGTTTCTACTTATATATAACATAATTATATTATAACATGTGCCTACCATAAAATGTCAGGAACAATAGCTAGCTAATACTCTTGGGGACCTCGTTATGTCCGGGCATTCAATTTAGTAAAATAACTGGCCAAAACTGGAAATTCCGTATAGGCACAATATTATTTTTCCGTTGTAAGTTCCTAAAAGTTTGTCTCTTTGTCTACTACCTATCGAGTTAGTGTTGGGAAAATATGGAATGGAGCTTTCACGTACTTATAGATAGATAGATAACTCCAGAATTTTATCAGAAAATATCACCGCCACACGGATGGCGCAGTAGTCAACACGCATAACTACAGAAAGATCTAGATTTAATTCTCTGGCAGGGATATATATGTAACCAATCGATTTTTATTCATGTACCTACTCGTATTTATCTCTATGTCTTGATATCTTTATGTTTCTTACATAGGTATAAGTGTAGGGCTATGAATATTAATGAACCGTAAAATATATAAAAAAAGTTCATAATCATAATCATTTATTTGTAAGTAAGGAGCATAATGTATAGGTGATTACAGTGGAAGCAAGAACGCTTACTGTTGCCTGTTGGCGTACAAATGTGAAATCACTTAAGTATTATTTTCTATTAAAGTTATATGTACAATACATTAATAGATACTTAATTAAAATGATTACAACTTATTAGCAAATCAGATAGCTGTGTTATATGCATAACTGTCACTAAGATATTCGTTCATAAACAAAGCCACCATTAAACTTTATAAAAATGAGCTTAGCATAAAAAATAACAAAGAAAAACGCTTAAATCGTTGGTTGTATATCGTTAAAGCCTGAAAATCAAATTCCATCGATTACCTATAACAAGGTTGCCTCTAGCTCCACGTGGAATGCCTCTCGTTAGATAATTACTTTACATCCGAAGCTTTGAGCGTAAATGACAGTACATGTTCCGCTCGTATGAAAATAGACAACAGGACGAGGCATCCAGGAAAACGCTAGTAAATGCATTACGGGCTTCGTTTCATGCCACAGTTCAATCGATTTTGCGGTTATATTGTTAGAAAGTTGTTCTAACTGATATTAAATTTGTGCATTTTTCAATTCTAATAAATTTGACCGATTGCTGAATGTGAAGAAACTTTTCTATCAAATAACAGCAGTGTTAGGTACTGCTGCGTTCTGGTCTGTAAGGTTGACACCTTCGTAAGGGAAAACTTCGGGTAAGTGTCTATTAGTCATACTAGACACTTACCTTATTTCCACTTAATCCACAGTCGTAGCACATATTGTCGGATTGTCGCATGACAATCCACAGGTTTTTTTGCAGTTGTACCTAACGATAAGGCAGACGGGCCACCTGATGCGAAGCAGTTACCGTCGCCTATGGACATGTGCAACAACAGAGGAGTCGCCAATGTATGACTTTGAAGGAGAGCTCTTTTTACACCTTTCTTACCACCTAGCGCACCAGAAATACCTCAGGAGCAAGCTCATTCCACATCTTGCACGTTTGCGGCAGGAAGTGCGCAAACTGAACCGTGGAGTGGATGTGGTCTTTGTCTTGATTGAATAGAGATTGATTGAATAGAGAATAGAGATATTTTTGGGTGGCGGTGGTCACTTATCTTCAGGCAGTGCATGTGAGTTTGGTACTTTCAAAATAAAAAAAAATAAATACCTATCAAGTTGAATGAAATAATCGAATGTTATTGGAGCTGTTTTACAAATTAAAGGTAGTAATTAGAAGGAGGTACTCTGTTTTCGTTTGAAAGATGTGGTAATGGATATATATTTTCCGCTGAGGTCCAATTTAGTCCTTAAGGCTTGCAACGCATGTGGGCTTAGGTAACACCCTGATTTTTTACTGAGATTTGTCCAGATGAGATCGATGATGTACTCATTTACTACTTTTATGTCTGAAAAACAGTACACCATAATTATTGGATAATAACTTCGCTGAAAGAAGCTGATACCATCTCTAAACTTTATCCACGTGTCGTATGTCGCTTTTTATCCACAAGTCAAAAGAAAATTCGATACACGTGAGTTGAACCTCACGTGTACAATGTAGTGATTACTCTTTAAGCATTTCCATTATATTACCGATTTCCGATTTACTAACATTTTCTTATTCATAAATAAACATAGTGAATTAATATTAGAAATATACATTACGAACGTCGCTCGAACAATACAATAAAATTTTATCATGAAAAATCGTATACGACTCTTTGTTCTGATTAAACTGTCTCATGCCATTCAATTGATTTTTTTGTTTTTGAGGGAGAAACCTTGAAATATAACGGTCGCTGTGGGAGCTACTGCGGGTTATGTGGGATTTTTACCCACGTGATCCCAGCACTGGTCATCTTCGGTGCTGTGAAGAGTACTCTTGGTTCTACAAAGCGACGCAACCAGAGTCTTTTGATCATGTTGCCTTGTTGGGTAATAGTGTTTATGACGGTATCCCGTCTTCGCCGCTTGGGCAGTTTGAGCTCTCACAACTGTCCATGGGCAGATGGGGCTACTTGCCGTCAGGTGAACTGCACACTTGTTTGCTGTTTCGATGTTGTTTTTCAACCTTATCTCCTTGTTTAATCTTGTTGCTGTTGGTCTAATACGCGCATCCATTTTTGTTAATTACTTTCTTATGATATAGAGGTGCAGAGCAGTGATAACCTAATGGTTGGAACTTGCCCTCTCAATCGGAAGGTCTGAGGTTCAAATCCAGACATGCACCACTGATTTATGTGCGTATTAGAAATTAATTATCACTGCTTTTCGGTAAAGGAAATCGCCGTGAGCAACCTACACACCCGAGAGTTCATAAAAAAAGTTCTCAGAGGTGTGTGAAGTCCTGCAATCCACACTTGGCCATCGCGGTAGACTGCGGCCTAAAACTTTCTCATTCTGAGAGAAGACCCGTGACCAACAGTGGGACAATAATGGGTTGTTCCCCAATATAGAGGTAGAAAACGAGCACTTTGCCCACTTGCCGCCGATAAATATTTATATAATCAACCCCAGCGTGAATAGTATATAATTATCTGGTTGTGCCATAGATCCGTGACCCCTATGGACTGGATGTAAACTACTCAATTGAATGCCCCTTTCAGCACTGTTATTATAAAACTAAAGTAGGTATGGAAGTGGTGCTTTCAGAGTCGAACCAAGAAGGTATCCCACCTCTACGGTACCATTAAAATTATGTTTTATAAAAACGGAATGTTTACTTGTAGGTACATATTATTATAATACTGTTATTAAAATGATGTCAATATTTATAATTAATATTTTATTTAACCGTGTTAAAATATTTAAATGTAACTCAGTGTGCCATATTCACACTGAAGGAATACCATTTAAGGGACCTAGCGCCATCTACGGGTTCAAACAGTAAATTAATTGAAATATTTACATTTATTGATGATCGTATACCATATATGATAAGAAATATATGGTATACGATTGAAAAAACTTTGAGTTTACCTCAAAATATAAAATATATAAAATGTAAAAATCAGTATAATACAATCCTTTGTAATTCGACTTCACAGATACCACCACCACACATTCTGTTTCAAAACAGCAGTATTAAACGCTGCTGTGTTGGTTGGCAGTGGCCACCAGTCACTATATAGACTGCATTTTTATTTATTAATTCTATATTATAAAAATCGTCCGATTTCCATGGATTTATGTCACCATTTTAATTGGATTTCTTATATTTCACTGCATTTTATTTGGATCGTTAATTTCTTTATCATTTATAAAACAAATGATCGACAATATGCCATTCGATTTTGTCGCAATAGTGCGCACTCGTAGATTGTTGACCCATAATCACATTGCGTTCACGCACCGACGTTCTGATACGATAATTGGGTAGTTGTGGCTATTCAAACTGCTTATTTTATAACTAGCACTTGTATATGATTGTTAGTAAATGATGTAAAAATTAAATATATTATGAAGGAATAAAAAGTAAGTATAGAAATTGATATCCTATCTGAATAAGTAAGTATTTATCTGTATAGAGTAGGTATATTTATTACATTAATCGGACTATCAATCGTGCATAATTATGATTACCACAGTTGATCAAACTGCGGTAATCACAATTTTACACGAAAGTATTATCGGCATAAAATATAAATCAAATATTTTTTAATTTTATTATAACAAAGATATTTATTTACGATATTAAATAACATATACGAGAGTATTACTATTAAACGGTAGATAAACAACAGGACAGCTTTGCTCAACGAAAAAAAATATACAATACCAATAAAGTTATTTTATGTAAAATTTAAATAACACCACAAAAAAAATGTTTTAATATTTGAATTTAGTAATTATTTAATAATTATATTACAGTATTTTTAGACATCCGTATAGATATCAAAAAAGAGAAACGCAAAAAACGCATGTTATAGGTAAAATACAAAGCTATGTATAAACGTAAAAATCCGATACCTACCTACACGGACTTCACTGAATAAATTTTCCTACTGCATTAAATCAAATTAACTTAAACAAAGATAATCTAATAGAACATAAAAAGATTTACTTAGTACGTAGCTCTCTGTCTACAATGTACGTAGCATGTCAATAAATAGGTTGTACCATATTTTTGGGTGTACTACGAAACCCCATAACTAAATTACAATGGTAAATTCGTCTCCAAAGGAACTATTCGTCTAATTACTTAGGCCGTATTAATATAGGGAAAGCAGCATAAAAATAGGTCATATATTGGCGAATGAGCGAGAAGGAAAATAGTGCAACAAATTGTGGTATTGCGCTGTCTCGTTCTAGCGCCGGAAATCAATAATGGCATCTGGCCACGTGGAGCCAGGAAGCAAAGCCCGTTCCATTTACACTAGCCAAACAGAGCCAACGGACTTTGACGTTCTATTATTCGGAAATTGAATTTGAACGTCTTGCTTTCTATTCCAATCAATAACCTAATCGCGCAGTGATTGAGTCGTAGGTAACTGATACTAGATATATAAAATATATAGGATCTTATCGATATTTCCGATAGTAAAATTACGTAGTAAATTAACATAATATGGGTCAATGTACAGCACTAGTTGTCAGCGCTATTAAGTCAAAAATAAATCAGAATTTCAATCATTTAATTGTTTAGTCAATCAAACCGTCTTAATTTAATGATCATACACTTGTATTTTGAAACAACATAAATAACAAACAAATAATAAAATGTTTATTCTCAAAATACTTGTACAACATATAAAATTGTATCTGTACAGCCATCTATCGATAGAGTTGTGGACATTTCCTCTCATAAATAACCCAAATGTAAATTCCGCATTTTTCAAAAGAATGTTACTGCCAAAAGATGGCGAATGTTGGAGAAGACAACCTTTACAAATTTAATATAGATGGCTCTAGTAGCGAGGACTCTCAAAAGGACATCTTTGTTAGATTCACCGATTTTCCACGTGAGCGCTAGTGAGCTAGTGTTGTAGTATGTGGTTTACGCAAGTGTCCGAAAGATGGCATGGTTGCTGCAGAGGGTGCTCTGTAAGCAACCCTTACAGAGCTTGAACTGAAATGTTTGTACAGATTGCCTCTTATTCAAGAGGGCGCTTTTCGAACACTGTATTGTAGAGTCAATAGATGGCTCTGACGCCATTGTTACAACACTTCAAAAAGGACTTGTTGCAAAACTTTCATCCTTCATACACAGAGGGCGCTATCGCACCTGAAGTTTACATGAAGGAAACATTGACTAGACGTTATCAAAGTTTAGAAAGATTTTGTAGAGATGACGAAAACGTTTTTAAAAATGAGAATGAGAAAACTTTTAACCGTTTAAGACCCTTTATCGACCTGCAGGAATTTTCTTGAATTATAATAATAACACTTTCATACATAAAAATTTATAATTTTTATAAGTCGTCGTCATCCCATTATTTTTCCGCCACTGGCAACGGGTCGTCTCTCAGAATGAGAGAGTTTTAGGCCGTAGCCCACCGCGCTGGCTTAGTGCAAATTTGTGGATTTTTATAAGTAAATTTATTTAAATATTGAAGTTTCAAAATAATTAGGTTAACATTTAAATAAGGACGTGAAACTAGCGAAATAATAATGGAGCTGGGACTTTCATGTACTTATTTAATATTAAAATATTATTATGAAAAAATCATGATTTCTCTTCGGCGTGGGTAGATGAACTTTATTTTAAAATGGAAACGCTACATGACTTTATTAAATAAGTATACATTATAATACGGTTAGAAAGTGTGTAGGTGGTACATACTATCTTATATCTAATGTAAATTTGGTATGTAAATACCGCTAAAGGTTAGGAGGACTGAAATAATAGTTATTAGATATTTGTACCGTGGTTATATTGTGTAAGATGTCATTTAGAATTAGAACAGAAAAACAATATTATTTCTTAGTGTACTGTAAGAAATATGTTTTTAAGGAAAATAAGACATTATTTTAAAGATCATAATCGTAGCACGGATATAAAGAGTCATCTCTTCAATCTTGATGATATTGTTATATTGCTACATAACTGTAAGAAATACGCATCTGCTATATATCTAACCAGAGACATTTTCTAAGTTTTTGAATCCCTCCTCTTCGATTTTGATGAACTAAGTATGGCATAGTAAGTATGGTATACTAATAATTTAGGTATGTAGCCTAAAATATTAGTATTAAGACGATGTAACTTTTAAATTAGGATCTTAGTTTTTGAGCTGATACTACGATAAAAATGTTTCACTATATTTTCAGTGGTATCTAATAGAGTGTGAAGGAGGAGAAAGGAGAATAAGGTTTTAGTTTGGTCTTGTGTTTAGTTATAATCCAGAAAAACCCACAAGCACACGCTTTCTACGCCCATAGCCCCACAGTAGGATTTTCTCCTGTGTCGTGGGTACCATGGACACACACAAGGCGAATACACAAACACCCAGACCCAGAACATGAATCTAAACTCATCATTCAGACACCTGTCTGGCCGGGAATCGAACCCGGAACGCATTGCGCGTCCGACCGGCATAGTAACCGATGCGCCACGTGGGTCGTCGAAACATATGTCGAGTGTCGTTTTCAGAGTTATGTACTAAACCAACATTTGTCTAAATTATTTTGGACTCTGTAGTGACATAGACAGCAGTAATTTTATATCATTTTTACATATCAATGCACAGCCGAAACTACTGTACCTAGAAACTTAAAATTTGGTACAAGAGCTCCTTCCATGACGTAAGTGAGAAAAAGAAAGCATTTTTGAAAATTTGCCCCCTAAGGGGGTGCAAAACGGGGGCAAAGTTTGACAACGTGTTTTTTTGGTCTAACGCTACTTCAAATTTCGCATAAACATTCATTATCAGAATTGATTAAAGACGTGTTTCGTATTTTATTAAAATTGCTAAAAGTTTATCTAACGGGGTAGAAAATTATTTTGGGGATTTTTCCATCAATACTTCTTAGTGCTTCTGAGTTAAATTGCATTTCGTTTTTAACACATTATTGGAAACTAAATCTGACTGCTGTAATCACTAACATATCAATGCCAAACTACTATGAAAAAAATGGGATTGCAGTTTTGTATGAACTTAGTATTTGTCTTTCGGGTTTGATGTATTGGAAAATCTTTTTCACTGTCTGTCTGTTGACAAAACGGGGAGGAGGGGGGTATATCCAGCACATGATCTCAAAAGAATAATGGATGGATTATGGTTCGCGCGAACAAAGTCGCGGGGAACTACTAGTGGTGTGTATATAACTTATATTATTTCCGATACAATTTATACTCACGATTATTTTAAAGGTCATGAAAGTAGTTATCTAACTGGAGTAACTTTAGTTTTTAGATAGTGTTATTACTTCGTGGATAGTATATTAACAGGGACGGACGGGGTACCACTCCAAGCTAATCTAATTCTTCCCTGACGTAGGAAAACTCAAATAGGGTTCTTTCTATTGGATAGGTAACGAAGGAGAAATATTTGAATCTTGGTGACTAAAACCCCATAGTATTCTTTGAAAAGCTTTTTTAAATTATGCGAATATAGGTTTACATTCTTCTGCGGTTCCCACAGGGATCACACCAGAGCTCTTATTTTTGCTACCCTATTATTTGCTTAAACTTACTTAACTTGTAAGTTATTAAACTCTTATTTTTGCTATCTTAGAGTAAATAAGTCACTTGACTATCTTCCACCCACGCGCGCCCACCCATTTTTACTAACCAAGCGTAAAGTTACTTAACTACAAAATTACTAGGCTCTATTTACTACCTTAGCATAAATTAACACAAAACAACTCACATAATGTCGCCCAACTTGACGCGCGTGTGTATGAGCGCGCATGTCTTGTGGTCGTACATGGCGACGGCGCGGCGGCGGCGCATCGGCGGGCGCGGCGACGCGGGCGGCGAGTCGCGCCGCGCGTGCACGCCCGGGGAGCTGCCGCGCCGCCGCACGGACGCGTGCCGCCCTCCCACGCCGCCCAGCATCCTGGAAATAAACATAAAAAATTTGTTAGTTTTTTAATCATCATAGGATACTACCTAATGTTGCTCATACATTTATCACATGCACTGATTACGATATAGATAATTTACACGTTAATTTACGTAAATACACTATATTTTTAGACACACACATAGATGTATACCCAAACATCCAGACCAAGAACAGGAATCGAAATTTATTAAAATATCTGTCTGCCAGTGTCTGGCTGATTATCCAAGGATCGGAGGTCGAATCTAATGTTCATTGAAAATATGATTCTTCTTTTTATTATTATTATCATTTGACTTAAATGTTACTCGCTCCATTTTGCAGACTATTGTTCTTTTTAATATTATAATTTGTGTAAGACTACTTACACAAATTATAATATTAAAAAGAACACTTACACTAGTAGGTGATCAAAAATAAATAAATATTATTATTTAATTATTTATTTAAGCAATACATAATATGTTTTAATGCCCATTACATACTATAAAATGGCGAAATAAGAATTTCTTTTAAATATAACGTTATTTCTAATCATTCAATATTGTAACCAGTTGAAACTTACAACAATAACAATCTGCGCTTGACTGTGGAAATAATTTTCTCTTTCGATATAAAAACTAAATTAGCGCGTTCAGTCAACAAGAAA
This sequence comes from Spicauda simplicius, assembly GCA_949699795.1. Taxonomy (NCBI): domain Eukaryota; kingdom Metazoa; phylum Arthropoda; class Insecta; order Lepidoptera; family Hesperiidae; genus Spicauda; species Spicauda simplicius. The sequence continues at coordinate 17,659,710 of OX453060.1, read as the reverse complement.
ATAAGGGGATATTTTCAATCGAGACTCCCTTGGCGTGAGAAATTAGCCTGTTTATTATTCTGCCTAAGATTGAGAACTCGGTTGCTTAAGGGTAACTGCGATGTCTGGTTCCAAATTACGTCTTAGAATTACGGTTAGGATAATAAGATGCTTGGTAATAGGATACGGAATCATAATTAATTGTAGTCGCGTATTATATGTAGGTTTGTGTTTGTGTTATTTGAAATACAATTATACATTTTCAATGGAGCGATTGGCGTAACTTGTGAATTGTCGACTATAACAGTTTTTTTTTTAATTCCACTGCTAGCAATAGGTCATTCCTTGTAACTATGGTATGCCCACCAGAACACTATTCCAATGCGTTGTTACGTTACACGTTAAGCGAACGCTCGGCCACGCTACATGGTAGCCGGAGTGGGGGTGGCAGGTTTTTTCGTTACGGAATTTATTGATTCAGTCGCTGCGCTCAAAGCCCGCGATAAAAACTATGCAATAGCTTGAAACCCGTGACAGTTATTTTGAAAACGCTTTATAGGACTTTGACGAGGTTTAACGACTCTTATTTTATGATAACAACCAATTGCCTGAGGTGGTGTAATTAGCCACTGTCATCCATGGATATCTGCCACAGATGTTTTCTTCCATTGAGGACGAAGTAAGAACACCTTGGATAAGTGTGTCTCTCTTTACCACACTCTTCAGAGCACAGTGCATAACACTGAGTGCTGTTGCAGACATAGGTGTCGCGGTTGTGCTATCGGAGTCGACACAAAGTTCTACCACCTCGTACCGGTAGATTCTATACTTAAGAGACTGCATAAGTAGTTTTTTATTTATCTGACTGAAGTAACAAACGAGCATGCAGTCCACCTGGTGGTAAGTGGTCACTGCCGTTCATGGACATCTGTAATCAACTCCATACAAAACATGGGTTCTATCTGAAGTCAATCACAGATGCGTTGCTACTCTTGAAGACTATGATGGTCGCCTCATATAAAAGTGTGTGTAAGTATCATTACAATAAGTCTACAAAGCTGTAATAAGAGGAATGAAGATGCTGTCGCGATCTGTTTTGCTAAGTACCTTTGACTGAACAGTTTTATCATGGGATATTAGAACATTTTTATTTTTTACCCTTTTTTCATCTATCGTTTCTCTCTGTCTCCAAAAACCGATATTGAATTGTATCACATCATTACTGTCGAATAAAAAATATATATGTAGTAAAGTCTCAAGACAGCCAAAAACTATAACTCCATAAAACTCCATAAAATCCATAATTCGGTCAAATCCGGTGTATTTTAGAGAGTGGCTTAGGCGGGGACAGCTGCGTCCGAGTGATAGCTCCAACGCTTATTGTTTCGTACTGAATTTCCTTGTAAGAAATTGTTTCAAAGGTCCTATTATACGTTGTTTGTTGTTACTATATCAATGCCAGGTGGTATAGTAAATCCTTAAAATATAATTATGTTGTAAGGGCCAAAATAATAAATAGGGAACTAAACAAGTTATAAACATATTTGAATTATAAATTTCAATAGTAATAATAAAGAAAAAATATAAATTTGTTATTGCTGCAATGAATGTTTCTTAAAAGGAAAATAATATATTATAGAACCCTTATTTTAGGCGCAAAAGTACTCCGTTTCCTATCCCTAAGGTATAACTATGAACTATACGCCGGAAAATATAATATTATGACCGTTTTTGGTACAGTGTTATCCATAAGCGCGAGATTTGTGACCTTTAGAGTTGGTTTATATTCTCTTGGGCTGATTGTTAGTGTAATTACACTTTATTGTGTTACTTACAGAAGTAAGACATTAAAGTGTACAGACACAGGTCTGTATCATAGACATTATTTCCATTTTTTAAATATTTTATTGATATAAGATTATATATCACGAATTTCGTTTTGTAGCGCTTAATATCATGTGGTCGATCTATCCTACCCGAGGTTTATTAGGTTATTAGGTGCTAAGTAAATAAAATGGGCAATGTGCCAAAGTATCAATGGGCCGGCCACATCGCTCGTAGGACCTATAACCTATGGGGACGGAAGGCCCTCGAGTGGCGACCTCGTTTAGGCAAAAGGAGCACCTCCCCCCCCCTCCCACCAGGTGGACCGATGACCTGAAGAAGACAGCAGGATTCAGACCGTTGCATTCAGAAGACATAGGACCGGTTGGAGCGCCGTCATTTAAGGGAGGACTATGTCCTGCAGTGGACATCAAAGGGCTGATGGATGGATGGAAGTGAATGAAGTGAACCCAAAAGTTTATATTCATCTATTTCTTATATATATGTGTACTTCCGTTTCCTTCGATCTGTGATCCCAAGTAACAGCATGTTTAAACACGTTCCTAATATGAGGATGAGCACACAATAAACATCTTTGATACGGATCCGAACCAAATATTGCTTTTTGATGTAAAGGAAGGACTTCAGCTCTCAGACGATACTCGCTCAAGATACTCGAATATTGAAATAGTCAAAATATGCAATAGTCAAAATATGCATATTCGTTGGATTATATTTTAAATCTTTCAAATATTTTTATACACACTTTAATGGTATGAAATTACTTATTTCTGCATTATGATAACAGTATCACGTGCGTTCTGGTCTGAAGGGAAAATAATTAATAAGAAAAAAAAATCTTGGCATTTCCACTTATAATTAGTGTTCAGAAGTAGCAACACATCTGTTGGGTCAAGCCTTAGGCCAATCGGTATCGCGGACGAGTGCTATTTGCTCCCGACAAAGAGCGTCCAGAGGAACACGGTAGAGTTTTAACCCGTTAGGAGTCTGGCATATCCTCTCAGCTCCTTCTGTGCTGAGAGGAACCCATGAAGGGTATCACCACAAAAAAAAGGCTGAGCTTTAGGTAAGATTAAACATGCATGGGTCGATTATAGATGTCCATAGGCGCCAGTGGCCACTTACCATCAAGTGGACTGCAAGCTTTTGCCACTACAAAAAATAATACAACATTGTTTTCTTAGTCACTCTAAGATTCTGTAAGCCTCAAAATAATTACAAACTCAATCTATTTATGCTCAATTCAGAAGTTTGAGGGTCGATTATAAAAGCGAGTCTGTTGTTAGGCACCGATAACATTAGAAATTGTGCCCAAGGTTTAGTTTCATTACAAGATAGAGTCTCCCACGTCTTTATTAAATTGGCCGTAATTTCAATGTGAATTCATATTGACACGAAACGCAACGTAATTGATGGTTGTAAGCGCTATTTCAAATCAGTATTCTACAGGACCTAATCAAAATAATGTAGGTTCAACAATATTGCAAAGACTAACGATTTTCTTAATTAATTAATTCGATTCTTCAAATTCATGTACATCTACGGTCTAAAACTGTTATGCTTTTGTTGTACGGACGCGGACACGTAAACACGCAGCCGCAGAGTAAATATAATACTTGGACTTTTTTTCTCGGAGTCCCACTCGAGAACCTTTCAAAACCCCCCATGCCTTGAGAGCAATGCCGGGTTATATGGGATGTTTACCCAAACCTCCCTGGTGGCCGTCCTCGGCGTTACGAAAATCGCTCCGAGATCTCCAGAGAAATGCAACGGGAGGTATCTATGCGCTTACTCCATTGGGCTCCAACCAGGTGAGCGGCTGGGCCCACCGAACCGTCTTCACAACTGTATGCGACCACACATACCACCGTTCTTCCCGGAGTCGTTTGACTTGACGGTTCGAGCTCGTCCTTTTCGCCTTTTACGACATGCAGGGAATACCATAGTCCTATTTTTATCCCGAGACAACAGGGACAAAATAACTGCCCTTGTGAAACCTTACACAGAGTTGTCTTCCTCACTGTTCATAGTAGCTTCAACAGAAATGTAAGATTTTGCATTGTTCTTGCTCTCTAAATTCTCTAAATATATGCAAAATTACAGTTAGTGAAGTTACATAAACTATCTAGTAGGTACTTAGTTATGCTATTTATCTATATATATTTATCTACAAGTACGAGTTTACGTAGTTTTTTACGTTTCAGTGTCATACAATGCAATGTACATTGCACATTTACGTGTATGTCTAAAGCCTACAATTTAAAGTAAAATGATGGAAAAAACGGAATCAATAATTGTTTCGACTAAAAAGGCACAAACATTTGCTTAAAAAAATTACAAAGCTAACGAGTACCTTAGTTAATTCTCCTGCGTAAGCCGAACATTAATATGACTTTTACATAAACAAAACGTAATTTATAACCAACGTAAGACGTAAACAATGAATATAAACATACCGAGATCAAGCTAAGTGACTCTAAATACCTCCTCTTCAGTGATCAGCGTAAGTGTATTCAAAATGGATTTATGAGACATTGTTACTTCGCTGCAAAGTAAGGGACTTCTGAAGTTCTTTGATGGATTTTGAAGGACGTACGGAGGCATCTTAATCTTCTTGTACCGTTACTTGTATTAAGGAGTTTATAACTAAATAGACGAACGTTTACTTGGCCAGTATATATAATTAGTTTTATCTTAATGTAATTATTTCAAGTTTAAAACCAGTTGCAAGCCAATAACCGAAAGCTATGTACAAAAAGCTCTATTCTCTTGTATTCTTCTTCTCAAAAACTGCGAACCAAAATTGCTTTTTTTGCGTTATCTTTTTGTGTATTTTACGGTAAAGTACAATTTTGTATTACAACAGTGGCGTATTTCAAACATGTATACCGACGCTTAAAAAATTAGTTTGTCTTATACATATATGACTGAAAAATACTGAATCAATTTATGTTTCAAAGTTTTCAATAACAATTTTAATATTCTTTTTAGAAAAGCCCTTTGATTTGAAATTTAGGTATATAATTAGGGACTGAGGATATATAAGGCCATCCGCCAAAAATAAATTAAATGTAACAAATATATATATATATATATATATATATATATATATATATATATATATATATATATATATTTATAATACATATTGAATTTAGAATAACAATATTAAGTAAAATATGCATTGTCTTTAAAACCAAAGTTATGCGCGTTACTTTAGTTCCATTAGATTATACGTTCCATATTAGACGTTCACTGATCTACAATTCAGTTGCAGTAATTTAGATAACATACAATATTTTAGCAGACATGCTCATGGTTATAATTTATTTACGTAAATTATTTACGTGCCGTGTAGGCTCAATACATTTGTGTCAGGTAAAATAAAGACACTCATAGCTTTCATTCTTAGGATCCTTAAGGAAAAATGTTCTTTTATGCGCCCCATGAGAACGCACCACAACATTTTTTTTGCAAAATTATTGCGTGGTGTGGTTCAAGTATGGAACATCTACGTCCAAACTTAATATCTGTGCCATTTAATGCCTTATACCAAAAAAAACACCATGAAACCCTGGTAAACATTTTAAAGGTGGTAGAACCAGTCTAGTTCGACCGGGGAAGTACCACCGTCACACCTATTTCTAGCGTGAAGCCTTTCGTGCGTTTCGATGGAAGGGTGTGATTGCCGGCAAAGTTTCACATGAGGCGGCCATCATAACCCTCGGGAATAGCATCTGTGATTGACTTTAGATAGAACCCATGTTCTGTATGAAGTTGATAACAGATATCCATGGTCGGCATTGACCACTTACCAACAGGTGGACTGCATGCTCGTTAACTACTTCAGTCAAATAAAGAAAAATAAAAAAAATAAGCATGTATTTTATAGAAGAATCGTCTAATGGCGCAATAAAGTAGAATTGTGTTTAATGGATTACGTTCTGGCCATGATAAAATAGAATCCGAATAGATTCCCCATTCATGCAAATTTTACCCCTAACACGGCACAGTGGCTAATCACAAACGTCATGTTGGATTTCTAATCGATGTTTTTGAAAGAGGAAAGCAAACAGACCCGTCTAATATTTTGGAAAGAGATCTAGAATAATCACGCGATTTTTTATTATAATTGTTAAAAAAACCTTTTTTTATAATAATGAAGAAGCAAATGAACTTGCAGTTCAACTGATGGTATGTGGTCACCGCCGCCCATAGACATCTGTAAGCAACTTCATTTAGAACATAGTTTTTATATGACGCCAATCACAGATGCGTTGTTACTCGTGAGAACTGGGATGCTCGCTTCATATAAAAGTTTGCCGGCAACCACACCAAAACGCTTCCATCAAAGCATTCCTAGTGCTTTGCGTTAGATCTAGGTATGACGGTGGTACCCGGTGATCGAACTACACTAGTTATACCACCTGGAATGACAACGGATGGCGAATGACAACAAACCTACAGCGAATAGGACCATTATATTGTGTTTTAATTTCGAGTTTTGTATTTTCTTAGCTTAGCCTCATTAAGCGTTTCTTACAACGACTGTATGATTGTCATTGTCAATGCTGTTAACACAAAGCACTTCTAAAAAAATATGTTCATACGTTAATATTACAGATATCTTAAATAATTAAGTAGATAATATCTATGCTGATATTTTGATTGACGGGAATTTTAATATGAAAAAAGCAATCAGTACATTGTTTTCAACACAATGGTCTTTAAAAGGCCTTTAAAAGGTTTTGAACCTCGGCAAAGGACGTGTATTTCGCGTACACAATTTTCAACGGTTATTCTTATATTTTAAAGTAAACATAAAGTTCTACGTTTGCCCCTATGTCACTTTAAAGCCCTTCCATTATGCAAACGTATGACATAGATAAATTGTGAGACGTGTCTTGACACATTGTTGCTACGTAAATTTTTCGGTGGCAACACGAGAATCATAAATTCGACGGAGTGTGTATGAATATCATACACAATAATAAAGCTGCGCGTAGGTGTAATAAGCCGCTTCAAGCACAAACAATGTATGGGGTTTTATGGTGTTGTGATGGATACGGATATGACGTGGATACGACGATTTATGCATGGCACTATGGCATTTCAATTTTGTCAGTCAGGTTTTTAATTTTGGTCAAATACGCTTTCTACACTCATACGCTTTTTACACTCGTAGCCCAAAACTAGGATTTTCTCCTGTGTCGAGGGTACCATGGACACACACAAGACGAATGCAAAAACACCCAGACCTAGAACATGAATCTTAAGTAATTATTCAGATACCTGTCTGGCTGGGAATCGAGCCCGGGACCCATTGCCCGCTACGCGGGGCGTCAAATAAAGAGGTTAAGTTTTACCAGTGACAGAAAAATTGTGTTTAGTGAAAAATGTGATAAGTTTTGTACGTAATGGCTCTACTGATCTTAGCAACTGCGTATTATCATTTCACCGCTTACCTTGTGCGTATGTATTATTTGGACTTATGTAAATTTAGCTTTGCTTTTATTGTTCATGTTGTTCATGGGCGCATTAAAACTTACAATTAAATAGACGATAAATCGATATTCTGCTATTAATATAATACGTGAATATAAAATAAAATGCTTATGTTCTAATAGTATAGTTATAATATATAATTTCATAATGTAACTGACTGTAAAGTTTGTAGAAAAAATATTTAGGTATATCACACAGATTAATTAATATCTTATGTTATTATATTAACAATTTCACAGTAAGATATACAAACAAAATCTGCTATCCTAAGCAAATACACTATTTTTAACATCATTATAATCTTCCACCCTACATAAATACGGCCCTTCTAACACTTGATGGAGTGATAATGTTTTACGAGCAGCCATTTTGTGATTCTTACATTGATAACTTATCGATTTGCAGTTTTTCTGACCTATTTCTACTTAATCACATTTGAAATGGGCCGGAAAATGGTGTTTAAATGAAAAAGTAATGACCCAAATTAAGGTTCATGACGATTGTTGTAAAATAATATTGTATAGGTACTCTCATAATAGGTGAATTATGTATTGATCCTTTTTAGAAATAAAGAAATCCTATACGCTTTATGCTATGGAAGCAATCGGCGAGTGTATAATCCAATTCTATGTTAAGTAAGTATATCATACCTAATCATTTTGGCATGTTGAAATATTTGATAGATCTTCTTACTTACAACATTATTTCAAAAGTTTTAGAAGTCATCGTGTTTTCATTACAACGGCATCACTGCTAAAACAATTCCTGTATTAAAATATTATGTTTGCTACAATTTACATTTAATCCACCTATTGTTCTTTTTGACCTATTTTTGTATGATTCAACCCATAACCAACTCACTACTAATAAGTAGACATATTACTGTGCTACTAAGCTCAGATCTTTTATAAAACATGATTATCTATATTATACGTGAAGCAAAAACTTGTGATTCGTTTTTAAGACATACACAAAATCACCTCATTCCGTGTCTTACTATGAGAATACATAACGTCAAAAATGTCAGATCTCTTTGTCAAAATACCCGCTATTGCTTTTAAATGCAGCCTATTTAATAAACCTTCTTTTTATCTTTAACGGATGCGTTCAAAATACCTTAAAAAATATTGCAATTTTTTAAAATTAGAACAATATTCGTGGTACTTTGAACTATATGAAGTTTAGTTTTTTAATTTAAATTACGGTCCATTTACGACCGTAATTTAAACTAAAAAATGCACCCGCCTGATATTAAGCTGCCACTGCCATCCACGACTAACGAAATCAACACCTACCTAATACATACCTAAGTTGGAATGTATTGGCTCATTGAATCAGGATTATAGATATAAAAATACACCTTAGTCCTCCACGGTTGTCAGGTGTATATTTTATTCAGAAAACATACAGTGTAATTACAAAAAAAATAACAAAAAGTAAACTTCTAAACACCATTTACATGTTTTCACATATCGATGCTTAAAAATAGTCTATTTGCTTATATTTTAGTTTTAACAAATACTACCTGACACGGTGTATATATATGAGTATATCATGAGAGGTAGTCCTTACAACAATAATATTATATAATTTGTTTTATACATTTATCGACTTACACCTAACGAAGAATACCATTAAACTAATTAGTAAGCAGATATTAAACTATGTCATATTAAGCCTTATTCAAAATTATTTGGCGCGTATAAATGTTTACTCGTAACGTTTTATTTTACTGCCCAATGCGTAAATTGAATTTAAATTTATTAACTTAACCGTTTTAGTAACATCGAGCACAAGTTAAATCCAATTTAATAACAGGTAGGCCAATTTATTTCTATCACTCTTAGTAGGACTAGTATTATATTAATTGATATAAAATTGCATCTAGATTAGAGACAGCTGTGCCCATTTTACAGGGGATTTGCATATCCCATTGCTCCTCTGCAGTGGGGTGACGATTCTCAAGATGATCTTCCTCTTTTCGTAGACGTTGTAGAAATCAGTATCGCAAAAACCTGGTCTTCAGTAAACATGCCAGACGTTGTGACTATTGATAAAAAACGCCCATTAGGGAAGACGTATATCTAACAGTCTATCGATTCATACTTCCTCAAAAGAAGAGCTGGTACTGCTGTGTAAATGGTTCACTGATAAAAGAATATCTCAAGCAAAAACATTTCACTTATAACTTACAATTAGAAGTGGAAATTAAAATACTTAAATATTGAAGTAATCCATTAAAACCCAAGAGTTGTATGAAACTTAATTACGGTACCCTTCAGGCTTCGACTTAAGTTTAATGAAATTACTTCTTTTAGCTGATTGGTTAGTTTAAATTGAAGTGTTATAATAGTTACCTATAGCTGACAATTTCTAAGCATTATCATCATTAAGAATGCTAGGTTCAATTGCTGGTGCTTGCAAAGGATATTTTTTATGATGAACTAGTGAACCGGCATGTAGTCTAATTGTGAGTGGTCACTACTGTTCATCAACATCTGTAAACATCTTCATATATAGCAGGAGCTCTATTTAAAGTCAATCATAGATGTGACCTGCCGCCGGTACGTCGACCTGCCGTCCTGTTCGTCGACCAAAAAAGGTCGCCAAATCCTTCGACCCTCCTTACTCCAAGGAGAAAACTAATTTTTTTGGCCCTGTCTATGAGACGCGTCTATGAGACGCGACACCTTTTGTACCGCGAGGACTGCTGTCCCGCTTTTGACTATAAAATCCCGCTTTTTTCACTTAAAACATTTCTAAATCCCGATTTGGCTAGCCGGCAACCATACCCTTCCGGCTGCCAACGCAACTACTTCACTCTAGAAATAATGTGGCGGAGGTATCTCCTCAGTTCAACCATAATCGCTCTACCACGGTGAAAATATTAATACTTTAACAAATATATGACTCGCGTCTAATCCAAAAAGGCTTCTTCACAAAATTACTATTTATTGGGTACAATCCATTCATCTGTTACCAAGCCAGCATGATGATAATTACACTATGCTGGTGCTCTTCTGATAATACTGTTAATATAATGAGTCGAAATATACCCAATTCATTTGATTTACATAAATTGTAATCAGATATTCGCTTGAATACCACAAATTGGGTTGAATGCCGTAAGCGCGCCATTTCAATCTAAATTAAATTAGAATGGGGTTTGAATGTAATCCAGGGTTGTTGTAAGCAATCGCTAAATGTTGATTTAGATTTATTCAGATAGGAAAAAGCGGAATTTTGTAAATTATAGCTTAAATACACAATTTGAAATTGCTTTGAAAGTAAAGCAATTTGAAATTGGTATGGTTATGTATATTTCAATCTCATAGAATACAAAAAAAATGACAAATAATTCCTAAGTTGCCTTTAGAATATATACATATCTGTGTGCTTCACTTTCACTGGCAGCAGTGAGATAGATTGTTATCAATCAAAATCACTCGATGACTTCTTTTAAGAAAGTACCATATAAAGTGAAGAAACAATTAGTCCTGTGCTAGTTGAACTCGCACTCATCTCCGGACTAACAAATTTCCAAACTTTTTCCTATTTTTTATCTTGCTAGCTATGCAATTAGGTACACACATAGGGACAAGCCGCCTTTGCTAACTTTCTTAGTGTTGATAGGTATTTTTTTTTTTTTATTTGGCTGAAGTAGCAAACGGGCATGCAGTCCACCTGATGGTAAGTGGTTACTGCCGCCCATGGACATCTGTAATCAACTTCATACAGAACATGGGTTCCATCTGAAGTCAATCACAGATGCGTTGCTACTCCCGAGGACTATGATGGTCGCCTCATGTGAAAGGTATTTGTTTCAACACCAGCCACATACACAATATGTGTACACCAGCATACATAATATGTATCATAAGTACGGGTAATATTATTCTGTAAAAAATAAAAGTCCACGGTCCGAATATAGTGGCCGGTTTTAGATAGACAGATAAAGGAAGCTTATTAATAGCATCCCGAATTTTACCTTAGGGTACGGAACCCTAAAAATGAAATCCGTTATTTATTTTCCGTTCTTTCATTATTAACAAAACCATGCATCTTATGTTAGTGGATGGCGATCTTGATAAGTATACAAAGGATTGTAAGATGCTACTAGACTACTGTAAGATTGATGGTGTTACTGCGGGATTATAAAATGCTACCTATTTCATCTAATGTGGGTAAAAGTTACAGAACTTTTCGAAACAATAAAAATCTAGTTGTTTCATGATAGATCGCACTAATGCCTTGACATGGGTCAAGTACTTCTATTCCGAATTCCACTCACGAAATCAATATCAAAAACGATTTATCAAAAGTTTAGATGACAAGTTCCAATATTTTATGTAAATAGAAACTTACAGCTTAAACTCGGTTTCTATAGCGGATGGATTTTCAAAAGCCTCATCTTAGCGATTGTTTACTTCATGTATTGAAATCTTGTAAAAAAAATTATGACTCTCTATGAACTGGTTTTGAATCCTTCTTAGTCAATATTAAAAACAAGCAAATATGTTTACATATTTTTGTAATACGAATAATAGGATTAATTGATTGAATACCGACACTGTACAGTACTTGCGGCCATGTGAAAAAGAAATTGATTCTCATGAGTAAGCTGTAACTAACGTTATAATTATGTACAACTCATTAGGTACAACAATCGTTACGATGTCCTCTGCCTGTCGTAAGAGGCGACTAAAAGGGGCTTCTGGGGTTGCGGGCGGTAAGAGTGGGAGCTCGGACCTTCCAGCCTAAAGACCCCGGGAAGGACGATAGCATGTATGGCCGCATGCCGTCGTAAACACCAAAGCACGGTGAGCATCAATTGTTCACCGAGGAAGGGCCCAAAAGGGGCATTGCGCTCGGAAGACTCCGGTCGGAGATCTCGGAGGTCTCCACGTAGCGCTGAGGACGGCCAACGGAGGTTTTAGTGAGGTAAAATCCCATGTAACCCGGCGTTGCTTCCACGACGGCGGGTACCTTTTGAAGGTTTTCCCCTCGATAACAAAAAAAAGGTACAACAATCGTACCGGAACTCAATCAAATTTCTAATTGAGTTTAGGCGTTGCTGCATCTGAACATTTAATTGGAATACTTGTATTAATAAAGTTACGGCAGTTATAGTGTAGTTGCAGTATTTACTATTTAATAAACTACTGTACCTATTGAAAAGTTACCACCTAGTGCCCGCAAACAGATTGGTTGGTGAAACTAGCATGTTAAGAACGAACCGGCACCACCACAACACCAATTTCTAGCGTGTGCAAATCTAACAAGGTGAGCTAGTGTCCGTACATACTAGCTTACATATGAGGTGACGATCTTAGCCGTTAGTTACAGATGTTAATTATACGGTTAATTACAGATGTCAATACCTACCGTATGTGATCATCACGAAGTGATTCGTTACCCACAGTACAATAACATAGAAATGATTATAAATGGAAAATGTTATTAAAGGCTAGTTTACTTTTGTGTAAATAAATGATTAACACAGAAGTTTTTTCACAAACATTTGATTTTAACAATAACACAAATGTGTTATTATAAGAATGAAATGTTTGTGAAAAAAACATTCTTATCTATTTTTACCACTCCAAAGGAAGATTAACTTTAATACTAAAATTACTCAACAAGATGAATGTTAAATTAAAGCTTATAAAAGTAATACTAATAAATTGAATGCCAAAGAGTCGTAAAGAGGCCAATAAAAAGGTACCTAGAGGGGATCATATGGTAACAATATTAAACGACGTTAAAAGGAACCCTACCGTATATACTCTTATACATTAATCGGGCTCCTACTCCTACCGGTTTATAACGAAACATTACTTTCAATTATATTTAATACAAAAATTATTCATCCGTGCATATACGACTTTATTCTGACTGGAGCGTTCTTCCGGTTACAATGAAATCTCATTGACAATAATTTTGTACGGGATTTAACCGGACACCTGCAAATTTTTACAAAGGACGTTCGTGCATTTCGTTGTAATTAATTCGTTTTATACAATTTACACAAACGTGAGTACGGGTCGTTTTGTACAATTTTTGTTTTTGAAATGACTGTTATGTCGCAGAGTACCTTGTGGTTCGAATATGAAAACATCAAATCCATCTATTTTTGATTAATAAGAGCAATGTAGTACCTACTAGTGTTTGCCAGGTTGAACAGTGTGGTAAAAGATAAATTTATACGAGGCGTTCCAATTTAGTACTCAGAGGTAGTACTTGATTTTCAACGTATTATCCATCCATAGGAGATCCTATACATTGTATAACTAACCCATTATTGTTAATAAAGGATTTTTTGATTTGATTGCCGACCTCAACTAGACTCCTAATTCTAACTGGCATTGCTTATACGAATCCATGGATAGCACTAGTCAATTTTATATGATGTACTAGCTGTCCCGACAAACGTTGTTTTGCCATATAAAAATTAATAAAAAATGTTATGTAATGGCTGGACAACCCTTAAGGGATATGAAAAATAGATGTTGGCCGATTCTCAGACCTACTGAATAAGGATATAAAATTTGGTAAAAAAGGTCAAGCCGTTTCGGAGGAGTATGGCAACAAAAACTGTGACACGAGAATTTTATATATTAGATTAAGTTGCTTACAGATGTCAATAGACGGCAGATGTCACTTACTTGGTAGGTGGATAGCATTTATCAGCCTTTGAAATTCCACTGCTGGACATATCCCTTCCTTAATCTAGGTTACTTCGACCGGTCCTGAACCATCTGAATCCAGGGTTTAGTGAAGGAGACGGCGGTCTTCTTCACGTCATCAGTTCAACATTGACAGTGGATGGCATGCTTGCTCGCTACTTTAATAACAAAAAAAATAAACGTATATTGGATTGGATTTTCATTTACACCTATTGATAAAGTTCCAATAGGGCGACATTTGATTGACGTGCGTAAACACCTCACGTAGGCATTATTGCATCGCGGTTTGGGCTTAAACAAACGTTCAATATGTTCGGCGTCCGTTAGTAAATACACATTTGTAGAGAATTGTTCGGTTAGTAACAAAATGTTTCAACAAATAACATGATAATTGAGACATGAATCGAACATAATTTATTTTGTCGTATCTCAATCGTATCTTTAATCTCGACATCGATTGTTGGATGTTAAAACCCGAAATTTGTAGTAATGAAATAGTAGTAAACTTTATGCATATATACAGTCTCAAAGAATTAGTACAATTTTCGACTGAACATTTAATTATGTAACTACTAGCCTTTGCCCGCGGCTTCGCTCGCGTGGAATTTAGTCTGCCTCATAAAGTTTGCAAGGTGGTAGAGCAATGGTTCAACCAAGGAGGCATTACCGCCGCACCTATTTCTACCGTGAAGCAGTTCTTGTGTTTCATTTGAAGGGTGTGCCTGCCGGCTCACTTTTATATGAGGTGATAGTCATAGTCTTCGGGAGTAGCAACGCATCTGTGATTTACTTCAGATTGAACCCTTGCCCTACTTTCTAAGGCGATTAACATACGGTACCGCTCACTGCCACGGTAGGCGGTGAAGCGGATCTCATGTTGTATTGGGGTCTAATAAATCCGTTGATGCCTCACAAACGTCCACCGACTGGCCGCGCGGTCCAGCGGTGTTCTCATCACCACCGTGTCTCCGCGCGAACGACAGTGCGGGGGGTCGGCGCCTCACACACGGGCTGGCGCCTAACCGCGCGGATCATCGTTGAAGCAAAAATGTATTTCGATGTCGAAAAGTTTATTTTGATGATCGGTCCATCCGCGCGTACAGGTGCGTAAACCGCCTTACCGCGCGGGGCACCGCTATTCAGGGCGGTGCGCGGTGCCATGTGTTAATCGCCTAAATCAGTGTGTTCAAATTTCAAATCACTCCCACGTATATTAATTTGAATTAGTTTTGTCGGCAACAGATATTAATGCTTACTCTGAAATTAAAAGTTTTAAGAAAGGATCTCAAAACCCGTGACGGTTACCAGCGCGCAGTTGGCTAGCGTGGTCAACTACGACCTAAACTACTGCTAATCTGACATATGTGCCGAGTTGTGTTACATTAAAAGGTCGATGACGATTGAATAACATATTTAACCTTTCCGCTGTTTCATTCTCATTGACTTTTTTTTTGTCGAGGGAGAAACCTTCAAAAGGTACGCCGTGGGAGCGACGCAGGGTTATCTGGGATTCTTATAGCAGCAGGACTCCGGAATCTTCAAAGGAACGCAACTGGAGTCCTCTGAGTGCATTGCCCCATTGGGCTCCTCCCAAGTGAGCGAATGGGCCCACCATTCCATCTGGTCTTTACCACGATATGCGACCACAAGTATGCCACCGTCCTTCCCGGGATCGCCTGGCTGGACGGTTCAAGCTCCGTCCATTCTGGCTCTCACGATAGCATGCGACCACACATGCTGACATTTTTCCCGAAGTTGCTGACTGGGTGTTTGGAGCTCTCCGTCTAGCCGCCCGCAACCCCGAAAGCTCCCTTTTAGTTGCCTCTTACCACAGACAGGGGATACTGTAGCCTTATTCCCGGAACTACAGAGACGTCATTGACCTTTCACATTTTGCTCCGTGTTTTATAACCATTCAAATATTAATACCATACAACTTCGTTGTATACGGCGGCGGCGCACGGCGCGTACTGCCGGTCAATCAATTGACTACGCAATATGTTATACTCGTAATATCTTCTAAACTACTTATCCAATTTACATGGTGTAAAAGGCAGATTCAATCTTTATTAGATGCTTGATTTTTTGAAATCATTTATTTTGATAAGGATTAATATTTAGTTTGTATAAAACCTATGGAAACATCAACTTGATATTTTTAAAATTTTCAAAGTATAAAAAGAGTTATTGTGGGTTATACATAAAATATAGACATATGCTGTCGCGGACTTTTATTTAGATCTATGTAAGCCAAACAATCCCACCATACATTATATTTGGATATCTCCAACGGTTTAGGCAGCGTACGCGAAGATAGCTCTCAGAGCACAACTTTTTTTCCGGCTAACCTGATATTTCTCGTTATATTATAACCTTATAAAAAAAAATCATTACAAATTATAGCCCATGTGTTATTCTGATGCATAACCTATACTACTGTAAAGTTTCAACCTAATCCGTTGAGTAGTTTTTGCGTGAAAGAATAACAAATACACATACATCCTCACAAACTTTCGCATTTATAATATTAGTAGGATAGGATATAAGTCGACTCATAAATTTGGGGAATATTTAAAAACAATCCATTGCATAAGTATTTTATACCTCTCTATATATATTTTGAACCTGCAACGAACACTTAAAACTTGTTTTTGTCGTTATCAATATTTATAAATAGCAAAAACTAGTTTCCCTCATTAATATTGTTATTTGGAAGCGAGAGTAACTTGTAAAGATGAATGTACCTAGTTTGGGAACTACTCCACGTCTTAATTGACTCAAAGTGAGGTTCAGAAGTTAGAACAAAGCGTGTTCTACTTCGCCTGTAAACATCGCTCCGATCTGTTTCGCAACATGCGAGCTCCGTATCGTGCCAATCGTCATTGTCTACGTGATACGATTGGCTATTCACATACCTACTACTGTCTATAACGTTGGGTTACATTTATGAAACAAGCAATATTTTAGAGAGAAATTCGTCTTTTACTTTAGTAATATATTTATTAAGATTATGTGGACATATTTGTTATTCTTTCCTAGTAATAATAATAAAATTAAAGTTTAACTAAATAACTAAATAACCTGATAAAGGTGAGAGAAGTCTTTGGGGTTTGAATCCAGATACGTCACCGCCACACATATTTCACCTCATAACGGTAGTGTAATGAATTCTGCTCTGAAGTGACAAGGGAATATAATATAATAGAACTAATCCCAGGAATATAATAGAACTAATCCCAGATAGACTACATGCTCATTGGCTTCTTGCATTTTATAATTCACGATAAATTTTAAAATGAAAGACATAAAGACAGTTTCCTATCCGATAGCAACTTATGTCCCATTCATGCGACTACTATACTACTATTTACTAAATAGATTTGATTAGAATGCAAATTGTAATTAAATCTACTTTTATACATGTTCTATTAAATGGGCGGACAATGCGGTTTTCTAATTAATCTAGTTATAAAGTAACATACATCTTGCAATCATCTCATGTAATTTTCATATTTTCCTTTCATTGCATTTTATTTCATATTTTTCCTTCCATACCCGCTTATCCTATGACTTAACTCAGTGCACATTCAATACGATGCCTATAACGCCATTGTCACATGTCCAAGACAGCATCGGTATCGTTCTTTGTTTGCTCCGTGACATTTCTCATTGTAGCCTGTTGCACGGCTCACACACTTGGTGTGTTGGTGGCTTTACTCTCAATATGCCGCTCTGTATCGATTTTGCAAGATAAAACAGTTCTTATATCTTTTATATAATATTCCTAGCATTCCCGTTTATCCTATGTCTTAATATAGGGCACATTCAATACAACGCATATAACACCATTGTCACGTGTCCAACACGGGATACGTATTAATATTTATTTGTTGTGTCTCTGACTGTACTCTGTTGCACGGCTCACACGCTTAAGCATCTGGGAGTGCTTCATTGTCAATATACTATCTATTAGAATATAGTATATCCATTCTGTATCGATTTTGCAGGGTATTTTTTTTAGGTAAGCCATCGAATAAAGAAATATGTTTTGGGAACTAGACGTAATAGATGACAAAGGCAACGTATTAATTTTCCCTAGTTACGCGTCGCAACGATCGAAATTCGTAATTTAATTCATATTGTCCAAAATAGCACGAATATTCGAATATCTTAAATTCAATTAAATTAATTTTCAAGTTATTTTAAAAATATCCTTTGAAGGTAAAAAGAGGTTTATTTAACTAAGCTGTATTTAAAAGCAATAATGGGTTTTTTCATAAAGACATTTTTGACGTTATGTGTTTTCATAATAAGACATTGAATTCAGGTGTGTGTTTTTGTCAAATGCAAGGTAGTGTGCGGATATGTTTTTAGTTATTTTTATGTATGTTTTATGCATTATTTGAAAAAAATATTAGCATTCCGTAATCCTTCTCTACATCAACTATAACTGTGCGTAGTTTCATACTGCTCCGTCAGCGGCAAGTATCTTAAAAATGGATCCCAAGTTATTGCTTCATTAGTATTAATTTACGATATATAACTATAAATATAGTCAAAAACTACAACTGCAGCTGTTCGTTGGTCTGTGCACTGTTGGTTCTCTTCCTATTATAAAAATACTAACAATTAATTGTAATGATTCCCTGTGAGTTATGTTTCATTTACTCTTAGGATAAATCATATTGATTTTTGTTATGGAGTTCAGCGCCTTTTAAAAGTTTATTTCTGTTTGCTGAACGACTCCATCTTGGCCCTTTTTGAACTATTCAGTTCGTATCGTACAGCCTTAGTTTTGAGCGCTTTTCATACTTTCGTTTGTTGATTGCGAGTTCCAAAACGAAGACTTTGTTTCGGTAGAAATTTTTGGAATACCTTGAAATGAATTCCTGGAAACTGGAAGTAATCCAATAATACTGTGGATATGTTTATATTATATTTTATAACAATGTTATTTGGTACTCTTATAAAATAATCCAAAGCATTAAAAGTAATTCCTATCTATACTATGGGACTCAATTGACACGAATCTGATTGGTTAGCGATGCAAAAGTTTCACTACAGAATAAAGTAGTACAACGTACTTCAGATAAATTGAATGTTGTTTTTATGACAAAAGCGTGCACCATATCCGTTTCCGGATACTATCAATAGCAATTGTAAGCATGGATTTTAAATTACATTTTAAAGCAATTTTAGTAGGTGGATACCAATCTACTCACGTAACGGACCAAATGCAATGTGTGCGCGCTACTGGCAAAATT
This sequence comes from Spicauda simplicius, assembly GCA_949699795.1. Classification (NCBI taxonomy): domain Eukaryota; kingdom Metazoa; phylum Arthropoda; class Insecta; order Lepidoptera; family Hesperiidae; genus Spicauda; species Spicauda simplicius. The sequence goes on along the minus strand of OX453060.1, from coordinate 17,640,431 downwards.
TGTGCAACAGATAGATTCCTATATACTGTCACAGCTATATAATAAAACAAATATCAAAGCTTTCCGATGAGTGCACTTGCAAGATTGGAAATGATGTCTATAGTATACAACTTATATACAACCTGTTAATTCATCGGCATCAATGTAGCACAAATTACATCATGAAATACAACATTACAATATCCATTCACGCACTCACGCATCGTCCACGCATGTACACACATAGTCACGTAGCGTTCGTACATGTATGCACACAGTCACGCAGCTGTGAAAGTTAGCAAGCATACACAAGCATACAAGCACACAAGTAAACAAGCGGGTCTAGGCACGTATCTATGTCGTCCCTGTAGTTCCGGGATCAGAATAGGGCTACGGCATCCTCTGCCTGTCATAAGAGGCAAAAAAGGGGCTTTCGGGGGTTGCAGGCGGCTAGAGTGGGAGCTCGAACCGTTCGGTCAGGCGATCCCAGGAAAGACAGCGGTATGTGTGGCCGCATACCGTTGTAAAGACTAGACGGTGCGGTTGGCCCAGCCGCCCATCTGAGAGGAGCCCGATGGTGCAACGCACTCAGAGGATTCCGGTTGCGGTCGTTTCGAGGTCCCGAAATCCTCTTTAAAGTGCCGAAGACGGCCACCGGGGGGTTTTAGTGCGGTAAAAATCCCACGTAATCTTGCGTCGCTCCCACGGCGTCGGGTACCTTTTGAAGGTTTCCCCTCGAGAATAAAAAAAAGGCACGTATCTATGTACGAACACATACATATGTTTAGATTTTAACAAAGTAAAGCCCCAGGGTGTCAGGAACACATTTGTTTGATTACCTTCATTCGTCGGTAAGCTCTCTGAGCGAAATAACTGCGGTTCAGATTCGGCCAGTCAGTGCAGATCCCTTTGACGAGTTTGCAAAGGCGAGTATAAACAGGTAGCATTAGCAGGGTTGCAACACACCGAAAATGATTAGATTTCTCGTGTCCAGTCTTTTGTGGCGTACAAAATATAATTTAACCGGCATAAGAAGTATTTCAGTATAACAAATGAATGTATTAGGCAAATATTTTCCATATTTGTTTGTACCTTATTTATTTAAATTTCTAACTGCTACATATAAAACCCTATCAAATAAATTATTTGTCTGACCGTAATGTACAACTATAAATTAGTAATATTAACATGTAATTCAAACCTGCGTTAATTGAAACCTTTCTATAATTCAAAGTTATCACGAGTTCCCTAGGAATTCTCTTGATATTTCGAACTAAATCAATATACTTTTGTGCACGCGTTAATTCGAACTCATCGGCGTCAAACGCTGGATAGTTAAAAGTTGCAGAGAGAAGAGACAGAAAGGAGTTACAGAACTTGCAGAGTCAAGTACCCTTTGACACAAGTTTAACAATGTATCATCGTGCGAGCGTTTGCTTTTGTTATGACTATTTTGTCACACTGGTAGACCCAAAAGGTCCACCAGAAATTATTAGTTTAACACACTTGGGACCTTATTAGGAAAGTTTCTTAGGAAAATAACCAAAAATACTGAGATTCATCACAATTAGATTCTTGCTTACTGTTTGCGACGACTAAGTAGTTAAGGAAAACATCAAACAAATAATATGTGGCGTTCCTGTGGTCAAATAGAAAACTATTGAAAAAAAGATAATTGTTAAAGTTAAAGCTGTTTAAGTTAAAAAATAATAATTGATCAACAGTCATATGATTTGAAGTCATATTTATTTTCTCTCAAAAATTTGAACCATGATATTTCAATACTCGATAATTCCTAATCAGGGCCTACTGATAAACCTAATAATCTTTAATACATAATATACCTTTTTTACCTTGAAAAAGAAAAGCTAAATTATATTAAATTGTTATTCCCGCGTTCCTTAATCTCATTGCGCGCTTCGTGCTTCGGAGAACACGTCAAGCCGTCGCAGCGTCCGTTCCGGTTTATCGTGGGATGATAATAGATTAACCTTGTTACATATCTTATTGGTGGCATGAAAATATAATAACTTGAGGTGCTTTGTAATACGTGCGTTCCTCCATGTGTCTATATTGTTGTAGTATAGCTTTCTTCCGATCAAAGGGGCAAACAAACAATCCACCTAATCGTGAAATGCAATTGCTACTCAAGAACATCTGTAAAGAACTTCATACAGAACAAGGGTTCTATTTTAAATCAAACGCCGATGCATTGCAGCTTTCGAGGAGTACGATAGTCGCCACATTTAAAATTGAGCCGGCAACCGCAGCCTTCCACCGAAATACAGGAACTGCTTTACGCTAGAAATATGTGCGGTGATGGCATCTCCCCAGTCAAACGTTCTATCACCTGTCAGAATAATTGGTGTATGCAGGAGCATACAAATACAGACCTTTTTTTTGTGGCGGGGAGGAAACCTTTAAAAGGTACACAGGAGCCTTGGGAGAGGATGTGGGATTTTTACCCACTAAAACCTCCTTGGTGGCCTTCCTCTGCGCTTGCTGGGGACCCCGGGACCTCCAACGGATACCACCGATGTCCCTAGCGCCGCGAGCGCCGCCTAGAGCGTGACTGTCCCCTACGCCTTTCAGTGTACGACAACATGCAGCCACACATGCCGCCGCCCTTTCAGGGGTTGTTGGCTGGGCGGTTAGAGCTCCCACTCTAGTCGCCCGCAATCCCAGAAGCCCCCTTTTAGTCGCCTCTTACAACAGGTAGGGGATACCGTAGCCGTATTCTAATCCCCGACTACAGGGAAACAAATACAGACTTAGGATAAAAACGTAAATTCGTCATTTAAACATCTCTTTATTGGGGTCGTGTCTTGTGATCTACTGTGCGTCTGACCAATGTGGTGACCGCTTCATTACGCAGGGATTTCGTCAATTGGAGGGCTAATTTTAAGGTTACAGAGATATCTAAACAACAAATTTAGGTTTTCTTCTAAATCGGCAACCACGAAACAGGTGAGGCTAGGAATATGAAAACGTTAATTCTATAGAGAGACTCGTTCCCAACATTGACAAGTGAAAACATATAAAACTGATGTAACAATATATTATAAATTATAATCAGGAGTTATAATGAGGTGATAGAAACCTTTGTACTTCGACGCTGCAGCTACTTTAACACTATTCTATTCCTGCCTACTAATTACAGTGCTAAAAACTGGTGTGTTTAGGTTTCATTTATTGCATAAGGCATTAAAACTACTCACGGGAATAGCTCAAATCTGTTGCTAATTTCAAGTGTCTAAAGGCGGCAGTTGCAACTTGCCATCCTATGAAATAATCCTCATTTGCACTTGTGCAATACAGAAAGAAATTTTGGTAACCCTATGCACTACAGTCGAATATGTCGTAGTATTGTACGTAGCGAACATTTTTACACTCGCCCGTTTGCTGACACGTTCACACTCACGTAAATTACTTTCAAATCCCAAACTTATTTTTCCAAAAAATATATACCTTTTTATACCGAATAAACATTTAAAATAGTTTAAGTAGATTTTTTAAATTTGTCATTTATATGTATTAATCCACATCTTAAAAACTACTAAATCGATTTCGATTAGACTTGTTTTGTTTCCTAAGTCAAATGTAACCCAAAGACTCGTACTATTCTTCGTACTATACTTTTAGACCAATGTGCTGACAAATATAAAGAAATATATTTTTTATGATGCGTATCTGTAAAAAATATTTTTTTTGGGACCTTATACTTTGTTAGTTGTGACAATAGTGCAATTCCAATAATTTAACATTCATACGTATTAAATTGACAACCGTCTTTTTAAATCGCTTAATTACATTTATTGATACATTTTCGAATCTCGCCTCAACTTTTGTAATATTTTATACTTATTACCATAATATAAATCTATTAAAATCATTAGAACACAGGAATATTAATTTACATTATTAGTTTTTCCCGTGGATTGACAAGGAAGCCACGGCATACATCACCATGCTGTTTGAACTTAGTTTCTACTACCAAATAGCATGAATGTAGAGGTAAATCTTTAATTTACAAAATCGAAGGAACACACCGTTGGAAAATACGCTTGGGAACTGTTTGCAAAGTTGTCAAAGGTATCTGAAAATACACACACGGTTTCAAGCCAAGTAAACGGTAGTAATGCTAAGTAGTTGGAGATGTTTCGAGAACTGTGTTCTTAGACGTTAATGTTACGGCAAGAGAGCTCCTCTAAGATACACTAATTAATTTGATTCATTCCTAATTGAATTAATTTCGTACTTCGAAATTTAATTCCCAGTGTCAAAACCGACGCTTCAATTTCTGACCAGTTTAATTACTAACTTAAAATAATATAATATGCAGATCTGAATTATTATTGTAATATATTTTTTTATATTTTAGGCGGTTTTCATTCTTAGCGGAATTGAATTGGTTAATGTCAAGAGTCGCTAATTGACTCTACAAACATTTGGTGTTGGGATGTATATTTTATTTGAGGCGATTGTCCAACAAGAAATCGTATTAAAGGTCCCGCATACTCCATTGTATTGTTTACATACCTACACATAGCACACACAGCCATGTCAAACGATCGGAAGCCAAATAACCTACACTATTGTGTATATGTGGTTGTCGAATAGATAGACAATAAAGCACTTAGTGTTTCCAATATGAAAAACCGCGTGGAAATAGATGGTGATGTTGTTGGTAAAACACATTAGTGGTTTCCATGTGAGTGCATTATCCAAAGTTGATATTTACGTGAGCAATGTCCATCAAAACCATGTATGACAACCACTTAACAACTTTATTATGTTGTACGCAATTTTTTGTTTTACTCCACATTTGGGTCATGCATAACTATAGGCACACTACTGTGTCGTTCTTAAAACAAGTTTAAAGCTTTCTCCGCGAATTGCCCGACTATATATTTGTTTCTGTGTCATAAGTGTCATAGAGGTAGATTAAATCGAATACATAAACACCCAGACCCAGAACAAAATCTCAGAATCAAATCTTAATTCATCATTCAATGAAATGAAATGAAATGTCTTTATTTTGTATAGGCCTACGGGGGCACTTACAAATTGTCAGTTAATTTTTTTTTACACTACCACCGGATCGAAATACGATCTCAACTGAGAAGATCCGGCAAGAAACTCAGCGGGTTTGTCTTTTTGTCTTTATATCCATTTTTTTTTAATATAATTACAATCATGTTTTTTACATGGTAATGGAAGTTAGCTCCAGTATCTTGTATTCCAGTATTCAGACCTGTCTGGCCGTGAACCGAACCCATTGCTTATCAGACCGGTACAATGACCGCTCCACCACATAAATGGTCATATCCGTATGTAAATTTGAATTAATTTACGGTATTTATTATACTCTTTCAATTTCTGTCCTTTTCAGCGAATTGATTTCAGTAGTTGAACGCTTTTGCACGGTATAATAACTCTGAAAATGTGAATTTGGCGGTTGGATATCAACCCGAACTACGAGAGTTGGTAAAACTCTTGTGGCTCCACTGGAGCAGCCTCCTATTACTACAGCTGCAGTATAATAAGTCTTTATTCTACTTACAATGATGCCTTAAACATATAAAAAAAACCACATTTTTAAAAGTTTATATACATTTAACTCAATATATATTGGCAGCGACTCTTATTTCTTATCAATGACCAAGATAAGTTGTTTGTTTATCTAGCGTCTATAGTAAAGTTATTTACGTTAATTACACAAAAAAGAACATTAACCAATGCTCAAGCAGTGTGGTAGAATATACTACTCTTTTGTTTATCACCACACAATAGCAGTATGGGTTTATAATGATACATTTCCTTTATCTATCATTATAAACCCTAAATCCATACATCAGAGCCTAGCAGTATAATGAAGTAGAATTCAAGCACACGTATCATTAATTGTATATTTAATACGGTACAATTCTAATACGGTGACTAAATATATGTTTTCACACAGCGAAAGAACACCCTGTTAGATACACCTGTTCTTAATGTAGATTTCAATATTTCTCGTTACCATCTAATTAACATTTCATATACCTAAGTTCCTGTTCCCACGTAGCAATTGCATGTCATAGACGGTCAGACTGACCTTGCTTACAAGAAAGAAGAGACGTGAGTTATTGTAGCCGAGTTACAAAGAAACTTGTACAAAGTTCTAGTTCTTGAGCTACGTTTGTCGAGACCACTGCGGTCACCACGGACATTGACTCTGCCAAACTTCGTAATTGGGAATACTTTGGTATAATTAATATAACATTGACATAGTTTATTCGAAAAAATACTTATTAATTCGTGACTAACGTGCTTAATAATGTACTGTAAAAGCCTTATTACGGTTTCCGCTAACACATATCATAATAATATACCTATTGGTTAATTATGAATTAAAATTAATAGAGACTAATATTACTAAAAAAAAACTTGTTTCCTATTCCTTGTTTCATATGTAGATACAAAGGAGTTAAAGTCCTCAAAACATTTGTGCTCAATAAACGTCTTACAAAAATATTACGTTTGTCATTTAATAAATTACATGTCGAATTCTATAGCAACTCCATTTTAAGATTTGAAATCCATTAAGAGCGACAAAGAAGTTCTATATAAAAGTGGACTACTTTTAATAATAAATATCTACGTGGTGAGTTCATTGTCCCCGTTCATTTTTTACTTACTAACCTCACTCCTTTGGGAACGGAAATTAAGATCGTCCTTAAGTAAGGCTTAGTGTAGAGACGGTCCGAGTACTCGTTTATTACTCTGCATACTCAGCATTTTTTTTAATTACGCGTACTTAACCGAATACCTTGTGTCACGTATAGAGCTTACTGAGATTTTGTTGAATTAATATACCTATCTTCTTTTCTACATATTAATACATGAAGCAAAAATTTGTGATTCGTTTTTAAGATACTTGCCGCAGGCGGAGGAGTATGAAATTACGAACGGTTAGTTGATGTAGAGAAAGATTGTGCAATGCTAATATTTATTTCAAATAATGCATAAAACAGACAAAAAATCAACTAAAAAATCATTACACTCACTACCTTGCATTTGACACATACATACACATACATAATAAAATAAATAAAACATTCAATGTCTTACTATGAAAACACATAACGTCAAAAATGTCAGATGTCTTTGTCAAAATACCCGCTATTGCTTTTAAATGCAGCTTAGTAAATAAACCTCTTTTTACCTTTAACGGGTGTGTTAAAAAATGTTACAATTTAATTAAATTAGAGAAATATTGGTGCTACTTTTTACAATGTGAAGTTTAGTTTTTTAGTTTAAATTACGGTCGAATTACGACCATTGCGACGGGTGACTAGTTATATTAAAAGTTCACGGTTTTTCACTCATTAGTACTACATTGAATATACAAAAATTAGAACATAGTTTTGGTCATGCGGTGCTAGATTGTTTGTGGTATAACTCCGTAAAACACCGCCACGACACCTATTTCTTTTTAGAGCTGAACAAAACAGCGCATAAGAGTAGCGTTGTGCGCTGGTGTTTTCATCTAAAGAGTATAGAAAGCGAGAGGTACTCATCCGTTTCAACTTAGTTCTTAGAAGTAGTAACGCATCTATGGCTAATGTCAGGTAAGACTCTAATCTCATCCGTGGTTGATTACAGACATTCATGAGCGGCATGGTCACTTAACATCAGGTGGACATGTAGCCCATAAGGAAACAAGGAAAAACGTTTAATATTAATACGTGTAGATGTTTGAAAATGCGTATGATTACTAGTAATTAAAAATCCATTATATAAAAACGCTTTATTCTTCATAAATTACAAATTATTCACTGAAAAATACATTCTTCTGCGACGACACGTCCGAAGTTCTTATTATTATTAAATTGTATAGTGTAAGAAAATTCAAACCGCTGTAAACCACGCAATACACCAGTGGCATTGTTAAAAAGATCGCGGAAACAAATAGCAACGTGACCACACCTCTTGACGCGACACTCGCTACTGAAGCAACGCGAAAACCTCTTAGCGTCCTCATCAATGCGTATGTTTGTGTGAGTGTGCCGTTTTCGACCGTTTGTAGGCAGTTTCCATACTGTTTCCAATATTTCTACTGTGTCTAGAGTTTAGTGAACTCCAATCGAACCTATAGATTTATGGGTAACCCAATTATCAAACTTTCGGGCTCCCAACGGTTTTAACTGCGGTTAGTGATGGTACTAGATTGAACACTTACTTACAACTTAATGTTTATCTAAGTGCTGCCGATCCATTATGTTTTAGTCAACTAATTGTTGTTAATTTTTAGGTACTGTTGCTTTTAATATATTGGCATCTATTTTAATGGTTACAAGATACATAAACAAATCAAATTACATAGGCTATAAGTACGCTACGCATACCTTGCTTTTACTCTACTGATATTAATTGCTTAATATCCAAGAAATAAATGTCTATAAATTAAAATAATCATTGCTGTTTTAATCCTAAACACGAGGATCATCTCATAAAAAAAATGTTTAATATTAAAGAAGTTTTAATTGTATGTTTCGCCTCGATGTTTTCTTAAATATGTTTTTTTTTTTTGAAAAATCGCTTGTTACGAGCCTGAGATTCAAAGCTCAGACCTCCCAGGCTGTACTTGCTAGCAAGGTTAATTTGCATAGATCTATTGGGGATTCAGATTACTTAGTTAGTTACTTAGTTAGTACTTAGTATCTATTAATACTAGTCACCCGTCGTATCGGTCGAAATTCGACCGTAATTTAAATTAAAAAACTTCATATTTTCCTAAATAGTACGAATATTTCTCAAATTCAAATAAGGTAATAATTTTCAAGTAATTTTGAACACACCCGTTAAATATAAAAATAGGGTTAATTAGCTAAGCCCCATTTAAAAGCAGTAGCGGGTATTTTGACAAAGATACTGACATTTCTGACGTTATGTGTTTTCATAGTAAGACATTGAATGTTCTATTTCGTATAATATTTATGTGTTTGTGACAAATGCACGGTAGTGTGTGTAATGTGTTTTAGTTGATTTTATGTGTGGTATATGCATTATTTGAAAAAAATATTAACATTCTGCACTCCCTCTCTACGTCCACTATAACCGTGTAAAGTTTCATACTAATCCGTCCGCGGCATATTACTTAAAAATGCTTCACAAGTTTTTGCTTCACGTATTAATATATAGATAATATGTTCGTTACTCATTGTTTGTGGAAGGCAATTATTCAAAACAATCCATAGCGTTGTCGGTTGCTTTTAGCCATTAACCTTTTCTTATACAAAACACTAACAATTATAGAAACTAAAAGTGTATTTCGCCATAAATATAACTAAAGAATGGTCTATCCAACCCAAATGACTAACTAAAAAAGGCTTGTACATCAATCTGGTTGCTCAATATTTATACAAGAAGAAATGGTGATGGCTATCGACCTCAATACGTTTCTCGGAAGCCGAAACGAGGCAAGATTACCGGCGGTTTCTATAGATACTCGTACCTACTAACGTTATATTTCCGACGAGCTTTGTACGTTTCGCTCGTTTTAAAAAACGTAAGATAAATTAAGTTATAGATTTTAAAACATAAAACGACTCAGATTAAGGATTATAAACAAGTTTTTTATCCTTTTAAATAAATTCTATAGTTTTGGTTAAATGGGATTTCAAATACACAAACAAACAGGCAGACTAAAATGTCATGTACATTAGCCCTTGAAAATCCGGTACTATTATGTACTTTTAATACAGGTATATGTTTTTTTGAAGGTTTTATGGAAGCTGCCAAAGGAATACAGTAAAAATAATGATACATATCAGGGATGTAACGGAGCTCCGATTCCGGTTCCGATAAGTCGGAACTTCCGATTGTAATAGCACTTTCGGTTCCGATTCCGGTTCCGAAAAATTCAATCGAAGGTTTATATCGGAGGTCGTCAAATGAATTGCCCGCCAATATCTGTCGTATCCACCAAGCTTGGAAGGACGCGAATAACTTTTTAGTGGCGCTGGCCTAATCTACGAATCGTTAAGAAATAAATTGGACGGCGACAAAGCTACAAAGCTTTTATTTATCATATATAATTTCCTACTTTTGTAGTTTAATTTAGTTCATCAATTAATCAGACAGTAACTCATTAACAAATAATTAAAATAAAATGTAATTATAATATAATTAATAAACTCAACACTAAGTACACATTAAAAATATTTGTATAAGGGTTTATTTACATTAAATAAAACAAAATAAAAATCTGCACAAAAACAACCCTGGAGCGGATTTGATTTACGCAATTTGTTATCTATTTATGGGAAAAAGTTAATAGGAAACATGCCAATTTTTGTTATCGTCGTGTGTATATTTTTTTTTACTTTGTAATTAAAATTGAAATAAAAACTTTTTAACAAAAAATATCTACCGACTTCCATGTCACAAAAAAGTAAAAAATAATTTAAATATATTTTGGTCTAGAACATACTCAGTACTTAGTACATAGTCCTGAAGTCGGTGCTCGACATATTTCGCTGGACGACGGTAACTACGTCCTATATGAGCACCGACTTCAGAACTATGTACTAAGTACTGAGTATGTTCTAGACCAAAATATATTTAAATTATTTTTTACTTTTTTGTGACATGGAAGTCGGTAGATATTTTTTGTTAAAAAGTTTTTATTATACACTTTTTAGTGACTATATTTTTATGTTTGTATTTAAATAAAGCCTCTAAGTTTGCTTTGTGCATCTACATATTCACAAAAATTAAACATAAAACACTTTTACAATTCATACAAACAGGGCGCCCCCTCTGGAAGTACCCCTCCATCATCAGGGTTGAGGAGTTGAAGGTCAAATTTTTCATCTTATATTGTTGCTTAGTAATCTTATAACATATACGTTAGTACCAGGTGGCTAACTTCTATGGCTCAGGCTTGCAGTACCCTGCATCATCAGGGTTTAGGAGTTGAAGGTCAAAATTTTAATTTTGTGCCTCTGTTTGGTATTATTTTTACATACCCGTAAGCACCAAATTGCCAACTCCTATGGTTTAGAATTGAAGTACCCCTTCATCATCAGGGTCGAGGAGTTGAAGGTCAAAATTTTAATTTTGTGCCTCTGCTTAGTATTATTTTTACATAACCGTAAGCACCAAATTGCCAACTCCTATGGTTTAGGATTGAAGTACCCCTTCATCATCAGGGTTGAGGAGTTGAAGGTCAAATTTTTGATTTTATATTTTTGCTTAGTATTTTCTTTACATAACCGTAAGCACCAAATTGCCAACTTCTATGGTTTAGGATTGAAGTACCCCTCCATCATCAGGGTTGAGGAGTTGAAGGTCAAATTTTTCATCTTATGTTTTTGCTCAGTAATCTTATAACATATACGTAAGCACCAAATGGCTTATTCCTATGGTTTTGGCTTTAAGTACCCCTGCATCATCAGGGTTGAGGAGTTGAAGGTCAAATTTTTGTCCCATGAATTTGCTTAACAATTTCATTATATATTCGCAAACATCAAACGACCAACTTTTATAGTTCAGGCTAGCAGTACCCCTGCATCATCAGGATTGAAGAGTTGAAGGTCAAATTTTTCATAGTAAATACCTACATAGTAATTTTATTCTATATTTTACTCAATTGGACTTCTCCAGCTAAGGTTCGGCCGACTATCACTAATTTTATTATTTTGCTCCAAAAAGTTGAAGATCCTATGATTAGAACCTTATCAAACTCTTATCAGACTACCCCTGGAGTACATCCTTTCTAATAAAAAAAGAATCATCAAAATCGGTTGGCGGGATATTGAGTTATTCATACATTTATCGCGTACATTGAAAATGCAAATTTAAGACTTATGCGTTTTTCTTATGGATGCCCTAGTCAAAAAAATACTAAAAAAAAATGGGACCCTATGACACGCACTACCTTTCAAATAAAAAAAAAATCATCTAAATCGGTTCACCCAGTCCGGAGAAATGAGGTAACAAATATAAAAAAAAAAAAAAAAAAATAAAATAAAAATACAGACGAATTGATAACCTCCTCCTTTTTGGAAGTCGGTTAAAGATTTACTGACATACGTTGTTACTAGCAGTCCAATGACGTATTTTTTTTATAAAATTTACATCTATTTCAATTACTAATCATTGCATGATCTGCTTACTGTTCTTTAGTCCTTTCAATTGAATTGAGCTGAGTAAATTAACCTTCGACATAAAATCGTTACATCTACGGTTACATTATAAAAATAGTCCTGAAAATATCATAATTTCTCTATAAAATAAAAAATATAAACATAAAAATACTCTATTTATGTTTATCTCCATGAATCATTTTAACAGGACTGTATCATTTATGTCCGTATTATAAATCGAGCAAACAAACCAAAGCGCTGTTCTCAGTATAACGACAGTAATATTTCTCCCAAGAGTTATAATGCTGGGAGCGGACAATATGTACACGTACCTTGCTTGAAATTCGAAAGTTTCCAAACTCCCATTACTGCCCTCAGGACGTGTCGTTAAGCCTCAGAACGTGTCGGTACAATAAGCATGTACTAGATGTAGATGAAGCTTGTTAAATGTTTATAGTATGTACTTGTTAATGTACTGTCAGTACAAAGTTTTTAGAGATGTCTCAAATGGAAACAAAACACATTGCACTGGCCTTTTCCATCCATCCCTTTTAGGCTTTCTTCCATAGATTCATAGATCCAACAAGTCCGTAATACGTGCCACAACATACTGGATTTTATGTATGTTTGTATGCAAAATTACGTAAATAATTTCTTGAACAAAAAATGAATGAGATTTTTTTTGTTAAAGAAAGATTCTAATAAAAGTAGTTGAATAAAACGGTTGCTTAGTTTTTATTCTATTGCAGCGTCATTTCAAATAGGTTTATTTTATATTAAACCTTTTGTTAATCCATTTTTAGTTCTTGTCTACTTTACATGATTATATAAAATTCCGAGCAAAATTGCATGGCTCTGGGTCAACAGGTTTAGATGATACGTTATCTATCAGTGCTAAAGTTAAAGCTAAATAAATGGAATAATACGATAGCTAGCTTTACTGTAATTGTATTTTATAGTCAAAATTCCGATATTAAAATACAAAAAAACATATTTACGAATATATGCGTTTTTTGTTTCTGTTTTAAATAACGAAGTATAAAGCCTATTCACATTTTTAAAGATAATTCTAATATTTAGTTAAAATTATAATCATAATAATTATTTGCTAACGAAATAATAAGTGTTAAAACGTTAACTAGGTGGTATTATTTGTTTAATCGTTTACTACGTGGTATGTTCTTTGTATAATCGTTTACTACGTCGTATGTTATTTGTATGTCGTATCGTTATCGACTAAAGTTAGAGAATCGTACCGCGCAATAGTTACAGCGACATCGTCATAACTTAGCCTACCGGAAAAGCTGTTTCAGTCCAGTTAACATATTCTTATTAATTTATGTAGTCTGGTTAAAATTAGCCAAAACAAACACAAACTTGAGATATTTCACTAAACTCATATCATAGATCCCACAGATATGGAAACAATGTAGGTGCGAAATCGTTTAATTAAACTTTCATCTGGACAGCTGAAATTGCGAGAATGGCAGAGTTAGGTCAGGAGATCGAAATTGTTACGAATTTTATTTCGTTTATTTTTCAATTGGTACTAACAAACTTTCAATGAAAAAATGTATGATGGTACACTATTCTCGATTTCTTAAATACGAGCAAAATTACTAGTTTCGACCATAATTATTATCCTTTTCAATTTTTTTTATTGAAGACCTCTTTAATACCTACAAAATAAAAAAAAAACACATATATTTTAGCAAATACAGTCAATTAAGCTTTTTGTAAATGTCAAAACGACGTTGTACCGTAAAGTACAATTGTTAAGAAACCGAAATAAATTTCTTTAAACTCTCATAAACTCAGAGTAACGCAAAATAAATTTCATGCCATGTGATTCTTTTGTTAATTAATTTATTCGCCGTCGTACGCCCAGATGGTGAAAAATGATAAAATGTTTTCGGCCATTTTTCGTGAAATCTTTCTTGAAGCTTTAGCGTAAAGGCGAATCTTTTTACTTTGATTTTTAAGTAAAAAGCGTATCTTCAATAAAGCTTTGACTACGAAACTCTTGTGCGCAAAAATTTGGTATGTACTTCCATATACATATACCAAATTTTTCATCATTCTTAAACGAGGTGTTTCAACGCAGTCCTTAGGGGTGGCAACTTAGGGGAGTCCATCTCAGCTACGATTGGCGTATCTTATCTAAGGTTCATAACTGATGAACGGCAGTGGTTATTTTCCATCGGATGGAAATCACACTCCTTAGCTAAGTACTTAATAAACACAAAAAAAAACTTCTAATCGATGTTTTTACAAGCTGACTTAAAAGACGAGTGATCAGAAAAGCAAAATGCCAATAATCAGGAAATAATTTCGTTAAATACACGAACATTTTTATTATGACGAATGAACAGATCTGAGAATAAACCAATGCCTATTACACAGATGTATCACGTCTGGGCGATCTGATTGGCAGACAATTCTGATACGAAAACTTTAAAGGAAAGAAACAAGAGTTCACCACACTTAAATCTCGTGAAAGCTTGGCACTTGTGGCAGTCAGCAAACAATGTAACATAGTCTTTGTCTATATTGTCACCTGTTGTGTGCCTTTTGTTTGTTCACTCAACACAACAATGGTGGTAGGGCTGACGTTTTTATTACTCATAGCAGTGTAAGAATAAAAATATTGGGAACTTAAGACTTATCTGTGGTTACAGAACAAAATATAACAAAGTGTCAATGTCATTGACCACGGGTTTTAATACACTTTTTAAAGAGAGTCATTCACATTGATTAGTATGCCTAATGAATTGATATTGTTTCTTTACATTTTAAATTAAAATATATAAACTATTTGTTACAATTATGAACGATATATTAAATTATGACATATCTGTTGTAAAAACAAACCGAGTCTAAAATAGTTTAGTTTGGTTTTCAATTTCTTACTATGAAATTGAAAACACACGCAACGGGTGACTAGTCTTTACAAATCTTCCTACTTTAACAACCCTATAGAGACAAGGCGCCTTAAGTGAAATGTACTTTCAAATTCACGAGGTGTTACGTGCTTTAGTAAAACGGTGTAAATGAATTTTCAACATGAAACTATTACTGGCTCTAACGAGATTATTTCGTAATACATTATGATTTATTATAAGACAATTGAGTTACTATGTTACAAGCTAGGATCACTACGTTGTTCGTGTGGATTTTTATAGATAGGTACTTATATACAGAGAATACCTATAGCTCATCAATGAGATGTTTAATGCCGTCATAAGTATTCTTCTAACTAAGTTTTGTGGGGTGGTACCATCGCCCCTGCAATTCCGGGATCAGAATAGCGCTACGGTATCCCCTGTCTGTCGGAAAAGGCCACAAAAGAAGGCTTCCGAGGTTGCGGGCGGCCAGAGTGGGAGCTCGAACCTTTCGGTCAGGCGCCCCCGGGAGGGACGCCGGCATGTGTGGTCGCATATCATAGTAAAGACCAGACGAAGTGGTGGCTCCAGCCCGATGGGGCCACGTGTTCAGAATACTCCCGTTCCGTTCCTTTGGAAATCCCGCAGTCCTCTTTGTAGCGGTAAGTTGGCCATACTTAGCGCCGAGGAGCCGAGGAGTTTTTAGTGCGGTAAAAATCCCACATAACCCAGCGTCGTTCCCACGGCATCGGATACCTTTTGAAGGTTTCCTCCTCCAGAACATGAAAAGGGGTGATATCTTATACATGTTCGACCTGAGGTAGTACGTAGTAATACTTTTACGAATTGACTGCAGATATACATGTACGACAGTGGCCACTTATCATCAGTGAAACTGCTTACGATTACTGCTGTTTTTTTAAATTTTTGACACCTCAGTTGTTTTATACCACAAGTAAAATATTATGAGTTATTTTTGTAATTATTCCTCAATAGTAATCAATCTATTACGAGTATTTAACTCATATAATTGTTATTTAAAAACTAATATTTCACAATCAATTTTAATAGCATATAATATTTTAATTTTCATACAACCAAAAATATATTTTCACTGTCGAAAGTTTTAGCATACTTGTACTGCAACGGAAATTAACTAAGAGATAATATATACCATTAACAAGACACTGTTGTAAACATAAACAATAAACCTCGCTCTAACCTTTTAGTACAATCGTTGTGGGGCGAAAAGTTCAAGTATACTTACATAAAACCAGCGCAACCTAACCTTTAACACATATACCTTCACTAAAGTTGCTAAAAATAAACCCAAAAATTTTGTGTATAACTTGCTTGTATTTTGACAGCACTTAAGTACTAAGTGGCACCACTTAGTTTAGTGGCTTGTTCTAAATCACACGTAATAATAAATTCATACCATTAAATACAGTTATGATTAATGTCAACATATTTTCTAACGGTTTCTGAGTTAATATTTATATATTCGTAGCACCCTTAGCAATTTCAATAATTATTATAATCATATGGACGTACGTAGCTTACTAGTCGCCCGTAGCATCGGTCGAAATTGGACCGTAATTTCAAAATTCAAAAACTAACCTTCATAATGTCTAAAGTGGTACGAATATTTCTCAAATTCAAATAAAATGTAATAATTTTCAAGTAATTTTCAACACACCCGTTAAATATAAAAAGAGGTTTAATTAGCTGAGCTGCATTTAAAAGCAATATACGGGTATTTTGACAAAGTCAGTGACATTTCTGTCGTTATCATAGTAAGACATTGAATGTTCTATTTCGTTTACTATGTGTTGGTGACAAATGCACGGTAGTGTGTGTAATGTGTTTTTAGTTGATTTTATGTATGTTACATGCATTATTTGAAATGAATATTAACATTCTACACTCCCTCTGTACGTCCATTATAATCGTGCAAAATTTCATACTAATCCTTCCGCGGCATATTACTTAAAAATGCGTCATAAGTTTTTTCTTCATGTGTTAATGATTATTATTATTATTCAATGATATCTTTAATCTTACAAATAAAGTGTTAAATTTAACTCAGTTGTCGACTCTGTGCTCAAGAGAAGTCAAGATAATGTCGAGTCGAGAAGTATTGCACGGCTGCATGATTCTCGTCATAAATGAAATGACTGAACGCTTCGGTGAAGTTGAGCACGTTCCGTACGCGCTTTATGCCTTCATACCTTCTTACAGAGTTTATATTGAAAAATGTTCGTTTATTTCTGTGATTAAAGCAAACAAAAATATTGTGTGTGTATACGTACATTATAAATTATATCTAGATTTTAAATAAGTTATCGGTTATTTTATGCAAACTAATGACAATGGTATTTAAGTTATTAATAGTTGTCTCTTTGTCTTCTAAAGTCTATTAATATGGTATGTTTTTTAGCGCTATGTATTATATTTCGCAAAAACAGAACATAAATCCTAATTATATTGAACACAATTCCTAATTACTTTTTTAGAACATAATTCCTAATTATATTGTAATTTATATATGTAATATGTATACATATGTAATCGTTTAATCTCGGTCAAACAGGAAGATAATTTAATTGTTTACTCTCCAAACTAGAACTTTAGATCCTACTTTAGATACTGTTACATATACGGGATGTAACAGTATCTTCAACTATAGTTAACATTTTCATACCTACGTCTTAAATATGTCAGACACATGTACCCATGAACTCCGTTTAAAAGACATGACGTGATCCGGAATTGCGAGCGGATGCTACATATGTATATCTCAGTTTTGATACAAGTATATTTCCTCAAAAGCAAACACAAATCAAGTGAATGACGTGTCTTTATAAAAAAATACGTAATAGATTTTAGTTACTATCAATATCAGTGCCCCTAGTACAAGTTTTTTTTATATGATTAAAGTAGCAAACGAGCATGCGGTCCAGCTGATTGAAAGTAACTGCCCTCCATGGACATCTGTTAGCAATTTCATATAAAACATGGGTTCTATCTAAAGTCAATTACATATGCCACTCCTCAGGATTAAGATGGTCACCTCGTATAAAAGTGTACCGGCAACCACACCTTTCCATCGAAACGCAAGAAATGCTTCACGCTAGAAATAAATGCTTTCCCGATCAAACTACATTGGTTCTACCACTTAGCAAAGTTCATTACATTTCCTGAAAACGTTCAACGTTTACGTTATTTCCCATACATTGCGCAGTTACGTTTTTTTTTGGTTATACAATGTACATTGCTATGTTGGACGAAACGATAAATGATGATTGCTTTGAGAAAACATTATAAACATGGTAATAAGGGCATTGACAATAGAAAAGTAGTCATTATCTAAAGTCAGTTCTAGATGGGCTTAGTTTATGAACAGATTGGAACGCGTACTGTAAGTTAAAGTTAGATAGAAATGAGTCATGGTGGCGTGGTTGTAATAAACCTCCAGCAAGTTCTCCAATTTACTAAGAAATATTTTAGCGTGCCATAAACGCTGCTATGTTCTAGTTGTTACAGCAGACAACGCTACTCTAGGCGTTCCAACTTATACACAAGAGTAGGAACGCATCTGTGGCCGATCTAATGTAGAGCGGCAATCCACTTTGGAATTTATTATATCTTATGAAACTGAAATAGCTTATAGATAATCACTGATTAATTTAGTTGCAGATATACATATGTGTAATATTATAGTTAACTGAACCCACAATTTCACGACCCGCGTGGCCGAGCGGTTACCATACCGGTCTGACGCAAAATGTGTTCCAGGTCGATTCCTGGCTAGACAGGTATCTGTATGATGAGTTTAGATTCCTGATCTTTGTCTAAGTCTTTGTGTATGTCCATGCTAGCCACGATACAGGAGAAAATCCTAGTGTGGCGCTAAGAGTGGAGAGGAGTGGTGGAGTGGTACTCCTGGAGTGTAGAAAGCGTGTGTTTTTTTTTTTAAATTTTACCCGCGGCTTAACTCACGGAAATCAATTATATCATATGTACAATTCGGAACTAACTATTACCGTGACAAACATCAACCGTACCTTTTACAGGTAGTCGAGCATTTTTCGACCGGGAGAAACCACCAATACCTACCCCTATTTCTACCGTAAATTTGTTCTTGCGTTTCGGTACAAGAGTGAGAAAGTATCAATGGTTCAGTGATTGATTTCAGTTAGAATTTCTATTCTATATGAAGTTACTTACACATTTCAATAAGCGGCAGTGACAACTTAATATCAGGTAGACCGCATTAGCTATTTCAATTAAATAAAAAGTACCTTATTTAGTAACAAAAAATGATCTATATTTCGCATTTGTATTTCACTACAAAAGTCTCCAAGAGAAGTAAATATGCTCCAAGTAGATTTTATTCGCTCATCGTGTCTCGCAAGTCTCCATATCCGCCATGTCAGCTATTGACGTAGCCACACGTGTGTCGTTTCCTGGCTCCAGCGTAGTAATATCGCATTGCTTGCATGTTGCACATTTTATGCTAAGGCATTCTACCAATCAATATCGTCAGCATTCCAGATAACTTGCTCACATACATTTTATCTATCATATCTAGTGAGAGCACTTAGATTTGCTGATATGAAAAAATTGAATGAATAGTAGTGATAACTTTACGTACAAAACAATTTAAAAAACTTTAAAACAAAAATGCACTCATAAAATGCGTAAATTTATAACTCGTCAGTTAGTCTTCCGTCCAATATTTCATAACTTCTCTCTTCACAACTTCTCTCATCACTTGATGAATATCAGTGAATATTTATAACTATTATTCAAATAATTCGTTCAATTCAAGTAATTCGTTAAAAGTGTACACTAGTATCACTTTTGTAGACAATATGGGTATCGTATTTTTTGAAGGAAGTGAAGGAGAAACCGACCATACGGTCTACGTGGTGGTAAGTGAAAATTGCCGCCCATAGATACCAGTTACCAACTCCATGTAAAAGAGTTACAGTAGAAATCGACCACAGATGTATCAAATGCAACTCCTGAGAAGAACTCTAGATAGACTTTAAGTCAATCAGTATCTGCATCCTTCCACAATCTTATTGTGGAAGGTTGTAGAGTTATCGTCAACCCATTATTGTCCCACAGACCAGAGTGAATAGGCTGTTTCTAGGCAGGTACGCTATATCTTCGACCGCATCATCACTTAAAAACAGGTGAGATTGCGATCAAATGTCTGTCTATAAATTATAAGAAAAAAGTGCTCGACACAGGTCTTCCCTCAGATTGATAGAGTTTTTAGGCCATAGCCCACCGCGCTTCGCATCCAGTGCAAATTGGTGGACTGTAGGGTGAGACTGAGAAGTAAATTTACGCTAGGAATAACAGTGGTACCTCCTTGGTCTAAATATATTAGTTCTGCCTACTTCCTTACCTTTCGAGTAAGGAACCGTACCATTCAAGTGAAAATAATTTAAAGGTAATTTAAAATATTGTGCGGAAAAATTATAAAATAAATTAACACCTACCGCAATGAAAAATAGAAAGAAAATTGAAATTTATTTTCATTATATTTTCCAAATTTTGTGTAAAATATGAACACAAATTATAATTTAACATACTAACGTTCCCACGTTGTGTTTGTAACATTTTCAAGGAACGCCAATATTATGAGGAAACTTATTGTTTCTCAGATATTATAAATGGAAAGGCGATGAGTCGTGAAATGGTTTCTTAACGCATGAAACATATTTACTAGAACATGACAATATACGTCGATAGACGAAGGAATTTTTATACGCCGCACTTATTTTTTAGCTTCCTATGTTGTGATAGTTTTAAACTTTTCAGTTAAAAGCGTTATTTCCATTTCGAAAAACACTTTACAAAATGCTGGTAGTAACAAAAGTATAAATTTATTGTTTATTGTTATTTCTACCAGGTGGTAAAACCAGTGTATGAAAAAAGTAAAGCTGTTCTTGCGTTTCGGTTGAAGGGTGTGGTTGCTGGCTCATTTTTATATTAGACGACCATCTTAGTCCTCGGGAGCAGCAATGCATCAGTGATTGATTTCAGATGGACATCCTGTCCTATATGAAGCTGCTTACAGATGTCCACGGGTAGAAATGACCACTTACTATCAGGTGAACTGGAAGTTCATTTGGTACTTCTATCGTATAAAAAATATTGTATATAGAAATTGGAAATATATATTTTTTAGTGATCATTACGATCACAGTCGTGTAACAAATATTTTCATTACATTTCATTATTAACAATGAGAGTATCATTGTCAATAACGAAATGTAATGAAAATGAAAATTAATTACCATGACATGAATTTAAATTATTACATTCCGAGTACGCAATTAATTTTCAAAAATATCGAAACGGAATACTGTCACAACATTACTGCATATATTTGAATGAACCCGCGTGACGGAGCGGTTATCATGCCAGTCTGAGACGCAATAGATCCCAAGTTTGGTTCCTAGTCAGACAGATTCGTACGAAGAATTTAAATTACTATTCTGAGTTTGTAGATTAATTTTTAGGGTTCCGTGCCCAAAAGCTAACAACGGAATCCAATTATTTAGGCTACCCTGTCGATCTACATGTCTGTCACCAGACTGTATAACATGAACCGTGATAGACAGTTGCCGCTATAACAACAAATACTAAAAACAGAATATAATAAATTTTTAAGGGGAACTCCCAAATAAGAAACGTGATTAGTTGTCAATTTATATACATAATACTACAAACACGCACGCGTTCTATACTCGTAGCCCCACAGTAGGATTTTCTCCTGCATCGTGGGTACCATGGAGACGCACAAGACGATTACAAACACCCAGACCCAGGACATGAATCTAAACTCATCATTCAGATACCTGTCTGGCCGGGAATCGAACCCGGCACCCATTGCACGTCAGACCAGTATAGTAACCGCTCCGCCACGGGGGTCGTCATCACTACGAAACCCTTCGCGCGCTTGTTCGACTCGCACTTAGCCAGTTTTTTATATCCATTTGCACTATTCATGAAAAATCTTAGTGTACAAAAATCGTTAATCAATTAGCGTTATTAAAATTAATGTATTTCAAAGCCGTGAAGTCCATAATACGCTAATATTAGTAATATCAAATAGTGGTCAAAAAGTCGTGGATCAAACGAATGTGTAATACCTTTTCAAAATCCTTATTAAATGCGCCAAAACTTGTAATACAGGGTCACTTCTCGGTAGAGTATTTTTTTTTCACAATGGGGTCCGAAACAAATAGAAAGTTATCATTTGAGAAAATAATTTGTCTTAAGACTTAATATTGTCTTTAATTCACCCAATAAATAACCATAAATAGCATGTCTAACGCAAGGCCATATTATTACCAATCCAGTGAAAATTATGAAAATGATACAGGATGTTGAATTTTTCGAATTTTGATAAAAAATAGTTAAAAAGTAAATTTTCATACTAAAACACAAAATGATGTATAACTCTGCAGGGGTTGAACTTAAGGACCTCTCGTAGAACAACTTTTTGCTGCTGATGGTCCCATCTAACCACTAGTTTCGTTTGTTCCACGTTTTTTTGACCACCCTGTATACATGATAGATACTTATAACAATACAACGTTATGAATTTTGAAATTTCCTAATCTTTGGTGAGAAGGCGATCAAATATTTACTTAATTATACCGAACAATAGGCTGAGGCACTTCCTCACCGAAACATTAAAGGTGTACAAAATTATGAATATGCGGCCTAAAAATAATATTTTAAAAGTAGAACCGGTTCTGTTTGATCCCTATCAAATAAATTCAAATAAATTGGAATCATTTTCAAGTTATTTTGAACGCCCCCGTTAAATGTAGGTAAAAAGAGGTTTAATTAGCTAAGCTGCATTTTAAAACAATAGCGGGTATTTAGACAAAGATATCTAACATTTTTGACATTTTATGTGTTTTCATAGTGAGACATTGAATGTTCTATTTCGTTTATTATGTATGTGTTTGTATTAAATTCAAGGTATGTGTAATGCTTTTTTAGTTGATTTTATGTATGATTTATGCATTATTTGAAAAAATATTAGCATTACGTAATCCTTCTCTATATCAACCATAACTGTGCCTAATTTCATACTCCTCCGTCTGCGTCTCGTATCTTAAAAACGAATCACAAGTTTTTGCTTCACGTATAGATATATAGATCACGTATAGATGTATAGATATATAGATGCTTCATATATAGATGATACTCATATTCTTTCAGTGTAAATTGAAATAATAAGTAACTACCTCACTGCCAATTATCACGAGGTCACCTACGACCTAGAAAATTTAGAGGAATATTATACATAAAATGACGACGTAAAAGTACATTCAATACACGGATAATTTAATGCATATAAAACTTACCAAAATTCCCAAATTATTATGTTATAGTACATTCAGTACCTACACTTACAACTTAATGTTATACAGCTGTTTTAAATGCCCAAATTAGGAAAATTATGAAGAAGGGAAGCAACAACGGAGTGTAGTATTAACAACGAGTAATGAAGCATTACATTATGAAAATCATTAATCATGTCCAATTAGAATCGGGATGAATGAATGAATGAATAGAATTGTGTGTACAATTCAATGTAGACAGTACGTGCTTTCCGTGTTATTGCAAGCTCGTTTGCACCACTGTTAGCACAAAAATTTGCTGAAGTTGTTCATATTTCAGAAAGAACAATTTAATTCTTATCATAGTTTAACACTCGCTTAGTATTTCAAAATTTAGCTTACAGTCTAATATTTCTAGACCGAATTACTTGTTTCACTCTAACCTTTATAGTATCTACCATTGCCTTTTTGCGGTGCAATTTTTCGGCACTCATAGTACACGGTAGGATTTTCTGCGCACAAAGACGAATACACAAATACTCAAACCCAGTACAGAAACATAAATTTATGGAGACTTAGAAAAAAGAAAAAATCGAAATTCGAAATGTTTTAAACCTATATTATTTTGAATTGTGAATTGGATTGAAATTATCGCTCATTTTAAATTACAGTATAAATACCGGTACTATTTGTAAAATCATTACGATCTGAGGCCTCAATTTTTCAAGAAATAACCCCTCTACAAACTAATCATCATTATATCTAACTGGCCGGGAATCGAAACCGGAACCCACTGCATATCACTGGCATAAGGACCGTTCCACCACACAGATCGTTAAATAATATTACTTTTATATCACTCAAATTTTACCACATACAATTACGAAAATATCGTATTCGTTTATTGCCAAGTACCAAAATTAAATCAACAACTCATTCGATTTTTCACAAGAGGTTTATTTACATGAACAAATGGATTCACAAAAAAGCCATTACGCAGGCACAACCCTCTTCGGTTTTGTCTCAATCTCTTCAATTTATTCCGTTTTACGCATACTAAATTTAAGTATGCAAAACATGTTTAAGACCGCCAAATTGACAATTTCCACATTACAGATATGTTTAAGTCTTAGTACGCACTGATAAATGTAATCTTAGGTTGATTTTTTTTGGCTGTCCTGTAGTTCCGGGACCAGAATAGAGGCTACGGTATCCCCAGCCTGTAGTAAGAGGCTAACAGGCGACTAAAAGGAGCTTTTGGGGTTGCGGGCGGTAAGAGTGGGAGCTCGAACCGTCTAACCAAGCGACTCCTGGTAGGACGACTAAAACCCCTGGTAGGGCAAAATGAGTACAAATGCTTACTGAGAAGAGCCCGGGGAATCGCGCTCAGAGGACACCGGTTGTGATCCACTGGAGATCCCGGAGTCCTCCACGCAGCGCTGAGAATGGCCACCGGGGGAGTTTAAGTGAGGTAAAATCCACATAACACCCATTTTGTAAGTGGAGCACTTACAAATTGTCAGTCACATTATTTTTTTACGATATTTATATTTTTATTCGATTTTTTTTACGTAGGGCTATATAGACATTTCATTTCATTTATTTATTACATACACTGGAAAAACGTTATCGCCCCTCTGACGTAAACGAGTAAAAAGATGAAATCTGTATCCGTCAATTCAGACTACAATGATCCATATGCGTATCAGTATTCGTGGATATATTCTATCAAACAATATTACTGTATATGGTTTTTTATTCGTTGCCCGTCCTATTTGTACCCCTACTTTGCATTTGATACAAACCATTTCGGGAATTGAATTTATATGAGGTCCCTAGGATTTATTTGTATTTCTTCAATGACAATGCATACCATATTATTTGAAAACGGTAAAATATTATAGATTAAGCGATTTTTTTTATTCGATTTAAGTATTAAACGAGCATGTAACTGACGGTAAGTGGTCACTGCCGCCCATACTTGTAGGTACCTTAATATAGAACATATGTTTTATTTGAAATCCATCACTGGTGCAGTGCCACACCCGTGGATTAAGATGGTAGCCTTATATAAACAGGGCCGTCTTAGACTATGCTGGAGCTCTTGGACACACAAGAATTCGGGGCTCTTTTGGAATGTAAAGAAGGTATTATTTCTTTACATTTCGAAAGGGCCCCACGACTTTCGTGCATCGAGAAAAGTGTAATGCGCCCCCGCCCATAATGTTTTGATATTAAATATGAGAAAAATTGTCGGCCCTTCGGGGCCCTCTGGGGATAGGGGCCCTGGACACTGGCCCCGAGTGCCCTTATAGTAAAGACGGCATTGCATATAAATATTGTCGATTTACTGCACTACACCTTACCACCAAAACAAAAGAAGTGGTACACGGTAGTTGTGACATAAGTGTGACGGTAAGGCCTCCCCGGTCGAACTACATTCTACCACTTGGTCAATAGTAATTCCTTAAATTTAATATCCATCTTTCTCTTCCACTTCGAAATTCACGAAAAGATCTACACAAAATTTGGCAGTAAAATAGACTTACGCGTATGTTATGGGAAAACGGTCGTGAAACACGTTTTCCGAATTATCCGTAGTGGTAATAAAATATTTGCAAATTCATATCGAATATATTTTACTAATATATTCTATGAACTCTAGATCTATTTACCCTAATAATATATCTGTAAATTGTTTTACTAAGTATTTTTTAAAATATTCAGAGTATGAATTACAGTGACGTCTCCTTAATCACTGTAGCAAATGGATATTAATTTCTAAACCTTTAAATATGTCGGAAATAAATAATCCTTGTCTCGGATTTGTTACCTACATTACCATTCTATCATACCACTCTATCATGGTAGGCAAAAATTCGTTTTCAAATGAACTGAAACAACACTAAGTTTTTCTTTTTATCTCTACTAAAAGCATCACAAGAACTTTGCCCTAAAATTCTTTTCCAATTTTGTGTCATCCGAAAATTAAACGTTTCGGAAAACCTCTGTGGGCATGAAAAGTGTGAGCTGAAATGATAATAGAGATATTGACCCTCGTCAAAGCACTGGTGCGAACTATCATGACAACCACCTGATTCCTGTTCCTCTGGAAAGGTATTTTAATGGTCTCCAGGGTATCGTATGGGAGCGTAGTGTGATGATTTGTTACTATACAGACGTATAAGTATTTATTTATATTCGAACAGGGATTCCAACCCCCGTGGCGGAACGGCCGCCATGACTGACGAGCAACGGGTCCGGGTTCAATTTGCGGCCAAAAAGCTATAAGAATGAGAGATAAAATATTTGTTGTCTTTATGTGTGTCCATCACAAGCACAATAAAGTAATAATCGTTATTTATTATTATAAGTATGCGCTGTAGAAAATAGACGTAGAATAAACGTCTCCGTTGTAGGTAGTGGAAATACTTAACAACAATATTATCTTACATTTTAAATCATCGACTCTTACCATACCAAAAAATGCAAGTTGGGGGGTACTTTGGTGATTATAGATATAGATTAATTCTACTAATCTTCAAAAATAAATATAAGTTTTAAAAACTATAATAAAACACTTTAATACGCAACCATACATTTGAAAATTTATTCTAGTGTATATAAACACTTCGGATGTTTATTGAACCTCTGGCATCTACGAATAAAATAATAATCTTAATCATGATTTTGTTTCAATTTAATTAATAGATTTAATAAAGAATTACCAAGAAGCCACCCATGTACTTGTGATTAAGTAAATTTAGGTGCCCGGGGATAGCTATCACAAACCAAAAATAGGATTGAAGACCTTCTTCGATCGGTCACTGTATAATGTTTAGGTTCTACGTCTTACATCTAAACAGTGATTTATTAAAGATAACGTTTTATTTGGCATCTGCAAACTTTGAAACGAATAACTAAATACAATTAATCCATTATGCATATACTATTTCACTTTTACGTTTTTTTATCAAATTTAATCTGATAATAAGCCGTCGCTGTCCATGAGAATCTGTAAGTCCACGTAGAACAAAGTAACTACTAGAAGATAATTACAGATAAGTTATTACTCCAAATGACTAAGATGACAGCTATGCTATGAAGATAGCAGGTTTTAAGTTAATCGCACCCTTCTACCGAAATCCAATAACTGTTTTACGCTAAGTATAGGTATGTCAATAGTACCTCCCTAGTGAAAATCGTATTCGTTCTAACACTTTTAAAACCGCTAATCTGAAGATAAAACTTTATTTAAAAATTTAAATTTAACTTCATATATTGCTGTCAAAAGGAACTACTAATACAATTATACTCGTACCTTGTAAGTAGTTAGACTAGTAAGCGCCTTGAGAAGTAGCGAATGTCCCTTAAGACGAAGTTTCAAACAAGTTGATGTAGTCAGAATCCTTGTTTTCTTATACGATTATGGCCTTTTTTTTGTTTTCGAGGGGGAAACCTTCATAAGGTACCCGACGCCGTGGGAGCGACGCAAGATTATGTGGGATTTTTACCGCACTAAAACCCTCCTGGTGGCCGTCCTCGGCGCTGAAAAGGAGGACTCCGGGATCTCGAAACGACTTCAACCGGAATCCTCCGAGCGCGTTGCCCCATCGGGCTCCTCCCAGATGGGCGGCTGGGCCCACCGCTCCGTCTAGTCTTTACGACAGTATGCGACCAAACATACCGCCGTCCTTCCCGGGATTGCCTGACCGAACGGTTCGAGCTCCCACTCTAACCGTCTGCAACCCCGGAATACGATTATGGCCTAGAGAATTGACTACATACATGTTACTAATACTGTCTTTATGTGGTTTGTTGGGAAGAGCTTTTATCCATACAAACACTTATATTTTGCAATAGTTACAATACACACATGCAATGCACAAATAATACAGCATTTATATGTTAAACAGGTTGATTTAATACTTTTCCAATAGGTTAGTTTCATACATTCAGTATTGAATACTCCGAAGTCCTGAGAGATTTTGATACACAACAACATGTGCATAAACGTAAAATATATTATGCCCATGGAGCTTTGATCACAAACAAGGATACCACTGAAACCCGTTATGATTAATTTAATTTGAAATAGCATGGTAACGGGAGACACTCAAACCAATTTGTGGTGTTGAAGTAAATTCATATTATAATTTACGTAACGATGAATATTAAGCGAACACCTTGTACGAGATTATTGTGTGAATTTTGTAATAAATAATTATCATCTTTATCAATGATAGATATATTTTAATAGACAATTATTATTTTTAAGCATACGCGTCATTATGGCAAATAATAATTTCATGATATATTTGTGAGTACACTATCGGTTTGTTAAATTTATTACTTATTGTTACACATATAAGTTAAATTTTTAAGCAATATCACTATAAAAAGTAATTTATATTCAAATGCCATAGACACTTTATATAAAATAATAAACAATGAATAACAGAAATGAGATATTCAATTAATCTCAATATTCAACGAAGCATTCAATCGAAACGTAATTATCATTAGGATCAAAGGGAGAATTATAGTCAGATGAAGCTATAAAGCTGCTTCATTCATGTAAGATTTTGTAGAACACGAATCACAGAATTGTAAAAAATATTTAATTAAAAAAGTGATTGCGAAATGTACGAGTCAGCTTGACATGAATACCGTAGAGTTCTTTTAATGTAGTTTAATATTTTCCGTGCAGCCCAATCGGGGTTTATTTGAATAAAGTTCTTAAAGCGTCATGTTGCAGATCACAAAATAGTAGAATTCTTACTTATGTTAATTTTTGGAAGTTTTACACAAGTTGATTTATTTCACTGATGACTTGTTTAAATTTAGAAGACACTTCAAGAAATAAATATTTTAGTAGACATACAACATTTATGAAAGAAGAAAAATGAAGACATACGCTAATCAGAATATGTATATGATTTGAAGGATAAAGACAATACTTATAACTATTATATTAAACACGTATATAGTATTTGCAGATAACTATAAACTGTAGAACAGATTTATTTTTGATAGTAGCAGCAGGTACTTCCGTAAAATACTTATTTCGCAAATATTTTGTACATAATAGGTAGAACATAATAGGTAGAACTACAGTAACTGAAATAATATAGAAATAAGATATTACCAACAACATGCAATTCAAAATTTTGCCTATTTTACATAACGACTCTATTCACAGACCCTTGTCATACATGTATACATTAAACTACAAAATAGGAAAATGTGCTCAAACTCACCATCTGGCCTTATGATCTGACAATTTGGTATCAAATTACTGCATTATTATTCAAATTACATTCACCAGATGCTAGAATCAGTATAATTAAAGTATTGAAATGCCTCCACTCCACTTTCAAATAAAGATTTTCTTACGTTTCGTTATATGAAGTGACTATTTTAATTTTTAATAGTGACAGCTGGATCGACTTCTAGCAGAACACCTGTTTTTTTATATGATTGAAGTAGCAAACGAGCATGCAGTCCACCTGGTGGTAAGTGGTTATTGCCGCCCATGGACATCTGTAAGCAACTTCATATAGATCATGGGGTTCTATCTAAAGTCAATCACATATGCGTCGCTACTCCCGAGGACTAAGATGGTGGGCTCATATAAAAGTGTGCCGGCAGCCACACACTTCCATCGAAACGCAAAAACTGATTCCCGCTATAAATAGGTGTGGCGGTGTACTTCCCCGGGTGAACTACTCTGCTTCTAACACCTATAAACCTGTTCTATATGGAGTTGGTTATACTTGCCATTTGGTGGACTGGGAGGTTATTTGCTACTTTATTTTTACACGAATGCAGTGCACCTGTTGGTAAATAGTTACTATAAAAAACAGAAATACTATCTGAATTCTATCACAGATGTGATGCTACTCTCGACGATCAAAATGTTTACCATATGAGTGAGCTAATATTATAAAAAATAAAAATAACTGTCTTGCTACAGTGTTACTTTTATATATTTATTTAATACTTAATTTATAAGTTATGTACAAGACGGCTACTATAAGCGTGTTAATAAACTAAGGCGGGCCCACGCAGACGCCTTTAGTCAAAGGTCAAAGTTACTTTTCTTCCCATATTTACCCACAAAGCTTCCCCAATAAACACCCACATCCGCAAACGATAAATCAATGTTAATATTTGACGCATAATACCGATAACTGAACTTTTAGTAGCAAATAAGTAAAAGTATTAGCTTATAGATAGAAATTACGTCATGAACAACTAATATATGTACATAAAATCTTAATACAAAACTTTATATAACATGTTATAAATTGGATTTTTGCAAACATTTTTCTCAATAAGGATGCTATTTTAGAAATGTTATGCGTTTACTGATTTACGTTACGTTTAGGCAAATGACTACAGGTCGCCTCCCTACCAGGTGGACCGATGATCCGAAGAAGACAGCGGGAAATCATTAGATTCAGATAGCACAGGACCGGTTGTGTGGCACAATTTAGGGGAGGCCTATGTTAAGCAGTGGACATCAAAAGGCTGATGGAAAGGATGGATGGATTGTTTACAGATTTATCATTTTTAGCCCAAAACCTATGGTAGGTTTTGGGCTAAAAATGATAAAATAAATTATATAAATTATAGTAAATGTGAGTTCTTTTTTAAAACGTCAGAGATTTGGAAACAGTATTTTTTATGCACGCAATTAGAGCCAGCTTACAAAATTCGATAACATTGAAATTAAAATCTTAAGCAATAACTTATTGAACCAAAGAATTAATCTCTTTGCTACGTCGTAGCCTTTAGCTACGGAACGACATATATAGCAACAAAGGGATTTTCTATATCATATATTATCTCAAAATCGATTTAAGCCATCAGTACAAACTATGAAACACACTTTGAATATGTTAACGTTTAACGAGCGTTGCTGAGATCTAAAGCAAGACTTAGGAATATTATGCAAGGTAGTGTGTGTAATGCATTTTTAGTTGATTTAATCTTCAAGAAAATAGTTCTCGGAGGTATGTGAAGTTCACCTATTCGGACTTGGCCGGCGTGGTGGACTATGGCCTAAAACTCTCTCATTCCGAAGACCTGTGCCCAGCAGTGGGACAATAATGGGTTGACGATATATTACCTTTTACGGATGCGTTCAAAATAACTTGAAAATTATTACAGTTTATTTGAGTTTTGAGAAATATTCGTGCTACTTTGGACAATATGAAGTTTAGTTTTTAATTTAAATTACGGTCGAATTTCGACCGTTGCGACGGGTGACTTCAAATCTTTATGAATAAATGACGGCGCCTTACTTTTCCTAACCGGATTACGTCGATTTCATGCTGATTAGTGTGTGGAGACCCTAACTACGCGCTCAACACGCAACGCGAGTCCGACACGCACCAGACGTTTGCCCCTTTTTATTTCAGGAGAGGTGTTATTTGTATCGTGGGATAATAGTTTCATTGCAAGCACGCGATACTTATATTAGATGCATCACATTCCCTTTTTTCTGTGATTAATGTTACACAGTCGTTATATGATTACGAATCGTGGAATCTTATATTCTATCTATATTATTGTTTAATTTTGTGGAGATCAAGATAATGAAGTCATCATGTCATTCTATTATGGCTTTCGAGCAAGGTTTTATTGGATTTTTTCAAGTCTCTGTACTGTTACGTACTCATATTTTTGCGAACACAATCGTAAATAACACAGAATTTATTTTAATATATAAAACTACGAACCTACTAATTCCTTTTAGTACAACATTGTGGAGTATATCTTAGACCTTATATAATTGTATGTACAATAATCCTAAAATGGTTGGAGAGAATGACTCATTTTTGTACATAATAAACTCGTATTTTCTTGAAAATTTAAATACAAGTATTTATAATTATCTGTCGCATATTACATGTCAAACTTTGGTTAGCAGTTAATAAACTTTAGTACTTTAGGTTCCAAAAAGTTGACGCGAGTAATAGGCTAAGTTCCCAGGAGAGATGTGTCTGAAAATAAGTTTTCCATGAATTTACGCTATACGCATTTCCAGACCAGACGAAACTACCAAGCGGCCCTAGAGACTAATGATGCGAAGAACATTGAGTATGTTTTTCTAAAGACAAAAACCTTCTCAACCAAATATTATTTATCAGAAGTTTATAATATTCAATTTTATTACATTAGCTATAATTAATTTTAGTTATTTGCAAAAATGTGTAAGTATTATTTCTAAAGGCCTGGTAAAATTTGTAAAGAATTTAAAAGAAAACCGGAAAAAGAGGAACAAAAATTCTTGTTGAATCTCTTCATTATAAATAAATGAAAACGTATGGTATTGTTGCTTTTGAAAATAAACATCTACAAGGTTCATAAAAACAGTATTTTTGGTGGCATAGTAAGAGCATTAACTTTATTTAAGTGCCCAAATATGTGTATTAAATTCTGTACTACTTATAGATTAGATAAAGCGATAAAATTCTAAGCGTTCTATGTAGTGACATCCCGTCCCACCAATTTCTGTGGTTTAAAAGCAGCTTCTTTGAAAATTGTAGTGAATGGAAGACCCTTATAGAATCTAATCTACCGTGGCAGCAACCCATTTGTGACCTAACTGTGGTGAGAGTTTAAGTTTGCGGTTGATAACAGATGTCCATATAACCGATGGACACTTACCATCAGATTGATTGCATGCTGGTTTGCTACTTCAATTGCGTACAAATAATTGTTCCGTGTATTAATTTATAAAATTAAAAATATAAATAAACCTATTCAATTTCAAAGTTTAAAATTAGGCAGTATTTATTATATTTATTTACAAAAGAACATAAAGTTTAATTACACATTTGTTAAGTTCACATGTTTTGAAAAATTGTACGTGGATGTACACGGTAGCCTCCTCACTAGGAAGTTTAATTAAGAATTCAATTACAGCAACGTCATTATAAATTCATTGGATTTTGCCCTCTGTGACTCTCTCGTCAAAGGACACTTCTTAATAGTTTGTCTCCTGATAGTCTGACGAAAGGGACGTGCCTAAATTAAGCAATAGTATGTAATCATTTCGATATGAATAAGTTTATAGTTGGTGTATTATTTCAACAACTAGGCAAAGGAAAATAGCAATATACGCGTTTATAGTCTGCATTTTTGTGAGCATTAAAGCTAGAAATTAAATTTACTCGAAAATTTGTTCTTTTTCGTGCCGTATCTTATCGTGGTAGATACTATTATTTGTATTTTTAATACACAATAATCCAATTTGTATTTTTCCAGGTGGTAGAACCACTGTAGTTCGATCGAGTAAGTACCACCGCCACACCTATTTCTAGCGTGAAGCGTTTATTGCGTTTCGATTCACATGAGGCGACCATCATAGTCCTCGGGAGTAGCGACGCATCTGTGATTGACTTCAGATGGAACCCATGTTCTGTTGATTACAGATGTCCATGGGCGGCAGTGACCACTTACCATGGGATGGACTGCATGCTCGTTTGCTTCTGCAGTCAGATAAAAAAAAGAAAACTACGTATAATAACGGAATTATGATAAATTAACTCTTATTATAAAAGAACTCATAAAAGGAGATTAGTATCATCTTAAAAACACACTTTTGAAGACTAAGCAAACCATCCGGAAAACGCAGTCGTTAGTCTGCAAGTAATATTAATTTTAAAATGTTAAGCAGATAGACAGTTTGTAAGAACTAACTTTAGAAAGATTTAACTGGACTCGTTGCGACACACAAACTTCTATTGATCGACGGATATTTGCATAATAGAGAGTACAAAAGTTCATGTAAGAATCTTAGTCCAATAAAATAGGTACTGTTTAAATAGACTTTTTATTTAAAAATAGTGGTAATTAATAAGCGGGAACTGTATTATGAAAGCTAAAAAATTGTGCAATTCTTTCCTACAATTTGTCACAAAACATTTTTTTATTTAATGAAATTATCATGTTTTATGAAACCGTAACGTAACGTCAAATGCACATGCACATTTTAGTTGATTTTATGTGTGGTTTATGAATTATTTAAAAAAAAATAACATTCCGTAATTCTTCTCTATATTAACTATAACCGTCCGTAGCTTCATATTCCTCCATCTGCGGCAACTAAGCTAGATTATATTTTTAGAAATAGGTATATATGTACCCAATCTATGTGACGTCGTGTATTTAAAATTAAACTTAAAAACTTAAGAATGTAACTAAAACATTAAGTATTTTGAGGTGTCTACTGAACAAAGAAACAGATAAAAAAGTACCACAATTTTATGATTTAAAACTAAATACATAATTTCTCAAAATTTCATATTGGTATTTCATATTCTCAAGTTGGTAGAACCAGTTCGACTGGGGTAGTACCATCGCCACACTTTCACATGAGTGGAAGTCCTTGGGAGTAGCAACGCATCTGTGATTTACTTCAAATGGAACCCATGTTCTGTATGTAGATAATTCCAGATGTCCATGGGTGGCAGTGAACTTTTCCAACAGGTGGACTGCTTGCTCATTTGCTACTTCAGTCAGATAAAAAATACATAAATATAATATACAAAAAGATAACTATCCTACCTCGTGGCAAAAAGCATTCCGGGTTACGGTAGTTGCCTCTTAATTTATCTGAAATCTTGTTTTCCGCGAAGCAATCTTGTCATCCCGCGGGCACGTCTCCATTAACCAAGACTTGTAGCAGACCAATTACCTGGTGCTTTATAAATAAATTTATAATAAGACTAATTTTATCTGAGAAAAGTAGATTTTTATTACGTTTATTTTGTTTGTAAAAGCGAATAGCGGCGAGGATTGTTTTGAATGCCACATAAAGACTTAATGACATTTATATAAAATGCTCATGTAAAAAATACAAAACTTAACACGTAATCCACTACTGATAAGTGCCAACTACAGTCCATAGATATGTCAACCCCAGATTCGAATTGTATCTCAATTGAAGTGGCAATGCCTTTTTACATGTTTTAAACCCAATACAGGAGTGCTTACTATTGTTGTTATAATTTAAAACTTAATGAAAATGTTAGTCGATATAAAAATAATAAAAATAAAGAAAAGAGTTTTAGGATAATTTAAGACGACTAATGAAAGAAACATATAAAGTTTTTTACTTTAACTAAGTAAATCATCACAAAAGTGTAATGTATAAATTAAACAAGACATAAACCTACGTAACACCGAAAAACCCAAATCAATTTCGTACAAAAAAACATTTATTTTTCTAATACCTACTCAAGTCCATGAGAGAAACTACAGAAACACAGTAAAGGGGGTCTATCTAAAAATATGTTAAGGTATTTTCCCCTTATCTTCAAGCGACCTGTAGCTTTTTTGAAAAAATATATCGCCTATGGTTACCCATTCACAATACAAAAACCGCTCTTCGAAACGCGAGCAAAAACCAAACTCCAATGTGTACAGAAACGGAATATTGAATGAACGATATTCCAACAGATAGGTTGTAGGCAGAAATGTAGATATGTTTGGGCTCGGATAACACCTTCGCAAATATCCATTTCTGCAAGTGCCTACACTACAAACGCGAATAAAATATATATCAAGCGCCGGTTTACATATTTCATACACCTACTTTGTTTTCTCTGTAGAAGATTTTCTGTAACACTGCAAAGTTTCTGCTGTACAAAATGCACACTACTCGCATTTATTATCTCCAGTGTGTAAATATTTTAAATCTTTCTCCCTCTGTATTTTTTCTACAAATATTCACGCTAACTTTTGAGTGTTTATTTTGAGTGATGTATATACTTGAGTGAGGACTTATAAAAACATAATAGATACTTAGTAGTTGCTTATCAGTACATTTCGAATTTTTATAATTATTGGAAGTATTTGATTTGTATATACATATATGATATGATATACATATTTTGTTACAATATATATTTACTTTTAATCAAATCCTTCAAAGCTGTACTCATATTTCGGTGCTTACGAATACCTATATCCAATTGGTTACAAAGAAAATGTCAACAGACAGCTCACCTTACTAAGCTGTCGAAATTAATTTCGTCGGCTTGTATTGAACCGGCGTTGCCATGGCAACGTGGTGACCGGAAACCGACTCGATATAGCCATCCATTGTGTAACATCCTGAACTCATAGAACAGGCGAAAAACTTAAAATAACCAAAACCTGTGTTTCTTCAAACACTATTTAGCCAAAAAACGATCTGAAATC
The DNA here is from genome assembly GCA_949699795.1 of Spicauda simplicius. NCBI lineage: Eukaryota > Metazoa > Arthropoda > Insecta > Lepidoptera > Hesperiidae > Spicauda > Spicauda simplicius. The sequence goes on along the minus strand of OX453060.1, from coordinate 17,603,837 downwards.
TATTTTTTATTAATATTACAAATGTAAAAAAAATGTTTGTATGGATGTATGTCTCGTTCACGCAAAACTAAAGATCGCAATTCGCTAAAATTTGGCACATAGATAGCTTATGAACTGAATTAACACATGGAATACTCATTACCGTGATACATGTGATCAAAACGGGAGGTACCACGGGAAAAACCGACTAGAATATATTTTTTCAACTTATAATACCGAGCTATTCATAATATCTTATCAACAACTATTTCCGTAATGAATAATTAAATTTACAAGTAAAATGTAATCAATATATTGTGCAATTAAGCACTAGATGTTTAATTTACCCGTGAATAGCTCTAGCCATTACATTTTGATAGAAATCTATTTTTATAACATTTAACCTTCGAATATAATCCGATCAAATGATTGACATTGTAAACGGACGGCTGCATGTAAATTCTCTCTGAAATGTAGACAAGTTAATTAGTTTGCAATCAAGAACTAAGCGCTTCACTATTCATGAATTATTCAATATGCTAAAGCTTGCTACAAAACAATACTAAACTCCAAAGCAAAATGTCTTTTTTATGTAATTAATAATTTTAAACGTTTTGTTATTAATTCTCTTTAGAATATAAAAACATTTTTTCGTATAAGTTAAAACTGTGTTTTATTTTTTATTACTTTGAAAAAATATAGATTGTAGTTCTTATTTAGTAACAAAAACATAGTAAAAAAAAGTAAAAACATAAAAAAGGAAAAAGTCATCGAAGAGAAAATAATACAAAGTTTATATTTATAATTTACCCCTTTTTTTTTAATCTGTTATCTCTTGCGTAATTACATTAAAATATTTTTAACAATTGCTTCTCACATTATGCCTCCCCTCACAAATTCTTATGGCATATTTAATAAGCTTTTACCATGATATAGAATATTAATACATATAGGGCTACATGTTATTTATTAATTCTGGAATATAGCTTAAATAAATTTAAATTATGAATAGTGTTAAAAATTTCAATAAATATAAATTAATAATAGTGTGAATAAAAAAAATATATTTTATTTAAAAAAAAGCGTGGGGTGCTTTTTAAGATATTATCAAAATGATAATCACTTTACTCATATCTGTCAATAAAATATTTATAACTATTGACACCATGCACCCCACGCTTTTTTTAAAATAAAATACATTTTTTTTATTCACACTATTATTAATTTATATTTATTGAAATTTTTAACACTATTCATAATTTAAATTTATTAAAATTTATTTTCTATTTTTTAGTTCGGTTTTCTATAAAAAGCGTGTTTTTAGTTTTTTTAAACTATTATTTATTTTTTACTTTTTAGTTTGGTTTATTTATGAAAGCATGATTTTTTATTTTTTTAAACTATTATTCGTTGACTATCAAAAATATTCATAAATTTAAATTAAAATAAATATTAAATTACAAATTACCTACGGAGAGTTACTGACATACTGACATACAAGTGAAGATAATAAAAAGCGTGTAAAAACACTATATAGCTTAAAATCTAATATTAATAAAAACACAAAATATTTTACTCAAAATACTTTACATATTTACTTAAATCCTCCACTTGTTATGAATTACGAATTTTTGCAAAAGGTTCGTTAAATTTGCTGCTCCTCATATGAAATTCATTAATGACATATGGAACATACTCGTACTCCGGTATAACAACAGCTATCTCTACGATCTGGAGGCATTATAACACTTAATTTGACATGAATTCTAATTGAATATCAAGTTTCCTTTAGAAATATACCTTTAAGCTCTTGAATAATTCATACCATTGTTCCCTTCAATCCATCTTAAGGCTGGGTTACTATTTTGAACATGGAAATACGTAGCGCATAAATGTTCACTTTGTTATTTATAAAATATATGCGGAAATCCGTAGATACCGATGTATTACATATTAGTACAGTACATATTATTTCATTCACGTTTATCATATTATAATTCATTATCCATTTATTATTTAATATTTTTGTTTTATGTTACAATCACTTAATCTCCGAAATACCAGTATTCTTTACTTTTGATTAGGTAAACATCACTTGTATAAAAGTGACAAAATTACATGAGGATTTAAATAATCATTAATAGGTAATTACATTACTTGAATAATACAAATGACCTAAAATCATGAATTTTACCAAATGGTAGAACCAGTGTAATTCTACCGGGGTGGTACTACCGCTTCACCTATTTCTAGCGTGACGCATTTCTTGCGTTTCGATGGAAGGGTGTGGTTGCCGGCATACTTTTGTATGAAGCGACCATCTCAGTCCTCAGGAGTAGCAATGCATCTGTGATTGTCTTCAGATAGAACCTATGTTCTATATGAAGTTGCTTACAGATGTCCATGGGCGGCAGTGGACATTTATCATCAGGTGGACTGCATGCTCGTTTGCTACTTCAATCAGATAAAAAATGCATTTTTGTTCTGTAATTGATCTAAATCCGGTGAGTCAAAGCGGAAGTGCTTTATGTAATTTTGTCATGCTTTATCCCCTTAACAACGAAGCGACCATTAAACCCCCATCGAAACACGTCCATCAAACACCCTCATCGCACACAAAGGTAACTAACTAGGACACAAACAGAGCAATAATATTTTATATAGCTTTCCAATAATTAATATAGGTAATTAACATTTTATAATATATATTTTTTGCATTCTAAAGAAGTAAGAGTAAGGTTTGGTCATAATTTAAGTAAAAACTCGCTTATTTTATATGAAAGTTTTGTGCCTTCTTAATATGCAATAAACATAAAATTGTAATTATAACGTGCGCGCTTGTCATAAGAAACACTGTATGAAAAATACAATCCCAGGCAGTATTAATGGCAGTTAATATAAGTTATGATTTTTAACCGACTTCAAAATGGAGGTGTTGGAGGAGGTGGTTCTCAATTCCGCCGGTATATATATTTTTTTATGTATGTACAAGAATTACTCCGCTGTTAGTGGACCGATTTTAATTATTCTCTTTTTATATTGTAGAGACGAGCTGGAAGTTGGTCTCACTTAAATATGGTTAGAAACCATCTATGGGTCTGGAGAAAATGAGAGGAAGCATATAGGATATATGTGGTTTCGTCGTGATCCAGCGAAATATGAGGAGCGCCGACTTCGGGACTATGTACTAAGTACATACTGTGTATGGTCTAAACCAACATGTATTTAAATATTTTTTTTACTTTTTTGTGGCATGGAAGTAGTTTGTATTTTTTGTTTATATATTTTTTAATTTTACTAAATACTGTTGATTTTAATAACATAGTCCATTTGTAAATTTATTATAACATAACTTATTTTTACGCAAGTAACGTGTCCTATTTTTATTAACACTAACCGGTAATAAAATTGTAATATCGTGAGCATATTTATTAATCAGAAACATATTTTCGCTAGTCTTGGCTATTCGACATAACCGGCGGCCACATTCACGTAAAAAATAGAATCTGCGTAAAAAAACTTTCGTAAAAGAAAATCCCAGCAAACTGAGCAAACTTGTAGTATATCCTGTCTAATTGTTTGTCATCGGATCCCGTAATTATAGGATTACGAAGCGGACCTCCTCGAGAGCTCCGTAAACGGACACGCCCCTCGTTTTAATAGACTCGGAGATGAAGATTAAAAAACCGGATAAGTGCCGGTCGTGGTTCCATTTTTTGTCATGGAACTACGAAAAGATCAACAGTTGGTTTTTAAATACACTACAATTTTGTTGCTCGATACTTGGTGCTGAAGTGATATATAAAACAATCAAAATATTAATAATTTCAGTGTGGTCTATTAACCTACAAAACGACTACAATTGTTTTACATAATTCTGGAATATTCTTATAACCTCTTTTACAAGCTATAAAACATAAATCTCAAACAACTTAACAATAAAACAGCAAATAGTAGCAATAAAAACTAAAAAAGGTAAAAGGGCTTTTTACTCATCGCGTCTTAAAAATCAATGTAGGTAGAAGTATCGCAAATGAAACAATATAAAAAGGATCCATAGCTATCGAGCCGTGTATGCATCTCTCTACCCCCTATGTGGAACAAGTGAGCATCCACTTTGTAATCTAATCACAAGTCCATATGTTCGAGATGTGCGAGTAGATAATGTACCACATCGCCCCGCTTAACCCAATCGCCGATCCATCAGCACAGTGCCTATTGATTTACTGTCGAGCACAATACCTATAGAAGTGACACAAATAGAGGTTAAGTTTAGTTAGTTATATGTAGTAAATATATACCCATTATAAAAATATTTTATAGTAAAACGAATGGTATGTACCACATTATTTAATTACCAACTTTTTAACATAGATACTCTGAAACTTCACTGATGCTATATATTAGCCAGAAATAGGCATTGGTACATCCGACGTCAAATCGCGAGTTCTTCCACCTTCAACAACACTTATTACAATCTACTCGTATTCAACCATACATTTTCAAACACACTACAAATCACGCTTACGAATACTGAACATTATAGAGCGCTAAATCCTTCACGAGGCGTTGCGTTTACGAGGTCGATTTCGCCACTTTTATTGTCAATTTAAACGATCGCGGTGTATTCGATCGCTCCTCTGAGAGTGCTTGTTCAGTGAAGTCACTTATTCAGTGCTGGATATAGACTAAAGTGAAGAATAACGATAAAATTGTTTATTTAAAACAGATTTTTTTAAGATTTTTTTGTACAGCAGCTTTGCGTACGGATTAGAGAAATGTAATCAGAAAATCAAGGTTCGTATATTGTTAGGCATTCACATACATAAATATTTAAAATCATCCTAATTATGATTAAATAGAATTCTTACTCAAATCTTATTTTAGATAAAATTATCTTAAATAAGATTTGAATTTAGCATTCAGGGTAGATACCTTAAAGGCTAAATTGGATGTAAAAAGAAAATTTGTTTTACCACTCCTATAAAACAATAAAAACAAATCTATTAAACGATACATATCAATGTTATACATAATGAGGATTAGATATTTCAATTCCTTTCACATTTTTGTATTTCAACCCATATATATTATTTTCATAAGTAAACTTCTCCGTCGTTTTTGTAATACAATACAAAAGAAACCTTTCAGCACAATTGTATTCGTATCTCCAAAGCCATAACCACCATGGCGTGATACGAACACGTTTTATGTCTTCACAAAAACCTCGCTGTCTGATTTTATCTTCCCATGATATAAACACCCAATAAACTCCTTGATGGATCATATAACTCCCATAAGAAATAAGATTATCAGTTGACAGGGCAGACTCGATCCAATCACTCAATTAACTCCGGAAAAGCTCCGCGAATATCAATAAAAACTGATTTTACACCCGGCCTCATTTTCATATCTACGTTTTCTCATCAATATTCCAGTTGTAGATAAGGCGCAAATAGATAAATCGATTATTTTGAACACGTACACATATGATTTATAAATTTGACGTTTAATAAACGAGTATAATTTACTAGTAAGCACAATATATTCTATTCTTAACCTTCTAGGAGTTAGTCCATAAAAACTTTTAAAAAGCCAAAAAGAATAAAAAAATGTTTAATTTGTCTTGGTAATTTTAAAATGGCAACACGCCTGATTGGCATGTTTAATGACATTGATTTAACCTGTAGTTATTTTATATTTGTTGATACTCAATTCAATTCTCAATTTACTACGTGAGCCATGTGTTGATATTTACTTAAATTTATTAAAAATCCACCAAATTGAAGTACGTTCGCGATCTAGATTAATAATATCTTCAGGCCGTTCCGTCACGTCTCTCAATCAGAACTCACTTAATCTTTCGGCAATCGGCCTCTACAATTCACTGGTAGTGTATTTGTCTCCTTGATTGTCTTTAGATAACTTCGATAAGCCTCTGTGAGTAAATAGAATTTCGATCGATGTTGGGGAGGGAGCGAAGGGAGGCAAAATCAACAGGTCCTACGTAACTGTCGCCAGGACGAACGGAGAATTTACAATGAAATATCTCGTTTCAATTCTTTTATAGGACAGACGATGTGCGGCGAATGAAAATGTATTCTTCCCTTACCTTTTCCAATACATTCGTTTTTGCTTTATTGCTCGCTGCTATTGTAAGGAATACATTGACAATATATTCAAGGAAACCACCAAGGGTTAAAAATCTTTTTGTTCGAAATAAAATTGTTGTAGAAATACGAGTACATATGTACAAAAATATATATATTTATCTCAAAATTAAATACATTTGCCAAGACACTTAAAATCCAATATCTGTTTGAAGAAAGGAGTGTTATTAAATTTTCAATGGAAATTCAAAGTTTCTCAAGCGCAGTCTGAAGGTAGCCATAACTTCCAACAAAGTTATGGCGAGACCGGCCACTCGGTTAAAGTTCAAAACAATGCGCATAATATTGATAAACTCAACTCCTTGTTTAACAATACATTTATATTTCAAAAGGATTTTACACCGTTTATGTCTTAAAATGGTTATAGAGCCTAGATTCTGGAATGAAGAGTATTAAAACACTTAGTTCTTACAATTAGCGGTAGCCGCACTTATTTAGGACTCCTCTATATACTAGCTTGTTTATATACATCCAATATCCGTAGCCGGCAGAGTCCACTTACTATCAGCTCTGGACAGCCTGCGTTTGATATATAAAAACTCTACACTAGTTGCGTTTACCTGAATAGTCAGTTTGAAGTGAAAAGTTCTGTAGGCGAGTTGAGCCCTTTTTGAGTGAATAAAAATCATGAAACTCACATCATCGTCACCGAACGCTTTCCACGAGTTGTTCTGTGTTTTGTGTATATAAATATACACACGAACGCATGTGTATATACCTCCGTGCTCTATTTTTTTAAGTTTTCACTTTTATGGGCAGGACTCATAGGAGCCTTTTTAACGAATTTTAAAATTAAATTTAAAAAAAATAGCAGTAAAAAAATGTTTGCAGTAACAATAAATTGATTACGTACATTGTTACTGTAAACAGTCAATGTGTGTTCTAATTGTTATTACTAAATCCAATCAAGAACCTCCTTTGATATGCTAAATTGTCATTAGTGCTATGATCCCCGCAAACCCGCGGTTTCACTGCCTTGCTAATGGATCCGAAAGCTTATTAGTGTGAAGTAAACATAGCTTTTAGGTAAATTTTGGGTTCACACGAGCTTCACCACACGAGCACTGAAAGATAGGCAAATGCAATGAAACTTATATATTCCTTTAAAAATATTAAGGCTATGAGTCCTCTGAGGCCACAGGCACATACATCTCTGAGAAGTACTTTTGAAAATCATATAGTATTCTCTTTAGGTTACTACCGTATTCAATTAGAACGAACAACTTAATGTGCTATAAAATCAAAATAAAAAATGAAACGGAGTTTCGTGAAAAATTATGACAGGTTTTTTTTTAAATAAAAAAAGAACTATAATCTAAAGTCAATGCACTGTCGCATCTAGTGTTGCAACTATCCACAAAAGATAGTAACTACATTACATCATATGACCAATTCACCTCATCTCTATCTCTATAGATTATGATTACAAAGAAAAACTTATTTTCAATTACCTTACCTTATTTTATTAATATTATAAATGCGATTGTTGGTGAGGTATACATCCTCACCAACAATCGCATTTATAATGTATTTGTTATTATTTCACGTAAAATGTATCGGACGGATTTCGGTGACATTTGGCACACATATAGTTTATTGACACAAATATTACTCATTACCGTGGTATAACTGTTCAAGGTGGTAGAACCAGTGTAGTGCCCGGAGAAGTACCACCGCCATACCTATTTCTAGCGTGAATCATTTCTTGTGTTTCGATAGAAGGGTGTGGTTGTTGGCACACTTTCACATCAGGCGACCATCATAGTCCTCGGGAGTAGCAACGCATCTGTGATTGACTTCAGATGGAACCCATGTTCTGTATGTAGTTGTTTACAGATGTCCATGGGCGGCAGTGACCACTTACCATCAGGTGGACTGCATGCTCGTTTGCTACTTCAGTCAGATAAAAAAAACTGACTGAATTCCGTGCGAATAACCTAGCAAGGTAGCATCAAAATATATTTTTTTATCTGAATGATAATTTACTTTAAAAACATTACTTCCAAATATCAGAACCGCATTATGTCCTTTTACTGCACAAGTCGCTTTCACAAATGAAGCTCACGACATACGTTTCAAAGCCGGGATTCCTACGTACTATATAAAGTTCCACCTGTGTAGAGGAGGCACCATTCATTCTGAGCTAATTGGCGTGTTGGATCCCGTTACTATGTGTAATTGAATTCTCATGACGTGAATCTAACATCGCTCTATTATTTGACAGTGCAAACTTTGAACACAGTTTATTAAATATGGTCTGATAAGATTTTTCCTTCCACTCACGACTTCGTGGTATAAAAATATATAGACCACGATAATTTCTGCGACTAAATTTAACTAACCCATCTCATTCTAGTAGACATATCAGGTAGGGTAGACCGGGGTCAGGTGAAACAATTTGCCTTTAATTGCTCACAGCACAGCTATTACAGCAGTATACAACTTACAAAGTTTTTGGGATGAAAGCATAGTCATTTTTCTTTAAATGATATTTTATGGAGTGTTTCCAATTATTGTAACCGACCCCATGCCAGGGGCGGTTGAAGCACCAATGGTGGGCAGTTGTTACATTAATTAATTATGACAACTACAGACATTAATTAATCATGACAACTATTGTATACATATAGGTAATACACCTTAATACTAAAATATATAATACTTGCGTTTACTTAGAACAAAAGATGTTAAACTAAACATTCTTCTAATCAATTAAGATTTTTCTTGAATCGGAATGACATTAAATGAAGGCTTTAATTTTGTTTTCCAAACGCTTTTGATTGATTCCGGCCTATACCAACATTCGAGCTACGAGATAAAAGGATTTTAGAGGAAATAAAAAGACGGGCTTGATGGCAAGCGCCCTTTGACATTTAATGTTGTTTTACGAACAAAAGTGGGAAGGATATTTTTGGTCACACAAATTTATTAATAGATCTCGGTGACCAACATCTAGAACAATTTAACAAAATAGAAGGATTGAATTCTCTAATGTTTAATTTTTATGCAACAATAACATACTGATTCAATTGTTCCTTCCTCTACATAACGGCACACTTTCACATAAGGCGACCATCATAGTCGACGGGAGTAGCAACGCATCTGTGATTGACTTCAGAACCCATGTTCTGTATGAAGTTGATTACAGACGTCCATGGGCGGCAATGGCCACTTACCATCAGGTGGACTGCATGCTCGTTTGCTACTTCAGTCAGATAAAAAAATATCAAACAGGCTGCATGCTCATTTGCTGCTTTCATTTTATATAAACACATTTTTAGTACAGGACTTCGTGTAAGACGATTTTGTCCACAATGAACAGTCCGAACTTTTCGTTCAATAAGCCCACTCAAGCGTAAAATGGAGGAGAAGACTTAAAGAATGAAGTGTGAATTCTTGCACATGATTCAATTTCCTGCTAACCTTTCACTTACAAAGAAGTCCAGTCAGCTCAGCCTTAGCGACAAATTCGATATACGTTATTTAATCCGATATTATGTTTTGCTGCCACATATTTTCAGTATGACGCAAGGCTAACTAATAAAGTACCACATGCCACTGTTTTTAATCTAAGAGATTTTAATACAATGTAAATAAAGAGGACATGATGACTAATCGACGAAAAAGAAGATTAACAAAACAACTAAAACCATGAATAGGATATACCAAAGTGTATACCTTATTTTTTATCTAATTGAAGTAGCAAACGTGTATGCACTCCACTTGATGGTAAGTGGTCATTGCCGCCCACATCTGTAAACAGCTTCATATAAAACATTAGTTCTATCTGAAGTCAATCACAGATGCGTTGCTACTCCCGAGGACTAAGATGATCGCCTCATTTAGAAGTGTGCCGACAACCACACCCTTCCAACAAAACTCAAGAACTGTTTTACGCTAGAAATAGGTGTGGAAGTAATAGTAATAGAATAAAATAAAATACTCTTTATTGCACTCTACAAACATATACAAACGTAACAATAACATACATATACATGCTATGTATTATCTAGAGCTATCCAACATAAACATAATCTTAAATATAAAAAATAAACTACTTAATATATTTTCACAATATTTAAAAAGCCAACCATACAACTTAAACAGACCAACGAGGCTTTGTATTTCACAGTGAGAAAAGTTATTACGCGGTAAAGTTTAATAGGCTCATATTAAATTGATATCAAAATGAGTGCCCTCAAATAAGAACTTGTACACACCCGCTGAAGCTTGTTTGCATTATTTATTTATACTCAAATGATATCCAATCCAGGTATGCAGATTTATACAAAGTAACTTTCTTTTCAAACATTTATTTAGTAGGTACTTTCGTAATAGACAAGCCTATATTTTTTTTATTATAAGATCGAAGTAGCAAACGAGCATGCAGCTTCAAACTTCATCATACAGAATACGAGGTTCTATCTAAAGTAAGTCACAGATTCGTCGCTACTCCCGGGGACTAAGATGGTCGCCTCATATAAGTGTGCCGGCAACCACACCCTTCCACTGAAACACAAAAACCGCTTCACGCTAGAAATAGGTGTGGCGGTGGTACTTCTCCGGACGAACTACACTAGTTCTACCACCTATTCAAAATCCACTTACAAAAACCAGTCTAATATATTTTATCAAAGAAAAAAGTTTTCATATATATACACAAAAAAGAAAAACATCGATTTTGGAATTTCAAAGGGAGAAAAAGTTGTACGGAAAGTTCAATTAATCTTACCTGAAGTTTGCGCGCGGCTTGAAATCTAAATCAACCAAAGGCAACCGTCACTAAATACCTAAATTGTCGAGTTTGTCGAGATTTATTCGACAAATCCCAAATTCAGGACATACGTACTTGTAATTACTAAGTATAGAAAAAAGCATATCGTTAAATGTCTTTATCTTGTTATAAGATAAAATGTTAAAAGTAAGTTAAGCTTATGTATTAAATAAATAAATAAATAAAATTAATATTACCTATAGTTTTCAGTGCGTAATGACATAGTTATTCTAGTTTCTTGTTAATAATATTCTTGTTTTTTTGCCAAATAAATAGCCAGCCTGAATAGTCAGATTAGTCTTTTAGCATGTCGTCAACCCATTATTGTCCCACTGCTGGGCGCGGGTCTTCTATCAGTATGAGAGAGTTTAGGCCATAGTCCACCGCGCTGGCCAAGTGCGAATTGGTGGACTTCACACACCTCCGAGAACTTTTTTTTCTTTAAAGAACTCTCGGGTGTGTAGGTTTCCTCACAATGTTTTCCTTCACCGAAAAGCAGTGATAATTAATTTATAATACGCACATGAATCCTTTTAGTATATTGCAACAAAATCTGGTATATAAATATTTCAAGCAGCAAGAAATATCTAGTTAAATAAAGTAAATGAACAGCGGTCGTAATATCGATTTATTAACCGTAGAATAAGAGAATGGAATAAAATGGGCTAACAGCACCTGCTCTTTATATACCAACCCTTTTATTCGCCAATAAATATGAGAATTGAATTACGACGCGGTCGGCTTACGACCGCATTAGCAGTTCTATGGGTATTCAACATATTCAATGTGTTGTTTTTTATTACGATTGAAGTAGCACGTTTGCTAGTGCGTTTTATCTGATCATAAGTGCTTATTATGAAGTTGAAGTTAAAAATGATCGTGTATTCACCTGATGGTAAGTGTACACTGCCCATGGGCATCTAACCAGTTCTACTAAGACTACCTAAAGTCAATGACAGATATAATACCGTGCAGCGTTGAAGATAGATACCGTCTCATCAAATTCAAGCAACTTGAATTGCTTTTATTAAATGCATATTTCTATTACATACGTACGCATATACATTAATACATACAAAGTGTCTAGTTATCGGTGCTGTTAAATTACCACCATTTTAGGAGATAAAATATTGGTGACAGGTGGTAATGATTATAAAATGGCAGGAATGGGAAGTTATGTATTTTAATCTAGTAATTTTTAATAAAGCAAAAGCCTTACAAGTAAAAAATATTCCACAGCTAATAATATACTTAAATAAACATTATTAAGTTACTGAGAATTAGAAACAAAAAAAACCGTAAAATATTTTTTTCGAAAAATCAACGAAGGTTTCAGAAGGAAAAGCTTATCTTACATCTCTATAACGACGTCGAACATAGCGGTAATCTTATATTTATGTACAAAAAAAACACGGCTCTGAGGAGCTTACGGTTCATAAAATTCACAATAAAATAACGAAATAAATTCTACATACTTTAAGCAATTAAATGTAGTACTTTTCATGAAATAATAATCTTACATTATTACAAAATATGTAATAAAGGTTGTATGGACTAAAATTTCATGTTGCGACTACAATTGAAATATTTGTTCCAAAAAAGATCTCTTAACTTGTAAAGTTACGTATAATATTCTTGAAGTTCTACGCAACTTATTAGCTGCAAACTAAAACGTCGAAGACAAACCGAAAGAAGTTGACGCTGTATTATCTTTTTGCTTTCTAACATTTGCATCAGAGTTAGGAATTACTGGCTTTGTCGAGCCACGAACGCGTAATCTCCACAAACAGCGATGGCCTGGATTATTCGCAAAACTAAACCTCAGTAATCGCTCGCAAACCGTTTGAGAGACGAAACCAACCTGCTGTCCTAATTACTCATAAAACAACAACTAAACTATATGCTCCTATTAAATAAAAAAGTAGAAAATATAGGAAATGAAAAAGTTAGAAACTTTTATACAATCACTACCACTACATACTATAAAACAAAGTCGATTCCCGCTGTATGTCCCTATGTATGCTTAAATCTTTAAAACTACGCTACGGATTTTAATGCAGTTTATTTATGTAGATAGAGTGATTAAAGAGAGAAGTTTTATGTATAATACATGTACAATATAGTGGAGAAGCACGAAGTTCGCCGGGTCTATTAAGAGACTATGAGACAAATATGGCGATGAAATTCTCAAATGACTGCACTCCTTGTCATAGACCTCATTAAAACAGCCATAGTCGCTACAATATTTTGAACTACATGCTACCACTCTTACACTTGAAGGAGATGAACCAATATCCATTTTTTTGTTATCTTTTAGTAAACTCATTGATAAGACTACCTGATAGATAATAGACATTTTGCCTTTAGACATTTGTAACATCAAAATGGCCATCGCTAACTTTGAAGAGTTCTTCTTATAGTTTTTTAAAAAGTTCTGTGCTATTGCGCGCCAGTAATACCTTAAGAAAAGGTATCACGAAAAGTCTTGTACGTTTGCAGCAAAAATATTGCGTAAACCAAGCTCCAGTTATGCTGCTCCAATGTTTGTTTATGATGAATACACATGTAAATAGATGGCAGAACCAGTGTACTTCGACCATGGTGATACCGCCACACTTATTCCTAGTGTAAACCAGTTTTTACGTTTCCTTGTAAGGGAGTGGTTGCTGATTCCTTTCCCATTTGAAACGACCATCTCTCTAGCGATGCATATGGGTGCGATAAAGTTGACTCAAGGAATTGACTCAACTCTATGAATTTACTCTAATATTTCCATGGGCGGCAGTGACCACTTACCATCAACTGGATGTGCGTAATCGTTTGCTACTTTAATCGCTTAAAAAACTTGGAAATAGAAAAGTAGATAGGTATGTGGAGGTGTGAGTATGGAGAAGAGTGTGGAGACATTGGGAGGCGATAATTTATATGATTGGACTATCGTAGCTACGTTTAAATAATTAACGGGTACTCACGATATGCGGTTTTTTAATTCTTTTAGAATGATTTTTACCTGGTAAAAAATATCAGTAAATTCCGCGATAATATTAGCCTAAAATCATATATCGTAGCTACGATAATACTATACATGCTAAGAATGCGTCTCTCTTGTGGGATACTTATTTACCGTAAAATTGGCCTGCGAAACCGCTCCCAAAAGAATTACAATTTGTTTTCAATAAGATTAACTTTATACGTACCTACTCACGTACAACCTGTGGAATGAGGTTGGGTCGGAAAAACTTCTGCATCATGTTCAGCTTTACAAAATAAATGCTATAGAAACTTTCCTCTTTAAAGCAACGGAATTTAGTTATTTAATGTCTTTTGGCATTTATAGCTGTTAAGGTGGCTAAGATGCTTTATCCTTTAATAACATATCAATTAAACTACATTTGCGATAACATATATACCTACTTAACACAATATCACTGTAATTATTGAAAATTGTGCGTTAGCTGTTTAAATAATGAAAACTTATTTTTAAACTGATATTACGAGAACTTTCACATAAACGCCACTTTATTAATAATACTTAAAGTATAGATATGTAACATAAAAATAAATTACTCGATTCATTATGACAAGCTGAAAATACAACTCCAAGGCAGAACGAGTATGATTCTTGCGATTAGGTGGAATTAGGTTAACAGTGATAACCTAATGCTTGAAATTTGCCCTCTCGATCGAAAGGTCCGAGGTTCGAACCCAGGCACGCACCACTGATTTTTGTAAAATGATGTGCATATTGGAAATTTATTATCACTGTTTTTCGGTGAAGGAAAACATCGTGAAGAAGCCTACACACCCGAGAGTTTTTTATAAAAAAAAGTTCTCGGAGGTGTGTGATGTCCGCTATGGCCTTAAACTTTCTCATTCTAAAAGAAGACCTGTGCCCAGCAATGGGACAATAATGGATTGACGAGAGATTAAGTGGAAGGATGTGGTTGCCAGCTCACTCACTCACGGATTCATATGCTGCAACCATCGAAGTCCTCGTGAGAAGCTGTGCTGTTTGAGCCCATGTAGAATCCGTTTTCTGTTTAAGTGTGTTACAGGTGGTCATATGTGTGATCATGGACCATCCGGTAGTCACTCAATGGATGGTTCAATTAAAAAAGGATAAATCTGATTGTGTCGTTTAACTTTTTTTATAAAACTGGAGTAGCATACAAGCATACAATCTAACTGGTACAGTAGTCACTGCTATGCCTTCACTGTAGTTCCGTGATTAGAATAGGGCTACGGCATCCCCTGTCTGACGTAAGAGGAGACTAAAAGGGACTTCCGGGGTTGCGGGCGGCTAGAATGGGAGCTCGAACGGTTCGGTCAGGCGACCCCGGGAAGGACGGCGGTATGTGTGGTCGCATACCATCCTAAAGACTAGACGGGCCCAGCCGCCCATGTGGGAGACGCCCAATGGGGCAACACGCTCTCTAAGCCACTTCATACAGAACAAGGATTCTATCTCTATAGGACCAGGATGGTCGACTCATTTAAAGGTGAGCCAGCAACCACATCATTCTAGCAAAACGCAAGAACTGCTTGACGCTGTAAATAGGTGTGGCGGTAAAACCTCCCTGAACCGTAAACGTTCTACCAACTTGCTAACCCTCTGACTGATATCCCCTCACACACATATTATGAAAAAAAATTGGTAGTCGATAATTAACCAACTGAAAATCAATTATCAAGCAATCTTGCCAACAATTTTTGCCAAAATGAGTCTTTTAAAGTACTTATTTGTTCTATTATAAACAAAAAAACTTATAATAAGTATATACTTGGTAATAACATCAAGTTAAATACCTATAAAAGTACGTATACCGTTTCAATTTTATTACAAAGTATCTATTATTTTATCATGAGCTACTTAATATCGTCTCTCGCAATATTGTAACAAAGAACCTTCTACATCGATGCGCTATATGGGAAAGGGTACACATAAATGTCTAGATATATTCGCAGACCTATTTCAAAGCTAATTAGTGCATAACCCGGGAAAGGTAGTCGTTAGTCGACTTCAACAGGGTTACAATAATAGGATTGCAATAATACGCTTCCGCTATGAGAGGTATTCAAATCCACACCTTTTTTGGGAACGTGCAAATTGGCTTTTATGTTGGTTCCACCCTAACCCTTATTTGGCTACGCAGTATTTTCCAAGGGAACGCTACTTCAACGATGAATTTAGATATTTATTTGGGTCCTGATGTTTGTTCGCATAGTACCCACATCCACAATCACAAGAAAATATATTATGGAAATACGTAGATCAACGTGTATTGAACATAAAATTTTAAGGTGGTAGAATCAGTGTAGTTCGATCAGAGAAGTACCACCGCCACACAGACCTATTTCTAGCGTCAAGCATAGAAGGGTGTGGTTGCCGGACACTTTCACATGTGGCGACCATCATAGTCCTCGAGAGTAGCAACGCATCTCTGATTAACTTCAAATGAATCCCATGTTCTGTATGTAGTTGATTACAGATGTCCATGGGCGGCAGTGACCACTTACCATCAGGTGGACTGCATGCTAGTTTTCTACTTCAGTCAGATAAAAAAAATATTCTTTCCAATTACCTCCAAAAGATTATTATGTAACGCTGTGATGGATGCTGCGGGCCTTGCTACCCCTGAATCACTATCTACGTGCTGCACGAAGATATGCTAAGCATCAGTCCATCATCAGTGCTGAGCTCGCGTGTTATGTCTTATAAATGCACATAAATATATTATAAATGCACTGTTGAAGGAAATTTGAATTTTAATATTTATAATTTTTGATTACACGTAGTAAATTTTCCTCTTAAAAATTACAAAGTTAAGAGTAAAGAAACTTTGTTTATTACTCTTTTTCTTAAGAATTACTTAGGTGCTCGTCCAGGTAAAATTTTAATGCGGACTACAAATTGGGGAATTGTCCGCGATAATAAAACACTGAATTGAGAATTAAACAGCTAGTCTTTGTTAGCAAAATTACGAAAATAAATAGCTAAAAGTACAGTCACTGTACATGAAATTATAACTCTCGATGGATCCAGTAGTAGATGGTACTTAATGTTTTAAGAGTGGTTTTTGTAAAGTCCGCGGAGTTTTGTTGCCCTAAAATAATAAATGAAGTAGACATAAAAACATGCGTGCGTACAAAGTACACATGTCAGAAGTGAAACTTCTTTGGCGAACTAATTTATAAATCTTGTTTATATTTATACAAATCTAAAACTTTAAATTTCCAAGATTAAGAGGAAGGGAAAAAGGCGTGATACGACGTTCGCTCTGTCTCACTTTTTCTCTCAATCTTTCTCACTCGCTTGCTCCCTACTCTCACTCCACGGCTAGTTGCTCATGCTACGTTCGCCCTGTCTTACTCTCTCTCAATCGGTCTCGATCACTCTCTCTCTCTTTTCCGACACTTCCGTTGCATACCGGCGTGACGTTTCATCTGTAAAAATTTTACCCTCATGCGCCTAAAGAAGTTTCACTTCAAAAATAGAACGCCTCCTGATAAAGATTAATGACATGTGATAATTAAACAGGTGGATAACCGTTGCATTACGAGGGCACAGAATCGGTCGGAGGGGTGCAAATTACTATACTACATTCACATACCTATACGTTCAATATAAAAAGTAAATTGTTTGGTACTGTAAAATCCCGAAATACTTACTGTATTCCTTCCTTTCCTAAGATTTGTCATCATAATCAAATATTATGCCAATTAAAGTCGATAAATGTCAAGTTTGAACAATGAATGTGCTTGATAATTTATCTTAGCATTTATTTAAATTAACTATCATAAATTTGATATAGCTCTTTATTGTATTTAGGCTATGCGATGTCAAATCACTCAGTGTGTCGATACAAACTTTTTGTAACTAAAGATTTAATAATATTACTAGCTGTCCCGACAAAAAATAAAAAAAAATGTTAAGGGTGGACAACCCTTAAGGGGTATGAAAAATAGATGTTGGCCGATTCTCAGAACTACTGAATAAGCATATAAAATTTGGTAAAAATCGGTCAAGCCGTTTCGAAGGAGTATGGCAACAAAAACTGTGACACGAGAATTTTATATATTAGATGATACAAACGTCTCATATAAAAACAGACATAATTTACTTAGTAAAGAACCTGAAACTAAATACATTTTAAACCTTCTTTACTGTTCAACAACGCGGGCGATCCGCAACCACAATTAAGAATCGCTTTGCATAAAACCTGCACAAGAAAGAATACACAATAGCATAACTTAATTAAACACAAAACGAAGCAGCTTTAGAAAACTCGTTAGATGTTGAACCTCCATAGGACGCTAGAATAAGAAATCTGAAAGAAATTCTAATTTTATTCTATATGCATATGGAACTAAATATATTTCTGCAACAGAAAGCTTATACATTTTCTTATAATCTCTGTTTATACGCAGTGAAGACATTAAATATTAATCTATGTCATTAGTTCCATACGGCGAGTACCGTCTATACTTTTTTATAAAATGAAAATAATAAACAATCATGAAGACCACCTTATGGTAAGTGACTGCCTATTCATATCCGTAAATAAAACTGTATATAGAGCAAGAGTTCTATCTGAAATCAGAGATCCGTTGATACTCCTAAGAATTAAGGTCGTTGCCTCATCTGAAAGTGTCATCAGAGGCCATCCCACCCTTCCACCGAAACACAACTGTTTCACGCCAAAAATGGCCGTTGTGGTTTCCCTAATCAATTCATACACGGCCCTGTAGTTCCGGGATTAGAATAGGGCTACGGTATCTCCTGCCTGTCGTAAGAGGCGACTAAAAGGGGCTTCCGGGTTTGCGGGCGACTAGAGTGGGAACTCGAACCGTTCGGTCAGGCGATCCGGCGAAAGACGGCGGTATGTGTGGTCGCATACGGAGCGGCAGGCCCAGCCGCCCATCTGTGAGGAGCCCGATGGGGCAACACGCTCACAAGACTCCGATTGCGTTCCTTTGGAGATCCTGGAGTCCTCTTTGTAGCGCCGAGGACGGTCACCGGGGCGGTTTTAGTGTGGTAAAAATCCCACATAAGCCTGCGTCGCTCCCACAGTTTCAGGTCCTTTTGAAGATTTCTCCTCGAGAAAAAAAATACTCGATCCATACACATTCACCTTCTTTTAAGCATTTATCGGATTCCAGTGAAAACATGTGATTACATATAAAAGTGCCTGTAATATATAACTTACATTTCGTTTTCAAAATATTCACGTCCATCAGCAGATTTTAAAACCTTAACTTTTTCTCAACAAGCATTAAGGGCTATAAATCTTAAGTTTTAATGTTCTTACAATTTTACAGTCGAATCGTAAAATCGAGTCGGAAAGAGCGACTTGGGTTTGAAAGGTCTCATCTGTGCTAAAGGGACACAAAAGATGGCAAGGGCAATTAAACGACTATGTAATTGTACATACAAGTATACAAAGATGATACGCTTAAATTTAATTAAGTATTATTTACAATTTGTATTTCGCCTCATATTTACTTTGCGCCCTACAGAAGTAGCGTTATACAATCTGTAAATGTAAGTCGGTTATAATTAAGCGAATGTTGTTACTTTATTTCATATGTTCGCAACGAAATAGAAAAACGAAATCGTGAATTTTTTTTACAGAAATACTATTAGAACTCTTTTTTTTTCTATGTATCCAAATACTTAAAGTAGAAAAATGACTAAACTTTAAGTACACATTCATAGTTTGAAAATATAAAATTAATATGTTTTTGATGTTACTTAAGTTTTGAACCTACAAAGGAAAGAAGGAACGACAATTGAAAATATGAAAAGATTAATCGTACTTATGAAAACATGAATCCTCTCGCATTTGAGAAACGATATCATCAAAACATTTAATATGTAATCTCTTTTAATAACTTGTATTATTATTTACATATGATATGTTTTGTTATAACAATTTATTTTTGTACAATAAAACGATATAGGTATTTTGTTTTTATCTTACATCAGTCCCTTTTATTCAAGAACAAAGCTTAGGACGCAAAAAAAACATTTAAATTTTGTGCTCAAGTCGCAAAGTTTCGTCCTTTTGAATTGTACGCCGGACATACCGAGGAAAAGGGCCGAATCTCGTACAAAGAGAACATTCCTTCTTTTCGAAGTCATCAAGAAAACTTGAGAGCGGTTTTGATTTTAATGGCAATGTACTTACCTGATAATATTTATGTTTGTATTGTGTGCGTGAAATTGTGCGGACGATCTACAGTTCAGCAACTCATGCACAAAAAACATAACATTTTTGTTTAAGCAAATTGTATTGTATTGACTGAAGTATCAAACGAGCGTGCACTCCACCTGATGGTAAGTGGCCACTGCCACCCATGGACATTTGTAAGCAATCCCAGATAAGAAAAAGGGGACCCCGAGATCTTCAAAGGAACGCAACGGGAATCCTCTGAGTGCGTTGTCCCATCGAGCTCCTCCCAGACGGACGGCTGGACCCACCGCCCCGTCTAGTCTTTACGACGGTATGCGACCACACATACCGCTGTCCTTCCCGGGATCGCCTGACCAATCGGTTCGAGCTCCCACTCTATCCACCCGCAACCTCGGTAGCCCGTTTTAGTGGCCTCTTACGACAGGCAGGAGATACTGTAGCCCTATTCTAATCCCGGAACTACAGGGACGTGTATGAATTGACTAGGGAAACCACCACGGCCATTTTTAGCGTGAAACTGTTGTTTCGCAGGCAGGCAGGGGATGCCGTAGCCCTAGGTATTCTGATCCCGGGACTATAGGGACGAGGTCCAGACGATCTAGCAATGGGATAAAAACAGACTGAAGTTAATTTATTAAGGTGTACTCAATAAATATTATAGCGAACGTTGTATCGTAATTTCCTTAAATTACTTAATAATCGAGCAGTGATAGCCTAATGGTTGAAACTTGCCCTCTCGATCGGGAGGTCCGAGGTTCAAACCCAGGCACGCACCACTGATTCATGTGCGTATTATAAATTAATTATCACTGCTTTTCGGTGAAGGAAAACATCGTGAGGAAACCTACACACCCGAGAGTTCTTTAAAAAAAAAAAATTCTCGGAGGTGTGTGAAGTCCACCAATTCGCACTTGGCCAGCGCGGTGGACTATGGCCTAAACTCTCTCATACTGAGAGAAGACCCGTGCCCAGCAGTGGGACAATAATGGGTTGACGACGACGACGACTTAATAATCTTTACTATAGAAATAATCTAATACAGTACTAAAAAGGTGTATTAAACCTAATAAATGCAAATCTATATAAGTACAATGTAAGTAATGCTTTTTAAAATTCGCAAAAATATATTGGCAAGGCAAAATAAAAACTGTTTTATACTCAGAGTCAATGAGAATACTTAATAGTGCCTTTTACACGTCCAGTCACCTAATCCGCCTTTATACCTCCGTCATGACCAGAAGACGTCGATAATATTTCTAACATTAAACTTATATTTAGCTCCATCAAAGCGCTTGGAGGGCTTTAAATAAAGTCACAGATTTTGTAGAATAAGTAAATATTTAATTAATTGCTTCCAACTATAAGTCTATGTAGCCTTTGAAGAGGTCTTGTTTTATACCCTCCTTTGAACAGGTACTTTGGTGTGCCGTAAGCAGTCCTCTACTTAAGTTTGGAATTTGTGTTTTGTGATTGCGATTTCCCTGTACTGTTCATGTCTATCTCGCCATAACTCATTATTGTCCCACTGCTGGGCACGGGTCTTCTCTCTGAATGAAAGAGTTATAAGCCATTCACGCCGAATTCACATACACCACACACCTCCTAGAACTTTTTTAAAGAACTCTCGGATGTGTAGGTTTCCTCACAATGTTTTCCTGCACCGAAAAGCAGTGATAATTAATTAATAATACGCACATAATTTCAGAAAAATCTGTGATGCGTGCCTGAGTTTGAACCTCGGACCTCACGATCGAGAGGGTAAGTTTCAACCATTAGGCTATCACTGCTCTTCATGTAAAATAAACATTTTATATATTTTTAAATATTACCAGAAACCTAAGGGCCTCAAGTTCAATCCACTAGGCCATAATTTATTTCGTTCGAATACTTATTTGAAACAATGGCCAAGTATTTCATTATTTGCTATTGAACTTGTCTAACAAATAATTATAATTCTTAAACTTGTTGACTAAGCAGTAAATTAAAATGATTTATTAACAAGTCCCGCCGCCGACAAATGAAATAAAGTCCTTACTATTCTAAAACAAAATCAAGGATCGCCTTTGTTTATAAATTCCTTGCGCTACCGACATTTTCCTTTCTTAACAGGAGAAGTAATTATCAAGAAAACGTAAGTAAACAGTAAGTTCGAAACTTTCTTTTCTCCTAACTTTCTAATTCAAAAAAGAGTAATTGCCAGCTGATAAGCAAAGAGCCCGCACGTAAATATTTGAAATGTTACGAAGAAGAATATCAACAATCACATATATCACAAGCACATAATTCAACCTGCTGGTGATTTTTATTGTGATTACCGTTATTTTTGTGTTTTGAATACTTAAGGACATATAATTATAGTCCCAAGTAGGTATACAAATGTATCTATCCCTTACCACCTTATTACGAATTCTCAATTTTTTTACCGTTTAAGCTATATAATATTATACGCATATTTTGCCCTTACGATATATAGGCAGAACTTAAACAGTGACCGTTATGTTTAAACGTTTTGAACTCTTACTAAGGGCACTAGAATTTTACAGGCGAAGTTTTTAAAAGCTATTTGACCGTTCCTAACAGGCGTTCCCAACAGGCGTTCCTTCATTCATTACAAGGCTATTTAGTTACTCGGTGTAAAACTACATGACAACTTTGTGATGAATACACAAGATATAACAGGAACATGCTCTTTAGCTCGTACATTATGCGGCAGGGTTGTCAAGTTAGGGGTTTTTCCCCTGAATGTAGGAGAAAAAAGCAAGATGGAGTTTTTTTAAATGTGTTATATTTATATATTTTATATTTTTAGGGGTTTTTATAACTTAAACATATATGTATTTTTAAAGGGATATCTCGCGCCAGGCTACATGATCCATGCCTCACGAGGAAGAAAAAAAAGTCATACACTGCACCCGATGACCTTTTTTTTCTTTTTTTTTTCACCGTCAGGGAACCTACGACCTACGGCCAGTTTCAAAAATACGGGAAGTTGCCAGGAAGAATTCCAATTCATAATTCATTGTGGGGATTTTAATGGATTTTATGGAGGCTTTATTTATACATTTTTGAGAGTTGGTAACCCTGTAATGCGGCTTCCGGGAGATATGTGTGCGTTGGTATGATGCGGGCAGGACTGCGTTCTAGTCTGTTTGTAATCCGCTGCCAGTATGCGTCTTTCAAACAAATTTTGAAGTAATTTCGGAAGCTTACTG
This sequence comes from Spicauda simplicius, assembly GCA_949699795.1. NCBI lineage: Eukaryota > Metazoa > Arthropoda > Insecta > Lepidoptera > Hesperiidae > Spicauda > Spicauda simplicius. Next base: position 17,580,508 of record OX453060.1, on the reverse strand, counting down.
TTTGTGTGTATACGATAGCTTTATAAAGTCCACTTATATAACGTAGTTAAGTATGATTAAAAGAATTATTGTTCAAGCGTTTGCCGCTACTACTAACTGAAGTTATATAAACTAAAATTTTAGGTTTTAACTTAAACCTAAGTAACATAATAATATTAATAAATAATCATCATATTATATTACTATAATATTACTAACTAGTCATTTACTCCCGATTCTAGAAAATACATAGGCTTAAACCTAACATTATAATCCATTGGGATTAATTGGAAAATTAGGTATAATAACGAATTGTCGTTAGTATACCTAATTTTCCAATTAATTATCATTTCTAAATAATTTATAAATAATTACAATAATACCTTAAGGTCAATTTAAATGCTAGCAACAAACGGCAGTAAAGCAATAATAATAAAAAGTAAAATGGAAATATTATTAATGAATTATTATTAAATTATTAAATATAATAGAAATATAAATAGTAATGGAAATATTATTAAATTTACGCGTTATTAAAATAATCAGTTGTAAAAGTAATGTTTATATAAAAAAAAATGTGTGCGTGTACTAGCGTACACTCGTAAGAAGTGAAACTTATTTATTACGTTACTAGCTGTACCCGCGGCTACGCCCGCGTGCAAATCAATGTATCGCAAAGTTTTTTCCGCGCAAATCGCCACTCAGTGGGATTTCTACGATAAAAGTAGTCTACATGTTGTTCCATAACATTTTCTATAGTAAAAAACCCATAAAAATCGGTTTAGCCGGTCAAGGATTACCCGAACAAACACAGAGTGAAAAAACTAATTTTAAGTGTGTATTTGTGGGTAGGTGCATATTGTTATGTAAAATGTTATGAAAATAAGACGAATCAGAATATCGTAAACCCCTTTTTTGAACCAATTTACAGCCTTAGTGGTCACATTAACAATATCGGAATACATCTTTTCAAACAACGCCTCCACATTTAAACCAAAGCGCATCGATTATAAAGATGGATTTTAACTTTTATGAATTGAAAAATACTATTTTAAGTAATTTTGGTCCTTTTAAATTTCTGAGTAAGATTACATATAGGTGAACCTACTTTTAACATTAATTTGACAACCTTGACGACCCGCGTTGCGGAGCAGCCACCACACCAGGTTCGATTCCCGGCCAGACAGGAATCTGTATAGATTCATGTTCTGGGTCTGGGTGTTTCTATATACGTCTTGTGTGTCCATGGTACCCACGACACAGGAAAAAATCCTAGTGTGGGGCTACTGTAGAAATTGATATTGTAGAAATTTTCTATTTTATTGAGTGTAGAAAGCGTATTTTTATTAAAAAAAAAAGTTTGTGTGGAGGAGTACCGGGAGGCCGGTTGAAGTAATCCAAAAATTTTGTTTTGTTTTTGAAATATTAAAAATGTTAGAGAAATCGTTGCTACAAATCTGGAGTGGACGCTCAAAGGCGAATAGGCAGGCATTATGACCGCTTTTTAAAAGTGTGGACGCAACGCTGGGCGACGCCACGGCAATAGCTATTTTTCTATCAGATCTTATATTTTTCGCAAATAGTAAATTTATTAAAAACGTTTTACCTGTGCCTCCTAGTGCATCTAACTAAAACTAAAAATCTAATGACAGTATTAATGATACGTAAACTAATTTTGGTTCTACTAACATTTAAACGGCGCTCAGGTATGTTTATAGTTTATCTTTATTAAGCCTTGTCTGTGGCTCATTACATTAAAATTTGAATTTGTCGGCAAGGTAAATCCAAATTACTTTGTTCTTTTACCTGACAGAGGTTAAACCTCTATTATTTTCATATAAACTTTGTGACACATTGATTCCCAGGCGGGCGAAAGCTTTGCATTTCCGATACTAAATAATATTTAAAAATGAGCTGGTTATTAAAAAAATAATACTAAAATTAGTATTTATGAAAACTACAGATTAGGTATAATAATAATAATAAAAATAATAATAATGTACATAAGACAACTGGATTCGAACCCCAGACCTCGCGTTTCTAATCCGCCCGATTTGGCACCACACGGCTATCACAATTTTATTATCAGATACGAAATTCAGATACTTATGAGTTAAGAACATCATCTATTTTGGCTTAATTTGACACACTTTGTTATTCATAAATTAATGTAAAATATGTTGTTATTTAAATGCATGTTTTCTGTAACATTATTTACAATAAACATATCATAAATATAAAAAGAACGATAATGTTGACCTTGCTCGTTTGTTATTAGAGCCAAGTGTTCATCAACCATGCTTCAATATTCATAAATGCAATTATTTATCACAAAAGTTGCAAAAGCTTCTTTATAATAATAATTCATGATATAATTGTTATATCTTATTTAGATACTGATCGACTTATTAATGTTAGTATTTTGCTTAAAAGACTATCAATTGTATTTTGTCCTTAATATTTATTTTCGCTAAAAATGTACGGGTGTGGTCAATAACATAACTTTATTTATGCAATAATAGTTAAGAAACTATTTATGTAACATGAACATGGAGTGACAAATGGAGTCGATAATTTTATTTTGAAACAATGTTATAACATTTTATCGCCTTTGAATTATTGGATTCGAATAACTATTTTACTATAATAGTATGACGCGCCATCTGTTATCAATTGGGAATCCCTGTACTCTAAGAGCGATTTTACATTAGGTCGCAAGCTGCGCGGCCGCAGCGCGTTAACTGATGCTTTATTATTATTGAAATATTTCATAAATTCATAAATTAAATTAAAATCAATTTGAATCACATCTATTTTTATGATAATTGATAGTTACAAATTTATACGTATTATTTTTGAATGAATTCAAAATGGCATCCGGCGGCCATTATGGCTGTCATGTCACACTACTGTCATGTCACACATGTTTACATTAGAATTTAACAAAATACGCGACAATCCGAATTTTACGGATATATGTTGTCGACTCGAAATCAATGTTTTTTTATGTTTTATTATTTAGATAAGGTTTTAAGTAACTCTATCGTACCCCTTGACGGACTTGTCAATATGGGACTTTGTCAAAAACGAACTTCCATAAAAACATGTATGCCCGATTTTAACGCTTTAAACCCATTTTTTACGATAAAAAGCAGCCTATGTCCTTTCTCGAGGTCAACACTATCTGTGTGCCCAATTTCATAAAGTTCGGTTCAGTTGTTTAGGCGTGAATAAGTAGCAGACAGACAGACAGACAGACAGACAGACAGAGTTACTTTCACATTTATAATATTAGTAGGGATTTTCAAAAAATAATTTACTATATGCAACTTTACAGAAATTGGTTAAATAAAGTTAAATAAGATAAAGTTTAATAAAAGGCTTTTATTAAACTTTATCTAATAATCTAATCTATAATAATGTATCTAATATCACGCGTGGTAGGGATAAGAAAAAGATGGCGCGTAACGAAAAAATGTTACACGATTTTTTTTTCCAACCCCGATAAAGAAGTTTCACTTCAATAACTCTATACTATTTATATAAACAAAAATCAAACGTACCTACGCGAGTGAAGCAAGAAGATTTAATATAACAGAAATAAACAACCCTGTACATAGAGTTTCATATTGCAATATTCTCATTTATCCTTCATTTGAAACTGATCCGAGGAAGACAAACTAATGATTGCGATCTATTTCTAAGAACTCTTACCGTTGAGTTCAGTTAAGTACCTGTGTTGCACTTCAAGTTTTAAATCCCCTACAAACGTATAAGGGATGTATAGATCTCAGACAGTATTACTTCGAATGGGGTGGTGGGGGAATGGGGGTCGGAGGAGACGACCTAGGTTTGCCAAGCAACAGGTTACGTTACTAAGCAACCCCGTCTTCACACTCAAGTACGTAACAGCGTCTATTTATGAATATATCGATTATTTAAACAAGCATTGAAGGTACAGGAAATTTGTCTCTGTATTATAACGCTTTATTTGATGATTTATTCTCAGTCAATATGTACGAGTGTGTACATTTGTAACCGTAAAAACATACAAGTTCATTTTGTACGATATTTCTTGATTTAATGGGAAATAGAAAGATTTTTAAAGTGTTATACAAATTTTAAAATTTATTTATATTTATTTATCTAAAGATTATCTTTATTAATTCTTTACTCTTCTTCATTGCCCTGATAGGTTTAACTTCCACAACATTAAAGAACATATTGACATTTGTCATGTAAATTTATTACTATAATGGGTTATAAATAATCTGCAGGCTATTGCTAGTATATTTATCGCATCGTTTTAATACAATTAATTATTTATTTTACCTAAAACTTATTATATTTCATGTATGGCGTTTAATTTGTAATTACTATGGGTTATTAAAATGTTGACATGTTTCGATTACAGGAGTTAAAAAAAAGACATCAGCTGATTGATTAATATTTTTTCATAAAATTGTTGCGCCTACCGTGTCGCCATTTGCACTATTATTTATTTATAACCTATACACGTAGCTACTACTTTACACGTCCCTACAGTTGAAAAGAAAATAAATTTGTTCCGTGCCATTGGCACCTTAATTATAAAACTCAACTGGAAATCCGCGCGACTTATTAACTTGTCGAACACAGATCGTAAAATTCGGTTGAATTATGGAATATTGTATAGTAAGGTGGTACAGCGAGTATAAATCGACCGGAAATGTACCACCGTCACAATTATTTTAATGTAAAAAACTTTCGTTTCAGTAGAATAGTAGTAGTAGTAGTAGTAGTAACTATAGTTACTGGCTTACTCCGATATAAAGCGACGATCTTAGTCCTCGTGAAATCTATGTATCTATGATTGATTGATTGATGACTACCCACGTGGCGGAGCAGTTTCCATTCCGGTCCGACGCGCAATGGGTCCGGGTTTGATTCCCGACCAGAAAAGTATCAGAATGATGAGTTTAGATTCGTGTTCTGGGTCTGGGTGCTTGTGTATTCGTCTTGTGTGTGTCCATGGTACCCACGACACAGGAGAAAATCCTACTGTGGGGCTATGCGTGTAGAAAGCGTGTTATTCTATGATTAGCTTTTGACAGAACGTCTGTTATATACGAAGTTACAAATGTAATTGAGTATAAAAAGGAAGTACATTATTATTTACAGATTTTCAATGCTGCTATGACATTAAGTTGTACCTACATAAAATATTGCTTTTTTTACCTATCTATATAATCTTAAAATGTACAAAAAAGGTATGCCAACTATGCTAATCTCTGTCCTATTAATCGATTATAACGTGCTTGCCTGAAAGTGCACTTAGAATTCTTTAAGCAGCTTAATGCGAGTTGCATGAAGTTTTATAACTGCATTTCATGCGGTTTTAAGCCTGATATACAAGAGCTTTGTCCGGTAATACTTGAATAATTAACTAAAAATCCATTAACCTAACTTTATTAAAATCTACCCAAGCGCGTACCTACCTTACAACGAAATAAACTTTTAATGCCGCAAGGGTGTAAAAGTTCATTAGTTTTAAGTTACATAATAAAATTTGTAGGTCGTAGTTTGACATTCTCCTAGTTTGACTATTAAGGCCTTGATTCAATCCGGTGGTAGTATAAGAAAAGATATTTGAGTCTTGTAGGCCTATATACAAAGTAAATGAACTGAACAAAAAAAGACTGAAATGAACTATACGTTCATTTCAGTCTTTTTTTGTACATTTTACATACAAAATTAATTCATTTTTTGATATTAACGCTATGTACGATGAACTTACATGAAAATGTACTTTGTAAATTACCTACTAATGTCCATATATAGCACACTAATACCGTGAACGGTAAATGGAATACCGTCACGTACCTGTGGATCCCGGAACCCGATGGATTTATTGTGTGGACGCGGGATTCTACATTTAGGTACAAACTGTAATAGAGGTATGATACGTACTTATGTATTTACTGGACTATTAAGCTCTGTGTGACTATAATATATTACTACTAAATAAGGGTTTTCTAAATATCAGTCAAAAAGCGTTGATATCCCTGGTATCACATTCGATTACCATGCACCTCTGATTGTTTAAAGGTTTGTATGTAGATATTAATTTATTGATCGCTTTTTCGCGCGGCAATGGATAATACTCGGCAGCAGTTACAACAAGCTGCAGTAATCGGTGACCACTTGTAATTGATTCTAGAATGTCACTGCCTCCGACGACCGACAATCACTTGCTGAAGGCAAGCGGTGATAGCCGTGTTAGGGTCTCAACAAATCATGTTGCTCATGTATTCCCTTAGACAAGAAAGTTCTATCATAGTACCCTAATATGCGAAACTCTCGATTGTTATTGAGAAAAACTTTGTCACGTAATAATGCAAGATTCAATTGATGTTGGATTTATCTTTAATAACGTAATGTTCCACTAGTTCTACTCTCTAATACCAAGGCAATATTGTTAACTTCAGCTGATATTTTTCAATGTCAATAGTATTGTGCAAAAATCTGTGTCACCGGCGACTTGATTAAGTGGATGTCGATATTTATCTCTTACCTCTTTCAATCTTATAGGCGAACTCACTAATCATTAGACAAATCTTGTCTATTTTTATACCTGCCAAAACAAATAAATGCCGGAATTAATTTAAAAATAAAACTATGTTTTATTTTTTATTACTTACATGTAATAGAAGTGAAAAATATTCAAAGCAAAGTGTTGGGTTAGCAAATACCTACGCCTTATTTAAGAGGTCAATAAGAGGAGAATTTCAAGGATGTGGGTGGTAAAAATAAGACCTCGAACCGTTCTGAAAAGCACAATGATATTCTAGGCAGAGCCCGGTAGGAACACCGCGCTCATAGGACATTTGTTGCGTTGCGTGCTCTTTAAGATCTTTTACCCAGCGCTGAGGACAACCATCAGAGCTTTAGGTCAATTAAAATAGCATGTAACATCTATGATACGTGATACCTCATTTTTTAAAACCTAACTATAAAGCATGCAGGCTACTTGATTTGATTGATAGTATTCAACGTTACCCGGGCAGACGAGTCGCCAATGCATCAAAATCTTTTCGCACCTTTTTTAAAGAACCCCATGTCGTAGCGCTCCAGGAATATCTCAGAAAAAAGTCCATTCTACCATTTGCACATTCATGGTAAAATTAGCGTACATACTCCTCCCTTCACGTCACCAAAAAATGGTATATCAAAAATGATACAGCGCCACTCTAGTTCAACATTAATAACTCTTTTTCACACTAGTTACGCTTAACCAACAATGACATGACGCTCGTATGTAGATTAAACTCGTGCAAACCAACTGTGATTGAAGCTCGATGTTGACAGAGTCAGTGCAGCGGCTATTTTAGTTGGGAACTGAAAGTTTATCACGAGCTATAGGAAAGTGGATGCGCCCTAATGAACGGAAAGTTTGCCGATGCCGGTTTTTGCGATGAAAAGCAAGCACTACTCGATATTATCGTTTACTACATCCACATCACTATATTATTGTAATCTGGAATATTATAATCGTTTATATTGAAATACACGCTACAATTTCGTTCATTAGCGGTTATAAATCGTTGTTCATTAGTATATTCATGGGCTTTAATGAAAGAACTTTTCGGAATTTCCTGGTTGAACAACTTTTTAATTTCATCATTACCGTACGCCCTTTGATTTCTCGTAAATTTGGAGTTCTTGCAGTTTCATATTTCAATTTTCAGTGCATACTTTTACAACTTACTTTTACAAGCATATTGTACTTGTAAAAAGTATGCTTTAGACAAATATCATAACACCAATAAAATTATATAGTGATTGTTCTAAAAATGCATAAGAGAGAAATAACATTAATTTACAACGAAGCTACGGTTTTAACTTCGAATATTAGTAACATTAATAAATCTAACAACATTTACTTATTCTTCATCTTCAAGCCACTACGATATTCTACATGAAAGTTAACCCTATATATTTTTTTATCTGACTGAAGTAGCTAATGAGCAGTCCACCTGACGGTAAGTGGTTACTGCCGCCCATGGACATCTGTAATCAACTACATACAGAACACGGGTTCCATCTAAAGTCAATTACAGATGCGTATCGTCCCGAGGTCTATGATGGTCGCCTCATGTGAAAGTGTGAAAGTGTGGTGAAGGTGAGTGAAACTCCATATAATTGGAGTTTAAGTCTTAGTTTATACAAAATGCAATACCATATAATAAAGATACTTGTATCGTTGCAAAATAAAAGAAATCTGTAACGGTGCAAGAAGCATTACTACACCACTTACCGTCGAGTCTCATTGTGTGAAACATTGACCCGCGGAAACCGGCACGGAACAGACTTGTGAAAAAGGACTCTTTTTAAGAACAAAAGGTCTAAGCTCGCCTCATCATTATTTCTGTGGTATAAAAAACAATCTCCGAGTATTTACAGACGTATTTTTTTGCATTGAACGCCGCTCATTACATCCATATGTTTTCTCTCTCTCTCTTCAACCCATTATTGTCCCACTGCTGGGCACGGGTCTTCTCTCAGAATGAGAGAGTTTAGGCCATAGTCCACCGCGCTGGCCAAGTGCGAATTGGTGGACTTAATGTTTTATGACGTTTTAATTCGAAGGACTTAATCCATATGTTTTATGACGTTTTAATTCTAACATCATGGTCACGACCAATTCATGATACTTATCATAATTATAATCTCAGGATGTCTCATTTAATATAAAATTGTTTTACATTATTTTAATTAGAAAGGAATTTAATCAGAAATTACTATTATAGATGTGTCAAACTTATATTTATTGCCTTTTTATTTCTTTTTTATATAGTTTTATGAATAAAAGTCCTACTTATTCTTACGCCGTATATAAAATAATGTCCAATGCATAAACATGAATATAAATGAAATCCTATTATAGATTCCGCAATTTTCTATAAATATGTATTGGTTTAGTAACTGTGCAAAAAATATATGAATTAATTCACAAAACATCAGATATACACAATAGCAAGGATCTACAACTTAACATGTAACACATTTCCACTATTTCTACATTACACAATAGACGCAAGAAACGCTCCATTATTATCAAACACCTGTATATAAGTCCATGCGAAAGCTGTACCCGAACCCACTTGAATTAAGGGCTCCGATCTCCAGGGACCGCACTGAGCGTGCTTCCTCTCCACTCTGACAACTAACGATCTATTGAACGAAATCATTGTTATCTTACAATACTTGGAACATATCTACATTTGCCGTGTCCCAATTTATAGCAAATTGAGCGCATTTATGCGTAAACAAACGTACCGATGTACCTACAAAACGATCGACGATCAGATGAAGGGACCATGCCTAAAAACGCCTATAATTTAGTTTTGAGTTTTTCTGTATGGAATGAGCTTCCTCCTGAGGTATTTCCAGAGCGCTATTACTTGGAGCTCTTCTTGGGGCTCTTGGTGCAAAAAGAGCTCTCCTTTAAAGCGGGCGATCAATTGGCGACTACTCTGGTGTTGCAAATGTCCATAGGCGACGGTAACCACTATGCATCAGGTGGCCCGTTTGCCTTATCGTTAAGTACAAATATTTAAAAAAATACAGGAAACCAAATAAACGTATAGCGTTGTTCAGGACTATAACTGCATATCTTGTCAAGTTAGTGTGGGTGATCACACTTAAGTACATGTTTATTATTAACCCTATTATGAAAATGTTTCATAAAGATGAATATCTATTAAATTTCATTTCTTTATGCGTTCAAAGATAATAAAACAATAAAAATAGATTATAGAAAAAAACTACAAACAGTAATGTGCAACTTCTCGATGGCAGAACCCCTTCTATTTCGACTTTGGAAGTAGTACTACACCTGTTGCTGCCTAAATATACATAGAAATGTTAAACGTAGCTGTATTCTGCTCTGAAGGATGTGGTAGGAGAGACATACTTAGTCTAGGCATCCCAATTTTTTTACCTGACTGATGTAGCAAACGAGCGTGCAGTCCACTTGATGGTAAGTGGTCACAGCCACTCATGGACATCTGTAATCAACTACATACAGAACATGGGTTCCATCTAAAGTCAATCACAGATGCGTTGCTACTCCTGAGGACTATGATGGTCGCCTCATGTGAAAGTGTGTCGGCAACCGCACCCTTCTATCGGAACGCAAGAAATGCTTCACGCTAGAAATAGGTGTGGCGGCGGTACTTCCCCGGTCGAACTACACTGGTTCTACCACCTTGATCATAACAACGGCACTCTTCAGGCATAACAACGTATCTATAGCCAATCTCAGGTAAGGGACGGCCATTGCCAGTTACCATCAGGTAGACTGCATGCTGCTATTTGCATATATAAAAAACTTATCAATTGTATTCTTGCTACTTTTAATTTCCTCTTGTATAATAATTATGACAACGTGTGCCTGTATTTCCAAACACCTGTCGCGCTCGGTATGCGAGACGCATGCGAATCAGCGTTGAATAAAGGCTACGAATCTCCGGAGACAGGGAACGTGATTCCCCGAACCACTGCGACAACTAACGATGTATTGAATGAAATTATTGTTGAGGTACGATTGTTGAAATTTCTATTTTGTTACTATACTTTAAATTAATATCATCGCGGGATCATAATCTTAGACAACTTACCTGTGTTTTCAATTTTCGTTTAAAAAAGCATGCATTGAGATGTTATTCTTTCATTTGTAGCTACACTGAGTAGCAGTTTTGTGCATATCTTCATTAGTTAAATTGATACAACAACGTGAAGTGTTGAAATATTCACTATCTGTTTTTTTTATCTGATTGAAGTAGCAAACGAGCATGCACTCCACCTGATGGTAAGTGGTCACTGCCGCCCATGGACATCTGTAATCAACTTTATATAACCACACCCTTCTATCGAAATACAATGAATGCTTCACGCTAGAAATAGTGCTACTTCCCCGGTCAAACTACACTGGTTCTACCACCTCAATATGGTTTGACCAACCATCAGATTTCCCACCCCTTTCTCCTACTTAATGGATGTTGACATTCCCGCTTTAAATGACCTGTTTTAAGCGATTTTTTATCTTAATGAATACTTTTCAAATTAGTGCCTTCATTTAAGGATAGTCCAAGGCACTGTAACGGATTTCATCATTAGGGAATAACAAAGTCTTATCTTAATTTGAAAACTAATTTAGTCAGTCTACAAAACATTGTACAAAGTTGATAAAAGAAAATGACGCAATCAGGCATATCTACTTGAACTTCAAAGGTATTTGTTTATGGGGATAATTTAAAAATCCTTTTTTAAAATATTTTGTGAGTAATAAGGAATTAAAAAAAAAGTCCTGGATGTTAGAACGAATGTCGGGACGAAACGAACGGAACGAAACGAAAATCGGGAAGGTACCCTCGCCAAAATTATTTTTAGCGTGAAGCAGTTCTTGCATTTCGGTGGAAAGGTATAGTGACCAGCTTTTACATGAGGCAACATCTAGGTCCGCAGAAGTAGTTGCATCTCACTACAACCCCCCGGTGACGGTCCTCAGCGCTACGAGAACTCCGGGATCTCCAACGGAACACAACCAGAGTTCCGACTTCAGATAGAATTTCTGTTCAATATAAAATAGTTTACAGATGTCCATAGGGGGCAGTGACCACTTACCATCAGGTGGACTGCGTGCTCATTTGGTACTTCAATCGGATGAAAAAAATAAAATTTACTTGTACATATGCACACTTTTGCGTATAACACTTATGATCTGGTGCGCATTCTACTGTTTTGTAGTTAAAAACGTGGTTTACTTATTTAATTGTTCCTAATTTTTTATGTACAAAAACACAAGTAAAACTTGAAGAACACTACAATAGTCTCATATTTCTGTTTCCATCGAAAAGTTGTATTATCTTCTCACTATTCCATTAGAATATGGATATTAGAGCGGTATTCAAGGAATGGAACTTTAATTCGTTTTCCTGTGCCCGGCGGATGGACTTGATCCGCTGGATTCTTCAAGAAGATTTTAAATATATTCGTATATGAAAACTGTATGGATCATCAAAATTAATATGAAGTTCATTTTCCATTCCATTGTTAAGGTATAGTTTTATCACTTTGACACATATAACAGTAGCCGCAATGCAGTTCACATGATGGTATGTTGCCACTGCCGTCAATAGGCATCAAGAACGTCATAGAAGACATAAAAGACATTATAGACGTCCATAAAAATAAAGTAAAACTCGTGGAAACTTTCTAACTAACACTATTTATTTACATAAATTATTACTAGACCGACATTACATGTACACCATATTTACAAGCGACATTGTCTATACAAAACTGACAAATCTTTATTTTTATAGCGACGGACAATTATAAGTTTGTGTATTACAACACATATAGAACAGCGGTTTTATCAAAACTCTCTCGCAGATTTGTTGTTACTCCCGAGGACTAAGATGGTCGCACCGTATAAAAGAGAACCGGCAACCACATCTTTCCACTGAAACGCAAGAACTTTATCACGCTAGAAATACGTCTGTTATAAGTTCCGTGTTTATTACTCAAATAGTCACAATTCTAATGCAATAGACCTCTATTACTATAGCATATAAGGGGCGCAGCGCTAGGGGGCACCGGTGGTATCCGTTGGAGGTCCCGGGGTCCCCTGCAAGCGCAGAGGAAGGCCACCGAGGAGGTTTTAGTGGGTAAAAATCCCACATAACCCGGAGTCTCTCCCAAGGCTCCGGTGTACCTTTTGAAGGTTTCCTCCCCGTCAATAAAAAAAAAAGACCTCTATTACTATATCAGGCATAATGATTTTAACTATTGTTCTTAACTTTACTGATCTAGTTATATCCTTCGATGGATTTGTATTAGTAACTAAACACTTGAAGAAAACAATACAGTAAAGGATTTTAATACAACACTTAATTATCACTTAGTTTCCTTTCGCAACAACAAATTAAAATGAATAAAGCATTAACTTTGCTTCGATTTGAAATCAATCAAAAAGCACAAACAACAATGGTTAAGGGAATAGTACAAATGTTTTCGAGAGTTTTGTCTTACATCGGTTCGTAGAATTCTTAATGTTTCAAGCGCATTCCAATAATACGAGTACTTCTTCCATCCACTACAACAATAAAGTATTTGAACAAAAACCGAGAGATATTTAGGTATCGATTTTACTGCAAAGCATTAATGCATGAATTTTGGCATCATTGTTCAATGATTAACTATTCAATTTAAAATCACCTAATGATTTATTGGTATTGAAGAAGCCGAAATTACATGTTTTCAAGTACAACATCATAATTTTATGTAAATAAATGACTATTTATTATTAAATAGGGTAAAGAGGTAAAGATAGGGACTGTCATAGACTATTTATTTAATGTACTGCTGTATCTCACACTAAACGCCAATTTTACGTAACAAATTATAAATAACATTTGAATTGGGAAGAGATATAATTTGCTTATGTCAATAGTTCCCTACTATAAACACAAATAAGTAATATCTATTACAATGTTAATCTTTTATTATCTCGTAGGTTTCCACAAAGGGCAATTTTGATTCATGATGTGGGTGTTATTGAGAAGATAACTCTGCTATCCCAATTATATCATTGACTGCTGAAATACGTTATCTGCTATTTGTACTTTACTTTTATACGTTACGTTATTCCAGTTCCCAGATTTAACAATCACGGTATACATTTACTTAAATATGTTATGTAAAATTTACTATAAGTAGTAGTAGTTGCATTTGGCCAGCACGGTGAAATATGATTTAAATTCTCATGACTTTATATACGTTAATGCTCATTTTTCAATAGCGAATATAAGCTGTTATATTTAACCGTCTATTTCTCTGTTTATGCGAGTAAAATAAGAGGTCAAAAAGGTCACCCACGATACCCACGTTGAACTTTTCCTTAAAACTATGTAATAGTAACACGTCCCTAGTATATTACAATAATATTTCACACTGGCCTGAACTGAACCTAAAAGGTGACCGTGAATCAGATTTAATACTTGACATTTTACATATGAAAGTAGCAAACGTTCATAAAATCCACAAGGTGGTAAATGGCCACTGTCGTTCATGAATATTAGTTAAGATATTGTTTGCTGTCCAGATAAAATTAGCAAAGCAAAGCAAAGTAGTGATAGCCTAATAGTTGAAACGATCGTGAGGTCCGAGGTTCAACCCCAGACATGTACCACTGATTTTTCTAAAATGATGTGCGTATTAAAAAATAACTATCATTGCTTTTCGGTGAATGAAAATATCGTGAGGAAACCTACACACCCGAGAGTTCGTTATAAAAAATTTTGGAGGTGTGTGTGAAGTCCACTAATTCGCACTTGGAAAGCGCGGACTATGGCCTAAACTCTCTCATTCTGAGAGAAGACCTGTGCCCAGCAGTGGGACAATAATGGGTTGACGAGATAACTAATACCTAGAGGAGGACTACCATTATTAGGCTAAAACAGATGTGACAGTGGCCGGAATCGAACCACCATATTTTAAATATTATAGAAGGTTTTATGAATTAGGTGTATACTAGAATCAAAACACTTCGGTAAGTATGCCAGTCACAATTTTGTTCTAAATTTCTCTCTGAACGTCCATACTAATGAAACAAATTACACTTACAATCTTTACCTGAGAATTGTAATCTAATCCCCTGAGTAATCTTACCAGTTAAAAGTCCCTTATAATTTTCGTACGAATTCATTTGCCTTACAGACCAAAGAACCAATTAATCAATGGCTTATACCTCTCAGGACGAAGATCGTTTTAGGTGCCCCTTGACCTCAAAAGTTCTTCCTAATATACAAATCCTTGAAGACCAAATTACGATGGAATTAGTTTCCAGACAACTAACAAACATTTCAATAGGAAACCGCTTGTAACAATCCCGCTTCAAAGGATTTTCAATGGCCGTAGCGCAGAGCTGCTGTTGAAAAGCTAGTTCTGAAACTAGTAAATGGAAATTATAATTTTAGCTAGAACTCACAATTTGGAGGCATTGTGTATCTAATCTGCATTTAAGCATTACATTTATATATAACCGAAAAGAAATTATGATTTATGTGTGTAGTAGGTATAGACGTGGCGTCATTGTCACACCTTCTATGAGTACCTAATTTTACATCACCTTTTTTTATCTGACTGAAGTAGTAAACGAGTATGCAGTACACCTGATGGTAAGTGGTCACTGCCGCCCATGGACATCTGTAATCAATTTCATACAGAACACGGGTTCCATCTGAAGTCAATCACACATGCGTTGCTTCCTGAGGACTATGCCTCATGTGAAAGTGTGCCGGCAACCACAACCTTCTATCGAAACGCAAGAAATGCTTCACGCTAGAAATAGGTATGGCGGTGGTACTTCCCCAGTCGAACTACACTGATTCTACCACCTTAAAAAAACGCCTTCGATAATTCTTATGGCACAGCCGTCACCATACCGTTTTCTCAAGTAAAGGTTACAAGGTTTAACTATTGGCCTAGCAGATATCTAAATGCATATTTTAAATTCATACACATTAATTTAAGACCAGTTGTTTGTTAACTAAAATTGTGTACTTTCATGTCATTTATAACTCAGTAAATCATAATGTAAAACTATGAGTGTCAAAACTGTTACTAAGGAAATACTAGATATATTTTGAAGTTGATTAGACTTACATTATTATTTTATCAAATGTACTTTATTATTAAACAATGAAAGTCATAACTCTTGGAATTATAATTATGACCATCTTGTTAATTCCTTACAAAATAAGAAAATAAATATTAGTTCAACATTCTCCATTAAGTACATTGGCGGTTCCCCAGCGCTCTTAATTAGAAGTATTAGAAGACGCTGCTCAAGGCACTTGTAACGATACCCGCCAAGACTCTAAGTAGAGTTTATAAAGTAAGCTGATCAGTACTAACAAGATGTTTTACAAAACATTTCTGTTATCTAGGAAAAGCTAGAAGCAAGTTTTCATTGCATAACATTAATCTATAAGATGTCGTACTATCGGGATAGCATGTTACTATCCCAATGGGCAAGAATTCACTCACGCAAATAGGTCGACTAGTTCAGATTGGTACCTATGATTACCTCTCATACGTAAGAGAATTCTTCATAGGTTATCTCAGGACATTTTTTTCATCGTTAAAGTAAGTGATAATTCCTGATACATGCATAACTTTGAAAAATCCGAGATGCTTGAAATTCTAACCTCAGACCCTCGATTGAGTGAGATCACTGATGTTTTCTATATAAGTAGACTTATGCCATTTTATTACAATGTCGAAAATTGCAATATAACGTTGAATTGTAACAACATTGTATTCTAATGTAAAACTTGACATTAATATATTAATAATCTTGACATCTTATAATTAAATTTCTTAATCTTTGTAACATTTGGATTTAATATCTTAATTAATTATTAGTTTATGCACTATATAAATTTGTAAGTCAGTCAGCGATGACAAAAAAAAATGTGTAATATATCAAATATTACACATTTTTTTGTCATCGTTGACTGTAAACGTAATTAGCATGTATTTCAGATGAACATTGCAAGCAAATGACGAAATTGAAACCTGAAAACCTATACCAATAGGGATTGCTTTGAAAAGCATTTTTTCCTTAACTTGACGTTATTATCAAGCACCAAGCGTCAAATATCATCAAATTCCTGCGTAATAAGTAAAATGAACTCTCTTCCGACATAATTCTCATAACAAGTACGTGCGTACGAAAATTCGTCAAAATACGCCCATTGAATAACAGTCGTGAACTTTTCAAACCCCTAAATTAACCCGCGAACTCACGTTTGGGAGACGCTATTGCGTTCCACTTTTCCTTCAAAATCATTTCCTTCCGATTTGATTTTGAATCTCTTAATATGAACTTCGAGTTTTCACTAAAAACGTGAGAACGTTTACGTTTTAATCCTATATTTGTTTTAACTTCCAATATTACAAGTATCATGTTAACTGTAACGTAACTATTTCAAATATGAGGAATTTAATTTCACCTAAATAGGTGAAATAAAATTCCTCATATTACCAAAGTACCAAAATTCCTCATATTATCAAAGTAGATGTATCGACGTATGACCGCAGTTCAAATATGAGGAATTTTATTTCACCTATTTAGGTGAAATTAAATTCCTCATATTTGAACTGCGGTCACACGTCGATACAACTTTTTTTCCCCTAGATATAAAGCACTGTTTGGCATTGCTAAATTAAGGTTAGAAATATGGAGAGGGTCAGACTAGCTCCAGACATTCCTTCTGCATGCATAGTATAACAACTTTTTCCGATATTAAGGGAGAACAAGACGTCCATGAAATCACTAAGCAGAAGAATGGAGAATATAATGTTCTACTTACAAGTTCTTTAGGATGAGACATATCAGTAAAAAAATGTATTTTAAATTAGCGAACCCTTATATAATATCCCACCTGATCTACAATACAGCAAGAAATTTAATACTTATCATTCCAATTCCGTAAAAGGAAATTTGCAAATATCCCAATAAATATTTACGTTAAATGTCAGCCCATAAAGATAACTCACACACAAAGTAACAAAGAAGACTGTCCATGATTAAAAAATCATACGGAGAGGAATATTCACTTATTGTGGAATGGAGAAGCAGAAAAATTTACGATAATTGAATTCAAATGCATGATGATAAAGTAATGTATTTTATTTTCTTTTATCTATATATAACTTGCTCATTCCAAGAATATATCCGTGCCCAGCAGTGGGACAATAATGGGTAGATGACGATTTTCTTTTATAAAATTGGAATCGCAAACGAGCACGTAGTATAAGTGGTCACCGCCGTCTATGGATATCTGTAAACAACTTTATATCTATATACATATAACAGGATTTTCATCTAAAGTCAATCAAAGATGTTTTTAGTTGATTATTGTCGCGTAATTGATACATTTTAATGTGTAACGAGTACCCGCGATATACGATTTATAATATTGTTGCCGATATTTCTTATAATATTGTTGGATTTATAATATTGTTGGATAATGACAACACAACGGTGCCGGGGCGAAACGGTTGACAAGTACTAGTGGTAGATAAACCTATCTACCCTACGTCCAGTTCATTTTTCCTTCTCAAGTTCGGTTTCATAACACACAAAACCAACAATATGCTTACACACCTATTTATGTTTTACATAAACTAACCACTGGATTCAACATTATTACTAACTTAAAATCTCTGTTGAAATGCATAGAATGTTATTTGATCTTTATTGCATCTCATACTAAACGTGAAAAGAAATGATGCTGAGGGAAGATCGCCGAGAAATTGTTATAACACTGTCACTGCTCCAGATACTTCCTGTAAAATAGTCAACATTTTCTTCAAATAAATAATGTAGCGATGACTTAATCAGTAGCTTTAGTAGTCGCAAATATATGAATACTTTGAAGAGACAATTCACAACTTACGCATGTAATTGGTCAAAATATCGGCAAAATAATTCCTAAACCACATATCGTGAGTACTTATTCCACATTAAAATTACAAATGTGTTTCTACTCATAAAAACTTGGATGGTCACCTCATTTGCTGGCAAACACACCCTTGTATCGAAATGTAAGGACTACTTGACGACATCTCAATCTGTAGGTGTGGCATTGATATCTACTTGGTCGTACTCGTTCTCCGACCTCATATACATGTATATTCAATTCATAAAAAACTGAAAAGGTAAATGCATTTGACTATTTGTCTATGTTCTACAATTCTTTATTTTATTTAGCTCGTTTGTTCTCGTAGTAACTCGCTGTGTCGGATGACGTTTATTACCTTCGCGATAAACGATGAGACGGGCCCGAGAAACTTCAAGTCAAGTGTTGGTTGATCATTTTTATTCTCTACCTTTTCTTTTATTAACTTTTGTTTTTGGCACATTACATACTACACAAACCAATTGGGGTCAAGATATTCATTTATTTTTGAAAATCCAAATATAACAAACAAACACATCTCACCCTTATGGTTAATATTCACAACCATAATGTTACCTAAATACAAAACCACTATAAATAACTGTGTCAAACATTAAAAATATTTAATGACCTATCAGAATATTTCTCAAGCCCGATAAGAATGTAAAGCGCCTTTAGGATTTTTACATATATAAACTTTTTCCGGATAAAAAATCCTTTAGTAAAACCGACTCTATAATGGTAAATACGAGTAATGGTAAAATTTTATAACTAAAACCTAAAAATAAATGAAAAACAGCACATTAAAGATAATTAAGACATAATCTTTATAAGAACTAACTTAAATTAAAACACAAAACTGTTGCGCTTTAAAACAGTAATGAAAATTGATTTAGAGGAAATAGAAAGAAAAAGAACAAATTGAAAAAGTAACTTGGTACGAACGTTGCAATTAAAACTTTATAAAACAACAAAATATCGTTTGGTTATTCCATGGAAAACGCTTCTGTACTTTTAAAATGTTTTCTATCTAGTTATTCAAGACTTAAGCTCTTTATATCTAAGAGTGGAATCATGGCAATATATTATGTTATTTAAATATGTTAAATACTAAGACAGAGTAGTGATAGCCTTATGTTTGAAACTTGCCCTCTCAAAAGGGTGGTCCGAGGTTCAAACCCAGGCACGCACGCACCACTGGTTTATATGCGTATTAGAAATCAACTATCACTACTTTTTGATGAAGGAAAACATAGTGAGAAAACCTACACATCCGAGAGTTCTTTCAAAAAAAATTTCTTGGAGGTGTATGAATTCCACCAATTTGCACTTGGCCAGCGCGGTTGACTATGGCCTAAAACTCTCTTAATGGGTTGTACCCGAAATACTAATACTGCGTATTCATTACAGTATCAATCGATTATTTTCGCATTGCCGGGCACAGGTTTTTTCTCTGAATAAAGAATAACACAGTCTAAATATTTAGCCAATCGCGTAATGGAAGGTCCGCATACCTATAAAAAGGTTTTTTTAAATTGAAAAGATTTAGGTTCCTCACAACCTTTTACATCGTTGTTAAGGCATGCGTCAATGAATATTTTGTACAAAACTCCGAAAATGCAGATAAAAATATCTTAAATACGAGACACGGACGTTTTGTGTGAGAGGCCTACATTTATACCACTAAGCCATTATTTTGCTACATATAATAATATCTTGCTAACATTAATCACGACAATTAAGTGTATCTATTAGGCGATATGTTTCAGCGTCGCCGCTCCTTTGTTTTGGATAATAATAGTTTTATTGGCTCTATTCCGTATGATTGAATGAACACCGTTCTATTTAGCTATTTGGATAAATATAATGAACAATATAATGATTTTGATAGATTTCAAATTTGACTCCCGGCTCATGGTATGTTTTATTTGGTTTTCGTAGTTAAGTTTTATTTTACCAATATCTATTTTGCTACAAAATAGAATAAAAGGTGATAAGCCTCTTTGTAGTCCAATTATGTTGGCTCTCTTATTTTATATCTTTTAATGCCAGTGATGATAAGTTGATGTTTTTTTTTTTTTATAACAATACTTCACTATATAAAGCACAAATTTTTTCAACATTGTGGAGGGCACCGGAAAATAAAGTTGTAAAATATTGAAACCTATGCCAGGGATACATTTTTTTCCAGATCTGGAAATAAAAGCCATAACTTTTATACAAGTTCTCGTAGCAAGTTCATGTTAGCTAACCTGTGTACACGAGTAGAGTGTATTATTTTACGTAAACATTTCAATTCAAACTACGAAACAACGAAATATGCATTCTAAAGATCGGAACTGATTGAAAAATATTTTGTTTGAAAATATAGTAGCAATTTCTACGTCCGTGCCACGTTAGCGCTACGATTCGTAACCCCGTACCACCAGACAACAAGCTTGCAGAAAATAGTTCCGAACGTAACAAAATTTCAATAAAGTATTTTTTCATAACTTAAACCGACCTCATAGGTTTGACAATTGATTAACAATAACAGTTATTTTTGGGTAAGTAGGTGAAGCCGTGTTTGGATATTTCTCATAAGTATTGTGGGCATCACTTGCCCACACTACAAACAATTGAAAACATTTTTAAAACGTCGAAACATTTAGAATCATGTATTATGTATGTCGGCCGATGGCCATATATTTCCTCGTTAGATTCAGACATTCTTCTACAGTTATACACAGATATATGCTGTAAATAATATAATTATCCTTTTAAATGAACGAAACATACATTGAACTATAATATTAACTAAATAAACTAGAGGACAACGATCCGTTGGGATTTTTCTCCTCGCCGATCTTCTTCTGACGTCCTGTCATCGGCCCCAACGTTTCGTGACGCACAGCGCCTCTGCCGCCGATGCGTGGTAACCTCTATTTGAATTTCGATTATTGGTAAAAAATATAAATTGCGCCGACATGTATATGTTGACTAAAAATAAACATGTTCGTTTTGTGAAAACGTAATAAAATCGTACAGACACTGATATTTATATTATACGTAAATATTAGTGATATAACAAATGTAAAATAAATCGAAATGCGAAAGCAAATAAATGGTGTGTTGTAATATTATAATTTAAGATAATTAGTTTTAATGCACTGTATGTTTTCCAAATAAAATAAAATAAATAAAATAAAAGTAATTATCTGAATATTTGGACTCGCCTTATCGAATGTAAATGCGTTTTTTTTTTTTAATTTGACCTCAACAAGGGCGTTGCCAGTTTTATTTTCATTTTTTTATGTAAGGGACCAGAAGATATACATATGGGGACCTTTTTTGGTCGTCAAAGTACACTTGGACTTTTACGAATATACAAATGCGAATGCGAATGCAAATATTGGTTACATTACTCGTAAATAACTGACGTAGCTGAATCTCTACGTTAGTGCTACAGACCTACGACTCGTAGACATTTGCTACGAGCATGCAGGCGCTTTATCTTGATGTACAGTAATGACAGCATCTCCAATTGACACAAGCAATAAACGTCTTTCAATACAAGTGATAAGTGTCCATAAAAGTAAATTGCAATACCGTAGAATGAATGGCATAGTAATACGGTACAATGCATCTATCATAAATAATATTGTGGAAAGAATCACTTCAATAATAGTAGCAGGAGTTCTAGCCATTATTATATCTTACCTTATTTCTGTCGTTATTCATAAGGGTTACGTTGTTATGTTTTATTTAAACTTTCCTAAGTAAAAAAAAATAAACAAAAAATACAACCGACTTCCATGCCACAAAAAAGTAAAAAGTAATGAAATACATGTTGGTTTAGAGCATACACAGTTACTTAGTACATAGAAACGAAGTCAGCGCTCACCGTATTTCGCTAAATCACGACGAAACTACATGTGTCGTATATGAGCGCCGACTTCGGAACTTCAAAATTAAGGTACAATTACATTTTACGCACAAAGTAATAGAGGCCATAATTTATTTATAAGCAACTAGCGTAAATCTTGCTATTTTTCCTCTTTAATATAAATTATTATTTTTAGAATATATATTGATACTAGCTGTCCCGACAAACGTTGTTTTGCCATATAAAAAATAAAAAAAATGTTTAGGGTGGACAACCCTTAAGGGGTATGAAAAATGGATGTTAGCCGATTCTCAGACCTACCCAATATGCTTACCAAATTTCAGAGGAATCGGTCAAGCCGTTTCGGAGGAGTATGGAGACTAACATTGTGACACGAGAATTTTATATATAAGATTTGCATTTACATGATAGTGATCACTGTCAATCATGGTTATCTATAACAAACTTCGGATAGGTTTAAAGTCGTTGCTGAGGTTGCTCGCGGTTGCACTGGTACCCTAAAGACGCCTAAGACGGAAATTAAAATGTCTCTCATGTAAGACTGTCTTTCATACCGCACTCATCAAGCCAATGTATATGTATATGTAACCAGTGGAAACTTCACTGATCTTAGTATTAATTTTATTGAGTTGTTTACTTATGTACTATGTAATCGTTTGTTTCTCAAATAAAATAAAATAAAAAAGACACAGCAGCGTTCAGCACTGTTGTTTTAAAATAGCTGATACCCAGAAATCATCAAGTGTTCTCACTATAAAATATAGATTTAAAATACAGTAAAAGCTAATTATTCACGGTTTTCAGGTCGCGGATTAAAAAAATCAAATCATTATCTTGTATATTATAGTATTTACGGATATAGTCGATACAAACAAAATTTACCGCCTTCTGTTAGCTCATATTTTTTTTGACTACAGAGGATTTACAATTTCTGTATTCACAGCATATGGGTACATAACCCGCGAATAAGGAGCTTTTCCTGTATACATTGGTACACAACCCACCTGCAGTCTTCGCGGTCGAGCGGCGTGAGGCGCGGCGGTTCGCCGTCGTCAACTTAGCGGCATGACTGCCCGGGCAGTCGGACGCACGACACCACGGCACACCGCCACTCACCACATACTCACTGCACCGCACTCACACTCACACACTGCACTTTACACCTGCAACAAAATTACATGTCTAAATGTTTGAATCTATATAAATTTACACAGAAAATTCATTTACGGGAGAAGTATTTTAGTTATGTTATTATATCCCCGTTCATAAATTTGAAATGTTTTTGGTGAAACTTCTGATCAAAATTCATTATGAATAAATTTAAATCACCACTGTGTTTGTAAGAAAACGTCAATTTCTGAAATTGATATTTAAATTGGTAGAAAAGGGTTTTTCCGTCTTAAACACTCATTATATTTGTATTATTTTTATAAATACTCTTTAGTCGTGATATTGCCGATTTTATGATAAACATTAGGTTATTTTTGCGGCTTTGTCCAGTTCGGTCACGATTACTAAGTAATGAATATCCTTTTTTATAAGATTAATCACTTTAGTATAAAACAAAGTCCCTTCCCGCTGTCTGTCTCTATGTATGCTTAGATCTTTAAAACTACGCTAAGGATTTTAATGTAGTTTTTAATAGATATAAGCGGAAGGTTTTTATGTATATCTAATACATGCATAATATAGTGAACGAACACTGAACTTTAGAATTTTGACTTTTATGCGGAACGAAGTTCGCCGCGTCAACTAGTAGATTATAATTAAAACACTTAAAAAGAAGTAGTAATTATATTTCATTAACCATTGAACAGAACGATCTTAAAGTAATTAAATGAAATTTTATAGTTTTAGCCGTAATTTGATACAATTGTATCCTTTCCCATTTAATTAATTAAAATCGTTTTAAATGAATTATTCAACGTAATTTCTGGAAACTGCCGCTTCGAACATCAACAGTGTACATTTAAAATCAATTAATTAATGTCTCGTGCTATGAACAAACAAAGATATTTTCATTCATTTTTACACAAAAATACTTAATATGATGATAATGTTAATTACTTAACATTATCATCATATTAATATTATAAAGTAGAACGTTTTTGAGTGTGTATGTTTGTTACTTTTTCACATCTAAATGGCTGGAACGATTTTCATAAAATTTAGTAGGGAGTTAGCTGACACTGTGGATTAACATATAGCCTACTTTTTACTGTGGGAAAAATCGTATTCCCACGAGACAGTCAATACATGGATTTTTTTATGGCGGACGAAGCTGCGAGGTACATCTAGTATGTAATAAATCACATTGAAATGAAATATAATGAAACCACTCTTAACCGAACCAAAAATTAATATTCATCATCAGTCTCTTCAGGGTTTCTTTCATAATGACGTGTAAAATTTAAATATTTTAGACTGTAACAGAAACTATAATGGTTAAGTAAATAATTAAATTCATGATTTTTTGCAAGGGAGTATTTATATTTTCTTTGAACAATCATAACCTCTTGAATGACCCTGTTCAATGTGTTAACAGAACTGTATATTTTTTGTTTACACAAGTAGGACAGTGGTACAAAATAAGAATGTCAAAAATAACGTTGCCGGCACACTTTATGAGGCGACCATCATAGTCCTCGGGTATAACAACGCATCTGTGACTAACTTAAGTTAGAACACACGTTTAACATGAAGTTGCATACAGATTACTTACCATTAGGCGTTCTGTATACTCGTTTGCTGCTCGTTTTCAATCAGATAAAAAACATACAAAAGTGCGACAAACTTGTGATAAATAGGCAGCAATTCTAAAGACATACATAGGTGTCTTATACAGTTCCATTTGTTCTGCTCTGATGCGTAACTGAATAGGTATACGGCTATCATAAATGCGTCGCAATCATAAAATACTTCCACACGTAACGATGTAGGGGAACCGCTGGGAAAACTGTTTCAAACATATTGCTATCGTCATTAAAGAGTCGAAACGCTACCCTTGTTAGAGTTGTTGTTACGAGGTAAAATATACCCGTTTAAAATTACTTATTAAAATATGTGGGTTACTGAAATTTATATATAAATAGCCGTGCAGTTACTTAATTGCTAATAACGGACATAGAATGTTGGATATTTCAAAAGAGGAAGTTATTTTATGTTAAAGATTTTCACTTTCATCTTACAGATGCTTTCATCTTGCAGATGGTGCAGACAGAAAAAAAAGTTGAGAGGTGTCAAGGGAAACCCGGATGGAACGAATTTCCTTTCGATTAATTAGTGAAGGAAATGTAATAAAATTGTATAAAATTAATAAAATGTAGTATAATAATAATTAAAAGCAAAATAGAAAGACGAAACGAAAATAATTGTCTTGCTTTCTATGAGGGAGAGAGAGAGAGGGAGAGAGAGAGAGAGAGTCAGAGTCAATCAGAGAAACATGCGCACGCCGCGCGGCTTACTACACTATAGCAAAAAGTGTCATGACAACTTTTCATCCGATTTTTTCCGTCTAGCGTCCTTCACAACGGGAGATAAGGAACTTCGTTCAAAACGGAACAAAATGACGAGCAGAAATTTGATTTTAGAGACTTGTGTAAATAAAACCGTCAGGGGCGCCGCGCTAGGGGACACCGTTACTTTCCACTGGAGATTCCGGAGTCCGGACAAACGCTGAGGAAGGCCACCGAGGAGGTATTAGTGGGTAAAAATCCTACCTAACCCGGAGTCTCTCCCAAGGGTTCGGTGTACCTTTTGAAGGTTTCCTCCCCGTCACAAAAAAAGATACTTGTCTGTGTAAAAAATATTGACTCATAAGTATAATTCCCACACTACTTTAATTATTTTAATAGGTGATAGAGGAAATGTAAATAAAAATAAATTAATTTATTATTACAATCTTTTGCTTAATCTTAAATTGGATAAAATCATTATATTTACATTTCCCTACAGTCAAAGCTTGTCACAGGTGGAAAATAATTGTAGGTATAATCTGAATTTAACATTAAATAAATTGACATGTCAAAATTTTAATAATAATGATAATAATATCCATATAATTGACTTTAACAATTATGTTAAATATTTTTATTTGACAAAAGATAATTACTATCTTACCAGATATTTAAAGAGACAAATAGCTGTATCGCTATCATATTTTATTGATATATCAGCCAAGAATTTGGCTAACAGGGTTGCTTCTATTGAGCAATCTAATTTTGACATTAATTCAGCCAATATTTTGGCAAATAATGACATTATGAATTATTTAAATTAGATAAGACGACAATAGAGACAACCTCTTGCGATAATGTTATCACTCAAAATAATAGAAGCAAACAACATGTTTTAAAGTTATCCTCGGTCAGCCTGGTGCATCAAAATATTCAAGGGATAACCGGGAAAGATTTAGAATTAGAATTATTTCTAGAAAATAGCAACATTGACATTTTGTGTATTACAGAACACTGGCTAAAATCTGATCAAATCATGTTTAACTTTTGCAAGCACCAGGTGGCCAGCTCGTTCAGCAGAACAAATATGATACGTGGTGGTTCCCTCATAATAGTCAACAAAAACATAAAATTTAAAGAGCGGAACGATATTGTAAATCTGTCTGTTGAACGAGTAATTGAAATTTCATGTATAGAGTTTGAGCAGTTCCTAGTTGTAAGCGTATATAAACCCCCCATTGCACCTTATGAGGATTTTGAGAAAGTAATGGATGAGGTACTTTATAAAGCGATAGGTTCTAATAAGAGAATTGTTGTTTGTGGAGACTTTAATATTAATACACTAGAAAAAACAACCCAAGCAAGTAAACTTATTTTGTTATTTAAATCGTACAATTTAAGCAAAAGTTTTCATGAACCTACTAGGATAACTTCTACTAGCTCAACATGCATTGACAATATATTTACAAATGTAACACCCATAAAAACATCAATCATTAATAACTTTGATTCGGATCACTGTGGGCAGTTAGCAGTATTCCCTAGGAGAGTCAATGAGGTTGAAAAGAGGGAGATTAAGTTTGTTCCTATAAATAGTAACCGTCTAGAACTGTTTAAAAGCAATTTGGTTAACAAAATGCCTTTGTTGCCTAACCACCATGATTCTGATTTATTATATAATTCGTTGTTTAACCTTATCAGTGGTGAATTTGAAAAAGTGTTTAAACCAAAAACTGTAAGTCATGGATGAACCAAATTTTGTGAATGGGCAACGAGAGGTATTTATATTAGTAGACGCAAATTGTATGATCTATACTATGAAAAGTCTTATAATCATGACCCTTTATTTAAGCAATATGTAAAAAAATATTCTAAAACTTTTAAGCTGGCTTGTTCCTGTGCTAAATCCCTATATTTAAGAAATAAGATAAAAACATCTACAAATAAGATTAGAACAACATGGAATATTATTAACGACGAAACTAATAAGATATGTGAGTATAACCAGAATTTTAATTTAAAAATAAATAATAAAGATGTAACAGAGGATTTGGAGGTGGCATCAGAGTTTGAGAATTTCTTCACTAATATACCTTTGTTAACAACTAAAGCTCTAAAGTCATCTTCTACCTCTGCTGAGGCCTTGCTTAAAGAGTGTGTAAAAGAACGTAGCACGAGCTTTGAATTTTCAGAGGTCAATGCAGCAGATATAATCAATGCTTTCAATAGTCTGGATCGCAAGAAAACGGCAGACCTCTGGGGACTTTCTGTTAGAGCCGTTTCTTCTATTATCCATCTTATAGCTCCGCACTTGGCTTCTGTGTTCAATGCTTGTGTTACTAACGGTGTATTTCCTGACCTTATGAAACAAAGTAAAGTGATTCCTATATTTAAATCTGGTAGTACTTCTTGTCCAAGTAATTTTCGACCAATATCTATACTACCAACGTTAAGTAAAGTTTTTGAAAAAGTTATCTTAAACGATTTGTTGAAGTATTTCAATGACAATGAGATACTTCATGACACACAATTTGGTTTTAGAAGGAATCGCTCTACTATAGATGCAGGAATTCAGTTATTAAAACATGTGTTTGAGGCCTGGGATGGATCGCGTGATGCCCTTGGCGTGTTTTGTGATTTATCTAAGGCTTTTGATTGTGTACATCATGATATACTGGTCAGGAAATTACACCACTACGGGATCAGGAACAAAGCTCTTAACCTTTTGACTTCTTATCTAAACGATAGAACTCAAAGGGTTATTATTAATGGCACTAAATCGCCCGGCGCATCTGTTACCATGGGCGTTCCACAGGGTTCGATACTCGGACCATTCTTGTTTTTAATATATATCAATGACCTACCCTACTATGTAGAAAATAATCACGAGATCGTATTGTTTGCAGATGATACCTCATTACTATTTAAAATTAAAAGACAATTAAGCAAGTTTGACGAAGTGAACAATGCTCTCTCGAGGGTCGTACATTGGTTCAACGTAAATAACTTACTTCTTAACGAGAAAAAAACTAAATGCATAAAATTCTCACTGCCCAACGTTAGGCAGGTTGAAACCAATGTACAACTCAATGGAACGGTTTTGGACCTTGTGGAGTCAACTGTCTTCCTAGGCGTTACTTTAGATGCCAAATTGCAATGGGGTCCCCATATTGAAAAATTGTCGGGTAGACTCAGTTCAGCGGTTTATGCTGTAAAAAAAAACAGACATTTCACCGATGTAGAAACAGCTAGAATAGTTTATTTTAGTTACTTTCATAGCATTATGTCATACGGCATACTGCTGTGGGGGTGCTCTTCAGACCTCAATATTGTCTTTATACTGCAGAAGAGGGCTGTACGAGCCATTTATAACCTAAGTCCGAAATGTTCACTAAAAGAATTATTTAAAGAAATAAATATACTTACTGTTGTATCCCAATTTATATACGAAAATTTGATGTATGTTAAGAAAAATATTAATAATTTTGCTAAACATTGTGATACGCATAACATAAATACAAGGAACAAGCACAATCTCTCTGCACATGTTACTCGTCTTCACAAAATTAATAATTCTTTTATGGGTCAATGTATACGCTTTTATAATAAACTTCCTGTTCAAATCAGAAATTTGTCAATGAATAAGTTCAAAGCATTGATTAAGATTAAACTTTGCCGTAAAGCGTATTATAAAATTTCTGATTACATAGAAGACAAAACAGCTTGGGACTGAGCAATAATATGCATTACTATAGTATATTTAATAAATGTCAAAGTGTAGCGTATCTTACCAAACAGGGCTCTCTTTTACTGAACTGCAAGGCAAGATACTGGAGCTAACTTTCATTACCATGTAAAAAAAACATGATTGTAATAATATTAAAAAAATGAATATAAATAAGAAAAAAAGACAAACCCGCTGAGTTTCTTGCCGGATCTTCTCAGTTGAGGTCGTATTCCGATCCGGTGGTAGTGTAAGAAAAAAAAAAATGTAACTGACAATTTGTAAGTGCCCCCGCAGGCCTATACAAAATAAAGACATTTCATTTCATTTCATTTCATTTCATTTCAAAAAGTCACATAATGCAAGTTGCGTTTTTTGTTGATATCATGAAATAAGAATTTTTGTAATAAACTGTAAGAACCTATCTACTTTTATGTAGCTTAGAATACAGTACCTATGCAATATGTAAAAAAACAAAATCATCAAAATACAAATTGTTTTATCTGCACTTCTGAGTATTAAACACACCAAGATCAGCTATATCAAATAACCACTAATAACTTAAGATGTAAACTTTAATACTACAATGTTCAGAAACCTTTATTAAGGTTACTCAATATTACGTGCCTAATACAAATGTCACTAACCCCAAACAAACCCTTGTTATGGGGTAGTCTTGAAGATTAGGTACGGAATTTATAATGGCAGTAAACAAAGATGACATTTGAGTAACGTATCTCCATTTTAATAAACTTGACAAGAAAGACGTCTTAGAAAGGCGTAGAAAAGACAAGCTGTGTAATAAAAAATATTAATAATCATTACGTAGAGGTATTTATAAGTACGTATATGATTTTCTGTATTATTAGTGCTTGTACGACCCACAATCGACAAAAAAGATATAAATTTTTAATTTAGATTTTAGCCTAGTTCTGATGAAGCCCATGACTTTATTCAACAGCACGGACGCCAATTAGTAATGAGTGCATTAAGCCATGGTAGTCTTGTTAGGGTTTTATTCATTTACACATTTCTGACGTGGAATTGTAATTTTAAATACGAAATCATAACTACCGAATCTCAATAGTTCATACGATACATTTCATCATATATTGATATAAATAAAGTATTATAGAATTCAAGTATAGGTAGGTACATCTTACACGATTAATTTTTAAAGCTTTAAATCTGTATTCTCTCTTATATATCTCACTAAAGTCTAAATCAATCTAGACAGGATTTAGAAGTGGAATTAGTACTTAATCCTCCTTTAAGGTTACATTCGTCTTTCTAAACACGCTCTCGATAGCATTTATATCACAATGTTGTGTTTAAAATGAAATTAAATAATTTACTACGTACGAGTTAAATTCGCGCATAGAGTTTTCCGTACTTCATTTATCATCCATCAGCCCTTTGATGTCCACTGCTGGACATAGGACATATCTTCATTTATATATTTCTTTAATTGTAATATTTCTTGTTGAATATCTCCCTGTTATGTAATGCGATAAAATTAAACTAAATATATAAATAAACCGATAAACGCCGGAAAATAGTTTTTTCTTCTTCATAACTTTGTTGTAAAACCATCATAGCGGCAATAGAAATGTCAGACACTTGATATTTAATATAAAAAAAAAAAACTCAAATATTTATTTATTATGATTCATTAGGACAAAACTCCTTTTTAAAGGCGTACTAACAGCGGAGTGGAAATAATACTGTCCCGTTTTACTATTTGGATTTTTACTCAAAAAATACATCACGTATTTTAAATTTAAATAAAATTAAATTTAAGATATATACAAAAAAATAATTTAAAAAGTGTATGAAAAAACTCTAATTTAAAGTTTTTTCATAGGTATTTTAAATTAAATTAACAGTATTTGAATCAAAATCGAATGCATGTCTATTCGATACGTAATCTGTGGTAACAACAATAGCTGCGTTCAATTTTAGCTACCGGAGTTTGAAAGCTGTCGCATCCCTAGCATGAGGTAATGGGATCCATCCATCAATGACACTCGTAATACCATCACAGCGTTACATTTTGAGTCAACGGCCTGTATTGAAAATTATCAAGTTAGGAAAAGATGGCAACTTCTACCTTATCTATGATAATTACAGTTGCCAATCTGATGGATCTCCAAAGTTTTTATTAAAAATTAATCCTTCAGCGCCTCTTTTTGTTTCTCTCGTCTATTTCGTACACTTCTGATGAAAGTTGAAAAGGGAGCTATAATTTATAAGACATTTTGTAACTCTTAAAGTAGCAATTTATATATTAATTAATTGAAAGTAAAACTGACTTAATATGCATTTTAGTATTTTTTTATGTATGTATGTATGTAGCAATAGTGTCTCAATATATTAATTATGTTTTTTTTGTGTTTATTACACCTGTTATTTACAAAAATGATTTTAGCTATAATTCCCCATTGGAAAATGTTTCTGAAGAATCTGTGTTATATTTTACCGAGATGTATGCTTGTATTATTCTAAAGACACAGATCTGTGTGTCCTGCCTTCTGATATCATAAATAAAGTCTTTAATATCTCCCCTGGGTAAGAGATTGCTAAAAGAGCAATCATTCTCTTAAAATGTCGCAGAAAATTGCTTCATATTTGGGCCGTTGTTGTCTTGCAAACTTTGAGCAAATATTGAGCGGTAGATTCATATACGTTAGAATTAAATTCTTAATGTTTTATGACATAGAAATGGCAAACAAACATGGAGTTAATCTGATGGTAAATTTTATTCCGTAATTAATAACAGATTAGACTAAATTCCTATGTAGGGTTTGCCTTAAATTAGTTGCTGTCTGCTTATATTGGTGTCGGAGTCAGATGTCAAAGAGTTCTACCACCTTCTTACACTCAGGTTAGGATTAAATTCTTTCCTTTTTTTATCTAATTGAAGTAGCAAACGCGCATGCAGTCCACCTGATGGTAAGTGGCCACTGCCGCCGATGGACATCGGTGAGCAACTTCAAATGGAACATAGGTTCCATCCGAAGTCAATCACAGATGCGTTGCTACTCCCGAGGACTATGATGGTCGCCTCATATAAAAGTGTGCCGGCAACCACACCCTTCCATCGAAACGCAAGAAATGCTTCACGTTAGAAATAGATGTGGCGGTGGTACTTCCCCGGTCGAACTACACTGATTCTACCACCATCATCATCACCAAATCATCCCTCAATCATTCCCTCTATTATCACAGAAGTTGCAGGAAGTTACTAAGTTGAAACCAAGATATATATATATCTTGGTTTCAGCAGCAGCAAATTTGCGCCAAGACATTCAGATAGTCGTATGTGTCTATCACTGGACTAAATAAGATACGTGGATGGTGGGAATAAAAAATCCGCTGTGTAAAGTCGTGTAGTAACCGAGATCCAAAAATACTATGTACTTGACAATCATGTTGCATTAGGGTTCATTTGAAATAATATATCTCACATATAGTAATTACATAGATAAAACTGCCTCACAGAAAAAAATACTTGACCGAAGTTCCATTTCCCTAAGTGTACTTTAACGCTGAGTTTAAAATAGCAAAATACATTTTTATTTACAAAATTCAACATTATAGGGCTGTAAATTTGATTGACAATTTTATTCCTACTTACTTTCTGTTTTTATAAGCGCCAAGCACTTCAGAAGCTTTTGAAGTAACAAAATGTTCATTGATTATCTCAAGTATAAAATAAAAAGGCCATCATCTGTCACCGTCAGCAATTATTTAGAGCATTTCCCACTTAACAGATCGCCCGCTGTTAGCTCGGGGAACAATATCGAGCTCCAATACCGACGATAACGAAAAGAAATAATCTAACAATAATTGCTCTCAATATAATTAAAATGATTTACAGTCTGCATTGAGAGTTAACTATTTTGATAAAGCTTTTACAATTTTATGTTTTCTGCTCAACATATTTTTCATTAAATTTTGCCTACTAACTGCGTAAAGTTACAAGAATTTAGTGTTTAATATTGTGATTCAGTTTCATAATCATTATTGAATCATATATTTATCGTGTAAATAACTGTAATTTTATAATTTACGTTTATAATATTTTTACCATACTGTTTACATACATATAATAAGATATAATAAGATATGTATGTATTTATTTAGCTAACATATAAAGTTAGTTTGCAAGGAGAACGAGTATGGTTCGACCGGGTATCATTACAGCACCCATTTTTATCATAAAGGAGTTCTTGCCTTTTAAGACAGGGTGTGGTTGCCGGCTGAATTTTTTTTTTATATGACTGAAGTTGCAAACGAACATGCAGACCTGATGGTAAGTAGTCACTGCCACCCATGGATATCTGTAATCAACTCCATACAGAACATGAGTTCTATCTGAAGACAATCACAGATGCGTTGCTACTCCCGAGGACTATAATGTTCGCCTCATTTGCCGCCTCGTGTGCCAGCAACCACACCCTTTAATCGAAACGCAAAAACTGCTTTACGCTAGAAATAGGTGTGGCAGTGGTACTTCCTGGTCGAATTACACTGGTTCTACCACCTTCAATGACTTTTATATAAGGTGACTATCCTAGTCCTCGGCAGTAGCAAAGCATCTGTAATTGACTTCAGACAGAACACGTGATATATGATGTCTATGGACTGAAGTGACCACTTAGATCATTTACTTACATTTCAATTGCTTAGATAGAAAGAATTATAATAACGGGTAGGACAAAAAAAAGGTTTATATTTCAAAGCAATGATGATAAAAAGTTTCATTAATCTATATCAAAGATTTGAGATATTATAACTTAAAATAGGATGTGACCGATTTCCAGTTTAATGGGCGACGGCCATCTGTATAAAATACAACACCGTATATTCTTATAAAACAAAGTAAAATCTTAAATTATTTAAGCATTGCCAATATACTCAATTTTGAACATCTATCTCGTGGTTTACCGTGAAAAACAATTCCAATATAGACTGCGACATTTACTTATCTCTAAAGGAACTTACTAAGACAGCCTATACAGTTTGCGATGGTTTGATCTGAAAATCTGAAATGTAAAAATAATAATACTTTCACATAATTATGTATTCATACATCTTTAAAACTACGTACTAGATAATAGGCGTTTTCACAACTCGCAATATTTTATTCAAACGATTAATTACTTATATTACAATAAATAATTATGAATCCATTGTAAATTAATTATTCATTAAAAACATTTACATTTTTAATATGGGAAAGAAGTAAAGTTCAACTTGAAATTAAAAGACAATTATTTTATCGTGCTTTCCTTGACACTGAATTAACCCCATTATTATTTTAATATGTGTGTAAAAGTACAATCTAACATTTTCCATCGACGAAATCACACGTAGCGTTAGGTGTATCAAGACAATATGCTACTTTGCCAACGTACCTAAATCTAAGTTCTTATAAAATCGATTGACATCATTACTCTTCACATACAAAAGCTATTAATTTTGAGCGTCAGAAAATGATCCATTGTTCTAAAGCATAAGTGCTTCATAAACTTGGCAGCCATTAAATTTATTACAGAATCGTTAAAAAGAAAATAAACTGCCATTTTTACACCGACCAACATTA
This sequence comes from Spicauda simplicius, assembly GCA_949699795.1. NCBI lineage: Eukaryota > Metazoa > Arthropoda > Insecta > Lepidoptera > Hesperiidae > Spicauda > Spicauda simplicius. Next base: position 17,545,341 of record OX453060.1, on the reverse strand, counting down.
TTCCTGCACGTTGAATATTAAAAAGTATTTTATGAAATAATAGAAACATAGTTACCTGCACAGATACACATCCAAACAAAAGCCTGCACACAAAAATCACAGATTAAAAAGTTCACCGAGCAAAAAGTAAAACCATTATTTCGGTTCGAAATTTGAATCCAACGTTCTATCCCACACCCCGCTTAACCGCGGGCGTACCGATGGCGGCAACCTCACGTCAACAGGTCGCATCCCACACTGACTGGCCCGGCATCTCAGCGTCCTGACGCGCTCGCGCCAAAAATAATACTCCAAAAGGACACTGGAAGTTCCCATTGACCGTGTTGCTATTGGAAAATAGCTTTCCCTGGTACCCCATTGTTGGCACGATCAATTGCTGTAATGATTTATGTATTCACGATACGAAACGAAAAAACCTTTTGTTAAAAATCTCGATTTAAATTAATGTGTAAAATGCACTTGTATTTGTATATATTGAATGCATGAATATGTAATTCATTCACTCACTTTATTTACAACTTTAACAATTGATAGCTGCATATGTACTTGAAGAATTGCAATTTTCATTTCGTATTTTTAATGACTGATAGTCATTAAAATTTTAGCATGTACAATCGTACATCTTTAAAACTCTACATGTGCATATTATTAATCATTATTTCATAATTCTTTTTAATAATAACCGTTCATGACCTATTTAAAATAAAGTGGGGATTTATCCATATCCTTAACACCATTTACCTCAATTAATAAACAAATCTACATAGATGAAAAATATTGATTGTATAAAATAATTAATTGAATTTACTTATATAATCCTATACATGGTTAATAAGAAACGAGATGAAGGCTCCAATGGCTATATCCTGAAGGTTTGGATTACACAGAATGTCAAATGAAAGGACATGCATACGCTCGAAAGATATTATCCTACTTCTAATGCAGTTGGAATAAAAAAAACTTTATAATATTTTTATGCAATCTGTACTTCATTTCCTTATCTGATATATTATCTCTATTTGTTATCTCTGGATGGTTATGATAAATTGTTAAATCAAGGTGAACTCAATCAATCAACGCAATATTTTTGAACGAAACAATCATTATGTGAATATTGATTGAGGTCAATATCGTATAATTATAATCGGCCTATATGCTAAACAGTACCCGAAGGTAGCTCGGGGGCTTAATGGTTAACTCGCTTGCGTTTACTCGTGTTAATTCGAATCGATTAATTGCTTTTGATATCTTGTTGTTACAAATTACATTAATGTTGGTTTAAATTATTTATATCTTTTATAACATTTCATTATTAGGTAAAAATCCTTGTCTACGCGTACAATACGCAGACAGTTCCAGATTTGATCCTCAGCGAAGCAGATATGTGAACTAATAATTCGATTTTTATTCTTGGTGTTTCTATTTTCTTTTTGCTTGTAACTATGAAGTAAAAAATCAATTGTTAGGATGAGTGCACAAAATATTAATCATAATTATTTTTTATATGAAAGCACTTTAAACTCAGATCTAAACTGACCAGTTGTTTTAATTCTGAACACGCGTTCAAAGTGCGCTATAACTTTCCAGCTAGCTAGTTATGTATGTTGGCCGGAAAGTTTCACCGCATGAGGGCCATTGTAAAACTTTTGTGTTATTGATACGAGCATGAAAGACTGAATACCGTCTACGAGCTACGAGTCTACGAGACTACGAGTTAGCTACGTGCTACGGTAACTTTATAACTTAGCTAATTTGTTACCTGAAAACCAGATGTCGAGATCAGTTCTAAGACGATTTGTATAAAGATTAATACAAGTTTTGCCTCGTGGCAGAACCAATGTAGTTCTACCGAACAGGTACTATCACCACATCTACTTCTAGCGTGAAGCAGTGCTTTACAACGCAAGGGCGGAAGAGCGTGGTTGCCGGTTTACTTTTATATTAGGCGTCCATCTTAGTCCTCGGGATTAACAATGCATCTGAGATTGACTTTAGATAGAACCCCTGTTCTGTATAAAGTTACTAACAGATAGATAGGCAGCAGTGGCAACTTACCATCAAGGGACCTGAATGCTCTTTTGCTACTTCACTGTAATTAAAAAGAGAATAATTGGAGTGTAACATTTTAGCAGTTAATCCTATTTTCTTTGATTTCAACAGCAACATAAGTCACAACTGGCAGGCCCTTATATATATGTCGTCCCTGTGGTTATGGGATCAGAATAGGTCGACGGTATCCCCTGCCTGTCTCAAGAGGCGACTAAAAGGGACTTCCGGGGTCACGGGCGGCTAGCGTGGGAGCTCATACCGTTCGGTCAGGCGACCCTAGGCAAGGCGGCGATATGTATGGTTGCGTACCATGGTGAAGATCAGACGGAGTGGTACAATAAACGGAGACCCGTTTATTGTACCACTGCTATGCACGGGTCTTCTCTCAAAATGAGAGAGTTTTAGGCCATAGTCCACAGCGTGGCCAAGTGCGGATTGGTAGACTTCCAAGAACTTTCTTTTTTTTTTAAAGAACTCTCGGGTATGTAGGTTTCCTCACAGTGTATTCCTTCACCGAAAAACAGTGATAATTAATTTCTAATACACAGATAAATCAGTAGTACGTGCCTGGGTTTAAACCTCGGACCTCCCGAATGAGAGGGCAAGTTTCAACCATTAGGCTATCACTGCCATTATGAGTAAGTATTAAACTTACTCATACTAATTGCAGTATGACAAAGAACTGATCTATGAGTTCCAACTACGTTTATTAACTGCACTACACTACAACTACACGATTCATCACCAACCCTTTGATTGATCGCCTACCGCCCTGTTTGTATTGTTTACTCAAACAACCCAATTACTTTACGGCAAAGCACTTCGTGACTTAATGGGCATTCAAAAAATGTCTAATGAAATTTTGATTGAGCCCCTAATTACTGTTTTCTAATTGTACTACGGAATTTTATAAAACATAAAACCAGGAAAAAACTGCACGCTTTGAAAATCAACTTATACTAGAGTAAAAAAGCAATAACTAACCTCAAAGGATGTTCACTATTTACGCAGCGGGTTGTTTATTCTAAGAACTGAAGTATAACAAATAAATGATTTTTGCTTGATCAGAAGAGGAATATTACGTTTCTTTCCTTTTTAAATACATGTTCATGTTCAGTTTTTACTGTTATGCTTGATTGGAAATAATTTATTTTAGGGATTTATCTTAGCGATTTTATAGCTAAATACAATTTTAAATTAAAGTTATGGAAATGTCATAATTCCTAAACAAATATGCGGAATTTATGTTTGTAATGTAACCATTTCAATACAATAGCACTTTACTACTCGTGAATACTGTCATACAGTAAATTTTATGCTAAAATGTTAGTCAAATACTCCGTCGCATGAATCGTAGTTACTGCTTTTGTGAAAGGGTTTCGCAGTAAACTTGACATAAATACTGTTAACATTTCAGCATATAATACATATAAAAAGAGCTCTATAATATCCATATGATTTTATTTTCAAAAATAGAAAATCGGTTAATTGTAACCATAATTGTTTTACCCGCTATTGCTTTTAAATGCAATTTAGCTAATTAAACCTCTTTTTATCTTTAACGGGTACGTTCAAAATAACTTGAAAATTATTTATTTATGTGAATTTGAGAAATATTAGTGTTACTTTGGATAATATGAAGTTTAGTTTTTTAATTTAAATTACGGTCGACATTCGACCGTTGTGGCGGGTAACTAGTAGTAATTAAATATATAATCTTATCTGGGCTTAAATAGATGTGGGACCATTTACCATCATATGTATTGCAAGCTCGTGTGCTAAATTTATTTAAGCAATTATATATGGAGTCTGATAAATATTAACCTAAACATGCATGCATCCTTAGATGACAAGAATCTTCCTCCAGTCTTGATTGCACTTCTTCTACAGACGGCCTTTTGACTAGTACCCGGAATAATTTCACTTTGAAGAAGATAATTGGAGTGTTTTAGAATGGAATTCACAGGATATCAAAAGATACAGGATATATGGTAGAAAATAAGCAAGGAATAGTTTCTTGTCTTAGAAATAATCGTTGCTAAACAGCAGTTATATGAATGCAAGTAAAATATATGTCGCGAAGGTCTATCACACCAAATTGTAGTAATACAATGTATATAACGATGTGTTTTTCATAAATACGCGGTGTCGCGCCGACATATACTTAATTCATTTTAATACTTAACGGATACTTACAATATGCGATTTTTCAAATTCTTTTAGCATTCTTTTTGCTGATATTTCGACCCAGTGGCATGGATCGTGGTCACGACGAAACATATATACAAAATTGTAACCGGTTGAAATTTTTCAACTTGTACTTGTAAGTGTATGTATATGTTTTTTGTAAACAATTTCAAATGAAACAACAACCAAATCAATGAGTATTAAGATTAATACTTATACGATGCATTCAAACTCAGTCTTCAGGTGTAGCAGCGGGGTTGATTACACATGGTCATGGGCGGCAGTGACTACTTTTTTTTCTCGAGGGGGGAAACCTTCAAAAGGTATCCGACGCCGCGGGAGCGACGCAGGGTTATGTGGGATTTTTACCGGTGACCTTCCTCGGCGCTACAAAGAAGACTTCGGGATCTCCAAAGGAACGCAACCGGAGTCCTCTGAATGCGTTACCGCATAGAGTTTCTCACAGATGGGTGGCTGGGCTCACCGATCCGTCTGGTCTTTACAACAGTATGCGACCACAAATACACACTCGCCGTCCTTAGCGAGGTCGCCTGACCGAACGGTTCAAGCTCCCACTCTAGTCGCTCGCAACCCCGGAAGCCCCTTTTAGTCGCCTCTTACGACAGGCAGGAGATACCGCAGCCCTATTCTAATCCCGGAACTACAGGGACGAAACATACGGACCACTACGTACGTAGTGACTACATACTTATTATAAAAAAGCTATACCCAGCTATTATCAATTTGCATTCCTGCCACACGGTTTTTCCTCATTGTTTCAATATTTTTTATATCTTTATGACGTTGACTTCCTGATACTGTTAATACACAAAAAATTCAGTGGAATGTATTTTTTGCTGGAAATAAATATTCAGTCTATTGTCAACGAGGGTGACAGTAGATAAACCTCAGAACTCGAGAATGATTTACGATCCGACATTTTGATTTACAGAACGAATGCCGCGTGACCTCATGCTGATCCAGAATTTCTTAAGGAAAAGTAAGTAAGTTTAAATGTATAAATCGTTTTGGCATTTTTCAAAAAAACTATATTTTTTACGGGTAAAACCGGAATCCTGTTAAGCCTCCTCAGTGTGGCCGTCTACCATATAACTCTAAACTTAAACCGTACTATGTGAAAAATTGCTTTTTGTAAAGAGAGTGTTTCTTTATGACCATTAGAACGACAAATAATAAAAACAAAAATTTATTTCTTGATTCATTAAACCGTATTTTAAATGTGTACCACATTTCAAATTTTCATAAAATAAACTATTAAAAATGGCGGTACGAACGCTCGTTATACGAGTATGAAAATTAGTTATTATTTTTATTATTATTATTATTCCTACATTGTATGTGCCCCTATTACAAAAGTTATTAGAACAAGTGCAGTTCGACCGTGAAGGTACTTCTAACGCGAATCAAATCTTGCATTTCGATGGAAGCATGAGGATGCAGGCTAACTCACATATGAGGCGACCATCTCCGTAATATTATGTAAAATCTGAAGCCAGGAGAATGTAAATCAGCCGTCGGTAGAGGCCACGTTTTAGTGGTCAGCTTCAGATAGACTTCTAACTCTATATTTACCTAGTTACAGTTATGCATTGAAATGACTACTCTTATAAATATTTACAAGAGTGGTCATATAATGATTTCTTCTGCTCAGTATTTTTTTTATCTGACTGAAGTAGCAAACGATCATGCAGTACTCCTGATAGTAAGTGTTCACTGCCGCCTGTGGACATCTGTAATCGACTTCATACAGAACATGGGTTCCATCTGAAGTCAATTACATATGCGTTGCTGCTCCCGAGGACTATGATGGTCGTCTCATATAAAAGTGTGCCGGCAACCACACCCTTCCATTGAAACACAAGGAATGCTTCACGTTTGAAATAGGTGTGGCGGTGGTACTTCCCCGGTCGACTACACTGGTTCTACCACTTTCATCAGTATTAATGATACAAAACCAAAATCTGCTGAAGTGTATCAGTTTGTTCAACTGCCTCTGGCAGTTTAAAATTTTTAAACCAATATCATTGAAGTATACATAGGAGTATATTCATATTCATGTCAACGGGCAATCAATCAAAACGTGTTGAATCGCGCTGAAAGTGGCTGTGAGTGTGTGTGTCAATTTGATTTCTGTAAGTCCATACGTCACGTTACGCCGCCGAAGAAAAGGGAAATTGAAACCGAAAATTGTTTATTGCCAGGAAATACGTTCTGGTAATTGATTTATGCGGGTACATTCTGTTTTTTAGACTTTATTGAAAGTATATTACGAGCACATAGATATATTTCAAAAGTCCTCCGCGCTGGCCAAGTGCGAATTGGTGGACTTCACACACCTTCGAGAACTTTTTTTTTTTTAAAGAACTCTCGGGTGTGTAGGTTTCCTCACGATGTTTTCCTTCACCGAAAAGCAGTGATAATTAAAGTATAATACGCCCATAAATCAGTGGTGCGTGCCTGGGTTTGAGCCTCGGACCTCCCGATCGAGAGGGCAAGTTTTAACCATTAGGCTATCACTGCTCCCGTAGGATATTCACTATAAAAGGATATTCACTAAATGTAAAAATACGCGTGTATATAACTTAAGATACTTGAATAATATTTGCTATTTACAACTCACTTTCACTGTAATCATTTGAAAGCAACATATATCACTGCTGTGTCTTAATATTTTTATAAAATAGCAAAGGAGCATGCAGTCTACTTGATTGTAGGTGGTCACTGCCGCCCATGGTTCACCCATCCATCAGCATTTGAAAGTCCACCATTGCACATAGGCCTCCCCTAATTTGCGCCACTTCGACCGGTCCTGAGCCATCTGAATCCAGCGGTTACCCGCCGTCTTCTTCATGTCATCAGTCCACCTGATCGAGGGGCGACCTGCACTCCTTTTGCCCAGACGTGGTCACCATTCAAGGACTCTTCTACCCCATCGGTTATCTGTCCGTCTGTATGTATGGTTATCTGGAATAAACGTCATAAAACAGGCGTTCTGTCTGAAACTGATAACTAATACGTTACCAATCTTAACGATTTAAATGGTGTGTAAATCAATCAGTATGTTCATCCTTCCAACGCTATGAAGAACTACTTCACCTTTGAAATAGGTGTGACTGTCCTCTCCGATGGAACCACATTTGTTACACCACTTTAAAAATAAATGAGTAAAAGTATGATACGTCAAATATCATACGTGTAGATAATTCAAGTCATGCTAACTTGGGTGCTTTTAAAAAGTAACAACACTCGGATACGTATCAGGTAGAACTTTGTTACTTTTTCTACTTGAGATAGAACGGTTTATCTTATATGTGACGAGTATTAAAACTTGTTGAAAATATATGAATAACGACAGCGGCCTTTTACTGTAACTAAATGAATCATTCTTATACTAAAAATTAACTAAATACGTAAATACGTCTAGAAAATTACACTTCCACATAAAGTCTATAATTACATTTAAAATTCAGGCATAAAGTACGACAAGAAAACGCAAGATCAAAGCAAATATTTAGAATCCATAAGAGCATTACCAAGATACCTTTGGTATTAATTTGCAATAGTGCAATTGGATGTTCAATAACTAACCACTAAATGAACCGAACGTTGAACCTTCATTTAATTGGGAATTCTATAAACAAGTCGTTTGATGATGCTTGTTCAAGAAGCAAGTTACCTTTACAAACATTGTTTTTATGTAACTAGTTACATTAATAAGATAATATTCATTCTCGAAACAGGAATTAATCGATATGCCCAATTAAAATAGAAGGGTTCTACGTCGAATATGTGTATCTGTTTTTTCAAAATTACATTAATGAGATAATATCTGTCGCAGAAATAGAAATTAGTCAAATTTTGAGAAAGGGATTCTATATCGAATATTGATCGTTGTAAAAGTTTCATTGTTTCCTAAGATCTATTTAGTGAGTAACCCTTACATGTATTGTACAAGATAAAACACATTTTCAATTCAGTTTGCGCCTTTAACTGCACTCAAAATGTGTACCTAAATGAATAAACATGCGAACCAACACTATCTGTCTACTCTAAACTATATACATGTATGTAGTGATAATAAAAATGAAGTTCGTTACTAATAAGTAACGAACTTCATTTTTATTATCTATAAAAATAGGGTAGGCAATAGCCTACCCTATTTTTATAGCACCAGAAACCTAGATACTTCTTGCCAAAGAATTGTAAAAGCATAGGTATACATAAAGTGTAGACTTATATGTTTTCCAAAATGAAATTAGTCCTTGTTTAATGTGATTTTTGGTAAATAATAGCCAGGATGACACTTTACACATACACATTAATATTCTAAATATCCCTATTCCAAATTCTTTTCCAAAACCAATTATCAAAATTGACGATTATAAGTATTATGACGAACTATGAGGGTTCAATCTTTCAATTTACTCGAACTACATAATGGCGATGAAAGTGAATCTTGCGATTTATTGCTTACATACTGTTTTCGTAGTACTAACAGCAGATACTAAGAGTAGCAAGTATCGGGCCCAGGCGGAAATTGCTCAGAAATGTTTGAAAACATGTCGATGTTTGAAACATGCTTTGGAATTGTAGATTAATCTACGTAATTTTTCTTCATATCGTCAATCAATATATCCACCAATACAATTTGTTTGTTTATCTATCCACCCAAAGTAACACAGTAGAAGTAAATACTTTCATGTATACCAATACTTTCAAAACTCTTATTTACGCTGCGTATAAGAATTATCTACACTTATCAAATTTGATGAATTATAACCTTTACAACTTTACAACTTTTGTGGCTTAAGTAAAATCACCAAAACATAACAATCATCTACCATCTACCCAAACTACACCGGTAATAAAAATGAATGTGGTGACTTATTGGCCCGACTGTTTTCATTGTACCGAATGGTAGTATCGGGTCTAAGCGGAAATTGCACAGAAGTGTATAAAATGATTCTGCAAGTTTACATTTTTAAGCAAATCAGAATTAATCTACGTTCAGTTATTGCTTAAAACAATTCCATCGTCTATTCATCTACCCGAACTACACTGTGGTAATAAAAACTAATGTCGTAATTTATTGCCTCGACAGTTTTCGTAGTACTGAATATCAGGTATTGGGCAATAACGGAAATTGCCCAGGAGTGTATAAAAATGAAAGCGCAAGTTTACACTTCTTAGAAATTCATAGTCAATATAGCTTCAGTTGTTGTCTGAAAACAATTTAATCGTCTACTCATTTATCCAAACTGTAATAATAAAAACTAATGTCGTGATTTATTGCTTCGACTGTGTTTTGGGCCTTAACGAAAATACACAGGAGTGTAAAAAAATGTATGTGCAACTTTACACTATTTAGAAATTCAAAATTAATCTTAGTTCATTTACTGTCCAAAGCAGTACAATTGTCTACTCATCTACCCAAATTACACTTTGGTAATAAAAACTAATGCCGTGACTTTTTCCCCATTTGTTTTCGTTGTACGGAAGCTCAGTAATCGGTCTTTGGCGGAAATTGCACAGAAATGTACAAAAACATGTGTGTTGGATACATTTATTGCCTAAAACGTTTAAATCTTCTGCCCATCTACAAAAACGTCACAGTGGTGATAAAATAATCTCGTGCCTTGATTCTTAGACCATCGATAGGCATCCATTTTGGCAATAAGCCTATTGATATAATATAAGAGATAACGAACTTCGAACGTCGAACTTTACGATAAATCGCCAATAATCAACAGAAATAGTCTCTGAAATGTATGCTTTTTTTATAAGATTGAAGTAGCACTCATGGACATTTTTAAGGAATTTGTATTGAACGTGGGTTCTATCTAAAGTTAATGATGGTAGCCTCGTAAAAAAGTTACCATAACTTACCATCAAAACGCAAGAACTGATTCAAGCTAAAATTAAATAAAGCAGTGGTACCTCCCTGGTCAAACTACACCAGTAGTACCACCTGGTACTGTGGGACAAAATTAGCAAAAAGGTCGTCAATAGTAACAGAATGGTCTCTCAAATTTATCGGCGAAAAAAACGAAAGCGTCGCGGGCCGGTTGCCGACCCCTGGCCCAGACTGTTTTCGTAGCACCAAACAGGTATCGGGCCTGGGCGGAAATTGCGCGGCGCGAAGCAAGGGCGATCTAATCTACCGTTGCGTGCCGCCTGCGGTCATTAGCGCCATCCACTGATAGTTTCACTACTTTCAACCACGCTTTTACTTTAAAAGAAATGTCAGATAAGAACTTCTTCTTAGTGTTTCGGGAAGTGTTACCGTGAAAATCAGACTATTTTAAATTATGGAAGTAGGGCGTGTAATCTACCCGTAAATTATTACCATTCTGTTGTAGCTTTCGATATACCACTACCTAAACATGACAGCCGTAGAAAACATAAACAAAAAACATGCGTGCGTACAAAGTACACATGTCAGAAGTGAAACTTCTTTGGCGAACTGATTTATAAATCTTGTTTATATTTATACAAATCTAAAACTTTAAATTTCCAAGATTAAGAGGAAGGGAAAAAGGCGTGATACGACGTTCGCTCTGTCTCACTTTTTCTCTCAATCTTTCTCACTCGCTTGCTCCCTACTCTCACTCCACGGCTAGTTGCTCATGCTACGTTCGCCCTGTCTTACTCTCTCTCAATCGGTCTCGATCACTCTGTCTCTCTTTTCCGACACTTCCGTTGCATACCGGCGTGACGTTTCATCTGTAAAAATTTTACCCTCATGCGCCTAAGGAAGTTTCACTTCAATAACACAAACATATTTTATAGTCACTTTTATATTTAAAGTTCATCTATATATTGTCCTAATAATAATAATAATGTTTTAGAGGTGGTAGAACAATGGTAAGGTACCACCGCCTCACCTATTTCTAGCGAGAAACAGTTCTTGTGGTTCAATGGAAGGGTGTGGCTGCCGGCAGACTTTTATATGAGGTGACCATATTAATCCTTGGGAGTGGCAACGCATTTGCAATTGACTTCAGAATGAATCCTTGTTGCATATGAAGTTGATTATAGATGTTGGGCGGTAGTGACCATTTACCATCAGTTGGACAAAAAAAGTTAGATAATATAAACTAAGCCCTTTCATTTGATACGCATATTGCGTGTGTTGTACAAATATATTATCTTCCATTTTTTGATGGCCGCCATCTTGAATTTGAATTTTTTTTCGTATTGTGCTGTATTGTAAATATTTTTCTTCATTTTATACTCATATAGGGTGTGGGTTGTACAAAAATATATAGTCCGACATTTTGTTGCGTCGGCCATTTTGGATATTGATTACATACAATTGCATTGTCACTAGAACTATACATGTATTCCTTATTTCAGCTTAATCGAACATTGAAAAGTGGGTTTAATTTATAGCATAAAATATACATCACCTCATAACAAACTACAAACGCAAGATCCAAGATTATTTCTCCAAAAGTTTTGATGGTTCCACGTTCCTGTTTCATACTGTTATTTTTTTTATTTATCCTTGTAATACGCCCTGATGTATTCAAAAGCTCGTCGATGCAGAAACCTCTCAGAATCGTGAAAGGTATTCTCATTAAGTTTGTTTCGTAATCCTTCTTCAAAAAGTTGGAAAAAAAGTAACATATGATTTACTTAAGAACATTTTGTACATTGCGTTAAACGTAATATTCCGTAAATTTCATATTGAAATTCCAAAACTTTTCAATTTAATACATTATATTTATGCGCAATATAAAGTATTTTTTATATAATAATGAAGTAGCAAACGAGCATGCAGTCCACCTGATGTGGTCACTGCCGCCATGGACATTTGTAGGCAACTTCATATAGAACATAGGTATTATCTAAAGTCAATCACAGATGCGTTGCTACTCCCGAGGACTAGGATGGATGGATATTATATGTGCAGATTCGATTCCAGAATTACGTTGAATTCACTCCTTGTTACTGAGCTTCTTAAAATTAATTCATCCCTCCATCCGTCAGCCCTTTGATATCCACTGCTGGACATAGGCCTCCCCTAATTAGCGCGACTCCAACCGGTCCTTTTCCCGATGAATCCAACGGTTTCCCGTTGTCTCCTTCGGTTCAGTTGTTGTTCTAAAATTAATTAACACATGAAAGAATTTCAAGCTGAGAGATTTATGTGTTCACACAAAAACGCGTGTGAATCACCGACAGTGGCGGCGTAAGGCGAGGACCACCGCCTATGGCCTCGCGGTGCAAAGGGCGTCGCGCCTCACAAACATAGGGCCTCCAAGACTTGGTGTTGGAGGCCGGAGGATGTAGATTTGACGACCTTTTTTATTTTTTGGTCGTTAAATTGCAGATCGACTTTAATTTATGTACATTTCGCGATCTTTATTTTTTTTATCGACTTTAATTTGTATGCATTTGGCGACTTTTATTTCTGTTGACTCCTCGGGCCTCGTAACTTGTACTTTGCCTACGTTAAGCTTAGGTCTCGCGCCGCCATTGTTCACCGAACTAATCAAGTGTAAATTGTTAGGCTTCACACTTACTTAAGAAATCCCAGGTGTGTAGGTTTTTGCGATATTTTCCTACACTGTATAACAGTGATAAATAATTTCTAATATACATCATTTTATTTTAAATAAATATACATAATTACACACATTTGTATATAAAACGTTAACTTCTTTGTGCATTAATAAGTATCCTGGAGCTATTGTTACTTACCGATTTGACATATTAATGATGCCTTAGAACGATTAGAAACCAACATGCTAGTTGACCACAACACCATGTAGGTACCAAGTTCCTTTATACTTTAAGGGTGTTTTTACACTAGATATTAGCTGGATTACAAAATGGTCTGTACCTATGCTCAAAGCTGAGCTACGAAATAAAACTAAACTATACAAATAAGGTGTGATATGAAAATGCTATAGCTACGTTTGCCACGATCCATATAACGCATGCTAGTACCACCCTTTGGCAGATCTACCGTAAATTAGTAACCCAAATATTATAGGTATATGTACATATAAGTATCTATACTAAATTCTTCATGACATTTAAGTTTAAAAACGAAAACGTATCTCTAACTATTCCTATCTAAATTAATAACAGTACTGACCCCAGTTTAGTAAACGGAATTGATTTCAACTATAACATATGCGCATAAATTTCTGAAGCACTTATGTGCACTAACATTTGCATAGTCTTTATGATACACATTTCGGCTCCCTTTGATAGAATGCCGTTATTTTGAGTGTCTCTCAAAACGTTGCTGAATATACGATACTTGTTTATCGATACCCATAGATATACCTATGTATGTTATTATACTTATTATGAAGAAGTATTTACCGAAAATAATACTTTTATAAAATCCTTATTTTCATGCAATTCTGAGAAGAAACGAGTTGTGACGCGGTTTTATACCAATCAAACTGATCAGACAACCGTTTCGAGTTTATTCCCAGGCCAAAGTTATCTATATGTATGTATGATAAAGTTAGATTCTATTTTTAACCGATTTTCTAAAGAAAACGAGTTATATGTCCAATTGCACGTCTCAAAACGTAAAGCGTCTGAAATAGTGCTCTGTTACCAACGTCACGTTACCAAATGTCAATTTATTTATAGGTATTCTTGATGTTGATTAATTTTAGATATTTATGTATTATAACATGAAACTGCACTCATGTACATCTGAGATATAAATACACATTCCTTGTTACTTCCCAAAAATAACAACGTGTACTGGCCTTGTTACAATTTTTAATCGAAAGAAAAATATTTTTGTTTAAACAGACAGACTGCTATATTTGCAGTATACAACATGAAGCTTTAAAGAAATAATTACAGCACCACAAAGATGTTTATAGTGGCCATTTCCGTAGTCAATTTAATATAATAACAGTTTTACAGCTTCCATTTTAAGTATATTGGAAATTTAATACCGATGAAAGCAAGTTTATGACATATAAGTATAGCGAAGCCGTAGAGAAACAAAGTTGGTCTCGATAGGAAATTGTAGGAATTGCTTTGATATTGAACGAAGAGAGCAAAACGCCGCATACGTTGCAAAGTACCGTTATGAGATGAATGTTTCTAGGAAATATTAAATTGTGTTCCTAGTGTACATCTTCATACAACTTCGTTTTCATGCACTTACTGAGTTGATAGTCGACTTCTGATATTCCAGCACCTGATATCATACAAAAATATGGCATACATACACAACATTATTGATGCAATAGTACCTAACGCCATTTGCTACATGAGTTGAACTACATACATGTGTACAAGTACTGAATCGGTTTTGATGAAATTAAAACGCATATAGTTTCAGGCCCGCGGAAATATATATTTACTGAAGTAAATATTTCGTTTCGGATGTGGTTCTTTTGTAAAAGATGTGGTTGCCTATTCACTTTTTTATAAGATTGATGTTGCAAACGAACATGCAGTCCACCTGATGGTAAGTGGTCACTGCCGCTCATCTGTAAGCAACTTCATACAGAACTGGGGTTCTATCTGAAGTCAATTACAGATGCGTCGCTACTCCTGAGGACTATGATGGTCGTCTCATATAAAAGTGTGCCGGCAACCACACCCTTCGATCGAAACGTAAAAACAGCTTCACGCTAGAAGTAGGTGTGTCACTTTACAAGAGCCTACCATTTTTGTCCTCGGGATAGCAACGCATCTGATGGTGATGTCTGATTGACTTCAGATATGACTCTGTATAAAGTAGCTTACAGATGTCCAGCGGAGTGCCCTTACTACTTACCATTAGATAGATGCAGTCCACGTTAGCTACTTCCTTTAAAAAAACCTCCAAACAAATATTCCCTCTTTTATTATCCGCATGTGATAGGAATACTTCAGTAGAGTGTGTATGATATTGGCCCTATAAAATTATTGTTCGTAATGACGCGTCGTTCGTACGTCATTTATCACCGCCGACACTAAACTTAATCTAAAAAGTTCGAATGACACCGCGCTAGCGTCAATCACTATTGGATTAAGTGCGTGGACGGTTGAAGTAATTCTGTGTAACATAAATCAGTATGAAGTATTAGAGTTGACGAAAAATAGTGGTCGAATACTAAAAAAAGGTAACATATATAAAAAAGATTATTTCGAATGAAAAATTTAACGTCGAAAAATGATTTTATATTCAATTACCTATATGGATTCAGTGTCATACTACCAATGCCTACGTGCCTTTGCCTAAGAGTTTTTTTTTTTTTTTTTTTCAAAACATTAAATGTTGACGTTTTCATCCATACTTTTTGGCAAAGGGAGATCTCCCGACAGGCTAGGTGATCATGCCTGGGGAATGGCCGTGCTCCGACAGTTTATGTTCGGAACTTGTATATATGCGGGGTATTGAGAATACTTCGATAGCGTGTTTCAGAATACTAGTAGCGCCATCTCTTGATGAGTAGCGGGAGGTCGCCACACTTTACAATTTACTTTGCCAAAAAACAATGTTTGTTTTAAAGAAACATACTAAGGGCACAGCGTAGAAGATAGAAAGTTGTCCACGCGTTATATTATACCCTCTCTGTTATTCCACAGTTTTATCTTTTTCTCTCTCCATTTAGTTTATTTTGAAAACATTCCCTATGCACGTATCTATGTATCTACATAATTTTATAATAAAAAGTATATTCTGAGCGTTTCGTCGCTGTATTTGAATGTACTTTGGACTACAATGCACAGAAATATCCGTAATAAACATGAATGTAATAGAATATTCTGCATATTATATTCATTTCTATACACAGCTTAAAGCCAGAATTTCAATGCTGCACCTGTACTCCGAGGTATACCTATTATATATATAAATAAATCCTAGTTACCTTAAAAATATATATTGAATTATCAGTATAAGACACCAACTATTGAAATAGTAGTGATCCTTCATTTTCAGAACAGAACAACGACACATAGAATACTTAATTACACCGAAATAAAATCTTCGGTAATCACACACGTACATTTATTTATAAATGCAGTCCACCTGATGGTAAGTGGTCACTGCCGCCCATGGACATCTGCAATCAACTTTCTACAGAACATGGGTTCCAACTGAAGTCAATCACAGATGCGTTGCTACTCCCAAGAACTATGATAGTCGCCTCATTTGAAAGTGTGCCGGCAACCACACTCTTCTATCGAAACGCAAGAAATGCTTCACGCTAGAAATAGGTGTGGCAGTGGTCATTCTCTGGTCGAACTATACTGGTTCTACCACCTTGTTTTTATCAATCTTTTCAACGTGAAAAAGCTGTACCAACTAGAAATTCTAAAAGTTTGCACAATAGTGCCACATAGTGAATGGACCACGCAATCGAATCAGCTGTCAATTTCATATTTGTCCGCGTTTTGTTTCTGACACGTACCAAAATGAACTGTATGGAAAACTATATTCTCTTATTCACATTTTTAGGAATTTTAAGACGTGAAATATTTTTTCCGTTAGTCGGGGCGGTGACAAACGCAGCAAATCAAAGATCGTAAAAATACGTCCAGCCTATTACAACTACTAATAACTAATTCAATTTTATTTTATATGACTGTTCTCGCTAGTTCTACTATTTTACCCTCCTTTGAACAAGCGTACCAATACACATGTATCAATAATTTTAACGGAATATATATTTTTAAGAGAATTTTTAGTACCTGACATTAGAACATCTAATATATAAAATTCTCGTGTCACAGTTTTTGTTGCCAAACTCCTCCGAAACGGCTTGACCGATTTTTACCAAATTTTATATGCTTATTTAATAGGTCTGAGAATCGGCCAACATCTATTTTTCATACCCCTTAACCCTTAAGGGGTATGAAAAATAGATGTCCACCCTTAACATTTTTTTTTATTTTTTATATGGCAAAACGACGTTTGTCGGGACAGCTAGTAAACAATACAAAAAATATCTGAATATGAATTACAAAAGCTTTATCAATGCTAAATAGCACTTCAGAGGCAACTGTTTCTGCTTTATATGGCACAAATGAGCATGACATGACATACGCGTATCTCGCATCCTTGAGCAGGAGCGTTACAATATCAACTACTCATTTGATTGTGTACTGAAAATTACGGTGTGAATTCTCAACGACATTAGAGTTACATTTGAAGAAGTACATACATAAGCCCACATTGCATTTTCCACCAGCCTTACAACGTCACGACCCGCGTGGCGGAGCGGTTACCATACCGGTCTGACGCGCAATGGGTTCCGGGTTCGATTCCCCTCCAGACAGGTATCTGAATGATGAGTTTAGAGTCATGTTTTAGGTCTGGGTGTTTGTGTATTCGCCTTGTGTGTTTCCATGGTATCCAGGACACAGGAGAAAATCCTAGTGTGGGTATGTGATTGTAGAATGCGTGTTTCTTTACATCGGCCAGGAACCTGCATAGTTTTATTGTATCGCACCAAGATCTATCGCATACTTACTCGGCGATGGCGTGTGACATAGTATTTCATATGACCTTATTTATTAAATGATAGGATTCAAACTATGCTGTATGTGTATTATCAAAGAATTTTAATTTCTGTTCAATCTAAGGTTAAAACTTTTTACATCCAAACAAAATGTAAAATCAAACACCATAATTATCAAGAAGTAAAATAAGTTGGTACTTAGAATTATGAAGTTAACATTATGTTCGGTCTTAGTATACTCAAAAACGAAACACGCGTCTGCAATTTCCCCTAAGAAATTATTTCTTCACTAGCTGTTCGCAAGTTGGTACGCGAAAACTTGTTCGAAGTGCTATGAAGTACGCTACTTATCCTCTTCGGATACAGTAATAATGTGAAACGAAAAACTTCACGTTTCACACGTTACGAGAAAAATATTTTTGCGATATTTTATGCGTTTCAATCAAATTCAATGAGAAGTATCGTATTTTATTTAAACAAGTTTTATTTCACTTTTGTACTAAAAGACATGGTTCATATCGAGATGAATCTTAAATATGACGAAGATATTTTGTTTAATTTAAGCAATGTTTTGGCAAAATTTTTAATCCGTCATCAACTGCGCCCATAATACCATATATGTCATCGAAACTACACAAAATTCCAACTAAACTCAATCCGTAAGTTGAAATAGCCAGCAAGTAAATAAAAATCTTGTAATAAAGACAGATTCGTTCATTTTCTTAGAAGTGATATAGCTGTAACCTTTGGTACTTACGCCTTTGTACAAATATAGAGCTTTATTGCTTTCTTCAATTAGTTTTCGCAGCTGTCACAATATTAATTGCTAGGGGACAAAATTGTTTCTGTTAACATTGCGATCTTGTGGCATTGCGGTGAGTGGTACACAAAGGAAAATGGTGTTTCATTCCTCCACCAATTATACCTTAAAGTGAACTGATTACGTAGGCCTTCTTTGCCACCTTGCAACTAACATCAATCCAACGGATCTAATGTATTCTAAAACGGGTGATTTTCTGATATCTCCATCAATCCGTTTCCAAAACCCTATACTGAAAAATAAAAGAGAATTACTGTGTACCATATTGTTTTTTGTGAAACCTGTCAGTTATCTCTAAACAATAAGTTTATTGCAAAGCTTGTTCGGTACGTTAAGGAAAAATAACGTAAAAATTCATTAATCTGAAAAAATATTGTACAAAATTATTTATATGATCAAAAAACAAAACACATATATTATCTTTACATGTCTTACTATTTTATTACTTTATCTTAAATTCATAAAGGTCAGTAAGCCTTTCAAAATCTCTGGCAGACATATACATATGCTTACGACATAAACTATATATGAGGCGTAGGTATTAATTGCACAATCCGTTAATTGTGTTATCTTGTTGGGTATTATCGTTAAATACAGATAAGGGATGAGTGCTGGGAATAACTGTGAATCATATGAAATGAACAAAGTTAACATAGATACCGTAACAAATGATCGTACAGACCATAACGTATATTTCCGTCTTTGGCATATACTCATTATTTGCATTCAAGTTATTATTTTCACTAACATGCATACTGATATCGGTTTAGCTTTAATATTATGCACTCATATATAATTAATACCATCTTAGCTGTGTGATGTCATATACAAATATTAACACAAGTATAAATACACCCAAAATCTGCATCAGCGGGCGTTAACCTTTTTGACAGCACGGGCTATATAGAAGCTGAAGCCTGAGGTAATTGCTGGCCGCATTCGAAAGTAGTCTTTGCTATTTGTCGTTGAAGAGAACAACTGACAAGAAAAATAAAAAAGGAGAACTTCTTGGAAGGTACCGGGTTGCCGACCGCTGGTTTATACGAGTATGTGTCTAGTCGACTATGGAATCCAGAACATTATGCCTAACAATGGGTAAGAATTTTCCACATAACGACCCTTTGTGGCTCCAGTAACACAATGATAAAAAGAAGTAATTAGAGGTTACTTTAGTAAATTGCTTACATCAATGTGACTAAATCTTCAAATTATAATGTACCTACCTAATAAAATAAAAAATAAATGTATGCACGCGACTTTGATTCTCAACTCGCAAAATATTAAATACACAGATAGTAAGTACCTACATAAACAAATTTATGATCGATCGCCTATGCATTGTGAAAATTATATTTTCACACTTCATCGTAAATGTTGTTCCATGTTAATATCAAAAACAAGTAACCTGTTTAAAGCTAGGATGAGCATAATAAGGAGTGACACACTGCGTCATGCTGAGACCCTGTTTAGCTAAATATATCTTAAAAGGCTCTTCTCGTGTACATACACATGCATAAAGGTGTTTCACCGACAACATGTAAATAGTACGTACTCATTTTCTGTGAAAACCATTTTATTAGGCACAAATGCACATCTTGATCGTAGGTGTCATGTAAACACCTGCCTGTATGGGAATCAAATCCGGAACCCCTTTTATGTATGTGATGCGTATAGTCGTCAATGATTATAATGGCGCACCAAACTTATCTGCAATTTTACTTTTGCTCGTATGCCAGAATATCCTTAAGAACATATTTGTAAACTTATGAATTCTAAAAGTGTTGCTATAATTTGATATTCGTACTTAATTCCAGCCTCTTAATCTGGAATTAACCAACGAAACTGAACTAATAATTAAATAATTCCTTTTGCTAGTAACGGGAATCATTAACATTTTTTAATTCAATAAAATTATATTCATTGTAAAATACATGATTTACGAAATATATATATGCTACCGCTGGTGGTCAAACCATACCTTCTCTGGGAAAACTAGAACGTAGAAAATCTCGAGTCTATAACAAATCGGATCAAAACGATGAAAGCCGGTGAAGGAGTTTCAAAGATGCATCGCACAGAAGCGTTGTACGTACTTGGCTTTAATAAAGTTTTCCTTTCTTAACATAGCTGAGTAATTCATTATTTTTGCTGAATATTTTCTGCATTCCAAGTTACGTATTTTTAAAACTTCAAAGTACTTTCCTTTATTTTTCGACATTTATTGTCTGTTTGTATGTAGATTCGTTTTTTAAATTGGATTGCTCTGAATTACTTTGTCCTTTAAGTTTATATACATACTCGTATTAACAGAATTTAGTTACAGCAAGGTAATTTATGTATTTATTTTTTATAACATAAAAGTAGCAAATGATCTTGCCTAGTCCATCTTATGATAACTGACCACTGAGTCACATGGACTTCTGTTCTCAACCCCAGATAGGATTTGTCTTCCCTGAGGTTCTCCACAAATTGTTACCCTCAACGAGTAATATGAAAATCTTATCACACCTTTTAATTGAATGGCAGCGTCCACTATTGCAAGTATTAGGCAAAAATAAGTATGACGGTGGTGCCTGCTGAGTCCAACTAGAACGGTTTGCTAGCCACCTTAAAACGGAAAAGATGGAACTTGCCTGCTACCCAAACAATTAGTTGTTTCGGTAGCCATTTGGATAACCAATTTTTATTTCTTCTAACACTCTTAGGAGTGTTAGAAGATATAAAAAATTAAGTAGCTTCAAATACTTTTATATTTTACACGACATACCTAACACTACTTACTACCTTGTAAAATAATGACTTCCATATTCTTGTTTACAAAAATCGGCGAAACAATCTGAAAATCTACGTCTACTTTCTTGTAAAGCAATTAATAACACCGTTGGTACCGTGTACTCTGTAATGAATGTTATAAATAGGGCCTTTAAACGCAAGATTTCAATTTAATTTTATCGTTCATCAATTTGTTTCATGTACTTAAGCCTTTATTTCACGGTTCAAAATTTATTACCCTGAGAATGCGTTCAAATTTAAATCTATAGAAATATTAATACGGCGGATTTTGTATATTATTAAGAGCATTTATTTAACATGCAATGTTTGCAATGTCTGGCCGAAATTCGAAACCCGCTGCTTGTTAGTCTTGTATGGTGATGCACCCAGGCGGGTCATAAAATACTAGAATGACACTAAACTGGTAATAATTATCGCTTGTCACTAAACGAATATTACTTTAACCCTAAAACTGTGGTCTCGGTTAAACAGCAATCCGTTTTCTAGGAAGCAATTAGCTTTTGACCTTTACGAATCCATTAACCGCGAACCAAACGTATAGACTAAAACAAGTTATAAGAAAACTAGCTACAAATAACAGTTATGATAAATGTTTGCCGGAACTATTGTCTGTCGAAGCATTACCATTGTTATTCAGAAGAACAAATAACCATTATACACTAATAAATACTAAAGAAACAAATTTTAATAAAAGTTTATTGCACAATGAAAATAATTGGCCATTATACATTTATAACGTTGGTTTTAAGCCTTCTTCTTAGGATTCTGTTCTTTAGGTTCTTTCACACGTGTAGTGTTGTCGCAGGCTCGGAAGTAATTGAGAGGCGTGTTGTTTAGTTGATGTCTTTATTGTTACTGCCTTAATACTACTCTAACACTAACTTATATTATATGGCTTAGCTCTACACCACACCTCCTGGGGTATTCGAAAAAAAAATGAAATTATTAAATTTGATTTTTTTTAACCAAAAACTAAAACAAAAATAATGACAAAAGAAGAAAAAAACAGTAACAATCTATTTTGATGTTGGTGTAGACCAGGCCTTCTCATTATTATTAATCTAATCACCATTAGGTACTATTATTAAAGATTTATATAAATTTGAAAAGTAATACAAAAAAAAAAATTGAAAGATAAAACCTTATGATATAAATCTTACATATAAAATTATAATAAAAAACATGTCAAATCCGATAATCAAGTCATATCCATGAATGTATTCTATTCCCTCAATGGGTATATCAAATAAATCTAGGTAGGCGCCAATAGTCACATCCAAGTTTTACAGCTGTAATATCAAGTCAAGTATCACGTTCATTCTAATTAGTTATCACTTCGTAGTAAAAAACTTAAAGTCAAAACAATACAATTATTTTTTAATCATTCATAAGTACACATTCTTATTTAATACATAATTATTTAATCTCTTCATTTCTAACATTGATTTATGTTTTATAACATTTAACATCATATCTTCTCTCTACAATATTTTAATTCATCCTATACCTACCCATTTCTTTCACGTATACGGCTCGCGTAACTACATGATCAAGTAATTGGGCATAAATAGTATTTTCACTTCTTATTAACATTCTTAAATTCTTTCATTATTCCTCTAACCATTTCTTTCACACAGACGACTCGCGTACGGTATGATCAAGATTTCCTTACACTATTATATTCTTTCTTGCAATCCTAAAATTTTAATTCTCTCATATAGAACCATCTTAAAAACTTATTTAACATACAATTTTTCAAAAGTACGTTAATATTTTCTTAATTATCAGGGGATCAATCCCGATTATTACTAAAAATACTAACTTACAGAAGAAATCCATACGTAATTACCTACCATACATACCTCTCATAAGCCTATATTTTGATTTACTATTAAACTGTAAATTAAGAATCATATCATTTCAGTTCAATTTAAATCATAATTACTTGTTAGTATTTCCTAAATCGACAACTACTTCAATTAAAGTTAGAAAAATTATGAGTTATGAATTACAAAATTATCTAAGATCTCAAGTACTTTTACATTCTTAAATTTTGCATAGCGACATTGGTTACCTTTAAATGGACATGTAATAAGAACTGCATCAGCGGTGCATTGCAATCCGAATCTTACACATTCCATTCCTAAAAGGAAGTGTAACGGGAGTCACGACACGTTTTTGATTATCAGCAAAATTAGAACAAAGAAATTTTATACTACTGTTGCTACCTGTGTTTACTTATGCTTTTAACTTTAAAAGATACTATTATTACTTAAAAACATTAATAAAAGTTGCATGTATTTAATAAGATGTGATAACCAATTACAACAAATTAAAAATAATTTACTCATTATAAAGTTTTTTAAAAACACATTTAGTTTACTTCATCAAAAACCTTATTACATTTAATTTAGTTGCTACGTGGAACAGAAATACATATAAAGATGTAAAATTTGACAACGAAAATATCTGTAAAATAATAAGTAACATGGATATAAGATTTATAATACAACAACTAAACTTTTTAAAATTCTGCAACACTATTATTACACGTGAAATATTGTCTTTTTAGAAAGTAAGGGTACAAATGGACGAACTTATACGTAGTTGTTTTTTTTTACCGTTATAAATATCACGCTGGCCAGGGTAGAATTCCGTTGATCAATCAAGGGGTTTTGCTGCTGCTTGGAGCTGCTGGGCCGCAACGACCACTGTGGGCTGGTGACAATCATTCTGGAGCAGATGACGATTGTGACGTCCTGATTTTCAAGACGCACCGTTGACAGGCTGACCGATGCTCTTCATACAAACATTTTCTATATATTAATTTCTTCGAATAGTGGAGTGTTCTTGTTCTCTATTATAATAATTTTCTTTTCTTCTTATTTTCATGATGATTTCCATATTCATGATGTCTTCTAAACATATATTTCTTAATTAGTCTTCTATTATTTTTTCTTCTTTTCCAATGCCTCCCGGTACGCGTGCAACGTGGCAGCGCCACACGCGCACCGGCCTGGCAGGGTCGCCATGTAGTGTTGTCGCAGGCTCGGAAGTAATTGAGAGGCGTGTTGTTTAGTTGATGTCTTTATTGTTACTGCCTTAATACTACTCTAACACTAACTTATATTATATGGCTTAGCTCTACACCACAACGTGATTGTAATGTCCGTCTGTCATAACCAATTAGCTTCAAATCTACTGGGCCGATTAGGTTGGAACTGGGTATACTCATATGTTTTTGCTATCCAAGCATATGAAATATGAAACATACATAAATTTGTTGACGAATATAAGCATTCAAAGAATGAAATTAAATATTAAATAATGCAGATTATTATATATAACTAACTATATTTTTTTATATGTAACTAACGGTAGTCGTCACCACTCCCTTAACTATTATGGTTTGTAAAGTAGCAGCATACGACAAATACTTATTATATAAATTATATATAATATTGGTATCCTCACCTACAACTGAATTATAATAGAACCTTATTTAAGCTACATATCTACCTACCTAACCGATTCCCCAGAAGTGTAGAATATTCCTTCGTCATAATAAATTTTAATAGACTCGTGCTTCAAAACTTTCCAGCTGGCAATTAATAAAATCAATTACCTAAAGATACCTTAATTTAATTTACCACGTTTATAACCCTTGAATATTTTTTGATATCCTATTAAAACAGAGCTGAGAGAGGCTTTAGTGTACCTACCCGCATGCTAATTTCACTAGCCCAATTGTCAAAAGTTTTTAATGTAGGTGTAATATAAATTAACGAGTGTTATCCAACAAATGTGGGCCAACTTAGCGTACTCTTCTAAACGCGAAAACATTCATGATTTTCCAGCTAAGGTTGACCGCTGATTAGCTGCTGTCACTCGAACTATAGTTGGAGAATCTTGTATCTTGTCGCTTAAGCTACCCAGCAGTTACATAAGCCGCTGCCGCTCTGGCATGTGGCTTATTGCTTGGGCAGTTACTAAACATCATTTCATTGCATTCTAAAAATCTCTTAATCTATTGTATACCTGAGTCTGTATGTCTGTCTGTACCTGCTTAAGCTCCTAAATACTCGGCGAGCAATGTACCAACAGTTTTAGAACAGTTCTACCACTTATTTTAACCACTACTTAATCGATAAGTCTCCAGCTGCTCAAGAGGCTAAGCTAATATACCTTAAGCCTATACCTAACAGTCAATCATCCAAAAATCAAACTAGTCACTAATTAAAAAGACCTGATTATCTCTATCTTAAAACAGCTAAACAGATCCTTTACTCACCAAAAGTTAACTTTTATCGTCTCGCAGTTCTTGAAATTTGCTTGAAAAACAATGTTAGATACCGTTTATACCCTTTGCATTAATAGAAGTAATACAAGAAACTGTTTTCAAAGCGTTTAATATTATATACCGCGAATCATGTTTCACGCAGCCGTGTTGCATTTAAATAGTCAAAAAATATTTGAACAATAGAAAAAGCTTTTTTATAGTAATATAAAAATCACACTTTGGTTCATTTATTAGCTGACACTTTTTTCACTAACCCTTAATAGGACGAGTTCTACGCCCCCTTAATTAGATACTACTATTCTGAGAGAAAACCCGTGCCCAGTAGCGGGACAATAATGAGTTGACGAGAACAGAAGAGAAGAATTAAAAAATAACCTACACATATTTCTGAGGGAGTGTTGACATATTAAAGCAGGAGTTTAAGTAAAGAAGTTCTTGACTAGACAATTTAACAATCATTTACATCGTTAAAAAATAATTTTTAACTTATAGTTATTACTATTACCTAACAAATATTATCATTATGGGACATACATAAAATATAAATGAAATATGAAACTATTATTTAGTACATTGGTAGTGTTTTCCATAAAGAAATTTGTTTCAGCAAACCGCGACGTATGAGCATTTAACTAATGGTAAATTTACGTGTATGTTTCGGCATTGTGAAAGTTAATGTAGGGAGAGGGAAATGAAATATTATATTTATGTATAACTATTAGTTGTGCTCCACTGTATTATGCATGAATTATACATAAAACCTCTTGAATCAATCTTATCTATTAAAAAATCTGCTTTGAAATCCGTAGCGTAGTTTTAAAGATCTAAGCATGTTTAGGAACAGACAGCGGAAAGCGACTTTGTATTATATTATGTAATCATAAGTGCTACTAACCTTTTTTTTTTTGAAGTGAAACTTCTTTAGGCGCATGAGGGTAAAATTTTTACAGATGAAATGTCACGCCGGTATGCAACGGAAGTGTCGGAAAAGAGAGAGAGAGTGATCGAGACCGATTGAGAGAGAGTAAGACAGGGCGAACGTAGCATGAGCAACTAGCCGTGGAGTGAGAGTAGGGAGCAAGCGAGTGAGAAAGATTGAGAGAAAAAGTGAGACAGAGCGAACGTCGTATCACGCCTTTTTCCCTTCCTCTTAATCTTGGAAATTTAAAGTTTTAGATTTGTATAAATATAAACAAGATTTATAAATTAGTTCGCCAAAGAAATTTCACTTCTGACATGTGTACTTTGTACGCACGCATGTTTTTTTTGTTATCGAGGGGGAAACCTTCCAAAGGTACCCGACGCCGTGGGAGCGACGCAGGGTTATGTGGGTTTTTTACCGCACTAAATCCCCCCCGGAGGCCGTCCTCGGCGCTGAAAAGGAGGACTCCGGGATCTCGAAACGACTTCAACCGGAATCCTCCGAGCGCGCTGCCCCATTGGGCTCCTCCCAGATGGGCGGCTGGGCCCACCGCTCCGTCTAGTCTTTACGACGGTATGCGACCACACATACCGCCGTCCTTCCCGGGATTGCTTGCCGAACGGTTCGAGCTCCAATTCGAGAAGCCCCTTTTAGTCGCCTCTTACGACAGGCAGGGGATACCGTAGCCCTATTCTGACCCCGAGGCTACAGGGACGAAGTGATACTAACCTAGTGAATTTTAAATTATTGATTATTATTATTACTGTCAAAGAAAGGTTAGTAGTCATATATTGCACATAAATATTCACTTCACAAAAATACACTGTGTTTTTCTTGATCCGATAACGATTTTCACCATGTTGTTTTATAAATCATCTGTGCCATGACATCATTCAAGACGTAAACAGAAATGTCAACATTCAGGAAATTTCATGAAAAAAAGATGTGTCGTGAGACACCAGGTAGGGACGAAGTTAAATTATTGGAAAATAAACGTACTCAAGCTACTCAAGAATAAAATGAATCTATAATGTGAGTATTCGCCAAATGCTTGTACATGAATTCATGAGTATTGGTGGTAATAGGAAGAGAAGGGATGAGAGAACGGAAAGAAAGAGGGAAAAAGAGAAATGTATTATTCCCTTATGTATACGACTATAGCACTTGCGTTCTATACTTTTCTTACCGCTTTTTTTTACGGCCTTTTTCTTACGTTCTTTTTCTTACTGGTGAAAAACAGATGAACAACCGTACTTTTTCAAAATGTAATCTGTTGAGAAAGAGTGAGACGTTATGCATTATAGAGGTAGGCAACAACAGAGGAATCGTTTAAAAATTCTCGGTTCAATTGTTTCTTACGTTCTTTTTCTTACGTTCTTTTTCTTACTATTTTACTATCAACTTTTTTTCAGTTCTGTCGCGCAGCAAAATCCCTGTCTCCTCTAAGCCTGCCGTAAGGAACTTCGTTCCAAAAACTTTTTTATAGAAGTATGATATTTTATTATTATTATTTTCCTTCTCATAAAAATACCTAAAATTACCTAATAAATCAATCATCGGTTGATTTTTGCTTTCTACTTAAATCCAAAAACCATTGTTTATTTTATCATCAGAAGCAAATTTCGTAAACAACATGACGACGTTTAGAAGTTTATGTTTTTACACATACAGCCCCACAGGATTTTTTATGTCGTATGTGCCATGGACATATAAAGACGGATAGGTAGGTACGTTAGCTTGTCCCAAATATGTCGTCGACCGTTTTCGGTTTTTTGAGTAAAATGGTAAATACGTACAACCATCCTTACTTCTATGAATTAATATGTATCTAAATAGGTACTCGTATTTAATTGGTTTAGGCAAAGTACCATAGGTCTTTCATGGTGTATATTTTATTAATACATATATTGTATAGATACTAATTTCTTACTCTAATATTGCATGAAATAAATATTGCAGTGTATTATTTTAACATAAGTCAATTAACCTACCACAACGACGGGCAATTATTAATAAAATTAATTTCTAATAGGCACACTTTTAAGAAATCACAGGTAATAAAGATTTACAGGAATGTTCACACGTAACATCCATGTTAATAAGTAAGGACGAATTTAAAAGAATGGTATATTTATCGTCAACCCATCATTGTACCACTGCTGGGCACGGGTTTTCTCTCGAAATAAGAGTTTAAGGCCATAGTCCACCGCGCTGGTCAAGTGCGAATTGGTGGACTTCACGCCCCTCCGAGACCTTTGTTTTTTTTTAAAGAACTCTCGGATGTACAAGTTTCCTCACGATGTTTTCCTTCTCCGAAAAGCAGTGATAATTAATTTCCAATACGCACATAAATCAGTGGTGCGTGCCCGGCTTCGAACCTGGGACCTCTCGATTGAGAGGAAAAGGTTCAACCATTAGGCTATCACTGCTCTTAGTGTAAGTATCGTGTGGTATATTTACTGCGTAAAAATCCAAACTAACCTAAAAGCTAAATCACTTGAAGTGGTTGCGGCGAACGCGATCGCCTTCGAATATTGTGGCAAATTGAGGATTACAGCGCGAGGATCGTTACGTTTAGTATTTCGTGAATAATGCAATAAGTCGTCTATCTAATGTTTGTTCTCGTTTATCTTGTTCTGGTTTGTTATTAACGTGACAGATCCACTTATTCACTGGAAATGTAGGACCGTAAAGAAATCTACTTTCCATTCTTTCCATTCTTTCAAAAAAAATCTACTTTTACATAGATTTTTTTGTGTTATTACAACTAGTTTGCCGGGATTTATAAGAAATAGTTTGCAATCATGTGTTAATGTGATTTAAATTTGGTAACTGAAATCGTTTAGACCAGTACGGTTCGATCAAAGGGGTATCAGCGCCATACCTACCTATTTCTAGCATGAAATAGATTTAGCGATTCGGTGGTAGGACGTAGTTGCCGGCTCTCTTATATTTATTGTAAGTTAGAAGTAGCAAACGAGCTTGCAGTCCATCTCGTGGTAAGTGGTCACAACACCCATGGACTTTTGTAAGCGACCCCATATAGATCAAGTATTCAATCTGAAGTCGATCACAGATGCGTTGCTATTCCCGAGGACGAAGATGGTCGCCTCATATAAAAGTGTACCGGCAACCACAGCCTTACGTCAAAACGCAAAAACTGCTTCACACTAGAAATAGGTTGGCGGTGGTATCTCCCCGGTCGAACAATGGTTCTACACCTAGGTACTTAGGCAACCATACGAGGCAACCAAGATGGTTGATGATGGTGATGAACGTTCTTGGGAGTAGCATAACATAAAGAATTGATAACAGATGATGGATGGCGATAACTTCCTGGTAGAGGTAAAAACACCTATGAATGGATATAATGATCATTTCGAGAAACTACATCTAGGAAATTATGTGAGCTATTAGAGATATTATATGCTAAGTATTTGAAAAATCTAATAATATGTTCTCTATTTCCCAATGTTAAATAAATATGCAATATTAATATTACCACTTATTACTACATGTACCTCGTGTTTATTTTTATCGGTTTCAAACAACCCACGCAAATCGAAATTTGATATGTAGACGGCAGCTGACAGTTAATTTCCTACGAACGGTCGAACAAAAGCACCCTTATATTACACGTTACCTACAAGGACAAACAATAAGAAATATTATCTAGTATCATTATATAAAAGTTCGTAGCATCACTAATTTGTAATACAGAGTACCGTAGAAGAGCCCTGGTATAGAGACCACGTGTGGGCACGAGATACAGATTGCCCCTGACAATGTGGACCGATGAGATGAAGAAAACGATGGGTAAACATTAGATTCAGATGGCTCAGAATCGGTCAAATTATCGCTGGTTAAAATAGGCTTATGTCCAACAGTGGACGGTCAAGGCTGATCGATGGATGGATCACTATATAATATACTGTCACATCGTTGTTAAAGCAAAAGCTCGTAGGAGGCGCTTTAATGAATAATC
The DNA here is from genome assembly GCA_949699795.1 of Spicauda simplicius. NCBI lineage: Eukaryota > Metazoa > Arthropoda > Insecta > Lepidoptera > Hesperiidae > Spicauda > Spicauda simplicius. The sequence continues at coordinate 17,514,825 of OX453060.1, read as the reverse complement.
GATGGTATTGACAGTAATGTTTTAAGAACACGACTGGTAGAGCAAAGGAGAGCTCTACTTCACTTTGCTCTTCGACAATCATTATTGTTTGGGTATCATATAATATGTGTTACATTCGTCGATAGTTTGATCTTAGAATCCTTACTATGAATTGCTATAAGTGATGGCAGCTACTATTTTTAAATTAAAAAACATTAAATGTATAAATATATCCATAACAAATGAATATCGTCTTTATTAACTTTCTCAAAATATTACATTTTTAAAAAACGACCCCAGCTTTTATCTTAAGAAAATAAGTAGACACAAAATATTGCTTATCCTAAATGGCAATCTTATACAAAACATAAATTCAAACAATTACGATGAACATTTTAAGGAAACGAGAGAAAGTTTCGCAAAAAATCATAAGAACAAAGCTGGCTTCAAATTACAGGACTAATGGATTTCCTCAAATATGGCCGTGTATGTGAGAGATAAGTGGAAACGCCTTTGATATGTAATAAGTCAATATAAAACATGCAATTTAAGGACTGGTCCATATTATTTTTCCTCCACGTAAAAGAAAATTCCACTTGCCACGGAACCATTTTCCAATTATTTATTAACGCAATTTAAAAAAAAAGTATTTTTTTATTTTTCACTTCTAACTCGGTCACTTGTAAAACCTATTCCGACAATTGCTTCATTTTACTTGTAGTGCTTATATTTTAAATGTGTCTAACACTGAGTTGACCTTCTATTAAAAAGCATATGAAAAAAATACATAATATTTAAAAAACCAATTCTACTCTCGTACACACTCGCCCATTATTACGTTAAAAAAAATTTAATCTTCTACTATATCAAAAATGACTTCAGTAGCAAAATAGAATTAATCTCACACGAAATTTTAATTTTTTGCGCAGCTCGCTCGAAACTCGGGCAGAGTATTCTAAAAACACATAATTTTAATCCATATTTAGCCCGGTGTTACACTTTTTATTAAACCGCTCCACTTGCTCCACATAATGTTACCCCGACGTCACTAAATTGGAACAACTCATGTAAATTGTTTTTATCACAACACTGTCTTTAGTTCAGATTATAGGTACCTAAACATTGTTGCTGTACTTTAACAAGTCTCGTCAACCCATTGTCTCACTGCTGGGCACGGGTCTTCTGTTCTGACAGACACTGTCCTGTGGACTATTGCCGATAACACTCATTCTGATGAAAGTTATAGGTCATAGTCCACAGGACAGTGGACAGTACGAATTGGTGGACTTTAACAAGTAATAGTGCTTAATTGGCTTTTTTTATTTTTGTAATAATTTTATTAAACGCTTTTTTAAATTTATTTTAATCTTCGCCCCCCGGTCAGTGAAAGGAGGGAGCCTTTCACTGACCGCAGACATCATATTTAAAAATTATATATCCTATGTCAGTCTCGCACCTGAGCCGTGATCTCCCAAAAATATTACTTTTAAAATAGATACGCTATTTCATATCTATATATTAATACGTGAAGTAAAAAATTGTAATTCGTTTTTAAGATACTTGCCGCAGACGGAGGAGTATGAAATTACGTACGGTTATAGTTGATAAAAAAAAAGGATTACGGAAAGCTAATATTTTTTCCAAATGGTGCATAGAACATACATAAAATCAACTAAAAACTCATAACACACACTACCTTCCATTTGACATAAACACATACAAACATAATAACGAAATAAAATATTCAATGTCTGGCTATGAAAACTCATAACGTCAAAAATGTCAGATGTCTTTGTCAAAATACCCGCTATTGCTTTTAAATGTAGCTTAGCTAAATAAACCTGTTTTTACCTTTAACGGGTGCTTTCAAAATAACTTGACAAATTTATTTGAATTTGAGAATTTGATTATTTGTGCTACTTTGGATAATATGAAGTTGAGTTTTTTAAATTAAAATAACGGTCGAATTTCGACCGTTGTTGCGACGGGTGATTGGTTTCAATAATTTTATGAAATGAACACAACCCGGGTTTAGTATAGTCGAAGTAAAAGAAAATTGTTTTTATGTTAATGTTATCGTTGGTTTTTTACTAAATTAGGTACTTTCTAACCCTCTTCTCATATTTTTATTTCGGGATCGTATTCAAATGTTATTTGGTAGATAATGCTTTCTTCATATGACTTTGTATTTTCTTTCATAATTGGTTTACAATAAAAGGGTAGATCATATTTCAGTAATCATATTCAATTTGAATAGCATTAAATTATTGCAATTATAATGTAGATACTTATTCTGCGTTTATGTAGTTAGCACAAGGAATTAATACTTGTAAGTAATACTTATTAAAGCTCTTAATATTTTTGGTTTAAGAAATTTATTTGTTACATATGACCCACTTGATAATCTTCAATTTGTGGGAAAGAAATAATATTGTAATATTTATACTGACAATATTATGACGACAATAAATGTATTTTTTGTGCATTTTATAAAATATTAGGTACCTTTTATAGCTGACATATTTTATCAACTTACCATCACGCGTCATACCTCTTTTTCAACAAGAATCCACACAATAGATCATAACACTTTAAACTGGTTCAAATATACACTTCTTAATTATTACGTAATTATCAAAATATTTATTAGGACACTGACACAAAGTGCAAAATTTACACTAACAACACAGTATAAGCTAAAATATTTTGAGTTTTCGTCAGCAAATCAAAACTATAAAACGGGTGTAAGAAAATAAGATTTGGACTTATTGATAATGTAATTAGGATGATTAGAGACGATACAATTTAAGTTCCGCGTTTGACAGGTGAGCCCCGAATATTTTAAATCTCGCGCGTAGGGTGTAAGCAGTTGTAAGCGTCCTAGCAGTGATGTATCGCGGCACCCACTGGGCGGCCACCGCCTTTCCGTTCGCCTCTCACGCCAAGAAAACTGTTGCTTTCGGTCGAACTTTCGTTCCGAGCAATTAAACCGACAGGTAATCTTTTCCATGTAGCTAAAGTTTTGTGATTGTGCTTATATAATGAGCTCGGACTACAATATTGCATTTATTATTTGTTTTATGCGACCAGTTGTTTTAATCAACTTCAAAATAAAATTCAGGGAATCACAATGTATTTTTAAGCGTCCACATAGTAAGGGTATCAACCTATAACGTACCTATTACTTAACGTATTATGTACGTATAGGTAATAGTAGGTACCTAGGAAGTATTCAGATTTAACACCGTAACCATAACTTTTTTTTTGTAGACACTGACTTATATGAAACATTAGATATCAGTCCTACTATCATTTTTATTGGTACAGATGAAATTATTAATATCACAAATATAAATCTATCTGCATGTATCATCAATATGTGAAACCTCTTGAAAAGTAGATATATCAATACACGTTCTCATTAAACCCTTAAAACTCAAAATAGTATAATTAGGTAAGCAGCAAGGTAATTATTTCGAAAGCGAAGCGTCACACTTCAAAAAACCGGTCAAGTGCGAGTCGCACGCTCGCGCAAGAAGGGTTCCGTACCATTATCTATAAAAAACAGCAAAAATAAATCGTTTTTTGAAGGGAACTTATACTTTTAAACAACTTGGCAACACCCTGACCTCCCCACCCCCTCCCCCTTAATATATTTATAGCATCAATATCGCAATATAGCAATGTTATAGCATCAATATCGATGATGTGAAATCTCTATCAAAAATTACCTTATGCCGCCCTACAAGTTAACGAAACAGGGCGGCATTCTTTTCTCTTTTCTCCGCAATATTCACATCATAAGTAAAATAGGACAAGTATATGCATTTCACTTCTTATTTTACCAGGGATTCCATGCTTATTATTCTTCCAAGGCCAAACTACATGTTGAGCGGAGTGGGGGTGTTAGGTTTTATTTTCGTAACGGAATTTCTTGATTCGGTCGTGGCGCTCAAAGCCTGCGATAAAAGCTATACTATTGTATAGCTATTTAAAATTTCACCCGTCTAGCTATCATGATTCATGTGAAACGGCATGGTGACGAACAGCGGAATCTTAGTAGTTGGGTTCCGCATTACCTTTTGGGTATAGAACCCTAAAATATGTTTGAGAAAGATGTATAAAAGCAAAACGAGAATGCAGTCCACCTGATGGTAAGTGGTCACTGCCGCCCATGGACATCTGTAAGGAACTATATACAGAAAATGGGTTCAATCTGAAGTCAATTACAGATGCGTTGGCACTCCCGAGGACTACGATGGTCGCCTCATATAAAAGTGTGCCGGCAACCACACCCTTCTTTCGAAACGCAAGAAATGCTTCACGCTAGAAATAGGTGTGGCGGTGGTACTTCCCCGGTCGAACTACACTGGTTCTACCACCTTCAAAATTATTAAATTGAATATTACAATAACTGATAACTGTCTCTGCTAAAAAAATATAAAAAACGGCAATTACCTTGGTCCTTTTTAATTCATTTATGTCCTAATTTTTATAGCGACGCAGGTGTCTCAAGTGCGCCTCATTCCGGATTAAAGTGTGATTGATGACTTGCCGCTAAATTGTGCTGGTCACAAGTTTGTGTTTCAAATAAAAAAGCGATGCCTTGCGTTTTATTTAAACTGTTTTGCTATCTTAAATCACTAAACTTTTGATTACTCTAGTATATAAAAATATTTGCATGATTTGATTTTAAAAATACTGCTGAATTTAATATCCGACAAAATTAAATCCACTATTCATTAAATCTGGTCGAAATAATAGATCATCTACGACGCGTCTATGAATATTTTAAAAGGAGTCCCTTTGAATCCTGCTCCAGAATTAACATGGATACCTACACTTTCAATTTCTGTAAAAGGAAATATGTCGGTAGGTACTTCATGACATAAAATTTAAACATCCAGGAAGTCTTATTAATAAGCATAAGATAGATGAACATTGTAGTGGTAAATATGGTGGTGCGAGGCATACACGATATGAACATGTGAAAAGAAAATATGTGGCAGGTTATTAAGCTATAAATCTGTTCAGTGTTCGGTATCAAAACTTGATAAACACCGCAATAATGTCAAGACCAATAATTATCTAAGCGATCATATTAAGTTTCTCCTTCCAACATAATTTGGTCGTAATTTCATGAGGTTCAAGCTCATTAATCGTGCCACATTGAGACAAGAATTCGTATCTCTTTAGGAATGTTTCGAGGTAGTAAAATTATTTGTGATACTAGAACGGCACCTTATTTTCTTCCGAATAAACGGTGTAAATTAAAAACGTTTAAAATTGAGGTATTTAAAACAATTAAGTATACAATATGGTCAATTATTATACAATGGGTCATCATCACATTATTGTGTCACTGCTGGGCACGAATCCCTCAGAGGAAGAAGGTTTTAAGCTATAGTCTATCACGCTGGCCTAATGCTAAATACTTTCTGACGATAATTATTTACCACTGCTTTATGATAACGGCGAACTTTACCATGAATCAGTGGTGGATAATAATTTCTATTAAGCATTAAAATCTGAGATGGTGGCATGGGATTCGAAACTCGGCCTGTTTAGAACGTGAGTTCCAACCGGGCTATCACTGCTCGATATGCAATGTACCTAATATATTATATTGAAATTCTTTAAGTCCGTATAAAATACCGCACCCAAAAAACATGCTGCAGTGTAAACCTCCAACGTTGGTGGGCACAATAAGATTAATTCGCACCTTTTTTTCTACAATCCATATAAATTGTTAAGAGGGCTTCGGTACCCGCGATAAGAGAACATAGATTTCTATTGACATAATGGTCGGGTCTTAAAAATGGCCCGCTCCAATTTTTATACGACGAACCTTTGAATGTTCTTTTTTACATTTTTATGTGGTTTGCATCATTTATTTTCTTACACATACTTTATATAAGTAGCGGTAAATAAACGTCTACTTGGAATGTAAATTGTAAAATTTGTAAAGATATTTTACTTTTAGAGATAACAGTAGGGGAAAAAACGGTCGGTAATGGGAGTAACTTAAGCGAGAAATGAAATAAAAACTTAAATTGAAATAAAATATTAATTGCAGCCTCCTTGACACAAAAGTTACTTAATTAGCTATCAATTGACATCATTTTCAGTCAGTTTGGTAATCAATTCTGAAAGTATAAAAGTTAAAAATTACAGGTTTGACTCCCATGATGACTGACCCTGTAGGTAATCGGAGTCAAAGATAATTTATCACCTTCGGCTGTATCACACCCAGTGCACTATGCATTAGCCCATAACCCACATGAAGTACTTACATCTGTACCAAATTTCATTATGTCTTCCAAAACCATTACATAATAAGCCAAATGAAAAAAACTAATTTTCTCACCTTCTACGTCGTCCTCGTCATTATCCTGCCATACATCGTTAGTTTCCACAACTGATACTAGAATTGTTCGTCGCTTCATTCTTTCAGGACCATTCGTATGTACCTACTTTTGTCTGATTTCCGTGGTCCTTTCCTTTCCATTTTTTTCCTTTTTTTATATTTACCTACATTTCTTTTCATTTTTTTTCTCTTTCCATCGAGTTTTCCTTGTTTGGTATAGATGTGAAGGAGCATGCTCTTTCAACTCTCTCTTATAATAGTATCCCTTGTTTTCTGTGGCCATTATCCTTGCGGTGACCTGACTCATTGCCCTCAACTATGCTAATATAAAAAAGATAAAAATTAAAAAAACATATAAGGACACAATCTAAACTGCACATCTATCTTTTAATAGTCTGGCCAAATCCGTTCAAAGTTCTTGTTTGCATACTGTAAGTACATGCCTAATTGGCATTTATCTTTTATTTTATCCTGAAGAAGAATTACATCAGGATAACGCAAAACCAAAAAAACTTTTGTCTCCTTAAAGCGCGGGCGTTCACTTTCACTAATCGTTTAACACACTACCAGAATCAAAACAAATACATGAAGATGATTTAGATGATGCTTTTATGGATAGTTTCATGGATATGTGGGTGACTCCCATTGCCCGATGACTCCCATTGTCCTGTTTACCCCTAACTACTTTGGTCTACTTTATACCAATTTTGTCAGGTATACTAATTTTATTACCATGATATACACCGTATACACGTATGTGTAAATCGAAAATAAAGTAAAATGGACAGGAAAGCAATAACGAGGTCGTCATTTGTTAAGGGCGAGCAAAACCCTTAATAGATTCGAAGCGTAATCTATGAATATTTAATAGGGGCCGTTTGCGTTAGAATTATGAAACTCGCATATTTATATTCGAGCAACGATCTTGTTTGAAAAAGCTTGGCAGAAAAAAAAATCAGTTGTCGGTTATCGCAAAAAGATACCGAAACCACACAGAAGAAGATCAGTACAAGAAGCTGCGTTTGGAATATGTTGTAGGAACACATGAAATAAAAGATTTTCCATTTGTTTTTTTTCCTTTCTAAACGAACCAACGTTGCCGAAGTTTTATGTACTCGTACAAATAAGTGAAGTAGATATGCTGGTGTAGTTATTTATTTGTATTTTGAATAATAACGGAATGAGAGCAATAAAGTTTCGACACTAAGACGGAAATAACTATTGGAATTATTATAATTACTTAATTATTTTGACAATTTATTTGAAAATATTAATTGGGTGAATATGTTTAAGACCCTATCACAGTTGCTATGTATAGAATTAAAATGTTTCTGAAACATGTAGAGCGTGTAAACGATCTCTCAAGCCCGCTTTATTTATTCTCACATCCTGAGTAGGTACTTTAGAAATAGCTTACCTAATGTTTTAAGATATATGGGGATGATTATTCTCAAAGAGATATAAATACGTGTACATAGACTTCAGGCTTGACACTAATGAAGGTACTTTGTAATACCTACCACCTACCGACAATATTAGTAATTGTGTTTTATGTTTATTTTTGTATTTTTTGTATGTTTTAATCGGTAATCATATATATTTTGTGAGATTCTTAAAACCTACTACAATACTCTTTTATGAGAATAAAGATCTTTAAATCTTCTACTACCTACACTACTCACTACTACTACTAACTTACTATACTACTATAATACTTTAATATCAGTTTAGTACCACCTCCACCCACCTATTTCTAGCATGAAGAAATAGTTGTATTTCGGATTTCCGCCTGACTAGAAATTGAACCCACGCGCCATATAGTCGAGGTGGATTTGATTCATACATATTTTAAATAAATAACGCAATCTTTCGGTTAAAATATAAAATACATAAATCAATTCTTAACGATAAATAATTGGATGGTTTACGTTATGAAATGTGGTTAATAAACATTTAAACTGCAAAATAATTTGCTTGATCAGGCAATAAAAGACGTGTTATAAAGCAGTTTCTACCTCCGGTTAAGTATATGAGGTTATTTCTGCTTTCAGACCTATAGTAAAATCTTCTTAATAATACGTAATAATATGTACAGAAATCTTATCATACTAATATTATAAAGGCGAAAGTTTGTGAGTGTGTATGTTTGTTACTTCTTCACGGGTAAACGGCTGGAGCGATTTTCATAAAATTTGGTAGGGAGTTCTGGAATCCGACACTCTGGAATAACATATAGGCTACTTTTAATTTTGGGAAAATATCTTATTCCCACGGCACAATCGATACGTTGATTTTTGTTAACGCAGGCGAAGCTGCGGGTTCAGCTTGTTAATTTACTGCTATCTGTACCCTGCGCGCGTTGCTGCGCCATCAGAAAACTACACCAGAAACCTTCGCGAGCTCATGAATAACAACTTTGCTAAAGATCATCACATGATCCAATGAATAGTTTACGATTCTATAGAGGACATACAAACAACATTCATTTTTATAAAGAAGAAGAAGATCACGCTTATTTCTAGCGTAAAGCTTTTGCGTTGCGATGGTAGAGTGTGGCCGCCGGCTCATTTTTATAAGAAGCGACCATCTGTGTCCTCGTGAGTATCAAAACACCTGTGATTGACTTTCGATAGAAACTTTGTTCTGTATACGTTTGCTTACACATTTCCATCAGCCGTGGTTGCCACTTACCATTAGGTGGATTGCATGGTTGTTTCCTACTTCAATCTTATAGAATAGGGTTTCTCAAACATTCGACTCCACGTACCCCGTACTGTTAAAGTTTCTAGTAAAGTGATAGCGAACCCCCTTAACTTAACTGATTAACCTCCCCCCCCCCCCCAAATAAAAATGTTTTTTATTTCAATTAAAGTTAACAATAAAGTGCCAAAAGACATGTATTTTTACTTCAATTCATGTGATGGGTGTGCTTGTTTGTCACAAATGGAGTCGCGAACCCCTTGCCATCAAACCTTGGCGAACCTCTAGGGGTTCGCGTACTCCACTTTGGGAAACCCTGTTATAGAATAACAACAATAATGGTTTTTGACACCACATTTTGGGGAAGGGCTAGAAGGTATTGTACATTTCAGTCCACTTAACTTAAGACCTGGCAGGAATGCGACCCGTTTTCCCTTTATTAATTTTGTGCCAATGAAAGAACATTTTTATTGTTACTTTAAATAGTTCGTCTCTAATTCATGGCCTTTAAAACGACGTTTATAAGCCCTATTTTTCCTTTTACATAATTAAGATATTAAAACGTAAAATCGTAAAACAACTTTATATAGAACACATGTTCTATCTGAAGGCAAACACAGATGCGTTGCAACTCCCGATTACTAAGATGGTCGCGTCATATAAATGTGCTGGCAACCACATCATTCCATCGAAACGCAAGAAACGCTTTACGCTATAAATAAGTGTGGTTGAGGTACCTCCCCGGTCGAACCACAATGGTTCTACCACCTGGTAAATGGCTATCTGCTGTTAAATTGTGTTTCCAAAGCACCAAGCAAGCACGTGACCACATATCTACAAGGTGATAGAACCAGTGTAGTTCGACAGGGAAGTACCACCTCCACACCTCTTTCTAGCATGAAGCATTTCTTGCGTTTTGATAGACGGGTGTGGTTGCCGGCACACTTTCACATAGTCCTCGGGAGTAGCAACGCATCTGTGATTGACTTCAGATGGAACCCATGTTCTGTATGTAGTTGATTACAGATGTCCATAGTCCATACAGTGACCATTTACCATCAGGTGAACTGCATGTTCGTTTGCTACTTCAGTCAGATAAAAAAGGAATGCTAGCACGTTCTCTATAAGCTTAAAACACTCACGAAAATCGTCTTCATTAACACCTTTATCTATAAATCGGCCATTGCATTTGCAGAGCGTAAAGCTTTCTGGTTTATGACACTCGTTTACTGCCCAGCAATACGTTCCGCTAAGCGTTAACTATAAACCCCGTTAGAACCACGCAATAAAAGTTTTTAGTATCATAAAAATAATCTCAAATTAAAATCTTAAGTGCAATTCGAATTGGAACTTACACCATAAATGGCCTGACGCCATAACTAATCAAGCTGGAGTGTTATGATTATTATATTTAAACAATAAATTACGGTAATATCTATGTCGCTATGTAGCCACAGTGTCGATATTGTGTTTGTTTATTTTCTACTTTTAGTTCCAAAATTACTTAGAACTCGGTTTTAATATGCATAACACTCAATAATAGTTATTATTGCATCCAATAAAGTGTTTGAAACTTTTCAGCTATAACAACTATTGGGATAATAAACAAAGTTTTAATCTGAAAACGAATAAAGGAAAAAATAACAAACATAATTAACCGTTGTTTGACTTAAAAAAGACAGCAGTTGAAACAATACGTACAAAAAAAGGATTTATGAGTTTTCATTTTATTGACATTTATATATCTTATTATAATTATGAATTCCAATTTTTGTGTAGCTATGTGTCTCTGTTACTGTTTCGAGAAAATCTACTGATTGGATTTCGCTGTAATTTGGCATAGGTATCATTATAGTAGTCGAAGTGACCGAAGCGGGCAAATACGCTGGAATAACTTAGTTATTTCATATAAGTAGGTACTCGTACGGACCTCATCAATAGATAGTATGTAGGTAAACTTATAATTACTTATAATACATTTCTAAGTAACACACTACTTTAACACGCTGGAAGCATTCGTGAAAATAATTTAAATTTTATTTATTCAAAAACTATACGTAGAGCTGCGTACACTACAAATTCAAATAATTAAAATTCAACACGCTTCATACACATGTACATAGCAGTTTGCTTAGTAAAGAGGCAAAATAAAAAATCTATCTCCAAAAGTGAACCGGAATATTTTCGCTCTTCGCTCGCAGATTTTTCTGCCTGAAAAATATTTTGCAAATCACGTTTTTATTCAGTTCAACTTGTGTCATGGTTCAAAAGTACCCTGCAAAATATATAGGTTGAATAAATATTTATAAAATATTCTCACAATGCAAGTCTACCCAAATTAGATTCGGAATATTGTACCTATTGCCTACATAGGTATAATATGACGGATTTAGGGATATAGCTAGGGATTGCAATCCGGAAAACCGGATCCGGTAATCTGGCGGATCCAGCACAAATTTACACAAACCAGATCCGGTACCAATTCACCACCGGATCCGGACCTCCACCGGATCCGGTGATTGTATATTTTGACAAAGATTTCACATTACAAAAATAATTACTATTAGAAATCGATCCTTTTTTTACACTGTTTTAACCGTTAGATTAATCCGGCCGAATCCGGTCGGATCCGACCGGATTGAAAAAAAACAGCCGGATCCAGCCGGATTGAAAATGAGGCCGGATTGCAATCCCTAGATATAGCCATATAACAGGCGAACAGAGAAAAAAGGCAATACCATTAGGTACTTTATACCCTTTCGGTGAGGAAAACTAAAAAAACATGTTTTAACAAACTTAAGTAGTTTTGATATGTAAAATTACTTAGAGCTGAGATTAACTAAGTAATTTGAAGAACAATTTTCTATTCCCATAGCTTGCTTTCCTATAAAGTTAGATGCTTTAAATTAGCGTCGAATGTAAAATAATTCACCAAAGTAATTTAATCTTGTCAAGTTGTCTGTCTCGCCTGAAGAGGATTCCTTTCTATTCCGTTTCCTGTGAATTCCTTCTATTTTAAAGCTTACAATTTTTATGAAGATTTTACGGACAAAGTGTGATTGATGTCATACACTATGTACTGATTTGCAATTTGTAAGTTTACGACATAGAATTAATCGTTTAAAAATACTTGCTCATTTAATTACCTGCAGTCTATTTATATTAGACAATCTACTTAAATGTGAAATTTACGCTTACTTAATATGCTAATAATTAACCTCAACAGTAGGTAGGTACGTTAACTAGTACCTTAATCTCCCATTTAACCCCACCTAAGTGTTGGCCGTAATAGCACAAACTATCGGCTATAATAATAAGGTAGGTTCTATGTGAAAGGGCAGTTTTCCACCACTCGCAGAGAAAGTTATCGTGAGATCAAGTAACTTTTCTCATTTACTAATTTCCCAAGTTGAGCCTCCGCTACGAAACGGTTCGCGTGATGATATTAAGAATGAAACTGCGATATATTTAGCAAAATTCATGAAACAAAAATTTTGGAGATATTTTTCACTGGAATCTGGCAAACATAACATTACTTACCTTTTTTATATTACAGTCCACATCGTTGGTAAGTAGTCACTGCCGCGGTACCGTCCATGGACATCTAATGTACCTACCTAATGTAAAAAACTTGTTACAGAACAAGGATTATTTCTGAAGTAAATCACATATGCGATGCAGGCGGCAAAAGTGAGAGCTCGAACAATTCAGCCAAGCGACCCTGAGAAAGCCCAAATGTGACCAAAGAAAAGACGTTGCCCAGCATGGCAACGCGCTTAGAAGACGCCACTCGTGTTCCTTTGGAAAGTCCTACGCAGCGACGGCAGGACGGCACGAGCAGCACGGCAGTCCGAGTCAGAGCACCCACGGTGATTTCTTCCTTGAGCACAAAAAATATATTCAATCATATTATTCACCCAAAAGTATTCCTTGGAACTAAATCAAGAGAAAAGTAAATATATACTAACGTATTACAGTAAGGACTCCGCTCCATTCAGCAGAATTGAAGTCTCGTATTATCCCGATTGCTTCCATGTTACACTATAACAGTGGCTCTCAACTTTTCCCACAATCAAACACAGTATTAAAAATTTGTATTACGCTTAATATAGATTATATGCCTACAAACGAGCAGTGAAGTTTTGATTTAATTTATCTTAATTAAGCAATCCTAGAAACTTCTTTTCTAGCATTAGAGTTATAAGATTATTTAACGATTTTATATTTAATCTTGTTATTCTTTTGATATATTGTTAACTTCATTACTCTTTTGTAAAAATATTCCATCCTGAGCAGATACTACTACTTATTTTTGCGAAACAATCAAAGTTTGAGGACAAATGCACGGCACTATTGAATCAGACTCTAGTGGGTAAATCTGTTTTTTCTTTAAATGTGTCCATTTGAAAGCTTTTACCGCCGTATCGGGTGTCTTTTATTTAAATATACTTGCAACCATATCCAACCGTTGCATAGGTAAATTTTGAAAAATAGGTACGTCATGCATATAAACGATTTTTTTCTATTCAATATTTGCAAAAGCGTCTGTCTTCCTAGGCGTTATTCGAGTTGCCAAATCGCAATTGCAAAGGTTCCCACATACCATAACTATCGGGTTATCAGTTCTGTGTTATTTATGCGTTAAAAATAAGATGTTTATATTAATTCCTTTCATAGAAATCTGTCTTACAATATACTGCTGTGGAAGTGCTTTTCAAACCTCAATTCTGTCGTCTGCAGAAGAGGGCTGCTTTTTTAACCTGGGTCAAAAATCTTCAGTTAAAGACTTAAATAGTCAACTGGCGTGTGCTAATTTATTAACAAAAATTTGGTCTATGTTAATAAAAATCATAAATTCAGTAAACAATATTGCATATATATGATATAAATATTTATACAAGAAAGAAACACAATCTCTCTGTGTACATGTTACTCGTCTCCGCAAAATCAATAATTATTTTATGAGTCAGTGTATACCTACACTTTTTTATTTAACTTTTATTACAAATACGGAATTTTCAATTAACAACTTTAAAACATTAATTAGGACAACTTAGCCGCATTTTTTTTTTTTTTTTTTTTTTTTTTTTTTTTTTTTTTTTTTTTTTTTTTTTTTTTTTTTTTCAGCTACGCCTCCACAGACATATCGTCCGTGCCCTTTGTTAGCATGGTTTTATTTTTGTCTTTACGTCATTTTTACAGCTCCACTATGAGCCTTCGCCGTCGACATCGCCCACAACAGTGTAAGCTGTGTGCGGTGGCGGCAGCGGCGGCTTTACAGAAAACCTTATCTATGCTTACTATATAGGACCAATTTTTTTTTTTTTTTTTTTTTTTTTTTTAAATTTTTTTTTTTTTTTTTTTTTTTTTTTTTTTTTTTTTTTTTTTTTTTTTTTATTATGTTTTGTTTTGTTTTGCTTTGTTGTATACATTTTGGGACATCTTAGGACTTGCTTTCTTTATATTTAATTTATCGCACGTCAAGCCATTGACGGTTTCGACTCCAAAAATATTTTAAATTCACATCGAACGAGTGCTTGCCGATGTATTGAATTTTTTTTTTGCCTTTTTTTAATAAAAAAATACTTTATGGCAGTCTTCTCTCTCTCCCAATGTTGAGCCGTTGCTGTCTTGACGTGGCGTGCGATACACTATAATTGTATACCTTTTAGTCCTTTGCGGAGGCCATTTCGAGCTTGCGGTTTGTGGCCTTGTCTATGAGCTTCGAGTCCCCGCTACGGATGGCCATTGAGATGTTATAATCCTCCAGTCTTTCGTCAGTGGCGTTCATAGCTCTTGAAATGAACTGAGCTATGGCGTCATTGCTGCAGTCGGTGTAATATGTGCAGCTGATAGTATGGCGCGACACTGCCACTACTGCATGGGGAACACTGTCGTGCAGTTGTAGATGATTTGTGGTAGTTCGCACAATCACCACCGTCTCGTACGTTTGTCCCTGTGCTTCGTGTATGGTAAGGATACGTGAACCCTTTCCACTCCCGAAGCCCTCTTTCTTCAGACTCTCTTTTTCGACTTGAGTGTGCACCAAGTAGAGAGTCTTCTCGAGGGCCTTTGGGATCTGCGCATCCATGTACCGCTTCAGCTTCAGGGATCTTATACGTGACGTGGACGAGTATATGCCGCTGTAGACCTCGCTTAGGGCGTATGCTACGTCCAATGGGTTCCTGTGCGTGCACAACAGTTCTTGGCTAATTCCGGTTATATGGTTTGGGCGGCAGTATCGTAACTCGAAGAGGTTGTTACGCTCGATGTATGGCAGTTGGTTAATGTCTCCGATGAGCATCACTTCCGTCGCTCCGGTCAGCCTTATCGCCATCACAATGGCCCCGAAATGGTTCATTAGTGCCTCATCGACTAAAAGCCGTTTACAGCTACCTTTTGAACCATTTACTAGTACTGAGGCCAGTGTGCGCACTTTTGCTGTGGCGAGCCTTCCGGACTTACCGGTGCGGTGAGTGAGTCTCGTACGGAGATCTTTTGCTGCCTCCGTTGTGGTGGTGATGATGATGTCTTCATTCTCCTGAAATTGATTCACTATCCATGTTGATTTTCCGCAGCCTGGGACCCCATTGATCCATGAGAATTTGGGTATTTCCCATGAGTCTAGAGTGAAGAGGCCGCCGTACTCACCAGATAAGCTTTCCGCCATAGCTAGGATTTTATCGTCTAGCATTATCCTGGTGCAACGGGCTATCACGACTAAGGGGTCGTCCGTTGGGGTACAGAATTTCTCCCGGCCTAACCGCTCGCTCTCTACTTCGTCTTTTGCAACGAATCCTCTGGTTGCACTATAGGCTGCCATATGACTCCCAGTTTCCACGCCTGCAATCGTCTGAGAGGTTTCGTTATTATATATGGCAGCTTCTGCTTTCTCGAGTCTCTCCCTCAGTAGCTTCAGGTCTTTCTGGAGGAAGGATTGCATGATGTTATGGCACGTCCTTTTATTGTCCTCCTTCGTCGCTACTGTCAGTGCCTTGAACTCGAGAAATGCGTTTATGTAGTGATCCAGAGGGATCCTCGCTTCACGAAGAGTTGGCGGGTCGACCAGGCCCTTGTCGGCTTTAGTCAAAGCGGTTCTTGGCTGTAGTGAATCCTTTTCAGGAGCTTTTGTCTGTGTCAGTTGTATGTCCAGCTTGTGTGACTGATGTTTTTTGCCTGGGATTTGTTGAGAGGCGGCTTTGAACGTCTTCATTATCGTTGACAGCATTCCCTTCTTTATGCTTTTCTCAGCTTGCTTCTGATCTGCAGGTCTTTCAGCTGATCTTTTCTGCTGAAGTCTTTCCGATCCGCTGAATTCTTCAGGGCTTGCTATGGGGTGTCCCCATCGGTCTTCGGGGTTTCGGGAGGAGGATGGGCCTGCGTTATGTGGTTTTAGAAAACTGAGATTTTCTCCCCTGTCTTCATATACCACTACCTCATGTTTTCCAGACGCTTTGAGGCTTCCTGTGTAGTCCTCCGCCCTTCCCTTCATGTGCCCCACCACCATAGCGTCCAGGCTTATTATCCTCGGTGTTACTGTGGGATCCTGGCCTGGTTGTCCTAGACTCAGCAGTACTGCACACACTTGGGCGAACTGGGTCTCTTCGTCGCTCCCTTCAAACAGTGCTATAATTTTGTTTCTCGTTCGCACTATTTTGCAGCGTTTGCCTGCTACCGAAATTTCGGACAGCGCGTTGTACGTGGTGCGCTTCATTGTAGCTCTGAAGGTGCTGCCATTCAGCAGAGTTGCTAGGCCAGGTGAAATGCCTATTCTGCCAGAGCACTTTGTGTTGCAGAAGCTTATGCCGAGGCGCTCTTCGTTGTTGTCCATGAAAAGGGCCACTCCCCGGATTCTCAGTTTTGGCTCCCCTCGTTCTGCTTCTTGCAGCAAGTTGTTAAATGCTGTTAGTGTGTTATCCAGGGGGTTTTGGTGCGGGGTGTGGTCCTCGTTTGTTTGGAGCGTGATGGTAGGCGTTCT
Organism: Spicauda simplicius; assembly: GCA_949699795.1. Taxonomy (NCBI): domain Eukaryota; kingdom Metazoa; phylum Arthropoda; class Insecta; order Lepidoptera; family Hesperiidae; genus Spicauda; species Spicauda simplicius. The sequence continues at coordinate 17,497,801 of OX453060.1, read as the reverse complement.
TGGGGGAATTATTGCTGTCTGCGATAATGTAGAGTTTCTTTTGGCTACTATCCGGAAGATGGAGTCCAAATAGTTAAGGAAGTGTGCCCTCTTTTCTTCGTCCTCAAGGATTTTTGTCAGGTTTGGTTTTTCTATTTTGGCACCGATTTTGACCTCCGTCTCCATTCGGATCGACAGGAATCTGGGGCATTCCAAGATCACATGCCAGACTGTCTCGCTGATGTTGGAGTCGCATTCGCATCCCGGGCTGTCTTTCAACTTAAACCGGTGTAAATACTCTCCCATTCCTCCGTGTCCCGTCAAAGCTTGCACTTGTGCCGGTGTCAGTTTGGTCTTCCTGATGATCGAGTAAGCCTTGCCCACGTCCGGGAAGAAGGTCTTCGTTACTGACCCGGTGCTCGAGGTGGTGTAGCGATCTTGCCATTTGCGGATCGACTCCTCTCTGATTTTTCTTTTGACGAATGACAACGGAATCTCTGCGTAGTCTGGGGTGGTGGGTGTGTTCTTGGCAGCTGATTTCGCTAGCTCATCTGTCCGTTCGTTTCCAGCGGTTCCGATGTGGGCTCTGATCCAGAATAGCTGAACGTGTCTTCCTTCTCTTCTTAACCCTCTGATGTTTTCTTTAATCGCCTTTGTCAGAGGGTGGGATGGTCTTGGGTTATCGAGCAGTTCGAGCGAGGATCTTGAGTCGCTCATTATGTTTACATTTTTGTTTCTGCTCGATCTCGCTTGTTCCACAGCCTTGTGTAGTGCGAAAAGTTCGGCTTGGAATACTGTACAGGAAGGATCTAGACTATAGGTCGAAAAACTGGTTTCCCGTCCGTCCTCCCACCATGTTAGGGCAGCACCTGTCTTTCCCTCTATTTTGCTGCCGTCGGTGTAGATGTGCGGTCCGACGATATGGTGGGCGGTTAGGGTCCCGTAGTCTACATTCTCCAGCACTCTGTATTTGGTCGTTGTAAGTGCGGAGGGGTGAGGTAGGTCTCCGTATCTCACCGTCTGCTCCAGTTTTCTTCCGGGTGGTAAATAGTCTATAGACACGTTCTTCTTGGCCTTGTACAGGCTAGCTGATTCTTGGATCCGGAGGTCAAGTGGGAGTAGCCCAGATAGGACGAGTGCGGCAGTTAGTGACACCGTTCTGTATGCCTTGCAGGCCTTTTGGGCGAAGCCCCGTTGCAGTGCCTCCAACTGTCTCTTGTTTATTTGAAGGTCTGTCGCCTGAGACCATACGCTTGAGGCATACGTCACTATGGGTTCTACTACCGCTATATAAATTGTTCGTACTATTTCGGTGTTTAAGCCCCAAGTCACCTTCGCGGCGCAAGCTAGTTGCTTGTATATGCCTGCCGCTTTTCTACATACGGCGGCCACGTGCGATTTGAAGGTGAGTTTGTTGTCTATAATGAGACCCAGGAGCTTCATCTCTTTCACCAGATGCAGTTGAGTGCCCGACATATAGAGCTTTGGAGGATCGTACTTTAGCTTTCTAGTGATGAGCAGCGCGTTAGTCTTGTGCGGTGCAAACCTTAGCTTATTTCGAGTCCCCCATGTGACTACATCTGACAGAGCGTTGTTGGCTGATTGCTCTAGGGTTTCAGTTTTGGCGCTTGAGAACACCAGTACGATGTCGTCCGCAAACGCTTGGCAGTAAACCTCTTTGTCGGTTAGGTGGTTGAGTAGCGGGTCTAGGATGATGTTCCAGAAAGTTGGCCCTCCGATGGATCCTTGGACGCATCCTTTCGTGGTTTCCTTTTCGTGCGCCGCTCCGGCAAAGTTGACCCTAACCTTTCGGTCTTGGAGGTAAGAACTGACCATCGCGTAAATGTTTCTTGGGCATTTTCTCCTTATCAGTTGGTGTTTCAGTGCCGGCCACCATGCGTTATCGAAGGCCCCTTCTATGTCCAGTGAAACTAAGAGCACGATTTTTTTGTGGTCAACCTCTGATCGAACATATTCCATGAGGTCATAGAGGGCGTCTTCGGTTCCGCGTTGTGGCAGAAAACCATATTGTACGCTGTTTAGAGTTGGAAGGATGTGCCACTGGATTCGGCCTACCATGAGCTTTTCGATGATCTTGCCCATGACGGGTAGTAGGCCGATAGGTCGATACGACTTTGGGTTCGTATAATCGTCCTTACCTGGCTTCCGGAGGATAACAACGTGGGCTATTTTCCACTGCTTGGGAAAATATGCTAGTTCAAGGCATTTGTTGGAGATCGCCATGAACGTTTCCCTTTCACTGTAAATTGCCTCAGTGCAGATATCGGCTGATAACCCGTCATTCCCGGGAGCTTTCTTCGGGTTCATGGCTTTCAGCACCAAGTCGAGTTCTGCTGGTGTGAAGCTCGGGTCGTCCACCGAGAGATCCGCTGGTTGTACCTCCGTTAATTTTCGAAGCTGCATGTGGTATTGGTTATCTGTTGTTATGGAGTCCTCAGGGTAGAAGGTATCGGCGAGGAGTTTTGCCGATTCGTTTGGAGCTAGTGTATGGCCGCTAGCATCTCGCAGCAGTTGATCTTCCTGCCGCCTCGTTGTTCTCCTGATGACTCTATAGATGCCATCCCACATGCTCTCTCTTTCCTGTGTTGTGCAGAATTCCTTCCAGCTCTTTGTTTGTGCTTCCTGAGCTTTTAGGGCGTACACTTCCCTTGCCTGAAGGTATTTTTTTATTACCGCCTCTCTCCGATGGGGTGCAGCGTTTCTAATTCTTCTCTTCGTTCTTAGTGTTTCCTTTTGGGCCTCTTCAACGATCTTTGACCACCAAGGCGGTCTAGTGTTCGCTTTCCAAGGTAATACTTTTGGTATGGCTTTGTCGCACGCTTCCTGTATGGCAGCCGAATAGGCAGTAATCACGTTTTCGAGGTCCTCGGCCGTTTTCCCCTCTTTGATGGTGTTCGGGGTTATGTTGTGTTCCCCTAGTAGTGCTTTGAAATGTGTACGGAACTTGGGCCAATTCGCCTTTTTCGTGTTGAATACCCGTGTGGTTGCGGCTCTAGTTGACTTTAGTGCCGCGTCCAATCGAATTGCGAAAGTGATGGCGTTATGGTCTGATGTTGTTATGTTCCTGTCCACTTTCCAATCATCTACTCTCTTGAGGAGCGACTGGCTGCATGCCGTCACGTCCACGATACTTGTAAACAGTCTGTCGCCCCTATAGGTTTCGAAGGTTGGCGTTGTCCCGGTGTTTAAGACCTCGAGTTCCATTTCGTTCAGGAAGGTGCTATAGGCGGTGCCTCTTTGATTTTCTCTGCTGCTTCCCCACCAGAGGCTCCAGGCGTTGACGTCTCCCGCCACAATGATATTGCTTGTTCTTAGTTTCTGGCACGCTTCCCGTGTGCGTGCCAGATACGGGTCTATGTCTTGGTCTCCCTCGAAGTAAACTGACACGACTCCAATCTTGAGCTGACCCGCTGTGATGAGAGCTGCCGCCTCAGTTTCGGTGACCAACTGGGGGTCGTGGGTGACCTCCAGTTGTTCGCCGAATACGAGTATCGCTGCCTTCACTGGCTTTTGCCTGTTTTGAGAACATTGAATGATCTTCGTCCCTGGGTAGTGTCCCATGGCACCTTCTTTGCCAACGTACGGTTCTTGTACGAAGGCAATGTGCATACCCTGTTCCCTTGCGGCTACAACCAGTTCCACAGTTGCCAGCTTTGAGCGGTGAAGATTAACTTGTACCATCCGCAGGCTTGTCGTGTCCATCTTGTTCGGGGGAGACATTTTGTGCCCCTGGGTGCCTTTAGCAGTACGTTATGCGAGACCGCGCTATCGCATCCCACTTTTGTCGTTCCGGGCATTCATCGCTGAATGCCTGGTGTTTTCCTTCACTCTTCCCAGTTGCCCGACGACAGTTTACGCAGACTGGTGACTTGTGCCCCAGTCTGTTCGGGCATTTCTCCCATGTGTGAGCTTCTCCACAGTGACTACATGCCTGGTTTTGCTCTTTGCATATGGCTTTTGTGTGGCCATAGCCCAGGCATTTTGTGCACTGCACCAGTGGGGATTGGTCCACTATGGGTCGTCTCTGGAGGCCAATGTACACTGTTCCGGCCTCCGTGAGTTTTTTGTGGATTTCTGGGGAGAGTTCTAGGATTGGGTGGCATTCATGTGGGTTCCTCGCTCTTTTTCTATAGCGGACGCGGATTGTTCTGTCGTTCTCGCTAACGTCGTTGAGCAAGTGTTTGTTTTGTGCCCATATATGATCTATAATTTCAGCGTCGGTATGGTAGGACAGAACATCTTTTATTTTGGCCAGTGGGTTGTTGGTTCTGGCCACTTCTACCTTAAGATTTTTATCCGCGGCCACTCTGCTTTGCACCAGGGACATGTCCTCTTTCGTTCTGCAGCTCAATATGACCTTTTGGTTCCTGGCCTTCCTAACCCTGTCCACCTTGGCGCCCGTTGTTTTTAGGTCAAGGGCGACTCTGATCGTCTCGATCACGTTTTCTCCGGTTTTGTTTGGATCCGTTGATGAGACGATCAGAGTGTGGTTTGGTTTTAGTGGTGCAGGCTTTGAAACCACTTGAGCGTAAGTGGGCTTGGCCGCTGTCGCTTTGGCGAGTTCTTGCAGGGCAATCTCCGTGCCTATACTGATGGTTGGTGGAGGTGTCCGCTGCCTTAGCTCGCGCATGGTTCTCAGTTCAGAAGAGACAGCTTCCAATCGCTCGTTTATTGGCTGCAGTTGTTCCTTAATGTCATGTGGCGGGGTCGTTCCTTGCGTGGCTGTTGAGTGTTGTGTTAGTGTGTTTGTGAGTTGAGTTATTTGTTCTTTTATTTCTGACAGCTCCTTGGGGTCAGGTTGATCTGCTTTCGGAGGGCTGGCTACTTGGTTTTGTAAAATCTTACTGTTTGTAGTCTTGAGCTCATCTGAACAGAGTCTGATTTTGTCCAGGTCTTTTCTTAGCCTGTCCAGTTGTTCGGAGATGGTGTTCACACTAGCGATTATTTTTGCGTGTTCTGTCTTAAGGGGCTCATAGTTCATTGTCCCCTTTTCCATCACCGTCTCCGTGGACCTAGCTAGGACTTCTTTCATCGTCTGTTCAATGGTGCTCATTGTTTTTGCCAGAGCCTTTATTTGAGCATAAGGCTCCTGGGTCTCGTAGCCAAGCCAGCTCCTTATAGCCTTTGTCTCCTCCAGATTCGCGGCAACCTCTGTTCTTGCCTTGCGCAGGTCCTCAGTCAGGGCTTTGATGGTTTCGGCCATCTGTTTGTTGTGGGCCCTCTCCGTCCTTACCAGTTCCTGCGCATGGCGAGATCTTTCTTTCTCTAGATTGTATTTGTGCCGTGATCTGGAATCCGACAGGGCCAGCACGGTCTCGTAGAGTGTCTGCAGGCATTCTAGCGTGGTGGTCTTCCATTCCTTCTTCATGTTGCCTGCAGCCTCTAGTGCCTCTTTTGCCTTCTGGAGCTGTTCATTAGCCAGTTTTGTAGCCATGTCCATCTGGACACCGCTCCGTCTGTTGGAGGTTCTGATTATGCTCGGGCGTCCTTGCTCTGATGCCCCTGACGCATCCGAGAATTCATCATCAGACTCCACAGGGCGGGGCGGAATCTCAGACTGTTCCCATTGGTCTATTTTTAGAATGATGGATTCGGTGGTGGATTTTTCCGTCTGCAGAGGCCTCTCCGCCGAGTCCTCGCTAAACGAGGACCTCGCTGTTGCGGTTCTAGACAAGACCTTCTCTCGCAGGGATCTTTGGGTCTTTAGCACCGGTCTCGATGTTGTTGTTTTCATTGCCGGTGCTGATGCGCTCGAGGTGGCCTCCACAAAGTTTTTGGCGGTCTTGGATACGGCTGACATTATTTATAAAACTTAGACTCTACTTTTATTTTTGTAACTATTATTATACTGTGTATCTTATATCTACTTATATTATGGTCCTGTGCGGCGTTGATGGTGTGTTGCCGGAGTAAGCCTCGCTTGTTGTTGTTCACTTGTTGTTCTTTTCTTGGCACACGTTAGAAATTTGGAGATTCGGTTGGAGCCAGATGATGGAGAATCTCTTCCCGAGTCGTTTGAGCCCAAACTCGGGTATCCTAGTGCGCCTGGATCAGGAGTTATGGTCCGGGGGGGTGAGGTATACTTGCGCGGGGGAGGCGGGGGGAGGGGGTCTCGCGAGTGACGATTTAAGGAGGGTTCACGTTTTATAGGGGGGGGGGGTTGGGGGGGGGGTTATAGCTAATGGGGGAGTGACAGGGGAGGGTATGCAAGTGGTGGAAGGGCCTCGTTGAGCTGGTACAGGAGAGCCCAAACACGCAGGGTATTGGTCTTCCTGTTCAAGAGTTCCCTCGGGGTTACCTGATGTGAGCTTCAATGAGTGATTGTGGATGTGTACGGCGTCCTACGTCGGAGTGGGCGAAGTCTTGGAGCCGGTGTTGGAGCGCAAACAAATTTGGCCGCGTGCTTGTGAGACTAACCACGTGCGCACTGAGGTTATTTTATAGACCGCGTGGCCGTGTTTCTCCACGTGGTTTTTGAATATTGCGGCGGTCGTATCTCCGTGTAGAGTTGATGTTTTGAGATGATACAGGTGTCGTCTGGTTCGTCTCGATGCGGTCTACGCGGGGTGTTGTTTTGCTTGTTCGGATATTTGGGCGTTACCTGGGAGATGCTCTCTAAAGTTCAGGGTCTGCTGCTCCGAAGTCCTTTGATGTAGGGTCTTGCGCACACTTATCCTGGCGAGTCACTCACTATTCTATCACGTGAACACTTATTTGACGGTTTTTGCGTCGGTTTTCCTTTTTAAAAGATTTATAAATGTGGAGCTTGTGTTATTCTGTCTGATGTTAAGTGCTTACTCGCCGCAAACGTATTATAAATTTTCTGATAATAGGTACCTATAGAAGACAAAACAGCTTGAACCTAGGCAATCTCGTATTTAGTTAAATATAAGAAAGGATGGACAATGACTTAAAAAGTGAAACAAACTAAAATATACAAAGAAATATGTCAAACTTATTGAGTTTCTTGCTTGATCTTCTCAATTCAGATGCGGTGATAGTGTAAAAAAATCTGTAACCGACAATTTCTAGGTGCTACCGAAGGCCTATACAAAATAAAGACACCTTCATTTCATTTTAATCAAAATTACCTTGTTTTTCAACATAAGCAATACATAAGTGTACATTGCTGTGTATATACACTTATTTATATAAACCAGTAACTTAGGTAGGTACTTAAAGATAAGTCATTTTCATCACAAGGAATCTCTTCAAATAAGTACATATTACTTACTGAACTTCTATGTTCGTTGAAAAGTTAGTTGGAAAACTCTTGATATTACTTTCTAAGTTTAATTTCTTGAGCTTCCTTTATGAACTCTATACGTAATACACGTAATGAGAGTCACTTTACCTAAAGATGAACTAAGTATAACAAAAATTAATATACCCTCCAAAACAAAAAGTAACAGTAGTGCCAAAAGGCGCACTCTGTATGGCCATAATATTATATTGTTATAAATCAGAAGCATAAAAAAGATTAAAGAAATAACATTTATTAACAGAATATTCCAACAATAAAGAATTTTAACAATTTCTAATTGTATTCGGGCAGAGTAACGACTTAATGGAACACAATCGTAATAAAGACTATTTGTACAATAGCTGCGTGTCCGTTTTTATAGAGATCCGATGACCTAATGACATTTTTTTATCAGGTGACATCCAACGATATAATAAACCAACCCACCAATTTAAACATAGAAAAGCTACATATACCAGAATATATAAAAAATATATTAATAGAAAAATGCTATTCGCATGACGAATTCTTTTTTCTTTGTTGGTTGCTTCGGCAGATACCTGTGTCGCATAGGCAAGGAGCCCACGGCTCGGTGCCATCATTGTGAGGAAAGTCCCGAGGAGCGTCGTATCCTCTGCGAGGGGTTGAATATCGAGGAGGGCAGGCTCTCGTTGCCAAAAGTAGTAGTACAGTAGTCAACGCTATGGTCAGCAGCGAGAGGACATGGAGCGCGGCCTCCTTCTTCTGCGAGCGAAGGAGGAGGCAGTAAGAGTGAGGGAAAGGGGGCTCACGACGTACGCCTCCCCCCTCTAAGAAGAAGAGGCAGCGGGCGCCGGAGGAACAACGACCTCCAGCCCCCATGAGTGCTGGCCTGGGTCGGCGAGCGTAGGGCCGCCTAGCCGCCCGTACAGGAGCAAGCCCGAGTAGGTGGTGCGTCCGTGTCACACGCGCGCCTATCTCATAGGGGAGGCAAGGCCTCCTACCAAAGATAGGGTCGTCGCGAAGAGCGGCCAAGCTGCCGGGGGGTGCAGCGAAAAGAATGCGCAAGCATATCCCTGCCCCCCGGCGTAGGCTATCTAAGGGACACCGTCAGTGGTTTAGTCTGTATACGGTCGCAGCCGGACTCCAACACACCCTCTCCATTGCCCAGCGGAGAGAAGCCTATAAAAGGTTCCCTGGCGTTAAAAAAGCCGTGCTTTAGAAATAATAAATTATAATCACAATTACCGACGTTTTAATATTTTTTTTATTTCATGATATATTTTAAACTAGCTGTACCCGCAGCTTCGCTCGCGTGCAAATCAATAGCATCGCAAAGTTTTTCCTGCGCAAATCTCGACTCAGGGGGAATTCTACGATAAAAGTAGTCTTCATGTTGTTGCATAACATTTTCTATAGTAAATAGCCCGTAAAAATCGGTTTAGCCGGTCAAAGATTACCCGGACAAACACAGAGGCAAAAAAAAATTTAAGTGTGTATTTGTGGGTAAGTGAATATTGTTATGCAAAATGTCCTCCATCTCGATGGCTGTATCTACAGAATCTTCATCCCAAATAGTCAAATAACAATCCCGCATTGAATTTCCAGTATTCCTTTGATTTGAAATATTAAAAATGTTAGAGAAATCGTTGCTACAAATCTTGAGTGGACGCTCAAAGGTGGAATAGGCAGGCAATATGACCGCTTTTTAAAAGTGTGGCCGCAACGCTGGACGACGCCACGGCAATAGCTATTTTTCTATCAGATCTTATATTTTTCGCTAATAGTAAATTTATTAAAAACATTTTACCCGTGCCCGTGACAGTATCAATGATTCGTAAACTAATTTTGGTTCTACTAACATTTAAGCGGTGCTCAGGTATTTTTATAGTTTATCTTTCTTAAGCCTTGTTTGTGGTTCATTACATAAAAATTTGAATTTGTCGGTAAGGTAAATCCAAAATATTTTGTACTTTTACCTGACAGAGGTTAAACCTCTATTAATTTCATATAAACTTTGTAACACATTGATTCCCAGGCGAGCGAAAGCTTTGCATTTCCAATACTAAATAATATTTAAAAAATGAGCTGCTTATTAAAAAAATAATACTGAAATTAGTATTTATGAAAACTACAGATTGTAATAATAATAATTTCGTTTTATTAATTCATAAACTATGGGTAAATTAAAATCAATTTGAATCACATCTATTTTTGTGATAATTGATAGTTACAAATTTATACGTACTAGTGACCCGTCGCAACGGTCGAAATTCGACCTTAATTTAAATTAAAAAACTAAACTTCATATTGTCCAAAGTAGCACCAATATTTCTCAAATTTAAATAAAATGTAAAAAAAATTAAGTAATTTTGAACGCACCCGTTAAATATAAAAAAGAGGTTTAATTGTCTAAGCCGCATTTAAAAGCAATAGCGGTATTTTGACAAAGACATCTGACATTTTTGACGATATGTTTTTTCCTAAGACATTGAATGTTCTATTTCGTTTACTATGTATGTGTTTTTTCAAATGCAAGGCAGTGTGTGTAATGTGTTTTTAGTTGATTTTATGTATGAAAAATGCATTATTTGAAAAAAATATTAACATTCTGCACTCCTTCTCTATGTCAACTATAACCGTGCAAAATTTTATACTCCTCCATCCGCGGTAAGTTACTTAAAAATGCTTCACAAGTTTTTGCTTCACGTATTAATATATATGTTACGGTAAATGTGAATAGTGCGGTTATTATGTACAATTACCGGGAACTATGCATAATTACCAGCGCTCGTGGTAAAGGTTGTAAAAACTTACGAATTAATCACATTTACCGGAAATTATATAAAATTACCATACTCTTTTAGTAAATGTAGTAAATAATTCGTTTCTTGAGTACAACTGGCTTAAAATCCCGTATTTCGTACCAAGTTTGTAAAGATTTTCATTCTCGATCGAAATTACAACGGCTATTATATTTCGGCCATCTGCTTTGGCTCGATCTACGTCTGGTACCTTAATTCTTACGCATTGACCTACTTCTATAGCAGGATAGCGTCATAGTGGCTACGGCATATTTCTGAGTGATGAGCTTTATTTTTCATAAACTAAATAGATTTTATTCCTTCGGACCATTTCCCGCGCCGTTCGCTCTCCATTCCAAAGCTTAAATCAACATTTACCACGATCGCGCGGAAGTTTTATATAATTACCGGTAAATGTGGATAATTTACTACATTTACCATGTGCGTAGGTAATTATCTATAATAACCGGTAATTATAGATAATTACCGATTACTTACATTTACCGTAACATATAGATTATATTTGAATGAATTCACAATGGCATCCGGGCGGCCATTATGGCTACTGTCATGTCATTTGCATTAGAAACTTTAACTAAATCCGCGACAAACCGAATTTTACGGATATATGTTGTCGACTCGAAATCAATGTTCTTTTATGTTTTATTATTTAGATAAGGTTTCATGTAAGTCTATCGTACCCCTTGACGGACTTGACAATAAGGGACTTTGTCAAAAACGAACTTCCATACAAACATTTATGCCCGATTTTAACGCTTTCAAACCATTTTTTTCGATGAAAAGCAGTCCATGTCCTTTCTCGAGGTCAACACTATCTGTGTGCCCAATTTCATAAAGATCGGTTCAGTTGTTTAGGCGTGAATAGGTAGCAGGCAGACAGACAGACAGACAGACAGAGTTACTTTCACATTTATAATATTAGTAGGGATTGAAACCCCGGGAAAAAATGTCTTATTGCCATAATAAAATATAGTACACTATAATCTCGGTAATTCGGATGGGTCTTGTTTTTTACTATCCGGATTAGCGAGGCTCTGCTGTAAAATATATGGGTGACACATATATGAGTGACAAATCTATGGGACTTTTTCAGTCATTAATCTATTCTCAAATCACTTATTCTTTATCACTTTTTCAAATCTTTCCTCAACAAAAAAAAACTTAAATTTCTTAAATTTTAAATGTAGGTACATTCGGTACTATTTGGTAAAATGTTACATTAAAAAAGGGCTCAGTAGTACCGAAAAATTATTTTAAGATTACCATATGTTCACATTGTTTTTTTTTTTGGAACGGTTTTTTATGTTTATTTATCAGCATATCCACCTTAACACGAAATTAAAGCAAGTATTTCGCTTTAACCAATAAAATAAGTCGCATCGAATATGTTGTCATCGAACAGAGTTGCAAATATTGATATCGCGACAAATAAGGCTCTGAGTCTCCCGGGGAGGCCGACCTAATTGATTTCACTTTAGCTGAAATAATACGGTTTGTGGATAATTAGATATTCCCAGTCTATTGACCGCATATAATTTCCAATATAAACTTCGGTACATGTAGTCTATTAGTTACTATAATGATTAAAATGATACGTATGAGTTTGAGGCTAAATTAAGGTTCTAAGTGGGTATCTCACATTTTTGTATTCGACCTGGCATTCCTACAAGTTCCGTTTTATTAAAGAAACTTATTTTGACGGGCAATGATAACATGTATGAATCAGCGAAAGCCCGGTATTCTTCAAAGCGGAGTAAAGAGGAGATGAGAGGAGATGCGTACGAATAGACCAATCCGATTTCGATATTTCTACATCTCTTCTCCGCTTAGCTTAAGTGGAAATGGATCAAGCGGAGAGAGGTTTCATTTTTCCATAGAATTGTATGCGGTGAGCGACAAAATAAGACGAAACTTGAGACTGGTTTCGATCTCTCACAGCTTACATCTACTCTCCGCTACACTTCTCCCCTCCGCTTTGGTGGAAATAACCTGCCATCTTTGCAGCACATTTCTCGTCTCTCCTCTCCGCTTTGGTGGATACCGGGCCTAAGTCAGTCTATGCAAAAATCATTCAATAATAAGTTATCCCCGGTCATATACTTTCTAGTCAGGGCTGTAGTAAGGGGGCGTCCATTAATTACTTGAGATAGTTTTTGCGAATTTTTGGACTCCCGTCCCCAATTGCTTGGATGTAGTGAGATGGAATCTCCGTACATGACTAAGCGTGTAAAAATCCCTTGTCGGCGATTAGTCTGTAGTAGTCTGTACTCCAAGCTTGTCTGCAAATATTCCGACTAGTAACTACAGGAATATGCTGTTGCCAACTCATGGATTAATTGGTTACACTCTTCTTACGACATTCAAAAGAATAGTGTTTTTATGGATATTATAGCATACTCTATAATCTTAACAATAACTACTTACTGATGTCGGTACTATAAAACCGTTAAACATATAGGTAACGATAGGTATGGTACATCTATTTTTGAAAAATGATACTCATAACTAGCATGCTATTCAGACTATCCATTTACATACATGCTATCTGATGTTAATTGATAATTGCCACACGCACATGTGATCAGAGATATTTGCTAGTATAGGTCGCCATGATTATCTTATTTCTTTCCGATAGACAAGAACATATGCATGTTACGTGACATCAGCCTAATAAATTACATATTATTTGCTTACTTTGCTTAACGCATCTTATACGTAAACAAGGGGTAGGTAGCGATTTGGCCCAAACTAATCGAGATGTAAAGCTTTGGCCAAAAAACATTTAACCAACGCTGAAAACATAAGCCTTGAATGACGTTTTTAGGGAAATTAAACACGGCATAACTACTTAATCTTTAATTGCATCCAACAAGTTATTCTTAAGCGGATCCTTAAAACTCAATCTTAACGTAAATCATAATGGCTAACATATTTCATATCTTTTTTCATTCGCATGTCAGATACAAAAATATGATTCTTATAACAACGAAAATGCACACTTTTAAATGTAAGTGACTATGTGTAAAACGAAATATGCTCTGCATCCAATTGTCCATAATTTCGTAAACTAAAATAGTATCTTATATAAAACTATTCACAAGCCAAAGGCGTCCCAGGCTTTTTATTTAAAGCCACACGAAAACTTCGCGGTCTGCGCAGTTGTCTGAAACAAAACAAAAAACATTAAAAGAAATTGTTCTATTTTAACAGACACTTACTGATATCTACAGAGCTTGTAGCGACCATATAACATGATGGCTGTGTACATATTTTGTTACACTTTCGGAACCAGGGTCGGGGAGAAAGAAGGTGACGCTCCCCTACCCCCTGTTTCTTTATTTTAATCTCAAAACCAATATTACTTAGTGTCGGCCACAAACGCCGCCACTGGAAACTAGGAGCGTGTTCACCTTGCCCAGCGAGTCTATATGAAATGTATAGAACTATATCAGATACGCCAGTTGCGACGTTTTGTGGCTGTGGCCCGTGTGCGGCGACGCTTAAACATAATAACCATGAACCGAACATATACCAAACTCTCTTCGAAAAAAATCATCTTTTAATTATTAGATTGATATATTTTTTTGTCGTTAGTAAATCGTGAACGTCGCTCCAGCAGGAAAGTAGAACGTAGAGTGATATGAGTGGGACGTATAATTAGTGCCCAATCTGCTGTAAATGTGTGCCAAATAAAAAATTTGTGCGTGTTGTAGTTTTTGAAATAAACGGAAAAAACGATTCCTGCTGGGGTAACGTTGTTCCAGCAGGAAAATTCTAAACGAAAGATCGGAGAGTTAAAAATTACATATGAGCAGAGAGCTTATATTTGTGCAAATTTGTGCGCTAAAAATATAATTTGTGCGTCTTCAGGTTCTCGAGATATTGCGTTTCCTGCTGCGGTAACGTTTTGCAAAATCGCGTATCTAAAAGACTGTTGTATGTGCGCCTGTAGAATAAACATGTACAAATAGCTCTTAATTTGTGCGTATTTGTGACAAAATTAGATTTAAAAAAATACTTATAGTTTTCGAGTAATCACGGTTTTTTCAAAAATCCAAACTGTGTCATAGCTCCTAAATAAGAAAACATATAAGGTCACTGAAAACTGCATTCGGTCCGTCTTGGCGTGGTTAATTAGCACAAAAAAAATCAAAAGTGCACATACGTGCGTTTTTGGATAATATGAATTAAAGTCAAAAAACGACGTCCCACCTTTGACGTCACCGTTCAAGAAACTGGCTCAACCTAAGATGTTTGGGCATTAACCAAAAATTAGTGCGTTTAGTTAAATAATATGTAAGATAAATATCCAGTGAGAAATACTTCGCATTAAGTAAATATAAACAAAAAAACAAAACAGACACAAACGCTGGTTATACGACCAAATTCGAATGACTATAAAAAAGCGGGGATTTTATACATGCTAATGACCTTCTTAACTTTACACACTAACCGATTAAAACTTAGTATACTCGAGTACACTGAAGTAGAAAATAGAAAATAAACTTTTTATTTGTGCGGTAGATTTGTACACGATGAAGTACATAATAAAAAAGGAGCTTAATTGCTACTTGGAATATTATTAGTTATCTTCATTCCAAATTTAATTAAAATACATTCTGTTAAAAATACAATTCTGCATACATTAGGACATTTACATTAATAATATGATAATAGTCTTAATTTTTTAATTGGAAACTGATCTGTGATTTTAAATTATACAAGATACAAAAATATAAAGTGTGTGTGTGTTTATGTACACGCGTTCGAAGTTATACTTCTTTGGCTTAATATAATATAAGAATATTTTTAAAAGTTTTATCTTTCGCATAATTCTACGCTTGGAGAAAAAACGACATTAACAGTAGAAAAAACTAAAATGTTCACTATAGTTAACTTCAGGGTGTCGGATTTACTTGTCGGTGTGCGCGCGCATCGTAAGACTCTATTTACTCTCATCATTTTTACCTAGCGCGCCAAAAGAAGTATAACTTTAATAACCTTAAGGAACTTTTTGCGTTCGAATATTTTACTTAAGATTTTTCTGTGATCTTATTTAAGAATCAAAATTAAAGAAAATATAAATAAGAATTTTCACACATACTAGGTCTTTCATTTGATAATTACACGATCCATTTATTATATTTTGTAATTATTTCCCTAAAGGTCGTATAATTAATCACCAATAAACGTTTGAGCGTGACAGTACCTGCAATAATACGTTCAAGAAAGAAAGGTCATTAGTATATATGAAACCCCCGCTTTTTTGTAGTCATTCGAATTTGGTCGTATAACCAGCGTTTGTGTTACTGTTTTGTTTTTTGTTTATATTTACTTAATGCGAAATATTTCACACTGGAATTTTATCTTACATATTATTTGACTAAACGCACTAATTTTTGGTTAATACCCAAGCAGCTTAGGTTGGGCCAGTTTCTTGAACGGTGACGTCAAAGGTAGGACGTCATTTTTTGACTTTAATTCATATTATCCAAAAACGCACGTATGTGCACTTTTGATTTTTTTTGTGCTAATTAACCACGCCAAGACGGACCGAATGCAGTTTTCAGTGACCTTATATGTTTTCTTATTTAGGAGCTATGACACTGTTTGGATTTTTGAAAAAACCGTGATTACTCGAAAACTATAAGTATTTTTTTAAATCTAATTTTGTCACAAATACGCACAAATTAAGAGCTATTTGTACATGTTTATTCTACAGGCGCACATACAACAGTCTTTTAGATACGCGATTTTGCAAAACGTTACCGCAGCAGGAAACGCAATATCTCGAGAACCTGAAGACGCACAAATTATATTTTTAGCGCACAAATTTGCACAAATATAAGCTCTCTGCTCATATGCAATTTTTAACTCTCCGATCTTTCGTTTAGAATTTTCCTGCTGGAACAACGTTACCCCAGCAGGAATCGTTTTTTCCGTTTATTTCAAAAACTACAACACGCACAAATTTTTTATTTGGCGCACATTTACATCAGATTGGGCACTAATTATACGTCCCACTCATATCACTCTACGTGCTATTTTCCTGCTGGAGCGACGTTCACTAGTAAATCTTAGGTTTGACTGATAAATTTAAACAGCAGATAAAACACGAAAATGTATCATGATTGTATCTAGATCAATGTACCCATCATAATGATAAACACACCTGACCCGATTTCCGAATGACCCAGTATCTGTAATTGCTTAGAAACAGCTATATACAATTTACATAACAAACTAATCACTGATTACAAAATATAAACAAATGTTTGCAATTTATAGTTTTACTTTGTAGAATTTTCTTATTCGTGACCATTTGTTTATGGATATTTTTTATTATTTTGTTGATTAGTGCAGTGTTGCATTATTATACTACACGCCGAGTGAAAATTTTACTTTTTCAAATGGCTTTATTGTTCGAAGAAATAATATTTGTTTCATTAATGATTGTTAAAAAAAATGAATGGATGGTTGTAACTTTTAATCCATCACGTCAGTAAAAGTTAAACGGATCTGGATGAAATTTAGAATCACAGTCTGGAATCACATACAGGGTATTTTTATTTACAGATGTAATGAATGTAATGTAATGTAGACGTTCGGTATTTAAATATTTTATGCATATTTCATCGTCCACGTCGCTAACGGGTCTGATATCTCGTTTATATCACGGTAGGACTACAGCAGTAAGATCGCGATGAAAATTTGTATGTTTCGAAATAATACTTAACGAAAAAATTACTCGTATTCATTAAGAATACGGTTTCTACATTAATAGCCCCACACTAGGATTTTCTCCTGTATTGTGGGTACCATGGACATACACAAGACGAATACACAAACACCCAGACCCAGAATCTAAACCTAAATGAATGAATGAATCTAAACTCATCATTCAGATACATGTCTGGCCGGGAATCGAACCCGGGACCCACTGCGTGTCAGGCCGGTATAGTAACCCCTCCGCCACGCGGGTCGTCAAGAAGTGTTAGACCTGTACACATGATATACTAGACCAACGTTTCCCAAACGGTGGGCCGCGAGCCCGCGACCCGGCACCGGGCCACAAAAATATAATCCCGTTATTTTATTTTCGTGGCACAGCAATTTTGTGGAATCAACTTAAAATGGTAAAAATAGTAATAATAGAATAATTTTCCTATATGCGTACTTTGGATGGGTCACAGTGGAAAAATATGAAACTTACCGGACCAAGTCATAAAAAAGCTTGGACAACACTGCACTAGACATTACACATACTACTCTGAAATCAAATGATTGGTGAAGCTGAGGTTTGGACTATTTATACTTTTATTTATTAACCAAGGACATATCCGTTTTTTAATCTATTATTTGTAACTATTTAAGGGCAATAAATGGTTATATTTAAAAGCTGTAACTGTTCTGTTAGTGTAATAAAAATTACATTTAAGTATTTCTTGTACATACTGTTGCAATCTTATCTTTTCTAGTAATTGTAGGTTAATCTCCAGGGGAATTAATCCTGTAATGAATTGACAGCTTTGTATGTCACATTATTATAATTTTTCAAGGTTTATTTGTATATATAATGGATAACATGTCCGTTGTATATAACTAGGATCCCGTAGATAAACGTTGTTACTGTTTTTTTTTTACAGAACAAAAAGTCGACATGATTATATTTATTGTGGCAAACTATAATTTAGCCTCCTTTATTTTTGTAGTAAGTGTACCCACTGATATCATGCTTGGTGAAGTTACAAAAAAGCTCTGCTTACTGCAAAATGTTCATTGCTAAATTTAGATTTAAAAACAATTCAAACAACCTATTGGTTTGACTTGTTTTTAAATCTAAATTTAGATAAAAATGTAGATCTCGTAATCATAATCACGGCTATATATCTAACTCAGATTTGCCAAAAACCCGACTTACTGCAACTATGCTATTGAGAGCAGAATACTCACCAGTTCAATTTAAGTATCGCTCTTCCAAAGCTTGATAGTCTTGTCGTTCTCAAGTGCTGCAGATGCTATGATGTTTTCAGTGGGATGGCAAGCAGTGCAAAGCACTGTGTCTGTATGTCCAGAGAGCCGCTGAACTATTTCCTTTGACTGTAAGTTCCAGATGTATACCAAATTGTCCTCTGAGCCTGATACTATCCACTGTAAAAAGATTATTGTATTTATAAAGCACCTACATCAATTTCAAATATATCGTAATATTCCATACTGTGTATAATTATGTGGAATATGGGCATTTCTGCAGAAATCTCGAATGAAAAGCAGTACTTAAATGGAAATTTATATAAATCTGTGATTCAGTAGAGACCAATTTGTTTGTATGTTCATTATTGTTTCATACATTAGACGGCATACTATTGGTATCTGCCATGATACTGTGCCAAAAATCAAAATTATTTCCCTACTAGAGTAATAGCTAGTATGTCAACCATATAGTCGTTTTGGATTGTTTTGGCTTTAAAAGCAAAAAAATGTTCTTATATATAAAATTTATCTCATACACATGCAACAGTTTGATTCAAACAACTTACTTTTCCGCCGGTAACACTGAAATTCGCGAAGATGCAATACTTTTCGTTCTTGTGACCTGTATATGTCTTGAGGCACTTTCCTCTGCTGTAGTCCCATAGTTTAAGCGTGTTGTCCAGAGTTGCAGCCAAGATGTATTTGCCGTTTGGAGAAAACTTTACGAATGATACAGGCGGATTGTCATCGTCTATTAGCGTTTTCAAACATTGTCCCGATGCGGTGTCCCAGATTCGACTAAAAATAGATACATGATTGTTTTAAGGGCATTACATGAAGGCTAGTTCTCAATAGAAATATATCAAACTTTCACTATCTAATAGTACTTTCAATTTAAAGGATTTGAGTAGGACTTCTGCAACATGATAGCATAACAGTTAGCCTACTATACATAAGCGGTTGAGTTTAAAAAGCATATATTTATGGACACTTACCATAATCCATCATAACTTGAGGATACAATTAAGCTTCCATCTCGGTTGAAATGCACTGCCGACACAGGATCTGAATGCGCTGGTAAAGTTTTCAAACATTTTCCTACAAAGGAAAAATAAGATATTTCATCAGGCAAGATTATTTAAATTAATTTAAATGACATCATCGAATTATAACTCTATGTCCATGAATACTAAATGCACACTAAGGGCGCGTTCCAGAACGCGATCACAACGCCCTAAACGCCCAAAACTTCGTTCCATTAGACGACCGCGTTGTGGTCGCGGCGAAAACGTCACTCATGACGTCATGACTTACCACACGACGCTCACGACGACCTATCTAACAAGGTGGGTCGAAGTGATCGTTCCAGTAGAGAATACGTCAGTAAAACTGACAAGCTAATGGAACGAGAAAAACTGCGGTCGTGAGCGTGCGCTTTGTGATCGTGTAATTTAACGCACCCTAAATGTACTGCAGTTATATACTATTATGAACTATACTAGTACTAGTAGACTATTATTAAACACCATAACTATTATTAATCATAACTTACACATAATATTAAAACTTACATAAACAAATTTGTTAAAAGTGATATTGACATTATTCCTTAATAATTTGAAAAATAATAGCTAAGTAATAAGTAGAAAATAACCTGTTCTGACGTCCCATATCCGAACACTCTCATCGAAGCTGCCAGATACAATAAGATTGCTTTGTGGGTTGAAGTTACAACAGAATACGTAGTTGCTGTGTCCTTTAAGAGTTTTCAAACATTTTCCTGAACTTAATTCCCAAACCTGGAAGAAAAATATAATATCAAGTTATTCGAAAATTTATTAACATGACAATAAAATGAATAACAATAAATATTCCAGATAAAAGTTTTATGGCACCAGTTTAAAACATATACTGAATAATGAGATGACCTTAATTGATATACATGTGTGAGCATGAAATAGTAAAATAGTACATAAAAAAAGTATGCTTTACAATGACTATAACATCTGCTAAATAGTGTAAATCCAATGACGACCCATGTGGCAGAGCAGTCAGCATACTGGTCATACAAGCAGTGGGTTCAGGGTTAGATTCCTGGCCAGCCAAGTATCTGAATGAAATTAGATTCCTGTTCTGGGTCTGGGTGTTTGTGTACTCGCCTGTGCATGACCATGACACCCATGACACAGGAGAAAATCCTACTGTGGGGATGTGAGTGTGGAAAGCGTAGTCACTTGACTCCCACCATTATCAATTTTTATTATAATCATGATATTATTGCATTTAAAAGATACTAATCAAGTCACATTTAGAAAAACTTTCTAAGCTTATCAGTCATATCAAACATTAAACAGTGTCATATAAATTTACTTTACAAATTTATCTCTAAAGCATGATAAGGGGTTCAATCACTGTGGGAAATCTTGCACTTCTACATATCAAGTTCTGTATATAGATGTACTACAATAAATATTATTTTATATTACCAGATGTTGAATGAATTACTGAATGTTTATTTTCTTATAATTTTACTCTTGTCATACATTTATCTTTCAGTAAATAGTATTGATTGCAACTTTTCAGAAAGTTTTAAATTATGTCTGATTTTGTAAATAACCTGGGCAATTTGGGTTATCTTTTCTATATAAAGATAAAGTATAAAATCAGTGTTATAAAGTATATTCTAATATGTTGCAAGCGATAAACGCACACTAGCAAATGTGCGTACACTACAAGCCCATGAAGTTTCTAATAAAACCCTGATTTAAAAAGTAAATGGAAAAAAGCTACAAGTATATTTTTTCATCATTATAAATGAGGTCACTTACGACTACACAAAGACAAGATTACTCAGCAAAAAGTTTGTTGCCAGGCGAAAAAAAACGTATGCTAAGTACAGGTGGCCTTGATTTGTATGTCCATGATTTAGTAATTTTTTGTTTGGATTACCCAATAACTTACAACATGCAAGCAGCTATATGCTAATTGTAAAATCATCTTTGTAGCATTTATAAAAGGCTGTTTCACCCTAGTGATAAAAAATCCAGGAGCCTTAGATTGTTATGTTATGTACTAGAAAATTAATTATGTCATACTTAAATCACAAAAGAAAATATGGTGAGAAAACCGACAAGCCTGAGAGTTCCAAATTCACATATTACAAATACTGTAGAATATGGCCTAAGATCTTTACGCTCTGAGAAGACCCAACCCAAATAGTTGGATAGTATTAGATTATTTTTCAACCTATACTAAATGTATTAATTAATAAGTTATGTCAGTACTACTCATGACACTTTCATTAAATAAATTAGTGAGACAGAAGAAATTAAATGAAATATGTACAATAAAAAAGTAAAAAATAATGCAAGACTAATTTATTGGATTGAAGAACATAAATACTATACTTGTGTCACAATTGAGCTTCTTTGGTGGGTCTAGCATTAACCCATCAGTACCTTAATAGCAGATTGTAGTCAGCCTTAGCAGTTTAACCAATTAAGTGTATATTTTTAAAATAAAAGTGTATATTTTTCCAATTCAATATATGAAAATATTCTCACCTTTAAAGTTTTGTCATCACTGGCACTGACTATCAACCTGCTGTCTGATGACCATGCCACATCGCTGATGCCCATTTTGTGTCCCGAAATTGTCTTCTCAAATTTGCCATCATATGCACCCCACACCTTAATAAGCTTGTCAGCAGCTGAAATGAGAATTAATAAAAATGTGTTATATTTATGTACCAAAAAAATTTGTAAGTTTCATAAATTAAGTGAAGTGTTTTTTTTTAAATTAACAACATAAATCTTTGAGATTGGATATTAAAGATAGTAAATATCTTTAGAATATTTATGAACAAGAAATAAAATACAAATGTATGACTGTGATCAAAAATAACTTTAATTTCCTGAACTTTCAAACTGCATAATATCACAACTTATTAATAAATATGTCTGCCTACCTATCTGTGGTTGTTCATCATGAAAACACCTAACATTAACTTTGAACAGTTCTCACATATAACAATATAGGATTTAATGGACATGCAAAGAGCCTTTTTCATGCTAAAGACTTATCACACTGAGCAAAAGTAGTTAACATATGTGCAATTACTTGTATGGAATACAAGAATAGCATTGTAAAACACTACATAAAAGATACCCTCTATTAATAGTCAGTGACACACATATTTGATGTGTTTCATCCTTTGACCTTTGTCAAACTATTTTGTACAGCACACACTAATGTATGTAGTTTGGCATTTATATTTTGTACTACTGTTTTAGCAATGATTTAATTTCAATACTGTGTATGTATAACTAGCAATCCTTGTGCAATATTATTACAAGAATGAACATGCAAATCAATGTACTATTGTGCAATAATATCTCTAGTATTTTAAAAATTATATTGGTCCATACATTTTTCCATTCAATACATCACTTATTAATTGGTTATTTAAAATGCATTATTCATAAAAACTATAACAGGATTATATGCTTTCAAATGAATTCTGTGCAACCTTTAATGCTTTGAAAAATAGACCACAGATATATGTCATGAATTATGCTATAACTTTGTTGCACTTTTTTATCTACTTCATAAATACTTGTTAGTACTTTCAAAGAAAGTTGTACAGTATTGCACAATGCTGCATTCAACCTGCAATGCTGGTAGCTGCCACATTCATTATCATGTTATTTTGTACATGCCCCAGTTAGATGTGTCAACAATTTTCACTTGGATATGTGTGCAACCTGTTGCTTGTAACTTAATAATGTGGGCGAGTTGTAATATGATACAAATTAGTGACTTCCTATACATTAATTTCTTTAACACCGTGTATTTATATCTTTATATTTACAGAAAGCTTATATGCTCAGAGTTGAATGAAAAACTGGTTCTGCTTAAAGAACATATATTGCGTTGCGATAAAGGCCATTGTTTAATCAATTACTTCCGTTTTATTAATAATTCATTAGCCATTTTCGAGCTTACTGCACCATAGTACGCTAGGAAACGCAACGGGCGTTTCAAATCGTAACAACCCATGGGCCAAGGCAGCCAGCTATAAAATACTCGTAAACCGGCTCAATGTTTAGTTACTGATAACCGATCAAATGTACACTAATCATATGCAACTCACAGGAGCTCGCGAGCCATTCACCGTTCGGACTGAATTTCACCGACGACACAGCCTTCGTGTGCCCGGCAAGAGTGAATTTGAGAGTGTAGTTCGGCTTCTGAAAATCGATACCAAAATTAGCGCCAAATCGCACGTGCTCACACAAGAAGTTACATAAACATGTGCGACCCGCCAGATTGACGCAAAACTATGAAATTAGTATAATTCAACTGAACTTACCGCCACTGACGACTTATTCGATTGCGGAGCGCTCTGTGATAACGAATTTGGGCCGGACAGATTATTTGAGGGCCCACCGAGCGTTTGGTGTGCGTTAGGATGGCCTGGCCCCGGCCCTAGCGGCACCATGTTTCAACTTTCGACGCACTTCTTTTCTTTTGTTTATTCGTCACCCAATACAATCACATATACACACAGAACAAGAACGTAAATAACACTTGCGAACAAATAAACCGGAAAACTTTTCACTCCCTGGCGTATTTCTATAAATTTCAACGTAGATATTCAAAGAACATTCTAAATCCGAGCGTCCCAATGCGTGCATATTTCGCGAAGAGCAAGCAATGATGCCAACATTATAACATGAAAAAGAGGCCCGCTCGCGTTCCTTGCTTCGTTTTGTTTTTCCACTACCTGTAGTCGAATATTATCTCTTATTTTAGCACTTTATTATAATTATTTAATCAGATATCTTTTAAAAATAAATAACATAATATGTTAACATAATGGTTAAATTATTATTTCATTGTTAAAGTAAAATTTAATGAATTAATGCTTACGGAATTTGGTATATGGCAAGCATGTTTGACCCTTTTGACATACACAAGGTTAAACTTGACAAATTGTATAAACGATTAGGAAGATTGCGATTAACTTACAAATTAATTGAAAAAAAATACGAGATCTTGCTAAAAATGGCTTTAAATAAGCTTAGCATCGATGCTCTGAACTTGAGTGGCAAGCGCGTATTGATGAGGTAGGTAATACCTTGATAATTTTCTAAAAAAATATTACAACACATTGAAGTCAATATTATATTGTATAATAATGTTTCTATAATATTTTAGGGTAGACTTCAACGTGCCACTTAAAGAAGGAGTAATTACCAACAACCAGCGCATCGTAGCTGCTTTGGATTCGGTAAAATATGCCCTGGAGAAGGGTGCCAAATCCGTGGTGCTTATGTCACATCTCGGAAGACCGGATGGCAATGCCAACATGAAGTACACCTTAAAACCGGTTGCTGAGGAACTAAAGAAGCTTCTTAACAAGTAAGCCAAGTATTGAAAAATAAAGATTCTCAAAACTTTTTGTATACCTACATAAACCACCCTTTTGTAGAAAAGCCTTTTATTTAGAGTTTACACATAAGTCTATGTAGAGTTTGCACATAAGTTATGCATCTCATTTTCATAATCATCATTTTCATATCACATAATAATATATAGAAAATTAGACCTTTATTGTCTTGTATAATTCTTATTGCAATTTTTTTAAATGTACAGATAACATTGTATTGCATTTTTAGGGATGTCACATTCCTCTCTGATTGTGTTGGAGCGGAGGTTGAAGCAGCTTGTGCAGACCCTCCTGCAGGTTCCATCATCCTGCTGGAGAACCTTAGGTTCCATGTTGAAGAAGAAGGCAAAGGTGTTGATGCCAGTGGTGCCAAAGTAAAGGCTGACCCAGAAAAAGTAAAAGCGTTCAGAGCTAGCTTGAGGAAGTTGGGAGATCTCTATATCAATGACGCCTTTGGTAAGAATTTTATTAATAATTTACTTTATGAATAACTTTTGACTATGATTTAGTTAAATATAACTCATTGAAATCTTTATCTATAAAGTATAATACTATTGAGTTTATCTGTGTACTTTAAATATGTTTGACATATCTTTGTATGTTTACTTTATGTAGATATAAGTATTATCTGTATTTATAGCATTGTGTAATATAATTATCTTATAAATAAGTAGATTATTATTATATAAATAAAATCTTAAAATAAGGTATTTTGCAATACACTTTTATCATATTTTTAGGCACTGCACACAGAGCTCATAGCTCAATGATGGGAGAAGGGTTTGAGCAAAGAGCCAGTGGTTTCCTGCTTAAGAAGGAACTTCAGTACTTTGCTAAAGCTTTGCATGAACCAGAAAGGTATCTTTTTACACATTTTTGCTGGGTTAAGTTGGATTTGTTTAAAAAAAAAGTGTAATAAAACTTGCATAATTTAAATATTATTAAGGTTTTAATAACAGTAATTGAAAAGTAATCAAACCAATGACGTAATTGTTGAATGTTGGCTGTTTGTAATGTACCCATAGTTCTTAGATTTAACTTATTCCATTAATCTTGCCTTGTACTATTTAAATTTTTTAAAGGCTCTTCTTTTAATAACATAACATTTTTAGACCATTCCTCGCTATACTTGGAGGTGCTAAGGTTGCAGACAAGATTTTATTAATTGAAAATCTTCTGGACAAAGTCAATGAGATGATCATTGGTGGTGGCATGGCTTACACATTCCTTAAGGAGACTACTGGCATGAAGGTATGCAACATTTGGGCTGAAGTAATCTTCTTCAGGGTTTCAGGGGTTAGAATTAGGCTACATTGGACTAGTATGTTTGTTTTTTTTAAACTACATACATACTAGTTTGTTTTAAAGTGCATATGTTTATTGATAGCAGAGAGTATGGAATCTATTCAAACTTTAATGACTTCTGTAGATTATGGACATATAACAGACAAAATTAGAACATTATTCTAAAAGTATACATTGCACTACAATCATTATACAATTCTTATACCTCCGATTTGTAACTTGGATAATTTACATGTATGCTCTTGATGGTATGAGTTCTTCTGAGCATGCTTCAGCAAACCTACAATTTACTAACAAAGAGGATTGTTAATAAGACCACCATTGTTGAAGTTGACAGATATTTTTTTTTGGTACTATTTTGTAATAAATAAATGATTCATCTTTCAGATCGGCAGCTCTCTGTATGACCCTGAGGGTGCTAAAATTGTAGCAAAATTAGTTGAAAAAGCTAAAGCTAATAATGTGCAACTGCACCTGCCTAACGATTTTGTCATTGCCGACAAATTTGCGGAAAATGCCGAAGTAAGTAATATCATAAGGTAATTTGTTTACAGTTTTAGATGTAATGTAAAACTGCATATTGTAAAGTCAAATATTGTAACACAACCATCTTAGTTTCTTTGGTCCGATAGCCTAAGAAAAACATTGGGACTCAACCTTAACCTGTTTTCACAAAAAAATACTAAATTTCGAACTTGAAAAATGGAATGTCAATATAAATTAAAGTTAAAAATGTAAGAATAATTTTTAGGCCAACAAAACACATGCTGATGTTTTTAATGATTTTTTTTAATGTAGTCACGTGAGGTAACTGCGGAGGAGGGCATTCCTGATGGCTGGATGGGACTTGACGTTGGCACCAAGTCCAGAGCTCTCTTTGCTGAGCCTATCGCTAGGGCTAAAGTTATCGTTTGGAATGGGTAAGCACTTCTTCAGATTTGTTTTCAATCACATAAGATCATCTTATTTCTGTCCTACTGTTGGGCCTAGACAACATTATGAATAACTGTGACAAAATCTATATTTCCATCATATTTATTTAAAATTAAGACCATTTTATAAATAACTTGCTCCCTTACTTCAGATTGGTACTAAACTCGTATTTGGTTTACAAATGACTTCAATATATATATAGATATTATGCAGTTCGACCCCCCATCTACTTATTTCTTCCCCATAACACCGTTGTAATACCGCTGTGTTCTAATTCGAGAATATGTTAGGGAACCTTTAGGACACATTCATAATCTGTAATTGAAGCAATGCAACTATGATCGTGTTAGACAGGACTTATGTATAAGAAATTGATTACAATGTTCATGAAAGGCATGATTTACAGCGTTTATATCATTTCATCTTATTCTAATGACAAAAATAAATGAATGTTATCATGATAAAATTATTTCGTAGACCTGCTGGCGTGTTCGAGTTCGAGAAGTTCTCCGGTGGCACCCGCGCGCTCATGGACGGCGTCGTGAAGGCGACAGCGAGTGGCACAGTCACTATTATTGGTAATAATTTTTTTCTTCGTTGGATAACATTTTCTTCACTTTTAGTATGCTCATAACTCTTCACTGAGATTTCCTTTCGTACCACTGGCGCCTTGTGTCTCTATTACACTCACTACCTTGCATTTGACACAAACACATACATAATAAACGAAATAGAACATAGAACATTCAATGTCTTACACATAACGTCAAAAATGTCAGATGTATTTTTCAAAGTACCCGCTATTGCTTTTAAATGCAGTAGTAATAAACCTCTTTACCTTTAACGGCTGCGTTCAAAATAACTTGAAAATTATTACAATTTATTAAATTAGAGAAATATTGGTGCTAATTTGGACAATACGAAGTTTAGTTTTTAATTTAAGTAACGACGGATAGTTTAATCGACGGGTAACTAGTACATACAAAGATGAGTCACTTATATTTATGATTGCCATAATATAATTCAGTCAGTTCACACCTTATTTGAACCTATAACTTTTTCTAAAGTATTAAGTTATATATCAAGAGGATTGAATCCACGTTAGTAATGTCATAAAAATAAGCTTTATTGGTGACTTCTTATTGTGAAATAAAAAAAATATTATTATGCATAGTGTCGAAAGTCGAAAAGACATTCTTCATGTTCAAAGTAAGAATTATAAATCAAAATACAAGTGCAACAAAAGGCGTTTTGTATTTTTTTTCCTTTTTTGAGTCTTAAAAAATTAATATGATCGCCAGGTGGAGGTGACACGGCGACCTGCTGCGCCAAGTGGGGCACTGAAGACAAGGTCTCTCACGTGTCCACCGGGGGCGGAGCCTCGCTCGAGCTGCTCGAGGGTAAGTGTATCTTCTCAATCTACCTTCGATTGATGCTTGACTTGCAACTGTGGTACACACTAATATCATTACAGTAATAATGATATCAGTGCATAGCGCATTGAGCGCTGCTGTGATTTTGCTTCATAGTGCTCTGTGTAATGGGTAGACGTTTATGCAAGGCATTCGAAATTAATCTAAACTGAAAAACTTCAGTGAGGACTCCTATACTATATGAAATGATTTACAGATTAGTTTAGCGATACTTTTTATTCTCTTGCTTACTTTTTTATATCAAGTTGCGTTTAAATAAATTCTACGAAACAATACGTTTACCTGATACTGGTTCCCGATTAACTGTATCGAAATAAAAGTTGAATTTTACTTTTTTTTAATTTCGATAAATTGAAAGAGATGCATGAGAGTTTCGAGAGTAATTTTTTTAGAATAGCATCAACCCATTATTGGCCCACTGCTGGGCACGGGTCTTCTCCCAGAATGAGAGAGTTTTTAGGCCATACTCCACCGCGCTGGCCAAGTGCGATTTTTTTAGAATACAAAATTTAAAACATTTTAAATTATGTATTCTAAAAAAATTACTCCCTAAACTGTTTCGTTAAGATATATTCATTCATAATTTGACGTAAATTGGTGTTTGGAGTCTCTCAAAAGTCATCTCTTGCACAAACGTACAATTTGTATATGTCCACCCTCAGAACAGCTCCATGCATACGTTCGTGATTTTTGGACCGTGGCTAATTTCCCTGCCCCAAAGCGAGGAGACTTATCAACATCGCAATACGCGGCCACTACTACTTTATAACAAATCATATTTTGTTATCCATGAGAAATGGAAAGGATACATTGCCTAAAACATGACTTAATAGAATGTGACGCTTTACGCTAGATTCACACAAATATATTGCACGATTTAGTGCAGGGACTAAACGTATCAAATAAAGAATAGCCCATACGACCAAATACATAGAGTAAAGCATTGTTAAAACTACTCTTTGAAGGTGCTAGAACCACTGTAGTTCGACCAGGGAAGTACCACCGCCACACCTATTTGTAGCGTGAAGCATTTCTTGCGTTACGATGGGTGTGGTTGCCGGCACACTTTTATATGAGGCGACCATCATGGTCCCCGCGAGTAACAACGCATCTGTGATTAACTTCAGATGGAACCCATATTCTGTATGAAGTTGATTACAGATGTCCATGGGCGGCAGTGACCACTTACAATCAGATGGACTGCATGCTCGCTTGCTACTTCAGTCATAAAAAATAAAATAAAAAACCGTTTGATGTGCACCAAACTTGAACGGTGAAACACGTTGTCGAAGACAACAATACGCGCCAAATTTAGCAATTCGCATATATTTTGACGGATAAATACGGCTTGCAGTGCCATATTTAATTACGGTCTCGTTCATATTGCTCGACGCCGCACATTTATTTGTTAAAAGTTGACTTCGATATTAAAGTACAATTGATTGGCATATAGAAACTACGATGAATTGTTTTGAACAACAAACGTGCAGTAGTTACGGTGTCATGCACAATATGTACACGGATAGTTGTTAAAGATACTATATGTATATGGTTAGACATTAGCCGTTATTTTGGAATTGAAATTAAAAATATCAGTAGTAGTCGTCTTTGAGCAGTGGTAGCTTAATGGTTGAAACTAGCCCTCTCGATCGGGAGGTCCGAGGTTCAAACCCAGGCACGCACCACTGATTTATCTAAAATTATGTGCGTATTAGAAAATAATTATCACTGCTTTTCGGTAAAGAAAATTTCGTGAGGAAACCTACATACCTGAGAGTTCTATAAAAAAAAGTTCTAGGAGGTATGTGAAGTCCACCAATTCGCACTTGGCCAGCGCGGTGGACTATGGCCTAAACTCTCTCTTTCTGAGAGAAGACCCGTGTCAAGTGGGACAATAATGGGTTGAAGAGAGTAATCAACTTAAAGTAGTTTATATACAAATTTTTATGCACAAATAAGCAGGTATTTGCAATTTTTTATGAAATTCATTTTATGATTTTCATGTATGAAATATAGTTAATCCTCTAGGTATTTTATTCTGCAAACCATATCCACTTTTTAACCGACTTCCCAAAGGAAAGAGGTTATCTATTCGTCACGTTTTTTTTTTTTTTTATTTTTTTATTTTTATGTATGTTCGGGCGAAATGGCTAGAAATCGTCGACCTACCGACACGATTCATACGACATTGTATGCGACTAGTTTCACAGGCAGTCCCATATTGAGGAAAATGAAAACCTTCCGGCGGTTTTCCCGGAAAATTGGAAAATGTCGGTTTCTTAAAATCTTGAATAACTTGGGTGTTTATAAACCGATTTCCATTTTCTTTCTTTCATTTGATAGGAAATTTCGTCACGCAACTTTTTCTCTTGGACATGGGTATGCTGTGATGCTTAACTCTTTGAGTTATGGGGTGGAAACCACCACCACTCCTCAAGTTTTTTAGATAATTTGAGATAACTCGGCTTCTGCCGAATCGATTCTTATGAAACTTGGAATATGTATTATATATCTATGCTTATATAGGTTGACGAAAAATTTGACCTTCAACTCTTCGATCCTGATGATGCAGGGTTACAGCTATCCTAAACTATAACATTAGCTATTTGGTGCTTACATATATGTAACAAGACTACTAAGCAGAGACATGTGATGAAAATTTGACCTTCAACTCCTCAATCCTGATGATGCAGGGGTGCCTCAAGCCTAAACCATAGGGGTTGACCATTTGGTGCTTACGGGTATGTAATAACAATATTAAGCAAAGAAATATTATAAAAGAAATGACCTTCAACTCCTCAACCCTGATGAAGCAGGGTGCTGTAAGCCCAAGCCGTAGGTGATGGCCATTTAGTGCTTACGGATATATAATAAGATAGCAAGGCAAAGATGTACGATGACAAATTTGACCTTCAACTCCTCAACCCTGATGATGCAGGGGTACTGCAGGCTTAAACCATAAACGTTAGACATTTGTTGCTCACGGATTTGTAATAACATTGCTAAGCAAAGGTATACGACGAAAAATTGGACCTTCAACTCCTCAATCCTGATGATGCAGGGGTATTGAATGCCTAAGCCATAAAACTTAGCTATTTCAATCTTACGCATTCAAAATGATATTTAAAAAAATGTAAGGTAAAACATTAGAAAAATGGTTGTGTACGGTGGAAAATTGGACCTTCAACTCCTCAATCCTGATGATGCTGGGGTGCTTCAAGCTTAAACTATAGGCGTTAGCTACATGATCGCTACGTTTATCTGATAAGGTTACTAAGCAAAGATATAAGATGAAAAATTTGACCTTCAACTCCTCAACTCTGATGATGCAGGGGTACTTCAGGCTTAAACTATAGGCGTTGGCCATTTGATGCTTATGGGTATGTAATATATTTACAAAGCGAAGACGTATGATAAAAAAGTTGACCTTCAACTCCTCAACCCTGATGATGCAGGGTACTGTAAGCCCAAGCCATAGGAAGTTGGATGCTTACGTGCATGCGATGAGATTACATAGAAAAGATATGACATGATAATTTTGACCTTCAACTCTTCGGCCCTGATGATGCAGGGGTACTTCAGGCTTAAACCATAGGCGTTGGCCATTTGATACTTATGGATATGTAATATATTTACAAAGCAAAGACGTATGATAAGAAAATTGACCTTCAACTCCTCAACCCTGATGATGCAGGGTACTGCAAGTTTAAACCATAAGCATCGGCCATATGGTGCTTACGTATATGTAATGAGATTACTAAGCAAAGATATGACATGATAATTTTGACCTTCAACTCCTCAACCCTGATAATGCTGGGGTCCTTCAAGTTTAAACCGTAGGCATGGGCCATAAGTTGCTTACGTATACATAATGTTGTTGTTCACAATACCAACAATGAGTTTCGGAGAGGATATAATTATGATCAAAAATTCCACTTTGAATACAATTACCTGAAAGATGCAAGAGTACTACCAACCTTTTTAAATTGGATGGGTTATTTTTATCAGTATCAGTTGAATTATACTCTTAGTTATAAGGTTTATATTACTTTTTCTACTTTAAATATTGATAATTATAGGTCTATTCTTTAAATAAATGTTTACTCAGAAAAAGTTGTTTTATTCGGTTAGGTTAGGTTCGAACAGATTTTTCCAATTCAGAATATAAGGGAGGGGGCGCGGTAGCGCCCCCGACCGGTTGTGTCAAAGAAGTCTATTTTTATATGATGACGTCAGCACATAATTTTATTCATCCGAAAATCGGACGAATAATTAATTTTATTCATCCGGTTAGCGGACGACTAGCAACAGCCATAACTGATTTTATCGTGACTGAAAAGCGTGAAAAAAAAAAATTTAAACAAAAAATACAACCGACTTCCATGCCACATAAAAGTAAAAAATAATTTAAATACATGTTGGTTTAGAGCAAACACAGTTCTTAGTACATAGTCCCGAAGTCGGCGCTCATATAAGATACATGTAGTTTCGTCATGATCCAGCAAAATATGGTAAGCGCCGACTTCGGGACTATGTACTAAGAACTGTGTTTGCTCTAAACCAACATGTATTTAAATTATTTTTTACTTTTATGTGGCATGGAAGTCGGTTGTATTTTTTGTTTAAATTTTTTTTTATCTTCTAATTACAATAAATCACAATTAACTATTCCCTTTATACTTACTAGTGACAAGGCGAAGATAAGGTTTTGGCTAAAAAGAGGTATCGGTCGAAGTTTCGCCTTCTACAATAAAATCGATGGCGGTATCGGCCGAAGCATAAGTTTATGAAATATCGAGCTATGTTCAACTTTAATCGTGCATTTGCCTCGTTGGCTTTTCGTGTCCACCTAACTATCAAAACATCGACTATGTCGGACAAATCAAAATTAGATTTTTTTTTTGTTTTGTTTCAAGATATGAATATAATTATTTATGCCGTACCGTACTCCTATGTAATGAAATAATAAATAACTTGTAACTCGTCCAAGTGCATTCATAAGCCTGTAGGAAAATCATCATTTCTAGAAATTTAAATTCTCAGTCTAAAAAAACGTTATGATACTGGCCGTATAACTAAGACAGGCTGAAGGTTCGATTTCAGCTGAAAACCTGTTCGACAAATATTTACGTATCAATAATTTATACTTCGAGTAATCAAGTAAACAATAAATTACAAAAAACAACAATAAACAAGTGAACCAGCAAAGAAAAAGCCA
This sequence comes from Spicauda simplicius, assembly GCA_949699795.1. NCBI lineage: Eukaryota > Metazoa > Arthropoda > Insecta > Lepidoptera > Hesperiidae > Spicauda > Spicauda simplicius. The sequence goes on along the minus strand of OX453060.1, from coordinate 17,464,440 downwards.
TATGAAGTTAGATTAAAAATACGACGTAAATTGGTGTGAAGCTCGCGAAAGCGGCGGCTTGATTACGTTCGTTGGCGATAGGTATTGCGCCCACGTATGTATCCCATGCATTAATGTAGTAGGAGACGAATGTAAGTCACTCTTTTTATAAGTTTTTTGATATCAAGTATTCCATTTGTAATCAAATTGTCAAATGCTACTTTCTTTGATTATGAAGCAATAATCCGTCTAATGTCTAAGAATGATATTCTACGCTTAGCAAGCACTATATTCTATAGTTTACAAATGTAATCGGGGTTTGGCTGTTTTTGAAGTGAAACTTCTTTAGGCGCATGAGGGTAAAATTTTTACAGATGAAACGTCACGCCGGTATGCAACGGAAGTGTCGGAAAAGAGAGAGAGAGTGATCGAGACCGATTGAGAGAGAGTAAGACAGGGCGAACGTAGCATGGGCAACTAGCCGTGGAGTGAGAGTAGGGAGCAAGCGAGTGAGAAAGATTGAGAGAAAAAGTGAGACAGAGCGAACGTCGTATCACGCCTTTTTCCCTTCCTCTTAATCTTGGAAATTTAAAGTTTTAGATTTGTATAAATATAAACAAGATTTATAAATTAGTTCGCCAAAGAAGTTTCACTTCTGACATGTGTACTTTGTACGCACGCATGTTTTTATATTATTTTTGTATTGTCTTTATCTGCAACACTCAACAACGAGGAGCTCAATGTACATATATATATATATTTATTTCTACATTTACCTATTTAGATAAACTACTTACCTGACTTGAGATGTCTCGTATAACGCACCACGTATAAAACATTAACGTGTTTAATGGTATCACATTATACTACGTTAAGACCGTTAAATGAATTCAGGTTAGTCATCTTTCAGGTCACTGGTCATGAGAATAAAAGCAAAACACCTTTGCTTTGACGGACGTTTTCCGCCTTTACAAAGCGAATGAATTTTATCAACAAAGTTTTATAAATGTGAATTAGTACATAATGTTGCATTTTATTCAATCAATATGATGATACGTGTTTAACAATTGGTTCACGAGTTTTTCAAATTTTTATTCATAAAAATGCTTGTTAATATAAATTTACTATGATATTGGTAATAAAATACAAGTAAATGTATTATTGCCAAGATGAAATACAAAAACCGCATCCCGTGAGTATCCGTTACATATTAAATTATGTAGATTACGCGATAGTATTATTCGAAAATCATAAAGTACTAGTGAAATAGGGACTCTATTTCAAGAAATCCATATATTATTGTCCCACCTTTAGGCTCTGGTTTTCTATCAGGTCATAGTCCACTGTCCTGGCCAGGTGCGAATTTGTAAACTTTCATACACATTACTTTTGTTTTCCAGAGCTCTCTTCACCGTAAAAGAATGATAATTCATTTGTAGTATTATGCGTATCCATATCACTTTAGAAAACCCAGCGGCGCGTGTTGGATCTCGAACCTTGTTCCACGATTAATAGGCCGAATTTTAACCACTAAGCTGTCAATGTTCTGTGATTACAATGTATACATCCCATCAAAGTCAATTAAGAATCTACTTAAAGTTATCAATTAGGAATCGCATGACCTTTCGTACTGCATTAATTCGAAAGACATTCGAAAGAAATGCTCTTATAGTAAATATAAAGCTTATTTCTAACCAACTCAAGCCAACGCATACGGAGAGACTTTTTTCACTGCTTAACCATTTCACTGACTAGCATACACATATGGTAGATGAAGCGACAAAAAATTAATAAGGTTTTGGCTTTCTTATCGTTTACTTACGTCCAAAAATAGGGACATCACGTATATGATACTTCCCAACTGCAATAGGCTTTCTATTCATAATTGTTCTATTAATAATTACTGGCAGAATAAAAATAACTTGTACGGGTTCATAAGAAATATAGATAAACTCTCGTCTTGCTCAGTGATCCAAAGAAGATTTTGATTGAGTGTTGCCGAGCAAGTCGGTAAGGCTTCTTCGCTCCAATTCGTTTCGCGCTTGGGATCTCTTTGGGGAGTGGTATTACCCTCGGCTTATCACTTGATCTTTAGCATTAACGAAATAAGAAAGACTGGAAGAATAATATGACGCACTTAATAAAAAAAATCTTACTATTTATGGCATTTTTTATTACAAGCGTTTATTTAACTTCATAATAACTGTAATGACGTAATAATTTATATTTTTTATGGAACCCCTGATATGGGTATCAAATGAAAGGGTTTTCTGAGAAGATTACGGAGAACTAAATAACGTTATTGAAAGCTTGTTTTTAATTACTTTCTTAACATAAATTTATATATTTTTCAGGTAAAGTACTCCCGGGTGTAGCTGCGCTGAGTGACGCTTGAACAAAAAGTCATTACAGAATGATATGTCAATATGATATTTATTTTAAGGATAAGGATAATCAAGGATTATATAAGGCCTGCTGCAAATCTGTCTGAAATGTTATCAAATTATTGTCAGACGGTTCGGTGACGGAAATTGTGGCAATTGATATTATTAATACTCGTCCTAACGATTTCAATTGGAAATAAAACGATTGAGCGCATATTTAAAGTTCTTTTTATCATATCAATGGCGGCTCTTGTAACAAGTTCATATATTAAATAAGTTCGAAGTATCAGACAGGTAAATTTGCAAACGGGCCTTATGAACTAAAATCAGTGATCTTATATTGAAGAGAGTTACCTAGATGTATGACATTGTTTGCTTGTAGATATAATATTGTTCTTAAAAAGACTTATGTATCTTGCTCGTGTTTCGAATAGATCTACGATGTGAATAAATGTTTAAAAATGTGAGTGCGTTTTAATGTAATCCTTTATTAACGGACCCTTGATACGATACTACACATAGTAACATTATAAAAATATACGCTTTGTTAACATGGCCGTAGCCAGAGGTGATGAAAGGGGGATTATGGTGTTCTCATAAAAATTATATAAATATTAACCGTCCATGGAGTTACCACCGCCACACCTATTTAATTGTTTGACCCCCCCCCCCCCCCCTCCGTAATCAACGCCCCTGGCTGCCGCCAAGTTTCATTATCAAGATATTTTGTCGTAATATTGTTACCTAGCGATTGGAACGTGACAATTAATTTTAATTGTTGTTGATTTTTATTGACTAGTAACAACGGCTGCGAACTTATAAAAAATGCACTATACTCTATCCATTCACAATGAAACTGATACTGGACTTGCGTGGCTTGCAAAGTTCAATTACCTTCATAAATGTTAGAAGAAAAGGTTACAACACACTACAATAACACCTGCGTGGGTAAATGTCAATGAATTCGTTCATCGAGCAACCCTTCATATAACTTCTCATAACAATTTATACTGCTTACTTATGTACCATATTTTTACCTATCGGTAATTCGAGTGAAGTTTAATTTACTGATTAAATAGATTCGATACATAAATATACCTTATTACATTTTTAGCAAATTAAAATTCAATAATGCTTATTTGAATTGAGTTTGATATTTTCTGTGCTTGTTAGGAAATTTGAATAAGCAGAAGCGTCTATTAGAACATAGAGTGGCTTTCGAGGTAGGAAATTTATTAAATGGGACAAGTGCACCTGGTTTAGGTAGGTATATCCAAAATTATATTATGCACTTAGTGTTACCGGCTTTATTTGTAGTCTCGTTCATTTTAATATCATCAAACCGTGTTGTTTTAACATTAAAATGTTCAAGTTAAAGGTGCAACTTAATAATTTCGTGTTCTGCTCATCTGCTTCGTTATGTACAGCATTTTTACAGAATGCCGGTCAGTTTCCTTATCTTTAATCAGGTCTGTCCAATCAGTACCTATCCATACACAATTGACGTCAGTCTTCGTCTTACACGCGAAAATTTAGATACAACATTAGTTGGAGCGCAGTCTAAGAATAGTAAAAGAAATGTAGATATTGTATTAACGTTAATTATATGGTAACCGAAATTAATTTCCTGCTAAGACTCCGTTGAACCTAAACATAATAAAAATATTTCCATTAGATTAAAATCTCATTATCCAAATTGATACGTTTCAATTCCCAGTATCTACCTGCTATGTAGTTTGTTATTGGTCAAATATGGCGTATATCGATCGGCCTTACGCGCAAGCGTCCTTTGCTGACGTTAGGACATTTGTGTCGATTACTAAATTATGTGGCAAGTAACCTACATTTGCGGATTTCTTTAGTCAGGCTGAAAATAAGATATTAATGATGGCAACAGGTTTTCGTCTGAATACGAATGATATCATAAACAACAACAGTTCGAACCTTGCGTCGTGGGTCTTTCAATACCTCGTCTGAATGCTGGTCCAATTGGCGAGGGTTCGCGCATGCTCTGTCAGTTTTTGTTATATCAAATGTAATTCCATAGCTGGAACATCAGTAGCCGAGAGAACCTCCAGCGCCGCCGGTTTACCGGCTGGCATCGTAAAATGAATTCACCTTTATTTTCACCCAACCATCCGCCTGTCTTTTAGTAAACACGACAAAAATAAAAATCATTTAAGAAGTTCATAGTTACATGTCAATTGTTGTTTAGTGATTATGGATTATTATCTAGGACAGTTTGTTTTTAGGTAAATCTGTTAGCAGGTGAGTGGTTCCACTAACTAGACGCACGGTTGTTATGCTTTTGTCAGAGACATCATTTGTTTTTAATATAATCGCCTAATTAACATTGAATGGCAATGTTTTAAAAACATAAAGCACGTTTACTTTCGTAATTACCGTTAAATGTCATTACTTTTGTTGCATTTCGAAAATAGTGATTTTTGTTTATTTAGTGTTAAATTATTTGAAGACATGATATTAAAATGTATGTCGATGACAGCACAGACTAGATAAGTATTCTTATATTTTTTTATTTTTAATATTCTTTTTATACCCCAAGTATAAAATAGTTACACTATACAAATAGTTACACTATACTCTATGTTGTACATAGATATACATCTTCACGCTAACCGATAATCCCTCATAGAACGTTGTAGTTTATTACTTATGCATGTCTTAAGTACATTCTTTACTACACTGATAATAACATTACTCTTTGTATCTAAGATATTTAGATTCAATTACGTTATCAATATTATTACCTATAATATATTTTTCTGCATGTAAGTCTTGTTTATGTAGGTGTATCTTTATTACACACATAGCTTCTATTTTAATAAATGTATACATTCTCGTACATTACGCAATTCATACTGCTGATATAACGTAGATATCTAAATGTAAATTGAAACAAATATAATTTAGTTACCATTGTGCTGAAACGGTATGTGAAATCGTTTTTTATGTACAAATCGGTTAATGTACCTAAATAATAATTCTTTTATACATAAGCGCCTTTATTAAAATAGGTTTGAGCTTATTTGGTAGAGTAGAGTACTTCTAGATAGAGTTAGTGTTTACCAAACAACACTCATAGTTTTAAGAATAAACGTTAACAGTATTTTTATTATCATTGACAAAACAATTGTCCGAAGACAAAATTTCTTACTATCTTAATAGGCAATTTGGTAATAAAATCATTATTGACTATACGCGCGTATAGTCCCATAATGCTCTATGTTTTCACAGCCACCTCATAAATTATAAAATGCTCGTGGGAATAATTAATAAGTAATTTAATTCACGGAAATAATATTTTTTATCTTTTGTATACCTACCGTGGTAAGTATAAATGTCTAAACATATTTAAGTCAGGAATTTATTGGAAGGTGTTATAAAGGATGTGGGTATTAACTTCAGATAGAAGTTGCTTATAGATGTCCATGAGTGGCAGTGACCACTTACCATCAGGTGGACTGCATGCTGGTAAGTTACTTTATTAGATAAATGACACAAATGGTTGTGATTCTGTTGAGTAAATATGTAGAAGGATACTGTTAGACACCACACTGGTCTCTTACTCTACACTCTACAATAGTTACCGTTAGATGATTTTGCTTTTCAATACAATTATAGCTTTGGAAGTAATTGTAAGTGGGTACGTATAAGTTATATTAATATGTTGAAATCAGTCATTAATATCAATGTATTCATTTTCATTGTTCATTATTAAACTTCTTTGGGAGGCAATAATTGAACAGATTAATTATTTGTTCATGAAATACTGGCGATGAATTGTGGATATCATGTGTTGTTATAAATTGGTTACTTGACGACAGCTTTTCCATTTGGATGTCAGTTTTATATGTAAATAACGTTACCGCATTACATACATATGTTTATCACATAACACTTAGCTAGGTAAATATTTATGTGGAATGAGAATTGATTGTTAGGTATGTACTAAAAATGATACAATATATGTGCCATTAGGAACAAATGTAGAGAACCCACGAACATCTAACATTCTAACAAAACCGGTTCTCTAATACCTGAAGCAAACCGTGTTATTATCCCTCGATTTGCAAGGATTTTTCCTGCGTTTTACATAATCGTTCCTATCCGTACATTTTTATTAGGTTTGAATTTATCAAAATTGTATGAAGCATTTCTCTTTAATATCGTAACTAACAATAGTTCCTCATAAGATATTTAAATGTAACTTTAATATTGCAGATAAATGCGAAAAGTCACAATGCCTTTAATTCGACTGAATAGTTATACGAATAATAAACATTATGTACCTAGAATATCTTATTTGTGGTTGTTTATAAGTAGATATCCATGGATTCTATATGAACTTTCTTATGCGTAACATTTATAATCATACACAAAAGTAATTAACTTTACTTATGTACATTTACTTAACTACACAGCCTTCATACCTATTATTTGTCCCACTGCTGGGTTAAGTCCCTTCTGTGATGATGAACTTTAATATTTTCATAGCTGAAAAGGCTGATCAAGAGTGGATTGTATTGTTATCAAGTAAATTTACATACATCGTCCAAAGAAAATGAACTTGCCCGGGATTTGAATCTCTAATCTGCGTTGCTAAAATACGTAAATATCTACGTACTACTAGGCGGTTATCACTTATAAAACCATATTTCTTTTGAATAAAAATATTTATATGATTTCTACACGAGCGTTTCTATAAAACTGAAATCAAGTACCTGCCTGTGCTTGTTACTCAATGCGAGATATGAGAATTTATATTTTATTTCCAATTTATAAATCGTATCTCATTCTTTGACCCATTTAATTAATTGCCTTTATAATAATACAGCACGCAATGTATCATTTCAAATCGTTATTGTTTGTATTTGGTTATTAAAAGAAGGTGCTTACCGATTATTCCACGAAGAACTACAAATTACGTAAATTTGAAAGGGAATAAATTAACAACATGTAGTTTTTATTTATTTATTTATTTAAATAAGTAAGCCTTATTTAAATAAATAAATAACACAGAAAACCTCCAACAATTTAATACAATTTAACATAGTATGAAATACATCGTGTCTCCGCAATTACAGGTAAGCTCAGCATACTTAATGAGCAGACGCTCTAAAATATACAGTAAACTTTAAATTAAAATATTATTAAAAACAATTAATAAATTAATAAAAATACAACAATTCATTGAAATTAAAATTACATTGTATATCAAACAAAATTAATTAAATCATAATAAGTTATATAATGTAAAATTTAAATATTCAATAATAAAATACAATTTAAAAATAGTAATAATAATATAATGCAATGAAATAAAATGAAACAATGTGAATTGACATTATAATTTTATGTACCTAAAAATCTTCAAAATGCAACTTTGCAAACACTGTTTATTTATATTTATATATTTGCAAATACTAAGTATCTAGTAAGTCTTCATACATTTCGGAGGTTGTTAGTAAATATTTTTAACTAGCTGACCCGGCGAGCTTCGTTGCGCCTGCGTTAAAATTTTAAAATTATCAGTGTTCCTCCACTATATAAGGCAGGTATTGTACATAAAAACCTTCCTTTTGAATCACTCTATCAATTAAAAAACTGCATTAAAGTCCGTAGCGTAGTTTTAAAGATCTAAACATACCTACATAGGGACAGGATGCGACTTTGTTTTATACTATGTTAGTGATAGTGAAGTAAAGTGAACTATACGAATACATAAAATTTCAAAATATACTTTTTGGAAATGATAATTAATTGAAGTACAAATTTTAATCTCAATTACCTATCAACACCTTTCTAATATTTAGATTATTGGCTACTAAAATATTCGATTATATTAAAGACACGTCTTATTCGATTCTATCAAATCCAGTGACGTTAATGGCATTTAATTAATTGATGCCAATTGCCGAAGGAATATTAAATTACGTACCTACTTAATTAAACATTTATAATCACGAAACTACGCTAAAAGACAAGCTTTTAATTAAGATTATTATGAAGTTCAAGATACATATTATTTAACATTAATTATCAATTCCACGATTTTTTTTATATATTGTTTAATGATTTAAGGCATCCTTTGTCTTTTTATGCCTTATATCATATGCCAATAGGTATAAATTAAACTACTTAAGTATATTTTAAAAGTCAGTTTTTTTTTGTTATTTTTGTAGAAAAACTACACCTATCACTTATTTAATTAAATGTTTAATAATAATAAAAACATTATCTAACTGAGTACAATTTATTGGAATATTGTCCTGCCTCCGATAACCTTCCTTCAGAATGTCGGTTAAAAACAGACATTTACACCATTTTTGAGGATTAAAATAACACATCAGTTTAAGCTGTCAAGAAAAAATGCCAATTTCTACATTCTACGATTTCAAATAGGTACACCTTGATTGTTATCGCTCATCTTATAATCAGTTCTTTCCATTTTGTGAAGGACAGGTGCCTAATTGACACACTTTTTTCCAACACTTAGAATACATTTACATAATGAGCTAGGTATGTAGCAGGTGCATACTTTTACTTGTAATATACAATTTTGTACCATATTTACATGGAATTATTAAAAGGGCGACCATTTAAAAATACGAGTACAACTAGGTATATTGATTCTTTTCGTTATCGTGATATAGGTAGGCGTATTATGTTTAATGTAATCCGAAATTTTATTCCGATTTTGAGGTACAGGTCTTACGTGAAGCCCATTAATGGCGTTCCACCTCAAATATTGTAGATAAACAGCATCGTCAAACTACCACGCTGGTTATCTGCCTTATTGGCCGTCACTAGGGATGTGCCCCTAAAGTTTGCAACTACAGGGAGCACAATTTGTCATATAGGTCATTAGAAATAACTAGCTCGACGAAAAAAAACTGTTACAATTAATCAGACTGATTATTCTGATTATTGAAATATTTGGATCCTTATTTTCCGAGAAATCGTATCTGTAAGCGCAATCATAAAATCTTCCCAAGGGCACAAAAGTTCAAATGTTGACATGACCCATGACTAGCTATAAAGCTGATTGTAACCTAAGGATGCGCGTCTCGTGGATATAAATCAGCCTTACCACACCCCTCAAATCAGATTACACCAGTATATATTATGAAATATCCCTAGCCTACAGGCCTACTAATCTTTAACGTAATTACTTTAGCTTCTATAAAGTTACATTTAGGTACCTGAAAAAGAAATATTAATGAAATTCTCGGTTATCACTCCATTTAACTGATAAATATCTACCTCAAGCATAGGTAGCATGCTAAAGATAGAACTAGGTACCACCGCCGCCACCCTTGTTTCCAGAGTGAACTGCGAAGTAGTTCTAGTTACACTGGAACAGTATCGTACGCTGACTTAACTACATGTATGAAGCGATCACCTTAGTTTTCAGGTGTCGCATCGCATCTGTCATTGAGTTCAGATAGAACCCTTAGTACACCTTCACATTAGATTGCAAGTAGCGCGGCCACTGCACGTCAGTCGCACGACTGCAACGGAAAGTTTCGTAGTATTGAAATTATTATTGATTATTTTTATTTTTATTTCCATTATAGAAGTAAAGTGCACCCTAATTTAAAAAAAAATCCCGCGGCTATAGTCGTAATAAGAAAGCATCCGATGCAGTCGTGTAACTGATGCGCTGCTGCCGCACTACTTGCGACCTAATGTGAACCCTTATTCTATGAAGGTTCTATACAGAGAAGGTTCGATACATGGACGGCAAAGACCACTTACCGTCAGGTAGACTGCATGTTCATTTGCAATCGGATAAAAAGTGCAACTTAATCAAAATTGTAATAAAGAAACGCGATTAACCATATTAGTTTTAATGATGTTTTTGTTCGTCAGTTACGAGGTCTAGTACACGTCATGCCGGACTGGACTTGGCTGCTTCTGGCAGCTCTGCTAGGCGCAGTCTCCGCGCTTGCCGTGCCGTTGGCGCTTCTACTCTACTACATCAGATCCTTCCAGTATAAGCCGAGGAACATGGATGAAGCACCCACCACACCTGTACTCACTCTGTCGCCAGTAAGTGGTATTTTTAAAAATCTATAGCGTATAGTCTAGATGCTGAGCACGCACTTCTCTTGAAGAGAAGAGAAGAAAGACTTTAATCTTACCAGCCTCAATACTTCACACACCTTCGAAAAGTATTACATACATCTCTTAGGCGTGAAAGTTTTTTTCTCCAGCGTTAAAGTAAATGATATATAAGTACTTATTCTATAATATACATAACTTCAAAAATATTAAAACTTCACACACCTGCGAAAACTATTATAGACATCTCTTAGGCGTGAAATTTATTTTTCTCCAGCGTTAAAGTAAATGATATTTTTTTTTGTATATACATAACTTCATAAATCAAGAGATCACGTCTAATTTACGTTCTAATTTAAAGCCTGCATTCGATAACCAGTTGTGCTTGTATTGCTACTTAATTATTAGCAACACAGGTACAGCTACCTCTAGTAGAAGGTATATTTATGACCAGAGATAGTAGGAATATTACAAAAATATCAAGAGTATAATAATTATTATAAATACCTATTGCCCCTTTTCATCAAATACCTAAGTACTTTACTGTCGTAGTTCAAACAAAATAGGTACCTACTTACTCAAAGAAAGAAAAAGTTCTACGAAATACGAATCTCCAAAACAATCTACGATTGGGATTTGGGATTTAAATAAGTGCTAACATTCTGAGTAAAATTCTTTTCATATTTAGGCACTAATATTCATTGAGTTTATTCAATGCTCTTTCAGAATTTCGTGAACCAAAAGTTAAGATGTGTGCTGTTTTTCATCAATCCAAAACGCTATAGTTCATACGAAGTATTGAAAACTCTTGGTCGAGAGCTATCCACTTAAACTCCGACTGGAGTTAGTTTCAAGTCTCTTGACTTGAACTTGACCACTTTAAGTCTTCGCGTTCTTAGAGAATTGTTTTATTTGAAATTCCTTTCTCAGCCAGTTATATTTTATAAAGTTGCTAACCTACGGTGTCTATACGAAATATAAGCAACAGTTTCTTAGTTTTCTGACAGTATCTATAAAACACACAAGTTTTATCTACATAAAGGTACTAAATTATTACTAAATGAATAATTACATACTATTATAAATTTGTAGTGATATAAAAAAGAAAAAATACGATTAAGAAAAGAAACATTTACGTATAATATATATTTTAATCGTACATTAAATATAATACAGATATGTAAATATTCTTATTTTTATCCTTAACGTTTAAAAGTTGAAACTTGTCCGCACGCACGCACCACTGTTCCTTCTGAAATGATGTGCGTATTACAAATGAATTATCACTTCTTGACGATGAAGGAATAAATCGTGAACAAACTGACACACCCCTGAGTTCTATAAAAAAGTGCTCAAAGGTGTGTAAATTCTGTCAAATCGCACTTTGCCAGCGCGGTGAACTCTGGCCTAAAGCTCTCAGATTCTAAAAGTAGACTCGTGCATGGCAACAATAATGGGTTAACGACAAACTTAGTGTCACTAACATCTATTACTTAATTGAGTACCTACAAATAAAAAACCCCTTCTTTTACTTTAGAAGTCTTCAGTTTTTTCTCTCAAGATACAATAAAATAATAAACGATTCAAGCCAAATGGTTACGATATTCGCTGTCACGTTTATAAGGTTTCGTGATAGAATAAAGTACATTTATAAATATCGAATTACATGCTATTACGTGTTATGATATCAAGAAGGCAAAGAACAAATATGACATAAACAAATTGAAATAAAATTATGTCATAATGAACCAAGACTCTTTTAAATCATTTTTTATAAGATTTAAGTAGCAAACGAGCATGCAGTCCACTTAATGGTAAGTGGTCACTGCCGCCCATGCGCATCTGTAAGCAACTGTACATAGAACATAATATCTATCTGAAGGCAATCAGAGATACATTGCTACTCCCGAGGACTAAGATGATCGCCTTAAATAGTGTGCCGGCAACCACAAAATTCCAGCCAAACGCAAAAGCTGTTTCACACTAGAAATAATTGTGAAATCATTGTTGCAATTAAAATTTATGATTATGATTCTAGCCAGCACCAATATTTAACACATCTGATCTCAGTTATGACGGAAGTGAAATAGCGTAATATGATTGGGTTTTCCTTCAGCTACAAACTATTATATAGAAGGAAATATATAAATTTTATAGATACCAAGATGAAGATTAGGTGTATCATTTTCTTGTATGTCTCGTTTTATGACCGATGGTGAAGACATCGTAAAACAAGTATTAAATAAGAAAGCCTACTTTCTACCCGCCCCAATAAAAAGGTCATGTCTTTTATGAGCATCGTAAGTAATGTCTGGTAGACATTATCAACCAGCATTATACAGCAGCATGAGGTTTATACCAACCTGCTTAGTTTAAAACGAGTAGAAATAAACGAAAATACATTTATTTAAACATTATTATGCAATCAATTGCAATCTTTGCATTATGCAATCAATGCAATCAATTGCAATCAATTGCAATCTTATATATATATATATATATATATATATATATATATATATATATATATATATATATATATATATATATATATATATCTATATCTATATCTAAATAGGCATATTCTTATAAGTAGATAAGGTTCACAAGTTCGTTTCCGTAATTAATTGAATGTCAAAGTGTACACACTTGTACAGCCAAATATAAGGCAAGATACTGGAGCTAACTTTTATAACCAATGTAAAAACAATATGGCAAAATAAAAGATATACAAAGGAAAAAGACAAACCCACTGAGTTTCTTGCCGGATCTTCTCAGTTGAGGTCGTGTTCCGATCCGGGGGTAGTTAAAAAAAACAAATGTGTAACTGACAATTTGGAAGTGCCTCCGTAGGCCTATGCAAAATAAAGACATATAATTTCAAGCTTATAAATGATAGAAAACGTTACCATGCAACAAAATGATGGGTTTGACATTACAAAGTTTATTTTTTTCTTTTCCATTGAATTATTACCCATGACAATAAATAAATACCTAACAGTATTTCTATTTAAAGTAAATCTATAGATATACTTTAAAAAGAAATATTTTGTAAATTTTAAAACGAATTTTTAATTACTATCGTATATTCATTTTATTTTTTTAATTTTTTAATTACTATCGTATATTAGTTATTTAAAAATCGCACTGAGTCCCACTTCTTATTATGGGATTAGCTGAACTAAGTATTGAAATGTAGCTGAAAAATGTTTTGATTTATCTTGACATATGATCAATCAAATCGAAGTGAAAAAAAAAACTTACACTGGAACTTTTAATAAATTTTGGCGGGATTTCCTTTACCTTTTATGCTTGTCGTTACAAGGAACGCGCCCCAAAAACGCCCCATAATTACGCTCACCCTAATTTTGTTCGAACAAAGACAAAGAGAACCAAAGGCCGCATTTAATTCCTACGTTTATGGGCGACTTAATTTCCCTAGTTAAATTTTGTTCGCAAAGACTTACCTGAGATCCAACCAATTAAGGTTTTATCAGGTTTTACGTATGTACTTAATACCATGTCCCTTTGATCAGTTCTTTCGTTTTTAACTATTTATAGAACCATGGATCCATCAGTTTTAGACTATGTATTAAACGCAATCAACATCGAAGCATTCATTTGTTAAAGCTTAGCATGGGAACGCATGAAAAATCTGGTATTTCATAAAAACTAGCCTTTTTCCTTTAGTTTGTCAGTTAACATTACTTGACTAATTAATTATAACTAATTGGTAATTGTAATTGGTTTACTTTTCATACCGTAAAACGGTAGTAGTAATTGTAGTGAATAAAGTGATAACGTCTCAGAGTATGATCCTTCTTCGTTGTACGGATATTTAAATCTAAATACGCAGAGATCTAAGTATTTAGATTTAAATTTTGAAAAATTTTAAACCTAACTTTTATTTTTAACTTTTGAAAAATTTAAATTTAAAGCTTTTGAAATTTTTAAAGTGTTTCTTAACGTATTCTAAGTTATTTCTAAATTAGTTGAACACAATAAGACGCAATTAATAAAAACAAAAAACACTTTTATGAGAATTAGTGAATTATTTTTGTTTTGTTTAACAATGAATGTCGAAATGTTATAAAAGGATACTGCTCGATAAACACTTTGATTGAACACCAGCAATTTATGCAACGAGCTTTGGAACCGAACGATCGCTGCATCGCGACAGGCGCGTGCTGATTTTAATTTTCATGCAATTTCCGCAATGCCGCAGTCGTTCAAACGACCCTTTCTCGATTACGAAACACATTCAAAAAGACCAGTTTCCTTCACAATGTTTATATGCCACTTGACGACGTCATTAGGGATCGTTAACAGAGATTGTTATAGGAAGTCAACTGAAATTGTTTTAACAACAATTTTCGAATATGATATGTCGTTCCTTACTAAATTATAGAGTACGCTCAGCCACGGTGCTTCATGTCACGTCGTCTACGTATGTCTGTGTCTATACCTATGTAGGTAAAAAATATATTTAATGACACTACTACTAATAAGTGTTTGGAGCCAAAGTTATTTTACTAATTTGTTAACTGCTGCTGCTTACTGACTACTTTGTTTGAACAGTGCATATATACTAAGATTGTTTAGTTAATTATTGAAGTGAAAATTCTTTATCGGGGTTGTTGAAATGAAACTTCTTTATCGGGGTTGGAAAAAAATTTAGTGTAACATTTTTTCGTTACGCGCCCTCTTTTTCTGTTACGCGCCATCTTTTTCTTATCCCTACCACGCATGATATTAGATAGATTATTATAGAATAGATTATTAGATAAAGTTTAATAAAAGCCTTTTATTAAACTTTATCTAATTTAACTTTATTTAATCAATTTCTGTAAAATTGCATATAGTAAATTATTTTTTAAAAAACAACGTCATAAAGAAGTTTCACTTCTTACGAGTGTACGCTAGTACACGCACACATTTTTTTGTTTGAAAGTGGTAATTAGCACTTAAATATATTTACAAAATGTACTTTAACATTTTGTAGAGTACCTGTAGATCTTTCTTGAATTCTCATGTATCTTCACCGAATCAAGGATAGGGACGTTTTCTGTAAAAATAACTATAAGAACAGCCAGTTTGAGTGCATAATAAAACATTAAATCCACAATGATTGATTACGGCTTGCACACTTTAAACAAGGTAAGCTATTTAATTTGCTTGAATATACACTTTATAAGGCTACCAAAATGAGTTTAGTACCTATTTAGGTTAAATACGGTCTAGGTAAAAATATGCCGTCGAAAATATTCCTGAATAATTTTAATCACGTTCAAAATAGATATTTGTGTTAAAACAATTTATGAACCTAAAATTGAAATGTATAGCTATTATTACATTGATACTCACAAATAAAAGTCAATTATTTTTATATTTTATTTCATAATGTCGAAATTGCAAATAAAACTTCATACCAAACTACAATAGGTCTTAAAGGTACAATAGTGTTTTACACTGCTGAAAAAGTGTGTTTAATGCCAACGGAAAAGTTCTATCACCTGAAAAACAAATCTATACCGAATTTTTCCATACAAATACCAACAACTTATGTGTATTGTTTCAAGGAAATACTGAACGAGCTGACTCGCGGCGCAGGCGGTACGCCTGAGGGAGTTCTGAACGCAATGCTGCAGTTCATCTTTCAGCAGAGCACCGCCGACACGCGCTGGCTGAGACGGCGAATGGCCAATGAGCTGGCCGAGCTATTAGCTAAGACCTCGTCCGGGAAAATCTTTGAATCCTTAACGGTAAGTAAAGTACTGAGAGAACTGTAAATGGTAAGTTTTTGGCCTAGTCGTTATACTGTGGTTACTACCTACACTGTTTCACCGACGCGACGCAAAGAATATTGTTGGCGTATAAGTAACTTTTCTTTTTTATATAAAAAAAGATGTTTATTTATAGATGCTTTTCATATAAAAAAAAATTGTTTCTGTACTTTTCTATCCGACATTAAAGACTTTTGGTTGAATACAGGTACCTATTACTGTAGTAAGATGAAAAAGCTTAATACTGACCAAAACTTAACGTCGAATGCAACTTATGTCTTTAATGATAACTAGCCTACCCTAATCTTATCTACCTGATATCTTTTTTCCAGCTCCGATCGTTAGAAGTTGGCTCTGAATTCCCGAGCATTAATAACTTGCGTCTTCTGAGTGGGGAGCTAGAAGACGACGGAGCGAGATTACGTTCCCTAGACCTAAGATTTGATCTGGCCTACGATGGAAATTTCAGGATAGAAGTGGATGCTGTAATGCTGCTTGGGAAGATAGCAAATATCTCTATCACTGGTGAGTTTTTAATGTGAAATTTTCTGTAGGTGCTGCCAAGGTGGTTCTAATGAGTAGAAATCTCACATAAACTGATCTTTACCTAAAAGGTCATCCGTATTTCTAAGGGAAGACCGGGTTATAGAAGGAAACATATCCAATTTTAAGTTACTTACATAACTTAATAAATCTTTCGAAGTTTTTTATTTTTATTTTTTTATCTGACTGAAGTAGCAAACGAGCATGCAGTCCACCTAATGGTAAGTGGTCGCTGCCGCCCATGGACATCTGTAATCAACTACGTACAGAACATGAATTCCAACTGAAGTCAATCACAAATGCGTTGCTGCTCCCGAGGACTATGATGGTCGCCTCATGTGAAAGTGTGCCGGCAACCACACTATCGACTACCACACCAGCTTATATCGAAACGCAACAAATGCTCTACGACAGAAATAGGTGTGGCGGTGGTACTTCCCCGATCGAACTACACTGGTTCTACCACCTCGTGAATTAAAGATTTTAAAGATTTTTATTATCACCAAAAACAGTTATACAATTAATATTGTCGTAAACAGCGGTACAGTAGTATAGACTGTGACGCCACTATTTACGCCCACCTCGGAGTACAGAATAAAATTTAAAGACTATGTAGAAACTACATATTGATCTAATAATAATTTAAATTTGAAAAAATAAATTGATATTTATACTATATTATATTTGCTTTTCGACTATTGTACTTATCTTCATGTTATTATTTTCTTATTTCAGTCGAAAGTATAAGTGGCAGTGTGCGACTCATGTTTCGCCGCACACCGTACACACACTGGGCTCTTGCATTCGAATCGCCACCGAAGTTAGAACTGCGTGTGCGAGGCCGGTTCCAAGGAAGGCAGCTCAAACCAAGACTGGCAGCACTGGTAGCTGCTCATATAAGAAGGGCTGTTGCGCAGAGACATACGTTGCCAAATTATAAGATTAGGTAAGGTTTTGCAATATCATTATTAGTTTTGAATCATCGGCCTACACACTCACAAAATTATCTTGTTTCAACGATGCAGACCATTGTCTGTATATCTAAGTCACTTTGACGATATTGTTTTCCTAGTCTTACATGAGGTGGGATACTTTGCTACCCCTGATGACTAAGCTGGAACGCCTTCGATAAGTATGCCTCGCTTAACACAGCCTTCAGGCCAGAAGACAATAAAAAAAACACGCATTCTGCATTCATAGCTCCACAGGAGGATTTTTTCCTTTGTCGTGGGTACCATGGACACAAAAGACGAATACGCAAACACCCAGACCCAGAACATGAATCTAAACACATCATTCAGATACCTGTCTAGCCAGAAATCGAACCCGGAACCCATTGCGCATCAGACCGGTATAATAACCACTCCGCCACGCGGGTCATCATTAGCGCATAATACTGCTGTTGTTAGTCAGAAATAAATGCAGTGATTTGCCTGTGGAGTCAAACCACAAAGGCTTCTACCACATTGCTAAAAGTTTGACGACCCTGCTAAATTCTTAATCGTACAGAAAGATTCCCTATGTAATGCATACCACTGACACACAGTTTTGGTCTTGTTAAAATCTCAGACCGGTATTTTGAACCATTGAAATCAGCCACTATGACCACAAACCGTCTCATTTAGTGCAGAAACCTCTTGACACAAAGGGACAGAAGTACTTCTAATGAGTTTTGTTTTATCTTTCCAGTAACAAACGAGCATGTTAACAAACTTTATATAAAACAGGAGTTCTATTTCAATTTAATCATAGATGCAAAAGGCTATATCAAATGGTTGCGTCACATGCAATTGAACCAATCTCTCACCGAAAAGCAAGAACTGCTTTACGCTAGACTCAGGTGTAGCAGTGATTGGTCCCCAAATCTCTCACGTTCTACACTAACACTATACAGCACAAACCTCCGACTACGAATGTTTCATTCGCCATGTGATAATTTGTATTGACCTTTTTAGGTACAAACCGTTTTTCCCGAAATCAGAACCAGGCAGTACAGATGGGGAAGACGGTCCCACGCCGCACGGGCGCCTGACGGTGCGGC
Organism: Spicauda simplicius; assembly: GCA_949699795.1. Classification (NCBI taxonomy): domain Eukaryota; kingdom Metazoa; phylum Arthropoda; class Insecta; order Lepidoptera; family Hesperiidae; genus Spicauda; species Spicauda simplicius. Next base: position 17,445,622 of record OX453060.1, on the reverse strand, counting down.
TCGTGGAGGTGACCCGGCTGCACTGGTCCGGCGGACCCGGCATCGTTCGAGCGGCACTCGCTGTAGATTCACACGGATGGGTAGGTTATGTGTTTATTTTCTGTCAAATAGCTGAAATTTATGCGACTGTAAAATGCCAATTTAACCATTTGTTTAGTTTTCTAACAGTTGTACTAATTTTTACACGATTATGCCATTTTTCTAATTAATGTATTAAGTTTCTAAACTTTGTGTTTATCTCAAAAATTGTATACAGTTGTGTTAAATAGATCGATTTCTAACAACAGTTAAAATTGAATATCTAGTAAACATTTTTCTTATTTAATATTAGTCTTACTTTTTCAGGTTTCACTCCGACGTGGAGTTCTGGTCCTGGATATAGTGTTACCAGCTGTCACCGGACCTCTGGGCCTCGTCTGTTGCCAGGGTGTCGGCGTGGTTCTCGTGGATACAGTAGTACCGATGTCGCCCGCTTACCGCGCTGATTTGCGAAGGGACGACGTCGTATTGGCTATTGATAATAAGCCTGTTAATAATGTTGCTCAAGTAAGTAAATAGACGTTATCCAAAAAAGAGACTGCAGATAGTTTATGTGTACGATTGAGTAAGGGTACGCGTGCGAGCGTAAGCACGCGCGACAGGATAAACACTTACTCAGCCTCATGACTACAGTTAGCGCCTTAGCCAAAATTAGAATTTTGCACTTCTAGCAAGATTTTGATTGCGTCTCCCAAGAGTTTTCAATGACGAGAATTATACTTATCTACATCGATATAGAAAAACCCACGATTCACATTCAGCGTCTCAAAACTGTCACGTGAAAAAGAGCGCTCAATGTCAAAATTGAGCGTTCATTTCAAGCAGTAAAATTTTATTGCCTTTTGCTGAAAGTGTTGTAAATATAACTTTAAATCATGGACGTAAGGACGTAAATTTGACGACAATTTTAGGTGCCATTTTTGTTCGAGACTGTGTATCTAGTGTATTTCTATATCGATGCTTATCTATTTATTACTACAATAGAATAGCTAAACGACTGTTTGAATTTATACATTTGAAAATTTAGCTTATTATTCATAAATGAATTGTCAAAAAGCTCTGTACTGCGCATCTAACAGCTGCCGATCAGATAAAGTTACATCGCCCTTTCGTCGTCAGGTGGGCAAGCTCCTGCGCAGCGTGGAGCGGCGCGCGGTGACGGTGCGCGTGCGGCGCGGCGGCGCGGGCGGCGCGGCGCGGCGGGACGACGAGCCGCGCCGCCTGCGCACCAACTTCTCCTTCCGCCGCGTCTCCGAGGTCATGGAGGGGGTTCGCTTGCAGGGCATGCGCTCGGCCGTCTCTAAGAACAATTTGCAGGTATAGTGGTGTACAACTTATTATCGCCGCTTTAAGTTTTCTACACTTTCTACACTCATAGCCCCACAGTAGGATTTTCTCCTGTGTCGTGGGTGCCATGGACACATAAAGACGAATACATAAACACCTAGACCCAGAACAAGAATCTAAACTCATCATTCTGATACCTGTCTGGCCGGGAATCGAACCCGGGACCCACTGCGTGTCAGACCGGTATGGTGATCACCACGCGGGTCGTCAAAGTTGTCGTCGGCGGGCTTTAAGTATAGAAACACCATGGGAAAATCTACACGCCTGAGAACTCTTAGAAAGACCTCAAGGTCTACTAATTCGTACTTTGCTAGCGCATTAGACTATGCGCTAAAATGAGCTGACGTAAGCTGCATATGTCAATTCGTGGCATGGACTTGCCTTTTCCGAAAAAAATGCAATTTGCATGTATATGGTAAGGGAATGAAATGCAACGGTAATATACAAGTGCCCTGTAGAACGCTTTCAAAATAAATACATTTTATTCACGATTAACTATTATGCTAAGCATGAGTAGGAACTGTTGCTTGGCTGAGAGTACATATTACGCTTCAAACGCCTATTACCTTCCGTCCTTCTTCTAACTTTACTTACCTACATTTTTCTTATTTTTTTAATTCATTTTAGTATTCTAATTACTTTTAACGTATATTAGTGAAAGTTATAAGCGAAACTTTGTAAGTTTAATATTACTTGAGATATTAACTTGTATTCGATTTAATAGTTATTCTTTCGCAGGAATCAGATTCTCCTTCGAAAACGATTGAGCAACCGAGCGAGACTGACACTCCAACCAAGCAAAAGACTGAGCCAGTGCGGCAACTTTCAAAGACATCTGAACCTGTGGGTCCCGGAGCGAACTTCGGTCTCCGTAAAAGAAGATGTTCTGTTGAAAACAAATCTTCAGACAGCTCTGCGGGAAGCACTCCACCTGCTTCAGGCGCAAGCACTCCTCTACGCCAAGCGACAGCCATCAACAAAACTGTCAAACACCCAGACATTCCAATAATAAGAACGGACTCAACAGAATGCAAGGTTTCGGAGAAATTAGATAATGGAGTAGACGAAGACGATCAGCTCTTTGAAACAGGCGGACCTAGACAAAGTGAACATGTTGAGATTTGCCAAATGTTTTGGACTAAGAGCGTTCAAGTGAAACCAATAATTCCATTCGATGAAGAAACTGAATTTAAACTTAACGAAAATCACAAGTATTTAAATATTAATGTGTGGGCAACTGTGCCCGGAGAAAAGGATGAAGTTCTATTAGGATATTTAAATATACCATTAGCGGCTCTATTAACTGAATGTCAAGATTCAACCGTACCACACCATATGAAAAGATACCAGTTCCTACCGCCAGACGTCGATATTAAGTTTAGGTAATTTTCTGGATAGTCAAAACCTTCCCAAACTCATATTCCTACTATCTGGAAGACCATATTAATTTAATATTGCAGGTAACTTGCATTATCTAGTGCTAATGAAATAATGGTTTTGGAATACCAAAGTCCATATTAGTATTGAATTATTTTAAATACAAGAAGACATGGCTAACAGCCCTATTTATTACGGTTTTCTAAGAAAATTGATCATTAACTGAAAATATCAGGGAACTCCATTTGTTCTATATAATTGTAATAGCAACTGACAGACTGATGGCATGATAAATTCCGCAGTTTTCTCTTTTATAAAATAGAAGAACAAAACATAACAACAACAACAAACAAATAAGGCATTAAAATATTTTTAAGCTCATAGCATTGAAAGTAATTAAACTTCGTAAACTTTTCTTATCAGTAATCGAATTCTTACAGCAAAAGCCACAAGCTAGCGTCACATGCGGGTTTCGAGCCGTGCCTGTGTTTCGGCGACGCGCTAGTATGGTGGGAGTGGGAAGGCGCGGGCGGAGCGCGCATGGCGCCGCGCGCGGCCCGCGGGCCCGCTCCGCCGCGGACACAGAAACCCGTGCGGGCCGCGCATGACTTCGTGCGAACGCACTTCCATAGGTCGACGCAATGCGACTTTTGTAATAAGAAGGTATGTTTTAGTTATATTGCACATAAATTAACATACCGTGAATGACCATAGTTAATTAGTCTGTGTATTTTGTAACTTTAGTCAGACTTAAATGTCCTAAATATCCCAAAACTGAAACAGTTGGACATAACATCGAGTCATAGTCTCTAATCCTATTTTTTCATTTATTGATAACATAAAGTAAAATATAAATCAATAAATTATAGATATTTATTAATTAGTTATCGTATTCCACTATCGGGCACTGATCTCTAACCTCAACTAGTGGGAACCTATATCATGCTCGGTGACACAATCATAATTCAGTTTTATAAAAACTTACTATGTCTATATAAAATGAATTAATCCATTATAATATATTTCAATTAGTTTTTATAAATCTATCTTCAAACTTACCTAGCATATTTTCAGATCTGGCTAAAAGATGCAATGCAGTGCCGAAACTGCGGCCTTTGTTGTCACAAGAAATGTGTCACCAAGTGCCAGGAGACCTCGCCTTGCGTTCCTAGACAAGATCGAGGTAAGATAATGTCTATTGTATTCTATGAAGACAGAATGTTATGTAGTTTAACGATGGACTAATATATAAAGTGATCGATTTCTTTTATAATCACGTCTGGAGTTAAGCGAGGCACCTTTCTGCGATAAAATTCTAATTAAAAATTGAATAAATACTAAGGGCAATTTTCCTGTCACGCGTGTAACCGCCTGCACGCGCGTCTGACATGTACGCATGAATTTAAAAATTAATAATCTTTTTGCGAACCGCATACGTGTGTATGAAACAATAGGAGGCAAGTAACGAACTTGCGAACATAAACACACGCGACAATAAAATCGCCTTAATTCTTCAAATGAGCATCGTTTAAATAGTTTAGTCAATTAGATTGTAATATCAGAATACCGAGGTGACTTAATATTTCCACAACTTACCTAATAGTACTGAATGTAATCCTCAATACAGAACCCTCTCGTACAAAAATAGGCCTCTTATTTCAAATAACTTCGCAAATTACATACAAAACAGTGTAAATTAGAGTTTCATTTAAAAATAAAAGCCACAAACAGCTTTGCAAAACACGTTTCACAAGCGAAGATTGACGACCTTTCATGTCTTCACTTTCTTCATTTTCCTTGCTTCAATGCCTTTTTAATTATTTCCAACGGCGATCTCTGCCAAGTTTTAGGAATCACTCCAACTACTGCATTTCCTCAAACAACATTTATTTAGTATGACCTCACTCGATGACTTTCAACTTCCTTACCAGATGAGCGGTTGATGAGTAGAAACTATTTTAAATTAAAACATAGTAGGGATTTTGAACAAGCTGTGTATAATCCACAGCTGGTATAGGTTTTATGAATAATGCAGTGCTAATGAATAATTTAATGGTCACCACTTGGTTTGTGGTTATATTCCAATTTGGACTTATACTTAAATATTTTTCGGACCCTTTAATATTTTAGTACATAGCTAGCATTAGCAAGCAATCTACCGTGCATTAAGTGATGTCGCCTGTTTTTTTTGACCATGAAATGACAATACACAGTTATAATTTACTCTTTTTACTCGGTTGTTTAAATAAACACACCATTTAGACAGTATGGAGCAATTACCAGGTATTCGAATTTATATTAGGTAAGTAAGTAAGTAAGTATTAAAATATTTAGACAAGACTGGATTATGAAAACTATGACTCTTAATTCCGACTCAAACATTGTTTTAATATTTTAGTACAAATAATACGAATACAAAAATATCAATTTGTTCTTAGTTTAAAAATTTCTTCACTGTTCTCATTTAACTTCATAAGGGCAAGCTTTGTTCCGCTTTTAAACTGCGTTTGATACTTCGCCAAAATATTCCTTGGTTTGTACGTAAATGACCAGCTCGGTCGGCGACCTTCAAAAATGTTACCGTTTATAAAATACGAGTATTTGCTCCCCAAAATACGGTTTTAGTACCAAATAAAATATGTATGAGTAGGTACTTTTATTCCTTTTTATTTTAATGCCATTAAGAAATCATTTCGAAAAACAAAGCTGTTTTTCAAAAACAAAGTAGAAAGCGAAAGCTTTTAATGTCTTTATGCATCGTATGAATTATGATAAGTAGGTACACTGTATATTTTTTTCAATTGTTAGTTATTCAATATTATAAATGCTTCTATATTTTCATCGCAAAATCATACCAAATGTAGGGTGCTACTATTTTCTGTATTATTTTTAATTGCAATTTTGGAGGTATACTTATTACCTAACAATATAATTCTATTCTTTTAGTTTAATTACGTATCTAGTTATATAGCCGTATACAATAGGTATGTGATACCAAATAGCGATAGAAACATTTAGCAATCAAGCATTAGCAAAAATGACTATAATCATACGCCTATATGATGATCCTTTATATTATTAAAACTAAAAGACGCGACAGCAACTTCCTCGTACGTAACAATTTGTATCGGTGTATCTACTTTCATTTGCGAATAATTACTTTGATAACGCACATTAACGTTAAAAGAAAGATTGCACAATAAATAACAAAGGCACACGTCAATCACACGAGGCATTCGAACAATCCGGAGGAGCAGAAGTTGGAACAATTGCGTGAATTGCGGTTGTAACACGGAAGGCGAGAACGCTCTACTTTACTTTGTTTTACAGTTCTAGTGCTTCAACATTGAATACTGACGTAACTGTTTGCGACACGAATGACACATTCATCTGCACAATGTGCGAGCTTTTGCTGCTTTTGTTTTAGTAATCAACAAATGTGTTAGAGATTTATCATGATGTACGTATGAACTAGATTTTTTCCGCTTGAATCGCATCGCTGTAAATTGTATCGTGTTGATCGAGGTCATGAACTATCTATGTACCAAAGTTCATTCAAACCCGATCAGTATTTAGAATTCAAATACAAGCCACTTTTTAGGATATGGTCGCTCTACAATGTTTTAAAATATTCTAAAACCAACCTGAACTTGATCAGTTTTAGCACGGTTCATCTGATTATGGTTACTGCCCTCCATGGACAACTTACCTAACTTCCTATATGTCTATCTAAAACCAATTACACATGTGTTACTACTCCTGAGATAAGCGTCTAAAATGTAAGTGAAAATCTTTTCGTCCCATCACAATTCCTACCAATGTAATTAAGGTAGTCTTATTTTGTCTTCCTGAAACGATGCCGAAGTGGTGTGTAATGGAAATCCCTTAAAATCTTCAATTGATGCTCTAGCAGGCACTTTACTTTTAAGTACCTAATTATATTAGGGAAAACGGTCATATTTTGGATACATTAAGTCTAAGAAGGGAACCGAGAAATTTTGAAATGTTAACCAATTCGTGTACACGCAAATTTCTAAATCGTGCAATATACTTTTACAACCACATTAAGCAATTTAGCAGATAAGCAAGTGTGAAAAATTATGCGATTTCACACTGACCGCCACTACCTAAATGCGATGGATACATATATTATTATACACAAGGTTGTATACTGCAACACTCGTAAAGTTTATTATTTCTGGCATCATGCTATTATTTTAAGTTAGTTATAGTTTGTACACGCTTATAATGTAATAGTCCTTTTTAACCGACTTCCCAAAGGAAAGAGGTTATCTATTCGTCACGTATATATTTTTTTTTTATATATATTATCTTACTTAATATATCTTATTAAGTAAGATATTATATAATATCTTTTTATATTATCTATTATAAAGGCAAAAGATGTGATAATTGATGGATGTTTGTTACTCTCACACAAAATTATTGATTGGATTACACTGATAGTTTATGGCCTGGATTAATAAATAGGAGTTATTTACCATGGTAAACATAAACCAAGGGAGTGGAACGACGGAAAAATAACTTATTAGCTGATATTATTCCACTATAAATTTTACGAAGCTTTCACAAAAGAAAACTTTAACAAATCAAAGAAATTGATTATAAATTATATTAAATTATCTATTACAAAATTATTATATTATATTTGCAAGAGAATTTAAAACAACGATGACATAAAACCCATACCTACTCCGAATTAAAATCTGGCATAGATATCGGTAAGCTACATTGTTAAAATAACCGTTACGAGAAGAAATCTTTTGCATCTTGCGTGATGAAATAGGTACAGCCCGCCGACAAGATATGTTGACTCAGATGAGGATAAAGCATCGGAAACAAATGACTCATGCGCAATATATTTTCTATCTTATAATAAGTAATATTTAAGAGATACTGTTATTCGTTGTAGCGGGTGCCAAAGGTAAAGACATTTGCCTACGCCAGGCCATCCACTTTTTTTTAGAAACCCATCGCATGTATAGCCACAAGCATGCTCTAATTTAATATTAGAGTTGATTCCAATAGCATATTACTTGTGGCTAAAGCCAATACAAGAAAATATTATTCTCCTAAACCAGGAAGTTTGTTTTGTAAACATTATAACTGCACAGTTAAAACCTCGAAGTAGTCGACATAAAATGTATTTTATCCCATAATCAGTCGAGATTAAAAAATTGAATGTTGGTGATTATAACTGACTCATATAAGGCAATGGCCTCAAAACAACCATACGGAGAAATAAAATGTTTCCTTATATGCGTCACGCGAACGACTTTTCTTCAGCTAAGGTCGGTAATACCTTGAGAGATGCAGGAGCTATGTGTTTTACACATACCTACATCTGTTACTCTAGGAAGCACCAATCTTGTTTCTAATATGGAAGCATGTTCATCAAACTACTGACTGTTTACATTGATTGTAATCTTGTTAAATGGAAAATGCTTATACGTACCTACATTACGCCGATCTAGACACCAATATATTAATATTGTGATCAAATATAAAGAATTGTCACGTCACTTTTAAAACTTGCATCGAAAAGTTAATATACTTAGGTGCTGATCAAAACTTAGCAATACTAATGAATTCATTACTATTTACAAAATTAAATAGAAATCTATAGACCATAAAATTCTTGTATATCTATACTTTGCATAAAACAATAAAATCATAAACATTCACCTCCACCAAGCAAAAATTAAAGTGTTTTTGGTTGAATTGAACTTTAGCAAAAATATCTAAAGCAAGAAGGTGAAGAGTCAATGACTGTACGAGGTTAGAGTGTATTTTCAATCTGTATCAGTATAAAATATCAGTTGATACGTACCAATATTATAAAGAAGAAAGTTTGTGAGTGTGTTTGTTTGTTACCTACTTCTTCATGTCACAACGGCTGGACCGATTATCATAAAATTTGGTAGGGAGTTATCTGACACTCTGGATTAACATATAGGCTACTTTTTACAGTGTCAAAATATCTTATTCTCACGGAACAATCCATACTACGATTTTTTTAACGCGGACGAAGCTGCTGGATTCAAGTAGTATAATATCGGTTCAAAATAACTACAATTTTATTATTGGTAAAATTTAAATTATTCATTTTTTTATAAATCCATATTCCCTTGATATTGTTACAGTTAAATTATGTAGTAGGTATTATTATTCTTTAGTTTATCCCCATTTGTTTATTTAAGGCATTGTTGAAGTATATTTATTATTCAACTTGTTACAGATCCATCAGGATTGAGTGGTCAACCTCCAGAGCTGATTATGACCGAACCAGATTCTATTGTAGATCCGGATTCAGATGACGATGAGAAACTCGAAAGAAAGGATTCCCTAGATGTGCATGAAGAAGGTACCTACTATAAATGTTACTAAAATTTAAAACATTAAATGTGTTTTTAATTTATGTTATGTACATAAATACTTATTCAGTAACTACTATAGTTATTTGGAACTTGCTAAATTTAACCAAGATTTTTCTAATTTGTAGATTGCCATAGCGTTACTATGAATTAGATTAGGCTACATCATTATAAAACCGTTCATAAAGGTGGTATAAACATTCCGAATTTCGCAAAAAAATGTTTAAGTACACAAAGCGAAATAGCAGTCATTCGGTCAGTAGCATGAATGCAATTGTAAACATTGAACTCATAAATCAACTGCATTTTGGCACCAGTCATTCGTTGCACAATAAATTTTGCCGTTCAATTCTTTGTTAGAAACAACTCATTCGTTTGGTAAAACTTAATTACTAAGCATTAAGAAAGTGTTCGACTCTCGTCATATGTTACCTTATACTGTACTGGGATCCGTTTGATCTTATTTGTACGTGGTTACAGATGGACCTCTTGTTAATTCGTCCTATTTATTTAAAGACTTGATATAGTAAAGGAAATACGCTTATATTAAGTAATCTGAGTTTGTCCGTAAATGTATCGGTTTCCAACCTCAATTAAATCTAGGATTTATTACACCATGGGGGTAATAGCTTACAACAAGAGGACAGAACGCTTATTTTCTACTTTAATATAATAAAAAATATACAAATCAATTATCTCTACGAGAGGAGATTAGCTATTTATTAGGTGGTTTGCAATACTTATTTGCTACTATGTTAGATAGAAAGCTGTACTCGTAAATTATTTTGTTGCTAATTTATATTTTTCTGTTCTTTTTGTTCCACACAGACGAACTGTTTGAATGCTGACGAACGGGCTTATATCGCGTTTTTAATCCGGATACATCCGACACGTATCAACAAAAACATACTCAGGTTTTTTATTATTAATGTTAATTCCTAAATCTTCATGAACTCACCCCTATTTCGGGAATCCTTTGTTCGTCCGTGTTGTGTATGTTTGTCCGTCAAAGATTTATTATGCTCCGTATCCAATGTTGGCTAATTTACCATACGCTTTTCCAGGAATAAGTGCAAACCCATACACGTAGATATGCAAGTCTCAGTATAAGTATATTCGCTACTTATTTTTGAAACCACGTAAAAACGTACAAATAACTTGTATACAATGTGAGCGTAAACACATATACGTTTAACTTACCAAGTACCTACCTGATGTTGCAGCAGAATCCTCATAGTTGCCAAAGAATCACATCGCTGTTTCGCGATCGCATTGTAAGATGGTATATTGTTTGTAGTAGTAGATATAATAAATACCATCATACAGGCTCGAGATTTGTTGCCAAATTTCTAATTTAAATCAACTTTGCCCCCATACAAGTTATATTATTTATAAACAAAAAATGCCGCCGTCTATTTGTGTCTACCCTTCTAAGCACTCGCCCTACCTGTTTGCTATCTATGTATCTAATACAATTTTAAACTCCCCTGATTCCTGACAAATTAAGACATTCTTTACATTACAGCCGTTCCAATTAACGGTCTGGTTAACGCCGTGTTCAAGGATAGTGGCGTTCGTTGTGTAATTAAAAGACAATGCAATATACTTCTTGATTGTTATCGAGCATCTTGTACGAGGTTATTGCTCGTCCCCCTCTTGAGTGAACTAACTTGTATTACTTCATAATAGATATGTTCCAACTAAAAACTCGTAATTACTTACATACTCAGTCAGGATGACGAAAAATAATGTTATTGCTAATTGATTGCGTAAAGAAAATGGAATATTAGAAAAATGCGTTTTTCTAATATTCCATTTTCTTACTTTAAATGTAATTAAAAATAGAAGTATTTTCAGTTTTGAATGGTTGAAGGTTTGAATTTCAAAAAAACTGGCATCCTGCTGTAAATTTGTAGATAAGAACAGTGATAGCTTTGTGATTGAAACTCTACCTTTTAATCGAGGGTTCGAGGTTCAGATACCAGGCACTGGTTTCTCTAAAATTATATACGTTTTCAAATTTAATTCTCCTTACTTTACTGTAAATGAAAGTAACGTGAGAAAACCTACATAACTGACAGTGCTTTAAAAAATTAAAGAAAGTAAATTTCTGTTAGAAACCTATTATTTTTAGTATACAAAGTAAAAAACATTTAGTATCTTTTCTCTCCTACCTTTATCCTAATACTCGTGGAATCAAAAAGTCAAAATAGGTAACAAACTGTTGATATACATTCAATGGTACTAGCAGGCGGGGGCGCTGTGAACGCGCTGATGGCGGGCTTGCGCCGCGCCGGCTCCGCGCACTCGCTCGCCGCTCCCAAGACCAACGCCTCCTCCAGGTCCCTACCCCCGTCTCCGAGCCACACACCCAGGTATCACACTTAAATTAATGTGGTAAACTATATGGTTTTAGCCTGTAACTGCCGCTGACATATGATGAGACCCAAATAGCTGGGTTAATGTCTTACCAGATTTTAGTTAGCTGTGTTGGTACCCAACACATCTAACATCTTGTGAAGACTAAGTTAGACTAGGTGGAACAGAACAAAACCAATCAATGAATACGCCCTTTTAGGTAGAGTTGAAAGAAACCTTAGAAAAATATGAAATTAACTTTGGGGTTAATGGGACCTAATAGATAATAATATATAATAGATAGTTGTCATTTGCCGGCTAATGTTAATAAAAAATAGAATCCTGTGGTTATTTTGTTATAACTGATAAGGTAAATCGATCAAGATTTGTATTCTGAATGTAACTATTTATGCATTTATCTTTATACGAAAATAGCGCAGGGAATGCTTAGTACCTATATGCTTAATGACGCTACGATGATATAATTATATCCAAACGTGCCAATAATTTTGTGAAATTGCGTGGGACGAGTGTAGAGTAATTAGAAAAAACGTATACACGATTTTTTTTGTCTTTCTAATATTGAACGCAATTTTTACTAATAGTAGTAGGTACGATTTAAACGATGCGTAAGAAGCAACATAATTTTCCAATCAGCCCTTTTGCCGCAAAGGAAGTGGTATACATGATTTTTTTTCTAATAAAGAGTTTTTTCAATCGTAGCATAATTTAAAATCGAAGGAAGAAGCGGCATAAATTTCAATTAGCCCTTGTGACGTATAGGAATCAGTAGACTTCTAGTTCTAGTACATTCTATTAAAGAGTGTTTTCTTTTTTTCAATCTTTTATACGTTATTCTTTACACATTTCTTCTTGCCTTCTTAATATATTACGTCTTTATTTTCTAATAGTAGCACGATTTAAAATCGACGTAAGAAGCGGCGTAAATTTTTCAATCAGCCCTTGTGACGCAAAGGAAGCAGTCGCTGGAGTCGGGCAGCCCGTTCGGCGCGTGCGGCGCCACGTGGCTGGCGAAGGGCGGCATGAGCGAGCTGCTGCGGCCGGTGCTGAGCTGCGCGCTGCCGCCCGACGCGCTCCTAGCGGCCGCCAGGGAGTCCGCTCCTGAGCTCGCTGCCAGGCTCTCAGCTTCACAGATACATGAGATGGTAATATTCTAGTTAATGATCAATATAATAATGACCTCACATTTAAAGTGTTAAAATTTTCTCGTTAGCTCGCTGTCAGGCCCGCCGCTACACAGATACATAAGATAGTAATATACATCGTTAATACTCATTCTAAAAATTAACCAACAATTAATCAAGTGTAAGAGTTCACTCCTGAGCCCGCTGCCAGGCTCTGCGTTCACAAATATACGACGGTAACTCATTCGAAAATTGACTAACAATTAATAAAGTGTTAAGAGTCCGCTCTTGAGCTTGCTGCCAGGCTATAGCTTCACAGATACGCGAAATGGTAACTCATTTGAAAATTAACTAACAATTAATCAAGTGTTGGAGTCCACTCCTGAGCTCTCGCTGCCATACTCTCCGCTTCACAAATACACGAGATGGTAACTCATTCTAAAAATTAACCGACAGTTAATCAAGTTTTAGTATCCGCTCCTGACCTCACTGCCAGGCTCTCCCCTTCATAGATACACGAGACAATAATATTCATGATTATTACTCATTTTAAAAATTACCTGACAATCAATTGTTAGAGCCCGCTCCTGAGCTCGCAGTCAGGCTTTCCGTTTAACAGATAGGTATACGAAATGATAACTTATTCTAATAAACGACTAACAATTTATCTTAATAAAAAAGATAGATTATTCTACAACTAGGGTAAGGCTTGATTTAGTGGATTAGTTAAACGTATATAACTACATGAAATTTAATGTTACAGGTATGGCATACCTATTAGAAATGATATGGCACTATCAGCTTAAATTTCTTGTGTTACCTGTTTTTATTTTCAAAGTCATGGCGATAATATGATATGATATCTAATGAATTTTGTACACATATCCAGATATTACATATATCCTTGTGTCGTTCACCTAACTTTAACTAAAATTTCCCTGATCTTTATATTTATTGTGGAGACAGGCCAAGACTGATGAACTAGAATATATGAAATACATATGACACACCTGGTCATGACTTACTTAAAACAGATGGCGTATGTACCTTGCGTTTCCATTTTATAAAAATTAGTTCCAGCTGCTAGTTTGTCATAGATTTGGTCACGATTTATTCAACGACAGATGGTCTCCAAGTATGTGGACACAGTTATTTCAAACTTATTGACTCTACGTAACTAATAATTCCAAAGTGTTAATGATAATTATATTTACTTACTTATTCTCTCTCTAATCCATAAAGATATAAATACAACAAAATACTTATAAATATATCTTATCATGTATATTATTACGGTATGCGGTCATACATGACTCTCCCGAAGCCCCCTTTTTAGTCCCATCATACGACAGACAAAAAATACCGTAGCCGTATTCTGGTTCCGAGAGCGGGACATACCTGCAAACCTAATTGTAAATTGTAGACTTAATTTGGCCATTTTATTTACATGGTTGACTTCATTCAGCAAGCCATGAAAAAAATATACTTGTATCACGCTGTAACTTCAATAAAAATGGCTAGATTACCATACAATTCCAATTTACGGTTTTACCCCAAGTGTGATATTACCCCAACTTACGTTACTCTAAACGTGTCCAGCTGCTAGCGGTCCGCGAGGAGCTGTCCGCGGTGGACGCGCGGCCGGAGGGCGGCGAGGCGCGCGCGGCGGCGCTCACCGCGCTCATGCTGCACTGCTGCGCCGCCGCGCAGATCGCTCAGCAGCGCGCCGAACCACCCACTTGATACTATTAAACTATGTCTAACTTATTGTTCATTGTCTATGCCTTGTTTTATTTACCAGCCCTTCTAGGTGCCTACTCATTTAGCTCGTGGACCTGCTACCCTTTTTACTCTCTAGTCAAATTGGACGCTATCGTACAGGGATATTTTATAGTGCCGTCTGTATGTAACTAACCAATAGATGCAGTTGTGCACCGTACACCTATAAGTACCTACCCACTTATAATAGATAAACAGATGATAACAAACTGAGATTTACTTTAAATATTACAATCATAAACTTATTATATAAATAAAATCCATTCGAAGGCGTTAAAATCTGGTTTTTAGGAGTTTACCCTCTCAGCATTCTTTTTCTTGCCCTCTGTTTATACGTACAAAGATCCAAACGTAAACAACATTTCACATTTCTTATAAATATTATTATAAAACTCACTTTGTACATTGGAAAAACATACAAATCAAACAGATAAAATAAATAACAGTTCATATTCAGTTTAGTACCCAGATTTAAAAAAAAATAGGTACTTAGTTATAAGTACATTACCTAACCTCCTAAATAATTAATTAGAACAGCCTAATTGTAAAGTTATAGAAACTAGCGCCATATAAATATATTTTGTCACCTTTATTCGGTTAGGTAGGTAAACAGTAGATAAATATTTAATTGTACTACCTATGCCATTTATTACAATGTTCAGTTGAAAAGTTGTAATGAATTACTTATGTCACCTATTAAATAAGTCGTTTAAATTCCAAATAATAAAACTTTCGTCAAACGAAGTCTTCCTGAAAACATTGCAAACTATAACGTAAATAAGCGCTTTTCCGCACCATACGAGTTCAGATCAAAGACCTGTGCGCGTATTGAACTGCGCCGAATATCCGTTTGGAGAATTGGCCGGCGTCCAGGTTCTCCTGAAATAGCACAAAGGATCGACCTCAACTTTCGGCGATGAAAAAACTTCTGCGAAATGTCAGCGGACGGATTATGGCGGAAAATTTGGTGCGTCACCAACTGCGTGTTTACGTTTACCTATTCCCAATTCACGTTTGACACGCAACTGGTTTTCGGTATGTTGAGAAACAAAAGCCGCAATAAACAAATCTTCTGCTTTAAATAGAGTTATTGCTTGTCTTTGTCTCGCAGGTACGCTAAATATCTTTACTGTTTTGTAGGTACTTCTATGACACGAAACAGCGTAGTCGGAGATTGCCAAGAAGGAAGAAGTTACGTTCAAATTACTTCTTTTAACGATGACACTACAAAGCGAGTATTACGATAATGTACGTACATAGGTACTTGCGATTATTTAATCACGTTGATATAAGTACGCATTTAATAACACAGATAAATGAACCTACTTCTTACGTTCTTTGGTAATAGATAAATCTAGATAGAAATTTCAAACTAAGATATGTAATCCTATTACACACAAACATATTAGTCATTAGATGGCATAAGAACTACTTGTAGCGCTTACGCTATGAATAATGAAATGAGAACATTTCAAAATATACGTACAATCTATTCCTACCCGCTTGTAACTTTTAAATAAATGAGGAAATCTTTCCACTTGTAGTCGATGCACGAAATATATCGCAGATGTAAAGAAGTAGGCCACCAGAGTAGGAAGTTGACATTTTTGGATCACTCCACAAGGCCACCTCAATAATGTTAACTGCGTATCGGAAATATTTGTTCATTATTCCTTATTACCGTGTCTATTAAGATAACATTATTGTTCTAAGATCTCCATTCGAAACAAAGGAATTACGGGACTGTATTTTAGCTACTGTATTTTAGCTACTCATGTACACATAACTAATAGATAGGTAATAGGTACACATTAAATCCGGTACTGAAGCAAAATCGCCACAAACGGACGTAAATAATTGTGCCAATCCTATGAACCTACGTAAATAACGTTGCACTTTATGGCAAGTGTGTAGGACAATGTTATTCGTC
The DNA here is from genome assembly GCA_949699795.1 of Spicauda simplicius. Taxonomy (NCBI): domain Eukaryota; kingdom Metazoa; phylum Arthropoda; class Insecta; order Lepidoptera; family Hesperiidae; genus Spicauda; species Spicauda simplicius. The sequence goes on along the minus strand of OX453060.1, from coordinate 17,429,252 downwards.
CCATTTAACATCCAGCGGAAATCATTCTGAATCCAACAATTTTTACCAATGCGGTCTTTACCATAAGGGCACCCGGAGCCAGTGCCCCCATGCTCGGAGGGCCCCGAAGGGCCTACAAAGTTTCTCATATTTAACATCAAAATATTATGGTATGGTATGCGCCCGCATTACACGTTGCACGAAAGTCGTTGGGGCCCTTTTGGAATGTAAAGAAAGTACATCATGTATGATTTTAGACTAGTATTATCGCGGAATTGATACATTTTAGTAATTAACGGGTACTCATGATATGCGGTTTTTGAATTGTTTAAGATTTTTTTTTGCCGATATTTCGACCCAGTTACATGGATCGTGGTCATCGGCAAAAATAATTAAACTGTAGGTATATCGTGAGTACATGGTAATTACTAAAAAGTACATCATACTTTCTTTACATTCCAAAAGAGCCCCAGATTCTTGTGTTCTCAAGGGCCCCAGCATAGTCTAAGACGGCCCTGATTTTTACCTTATTGCGTCAGAAGAAGGGTAATTTCCATTCTGGTTTATTCCGCCACTACAAAAATTCCCGAAAAAAGGAAAATAATGTAATACGATTATTATTATTACTGATTATAACGATACTTAATATACATATAAAAGACACTCCCTATTGCTGGTTTCCTACCACAATTCTAAAAGCATTCCTGCTATTCATATGTCATGCTATAAAATATCCACACGTGACGAGTTTATTACAGTACCTGGCAATAAAGGAATTATCAAACTTGGAACATCATCGATCTTTTGAGACACCCGCCTGTCACTGCGTCTATAAATAACACTTAATTCAACAATTAATAACATAACGGTACAATAAGTTTATGTAATAAAACTTTGATAATTGGCATTATGCAAGTGAATAGTAATAATACTACACTTTTTATTGAAAACCTTATCCTTCAATTATATAGTAAAAACTAAGATGTAAAACTCTTGCATCTTTAACTGCTAAACTCGAAAGCATTACACAAAAATTTGACCATAAATATACCTATAATGACTATTTTCCTCTCGGGCTCAATGCACCGCTTGTCGCACCACAATCTTGGCACTGAACTTGAAGTTAATTTCCTTTCGTAGGAACAAAAGCATTGTAAATAAACAATGAAAAATATTTTAGGTATATTAAAATAAGTTCAGCATACAATTAACTATTAAGAATGAAATGTTACAGATAACAGCTATCAATATGACAAAACAATATATCAATTAATTGAGTTATTAACTTTATGACGACGACGACGCGTTTAGTTCAAAATATTACATATAGATTGAATTTTCGCTAGTCAATACTAAAATATTTCTACGTTTAATGAAGTCAGAGTCTTTTTATACGATTTTATCATAAAATAATTAGATTGAAAATAAGGACAGGCTGGTACAGCTGTTTTCCATTCAAAAACTCATTGATTTAGACAAACACACGGTAAAAATGTTAGTGTCTCCTGAAATGTTTGTTTCCTCTTTTAATAAATATACGTTGATTTTAATCGGAGCAAGGGACTCGGGAACACTGAGTTGGCAAGTGTTCAAGGTTAGCTAGAGTTGAAAATTTGCGCCTCTGTTTGGCCAAGACACGAAAACAGTGCGTTGAACGACCATTGCATGCACGTCAAACTTTTCTAATTGACGCAACTGGTAGTAAGACATAATCTATTTTATACGTAGTCTCATGCTATTTTTTATGACACGCTTGTTGCGTGGCCCTGATTTATAATCATAGTACAATCGTACACACATGCATTGAAACTATACAGCCTGATTATTTATTACCATCCTATGGATGTAATATTGTAGAGTCGATTTGACCAGTGGGCTATCCCATTAGTATAAATATTGGCTTTCCACATTAATTATAGTCTTAACCAACCTTGATTTTTGATCGCATAAAACGTTAACTACGTTGAAATGTACTGTTTGGAAACGCTTAAGACATTGTTCTCAAGGATACACGAGTGTTCGAACTCTACCAGTATACTCTACTGGCTAAACTAATACGTCGATTTTATACATTTTTAAAACGAAAAACCCTGAAGTTATTGGAACGAACAATTTTAAAAACACTACCATGGGAAATAAGTCAGGCTTAAGATTTTAATATGGATATTTCTTGCCAAATCCTATAAACTAGCGTTAAAATTAATTAGATTTCCCAATTTCAGTACACGGATGTTTTTATATATAATTTGGAATTAAAAAACGCTTTGATCGAAACATTCGATTTCTTCGTTGTATGCAAATCTTTAAGTAATATTCACTTAAATAACAAAAGTCAGATGTAAGAGAATTAATGATAGATTGTTATTTATACCCGATATTAATCATCAATCATTGAATAGTGTAGCACAGTGCCAGTCACTAAGCCAACATGTAATAAATTTATTATGTAAGATGTTTTAAAATGTTCTCTCTTAATTTCATATCAAATTTGCTCTTAATTAACAAAATTACACATAGGTGCAAATGTGAAAATATCGTAATCAAGTTTTCAATCCGCAATATACATTGAGTCACTTTGCACGCTGTATGATGGCTCACGTGAAGTAGGCTGGAAATTTTATTCGACCGTCAAGTCCGACCATCCTTTCACATTGAACCCAACAATAATCAATTCAATCGATTACATACAATTAGGGACAAAGCCCATCTGATAACGGACCATGATTACAATACTCAATGAAAACGTGACAAATGAATATGTGAAATTGAGACAAACACATTGTTTATTTAAACAGGAAGGCCGAGGGTGTTTTCTTTGTGCCAGGATTTGACTGCTCCCTGTGTCACATATATTTTCCGCGTGCTTCCGCGAGAAGCCAACTTGCGTCAACTGCGCAGCAGACAGTGAGACAGAGACAGACATTTGTTGTTATTACCGTCTCTCTCACCACCACGCTTCTTTGTTTTGGCGATGATATAAAGGCTGGTCGCGAACGCGGCGCTCGAATTTGAGATTTTGCTGCCGTTCACCCAGGCGCTTTGCGTTTCGGAGCGGTGTATGGGCATACGCGTTCTTGTTTAATACCTCGTGGTAGATTGAGTGTCGTGATAGACTTGTTAGCAGTGACCTTTGAAACTGAGGAGTGCAGTGGTAATTACCAAGTGCAGTGATGAGGCCCCCGACGGAATACGACGGAAGTGCGAGGATGCCAGCGGAAGCGGAAGAGGGTGATCCCAGGGCCCCCGCGATGATGATCTGTGCAAGGTTGGCTGGTAGAGCCATTATCAGAGTCGTTAGCCGCTGTGAGGATGCCCAGGAAAATAGCCAGCTAGGTAGATTATTAAAAAATTCATAAAACCATATTATTAGATTTCTAATACCTATTGTAACAATTAGATTAAATGATAAGATAATAAACAAACAACAATATCTCGTTACAATCATCAACACGAGCACAAAGAAAATTTGTTTTAAAACTTTATTGCTAGCTAAACTTTTATATGATACATAATAGTACCTTAAATAATAATTTTATATGATTATATTCCTGATAATACCTGTTTACTAAGTGCTTGCATCAAAATTGCTAGTTGAATGAACTTATACTTGAAAACACCGTTTCATACTTATTAATCATCATTCGCCTACTTCGATGTTAATATTTATTTATAGGTATCAATGTTATCTCGCATATTATAGATGTGTTAGCCTAATAACATACAATCGAACGTGCGTCGATATTATTTAACCGCATTAAAAATGGATCGCTTATATATACATATTTTATGTACGTTGATACCGCTTAACAAATGTGATTAATATATTTGTCAATGAACTCGGTTTGTGCCCTTGACCCACTAATAGCTTATTCATTAACTAGTAAATGGCCAAAAACGTTAAGAAAAACCGACGAAGTGCGAGTCGGTCCCGCGCACGAAAGGTTCCGTACCAAAATGTTTAAACGGCAAAAAACACTTTTGTTGTATGGGCGTTCCTCTTATATGATTTTAATTTAATTATTTATTTTAAAAGAATAAATCACTACATAGTATAAAGCAAAGTCTCTTCTCGCAGTCTTCCCTATGTATGCTTAGATCTTTAAAACTACGCTACGGATTTTAATGCAGTTTTTTTTTAATAAATAGAGTGATACAAAACGAAGGTTTTTATTTATAAGACATGTATAATATAGTGGAGAAACACTGATAATTTTAGATTTTTTACTTTTAAGCAGAACGAAGTTCGTCGGGTCAAGTAGTAACTAAATATTCTACGAATATTTTAAGGGGTGACGTTAGAAAACAAAGGTCTGTACCTGTTGTCGTTACCTATTAATTTATAGCAAAAAAAAAAACACCATTGTATGGGAACGCGCCTTCAACAGAAATACATCATCAATGAAAATTTGTACAGGCTAGTTGTTACGGACAGACGCACAAGTGGAAAATAGAGTCTTAGCAATAGGGTCCCGTTTTTACCCTTTCGTTAGGGAACCCTAAGAAGTATCACATCTACGTGAAATATTCGTCATAAAATTGAATAAATATAAGTATATAATTAGGCTATCGACACAATATTGCCTCAGTATTGCCTTCTCTCACTGGTGTCTATTTCAAAATACGTAATACAGATAAGTCTTTCTTAATAAATGTCGATAGGTATATAAAGGACGGTTGGTGACGTTTAATTTCCGATAAAATTAGGTATATAAATTACAGAACTTTATTAGCTTCAAGACATATCTAATATTAGACTACTCGTAAACTTAAAAAGTATCTTTAAAAAATAGTAAACAAATTTATAACTATTGGTTAGTTAGGGTACGAACAGTTCGCTTAAAGGATTCCGGTTGCGGTCGTTCCGAGTTCCCAGAGTCCTCTTTATAGCGCCAAAGACGGCCACCGGGAGGGTTTTATTGTGGTAAAAATCCCACATAACCCTGCGTCGCCCCACGACGTCGGGTACCTTTTGAAGGCTTCCCCCTCGATAACAAAAAAAACAAAGGTATGAACAGTTATGTTTGTTTACAAAATGAATAAAAACAATAGCCTTCGTGCTTTAAATCTAATATATTTAATTAATTAACAATTCAGTTCCTTTACACGTTGCATCGTTTTGCCTTACATAAAAACTTTATTATTGACTATAGACATAATATAAAAATACGAATATACGTGCACTAATCATATCAAGAATTTAGCATGCATACGGCCAATAGTGCCTTAATTATTTAGGGTATCCAAAGTGATGTTATACCTATATTACTTAGATGCTTCGCAGCATTAAGATCCGAAGCGATAATTATGCTACTTTCAGCGTCGGTGATTGCATCGATGCTACATCGCTTTAGTTCCAGTTTCTTATTCGTAGAGTCTGTAGTTCTGTACTAGTACGCTCAAACGTGAGCGGAGAGCAGAGTTGTCTAGTTTGATCTAAGTACTTAGTTTATAAAGAGCATTTACTTAAATGCTCAATCATTGTTGTTAAAGCTAACGTATCTGCTACAGCCCTTGCAACTACTGAAGCAGTGGTCCATAATTTTAATATTAACTTCTGGATCCAAAACATGCCTTCCCAATTAAGTCATAGTTACGCCAAATTAGCTTCAATAACGATAAGCATCAATAAATATTGTATATTAAGTAGTCCCTTTATGTAGAGCATTGTATTAATATGTTTCATAACAACTTAGTGTAGTAGCAATTTAGGTACTAATTAAAGTATAATTATAATTAAAGTAATATCTGAATGCTACTATCATCAATTCTATTGTCTCTTCTTTACGTTTCAATATTTCAATACTGATTTATATCACAATGGAATGACGGTAACAGCAGGACGCGTAACATTTTCGGGATGATGTCGTGTATTGGTCAGTGAGTTACATTTTTGATTCATGTGACATTTGCTTCTGGCGAGTCGCCCGAATATTGTTAGATTGCAAAATGAATGCGATATTTAGGTTAAAAACCTTTATAAATTGTATTAGCAAATAATTTTATGCATATGACAAAATGCCTTCATTTACAACTGTAACTCATTTTTAATCTATCAAAGGTGGTAGAATGCTTGGATGACAACTACAAAGATATGGTTATAACGTATCTTAACAATTTCAATTAATATTGCATAATATAATCTTTTACTTTCCTTTCTTGTATTTCATAAATCTTGTAATTGCAAAATGCAAAGTTACCGTTATAAATTCATTTTTTACGTTCGCAGATTGAATGCAACTAAAATTCCTATTACATTAATAAGTCTTCTATCAGTCTATAATTTTAACGATCATTATACTCGTACTATTACTGAAATTGCGGAACAATGTTACGCCGTGTAATTATACCTTTATGTAGGTCTAAAACTATTTCACGTCCTACACTTAAAAGAAAGACTAAGAATAAAAGACAATTTCAATGTATGACAAGAAAATTTTATGTTCTAATGTTTTCAATATGCATGTTTCCCCTAATTTAGTAGAGTAGGTATAGTTAAAACGATTTCAATACCATGGTGTCAATGTTTCGATAAAAATTAATAGAATTTCAATTCCTTATTTAGTTATACACTGACTAGTACCTAACATCGTCAACCCATTATTGTCCCACTGCTGGGCACGGGTCTTCTCTCGGAATGAGAGAGTTTTTAGGCCATAGTCCACCGCGCTGGCCAATTGCGAATTGGTGGACTTCACACACCTCCGGGAACTTTTTTTTTCAAAGAACTCTCGGGTGTGTAGGTTTCCTCACGATGTTTTCCTTCACCTATAAGCAGTGATAATTAATTTCTAATACGCACATAAATCAGTGGTGTGTGCCTGGGTTTGAACCTCGGACCTCCCGATTGAGAGGGCAAGTTTCAACCATTCGGCTATCACTGCTCAACTATATACTGGTACCTAACGAAAATAATTACTCAGGAAAAGTAAATTCTAAAAATAGTTTTTTTTTATTCGTTAAGTGTTTGTCAAGCTTGATGCTTAACTTGATCTACCATCGCTGGCTATCAAAGGTTGATTGGATGCCCTTGCCCAGTCGTGGAACAGTAGATTTAATATCAACCTCATATTCCGTAATAATTAAAGTATATTATTATTTTATGACATCATTCTAAATATGTTTTTATTCTACCCAATTAAAATTATTGTGTAGCAACCATTGCTAACTCTAGAATTTGACACGTCACCTAGGAACCGCAAGATAATTGCGATGTTAGTAAATACTTAATACGATCTTGTAGTAATAACTAAATTCAAAACTACACCTTATATCATTTGATGTAAGGAGCTTTATTCAATGGATTATAAGCGCTATATTAAAAAACATAGGTAATTATTTGAAATATGCCTCAACTTACGTAAGATAGATGAGTGTTCTCCATTGACCGTTGCATGCATCTTTCGTAAACTTTACGAAGATATAGCGTAAAAATTGGGAAACTGCTTAATTAAGACGCAACTGACCCAAATTCAACCTTTGTTATGAATTCATTTGATACAAATATATTCATCCATTATCATACACTTAAAACAATTAACACGTATGTATGCACATCGCATGTTTTTCAATTAACTTTTTATAGGCTTGAGGCTTATTATGAGCATTTATTTTTTTAGGTAGGTCACTAATTGTCTAATAAATATTCATTATTACATATACCTTATATGTTATATACATTGTTTTATAGTGAATTCATAAGCGTGTGTCTGTTATATACATAGTTGTACTTTAAGTTATTTTTTACAGTAACATACATGTATTCCTTAAAATCAAATTTACATATTCGTATTTAAGATAAGATTCCTAAAAAATATGATTATTTTAAGAATTGTACTTATTAAAATATTCAACTATTATTATTTAGCTATTTTCTTCTTTCTTATTACAACAAATAACATATTAAGTAGGTTCTTTACTATTACCAGCATTTGGCTGGCTACCATAGTGAATCGCAATTCCTAATATTAGTGCGTTATTTGTAGTTATTTGGAGAAGGCAAACGTTTTTGCGCAGCAAACTGTGTTTGTGTTGATGTTTACTATTTCATGTACAGTGTACATTTATCCGACTTCATCTAGGCGTATTTATATCTTTTTTAGGAAAACAATGATTTTACACCACACACTTGCTGGTTTATACGATAAAAATCGTATAAAAACATATCCTACAATCAGTATAAAAATACATTATAAATCATTCGCCTATATTGCAAACATGAGACTAAACGGAACTGAATGTTCGGAACGTCGAAATTTTCCTCGTTCCAAATCTATGTACATAAATCATCCAAACCACGGAAGAAGACAATGAACGTACACTTTAGAATAGATAAAGGTATGTATTTTTTTAACGTTGTTCGCAGGCAATGCGGAAAGGAGCTAAGGTTAAAATATGTTAATAAATTAAAAAAAAGAGCTAACAGAAATTTTAAAGGAACAACTAACAGAATAGAAAATAGCAACCTTCAGGATGGTACGGTTAGGTCAACCAATATTATCAGTAATAGCCTAATAGGATACATTAGTCTCTGCGTTGCTAGGAACCGATAATTCAAAATAAAAGTTAGGTTTTCAATAAAAAAAATGTCAAGAAATAATAAATAGCAAGTAAGATAAAACAGTAAATATAGGAAGATAAACCTTCATTATTTACAACAGCTTAGCAAACCCTATGTTCCTAAGCAATAAATGTAGATTACATTGTCGTATTTTCCTTAATGAATGAATATTTTTTTCCATTTAAAGAGCAATTGTAAAGGTCACTGTTCGTTAAATACACTTCCTTTAATAACTTTAAGTACTAACATACTAGTAGATTATACTTACATAGAGTTTTGTCGTGTTATTATCGATTTAATGCTGCCCATGTATATTTAATAATGTAAATTTATAAATAAACACATTAAATATGTATATATTTATAAATTTAGGTATAGACAGTCTGTTGTAGAGGGACAAATAGTCACAAGGAAAATCATAAAAATTTTATGGTATCTTTATGTATGAAATCCCAAAAGTAATATCATAATAGAAATAAAATATTACCAAATAAAAGGAATGTGAAACGGCTACAAAGCGATAATATGGCATAACGATAAAATTTCATTTGTTACAGTTATAAATGCGTTAAATCGATACAACGGATTTCCTTGGGCATCCCTAAAACAAATACCTATAGACAATAGAAAATTTTCGGATTTAAAATAAGCTTCATACATAATATTAAAATATAGGTATTTAATCAATCACCTACTTCAATAAAATACCAAGAGGCATGTTGCGGGTTAATAAAGGCAGACTTAATAGACTGCCTTAAAAGACAAGACGCTAAAGCCGTCATTACCAAATTAAAAAATCATTTGACAACGGGCATGTCAATGTCACGTCACTCTCAATCAGTCACTAAACTCAAAACTGACACAAATAATAAATGAATGAACATGGAATTGAACAGTAGAAAATATAAGCGAAGCGCAGTTATTTAGTAGCTTTATCGTTACGTAGAACACCATAGCTTTAATTAAAAAACTTTTTTGATTTTCAAAGATTTCTGATAGGACTTGTGTTAACCAGATATAAATATTATTAGCCTTGAGTTGAATGTAGGTTACTAAAAAACAACTATTATTAGAAACGTTTCTGGACTATACATACAATCGTGATGGAAATAGACCGTAAGGCGAAAGAAGATATTTAGGAATCTAATGTGCGCAATGATTCGCGTTTGCTAGCGCGAAAGTTATAACCAAGTCTAGTGTTCAGAAACTTACAGCAATGGCTTTTGCTGTAACTAGAGTGATTCTACGATGTGAAAATGCTCAGGAGACACAGATATTAGGTAATGTTCTCTAACCCGGCTTTACGCAAGATTTAAAATATTCATTTTCAACTCTTACATGTGTTATAACTTTGTACGTTTTGCAATTGCACAATGATTTGTAATTTACTTCATAAATAACTAATTACTAAATATTTCTGTATATTTGGGTCTTTACAGTGTAAACTTAATCTTTAAAAAAGAAATTTTCAGAACAATTATCCTACTTCTTCAAATAAAATGCTAATGTCTAGATATAGACCACAACTGCAAAAGAAAATTTGAACATTAAAGACATATTTTTGTAAAATATTTCTGTGCTATTTTTTTAGGCTGTTAAAAACATATACTTCACTGCTTTTTAAGATTTGTTTTAATTTTGTTACAGATTTGTCAGAATGTCAACTGATGCAAGTTCCTGATGCAGTGTACCACCTCATGCGACACACAGAGCTGAAGAGCTGTGATCTTAGTGGGAATGTCATCACAAAAATACCACCCAAGTTTGCAGTTAAATTTAGTTTAATTACTGGTTAGTACATAGTTAACCTGACATTTAACATTTTAAATCCTCTATACTTAGGTACTCTGTTGACTCAGTGCTCCAAAAAGGGTTTTGGCCTCCGATATGACATTTCACAAACTCACAAGATCCTGAAAACTTTTTGGCCACTTACTGTTAGAATTAGTAAAACATAAAACTAACACTTAGTTACTATTAAGTATAATATTTTAAATAATGACTAAAAATTTTATGTATAACTGTTGCTCATATTGGCTTTTCAAATAATGCTCTGCACTGCTTAATCTTGCTTTATATTCAATACTCCAAACTGAGCAACTACTATTTTATTTGTTAAAATTAGCAACATTTACACATACTCTGTGTATGTGCAGATTGCATGAATGAAGTCATTGTATATCTATTTCAGATTTAAACCTGTCGAACAACCAAATGGCAAGGCTTCCTGATGAGCTATGTACATTGGCTTGTTTGCAGCGGTTGGACATTTCCCACAACACTTTCGTGGCATTGCCCCACATTGCCTTCCAGTGCCCCAGCCTCCACACACTATTGGCGCACCACAACCAAATAATTGGTACTTGATTTATTATTTTATACTATCTGTAAGGTAATTTAAAGCTTTATACTTACCTTGATAATTTTAGGACATATATCTTGTAAGAAACTAGCTATGGGCGTTGAAAAAACGGACTAGTTGATTCTACGGTTGATATACAATCAACGTTTCGACGGTCTACCATTCTTCGACGGACTAGTCGAATTCGTAGACGGCTAAATAAAAACTTCACAGTCCACATGTTGACATCAACGTACGATATTACCATTAACCATAGTCGCGTAATCATGGACGGTCGCTTCAAGCAAATTTCAACTTTATTTTAACGGACGACAACCGACTCGCTTGTCGTCCGTTACAATAAGGTTGAAAGTTGCGTGGCAATTAACATGTTTTGAACTTTATTTCTAAATAATCTAAATGCATAGCGTTGATATTTTTGACAACGCACATTTAAGAGAATTTGGTCTTTTGTGGTGGTAGAACCAATGCAGTTCGACCGGGGAAGTACCACCGCCCGCCACACCTATTTCTATTGGAACTTTGGAAGCATATTATTATTTTCTTTGCGTTTTGATAGAAGGGTGTGGTTGCCGGCACACTTTTATATGAGGCGACCATCATAGTCCTTGGGAGTAGAAACGCATCTGTGATTGACTTCAGATTGAACCCATGTTCTATATGGAGTTGCTTACATATGTCCATGGGAGGCAGTGACCACTTACCATCAGGTGGACTGCATGCTCGTTTGCTACTTCAATCAGATAAAAAAAGAAATATGTGTTTTGTAACGAAATTGTTATATTTTACTAGAATATTTAGTAATAACAGTTATTACTTATTACTTTGACAATTATAATAAGATTCTATTAAAATTAATCGTGCGTAAGTAATAACCAAAAGTTTACAACTTATCGCCAAATTATATAGGAATCGCATGAGATAGACCGCAAAAGGAACCGTTTAAACTAAAGTAAACTAGACGTTTATGACTTTGTACTAAGTAGAACAGTCTATAGTCTATACGACACGTTAACTTTCAACACGTCGAAGAATTAACTATGGGCGTTGAATAAAACGGAGTAGTTAAATCTACCGTTCATATATAATCAACGTTTCGACACTTTCGACGGCGATGTTCTACCGTTCATCGACGGACTAGTCGAATTCGTAGACGGCTAAATGAAAACTCCACAGTCCACATGGTGACATTAAAGTACGATATTACCTTAGTAGATACACGTTAACGTGTTTCGACTAGTCGACGAATTCAACTAGTTTATCGACTAGTCGACGGACGATATTCGACGGTCTAGTTTCGTTGACGAAAAATACGTCGACGACCCATACCTATAAGAAACCTAATAGGAATGAGAGATAATGCATAATGGATAAGATATTGATCAGAGACTTACTAATCATGTATCAATAGTCGTCCTGGTGTATTGCATTTAATATTAGGAACCATCAATAGAACTATATGTTCTGTTTTCCTGCCCTGTCATTTGTTTAAATATTTTTACTATGTCGTATAATTTAAGCTTTAGCTATCCACACCAATTTAATACACTCACTCTTTATATTCAAAAATTTTACCTAAAAGATAAATTGTAAATTACTTATAATATTTTTCTTACACGCTATCTATGTTTATAAAGGCATCCTGTGTTGATAAAGGCAGATACGAAAGTTTCAAAAAAATTTATTGAGTAATTTCTGTATTTTTCAGAAGTGGATGTGGACAGATTAGCAAGATCACGAGCACTTGAGTATGTAGATCTCAGTGACAATCCTATTCCTCCCAGAACACATGAAGAACTGAAGCAACTCTCAAGACCCACAATTTCTATATCTGAGAGGGAAAAGGAAGATTGGGAAGAAGACATGTTAATATAAAGGAGAATTGTGTTCTCTATGGACTTGTGCATTCAGAGCCAGGTGTTCAGACATAGTTGTCTGTCGGGGACTGGTGCAATATTTCCTCCTTCACCAAGCTGTGATTTTTGTCTGTGAAAATAAGGACAATATCAACTATGTAGTGAATGCAATTTTTATGATAGAAATACTTTGCAATATGTAAGAGTATTTGCTTATTACTTATAAGGTGCGAAAGATTAACAAAAGTATGCTCAAAAAATGTACTTAACTAGGATAAGAGATCTTATAAAAATGGTTTTATTAAGATTGTTGTACTTACATCACACACCAAAAAGTATATTTTGATCTTAGCATATGACTTGTGTATTGCTTGAATAATTGGATTGTATAAGGTGATATCTCACTGTATTGAATACTAGTCCATAATTTTATGTAAGTTTAAGATGCTTTCAAAGATGTAATTAAAACTTTTTTATACCGAATATATACTACTCTATGAAAAAATATATCTTGACTTTATTTTCTAATCAGGAAAATTTTACCATATTACCATAATGTTTGTTGAAAATTTTACCATAATGTTTGTTGTAAAAATGTACCAATTTAATAATTGTTGTACACCTATATTTGTACACTGACATTATTGTAACAAGATGACGCAATAAACAGTAACATAAATAACCACTACCAACTATGCACATATCATTGTACTGTTTAAAACAATCTCAATATTAAAATGACATTAATCTCGTGATGTTATAAATATAGTAACACAATATTCTTAATTATGTGCGGTGCTTAATAAACAAAATAGGTAATGAATTAAATTTAAAAACTACTTTTACGTATATACTTTAAATTAAATATATGATACACATTACAGATTTTAGACATGTAGAACTGTGTACATTTTCACCATATTTTCAAGAAAGAGGCAAGTGTAAGTAATTAAAACCAAATTCATGAATATTAAATATTGTAAGGAGTACTAACATTAACTTACTATTTTTATCTGGGAAACTATACCTGGGATGGTTAGTTTGAACACTGCTTTATATAATTATCATTTTTGTTCTCTTATTTTAAATACCTACATTTAGGGTGCGTTCCATTACACGATCACAAAGCGCACGCTCACGATCGCAGTTTTTCCCGTTCCATTAGCTTGACAGCTTTACTGACGTATTCTCTACTGGAACGATCACTTCGACCCACCTTGTTAGTTGGGTCGTCGTGAGCGTCCCGTGGGCGTAAGTCATGACGTCATGAGTGACGTATTCGCCGCGACCACAACGACCGCGGTCGTCTAATGGAACGACGTTTTGGGCGTTTGGGGCTTTGTAATCGCGTTCTGGAACGCGCCCGTTTTGGGCGTTTGGGGCTTGGTGCGCGTCATCTGGAACGCGCCCTTAAATAGACGAGCAATATACTGTTGACACATCTCTTTGATCCAGCCAGTAATAAATGTTTCAATGATAATAAACATTTTTGATAATTATTTTGTGGTTAAATTTGATACTTTTTTATGTACCAGATATTCTTATTACTTTTAAATCATAGGTAAATATATTTTAATAACACAGATATATTTAAATAAAGGCATTTAATGCAAATATTATCACAGTTTTATTTACTTTAGGTTATATTTTGTAAAGTTAATACTGGCTACATGTAATTAGTTTAAAATCATATAAATTGACATTTTAATGTCAGTCTAAATTACACAGCACCTAGTTCGTTCTTCCTTTATAAATAGCCTTTAGTAAGCTCTTAGAGAGGAAATTTATATAAAATAATTAAATTGACAAAGAATAAATGTAGTAAGGATGGCAGGAGGTGTAGAAGATGATCCGAATTTAAAGGGACTTAGCCGATATTTTAATAGCCAAACCAATAGAGGAAGAGCTAATGTTAGTATAAACAACCAATATTTTTCCATCTTTTGCCAAACACAAAATATGTATTTAAAATCGTAATGCATTGATGGATATCCAGGAATAAACTAAAGGAAGAAGCTGCTAAGGCCCACAAAATATCTAGAAGATGCTTCACTCCATTTTCGACTTTAAAAACGACAATATTTCAGATATAGGAGGACGTTTTCCCTCTGACCTCCCGATGTATAGCAGAAATCCTTTTTTATATATTCTTTTGTAAAGGCGTTTTTGCCTTTTACATTGTTGGAACTCTTAGTCACACTAAGCAGAACCGCTATATCCGCCATAAAATAGAATAATAACCCAAAATATGAAAAGATTATGCAAAAAAACGTGCGGCACTCGGGATCTGCCGCAGTAAAGCTATGTTGCATTGCACCCCCATGTTAGGTTTTATTTTCGTTACGGTATTTCTTGATTCAGTCGCCGCACTCAAAGCCCGCGATAAAAGCTGTGCAATAGTTTTAAAATTACCATCAGTAGGTACATAAACAGAACGACGGCAAAGAATTCCGAATATCAACGTAATTATTATATTTTTAAGTCATTAAATTGGACCCTGTTAAACAGAAAAGATACAATCAGTGAATTCGATTTATAAACATATCCATAATCTACTAATGAAGTTTTATATATGCACAAAAGATTTTACCTTTTAAAATGTACATGTTATGTCTTATTAAGATTTTCAAAAAAGGAAACCTAACATTAATGTTCTTTATTTTATGGTCAAATTTTAAACTGCGGTTAGTTTAAAGCAAAAAAGCTGTCGGATCTTTTCTGCTTAACAGAGTCCAATTGTAATATTAAACGTAATGTCACATTAAATTGGACGACCCGCGTGGCAGAGCGGCACTATACCGGTCTGACGCGAAATGGGTCCCGGGTTCGATTCCCGGCCAGGTGTCTAAATGATGAATTTAAATTAATTCTGCGTCTGGGTTTTTCGGGTATTCGTCTTGTGTATGTCCATGGTACCCACGACACGGGAGAAAATCCTAGTGTGGGGCTATGAGTGTCGAAAGCGTAAGCGTGAAATTTCCTTTGCTGAACCATCCTGGCCTAGTATATTAGTATTTATCTATGATCCTGGCGGTGCTAACAGACTTCATTGTTAATGTTATGTAATTTTCACTTTTGTCGTTTTTAGGTTTCCAAAGTAACCTGTTCACTAGTCGCTACATATTACATATATCACAAGTTCTTCAAAAGCAAGAAAAAGAAAAATTAAAATGACTAGTACCTTAATAACCAGGTGAATTATTTTATTTATAGGATATTAAGATTTTTATTAACATTAAAGTAGTAAGACCATGCAGTCTATCTGACAGTAAGTAGAAGAGTGTGGTTGCCGGGACAGGTTTTTATGACTTGACAATCTTAGCCCTCGGGAGTGAACGTCGCTCCAGCAGGAAAGTAGCACGTAGAGTGATATGAGTGGGACGTATAATTAGTGCCCAATCTGCTGTAAATGTGCGCCAAATAAAAAATTTGTGCGTGTTGTAGTTTTTGAAATAAACGGAAAAAACGATTCCTGCTGGGGTAACGTTGTTCCAGCAGGAAAATTCTAAACGAAAGATCGGAGAGTTAAAAATTGCATATGAGCAGAGAGCTTATATTTGTGCAAATTTGTGCGCTAAAAATATAATTTGTGCGTCTTCAGGTTCTCGAGATATTGCGTTTCCTGCTGCGGTAACGTTTTGCAAAATCGCGTATCTAAAAGACTATTGTATGTGCGCCTGTAGAATAAACATGTACAAATAGCTCTTAATTTGTGCGTATTTGTGACAAAATTAGATTTAAAAAAATACTTATAGTTTTCGAGTAATCACGGTTTTTTCAAAAATCCAAACAGTGTCATAGCTCCTAAATAAGAAAACATATAAGGTCACTGAAAACTGCATTCGGTCCGTCTTGGCGTGGATAATTAGCACAAAAAAAATCAAAAGTGCACATACGTGCGTTTTTGGATAATATGAATTAAAGTCAAAAAACGACGTCCTACCTTTGACGTCACCGTTCAAGAAACTGGCTCAACGTAAGATGTTTGGGCATTAACCAAAAATTAGTGCGTTTAGTCAAATAATATGTAAGATAAAATTCCAGTGTGAAATATTTCGCATTAAGTAAATATAAACAAAAAAACAAAACAGACACAAACGCTGGTTATACGACCAAATTCGAATGACTACAAAAAAGCGGGGATTTTATACATGCTAATGACCTTCTTAACTTTACTCACTAACCGATTAAAACTTAGTATACTCGAGTACACTGAAGTAGAAAATAGAAAATAAACTTTTTATTTGTGCGATAGATTTGTACACGATGAAGTACATAATAAAAAAGGAGCTTAATTGCTACTTGGAATATTATTAGTTATCTTCATTCCAAATTTAATTAAAATACATTCAGCACTACAATTCAGCATACATTAGGACATTTACATTAATAATATGATAATAGTCTTAATTTTTTAATTGGAAACTGATCTGTGATTTTAAATTATACAAGATACAAAAATATAAAGAGTGTGTGTTTATGTACACGCGTTCGAAGTTATACTGCTTTGGCTCAATATAATATTAAAATCTTTTCAAAAGTTTTATCTTTCGCATAATTCTACGCTTGGAGAAAAAACGACATTAACAGTAGAAAAAACTAAAATGTTCACTATAGTTAACTTCAGGGTGTCGGATTTACTTGTCGGTGTGCACGCGCATCGTAAGACTCTTCGTAAGACTCTATTTACTCTCATCATTTTTACCTAGCGGGCCAAAAGAAGTATAACTTTAATAACCTTAAGGAACTTTTTGCGTTCGAATATTTTACTTAAGATTTTTCTGTGATCTTATTTAAGAATCAAAATTAAAGAAAATATGAATAAGAATTTTCACACATACTAGGTCTTTCATTTGATAATTACACGATCCATTTATTATATTTTGTAATTATTTCCCTAAAGGTCGTATAATTAATCACCAATAAACGTTTGAGCGTGACAGTACCTGCAATAATACGTTCAAGAAAGAAAGGTCATTAGTATATATGAAACCCCCGCTTTTTTGTAGTCATTCGAATTTGGTCGTATAACCAGCGTTTGTGTTACTGTTTTGTTTTTTGTTTATATTTACTTAATGCGAAATATTTGACACTGGAATTTTATCTTACATATTATTTGACTAAACGCACAAATTTTTGGTTAATACCCAAGCAGCTTAGGTTGAGCCAGTTTCTTGAACGGTGACGTCAAAGGTAGGACGTCGTTTTTTGAATTTAATTCATATTATCCAAAAACGCACGTATGTGCACTTTTGATTTTTTTTGTGCTAATTAACCACGCCAAGACGGACCGAATGCAGTTTTCAGTGACCTTATATGTTTTCTTATTTAGGAGCTATGACACTGTTTGGATTTTTGAAAAAACCGTGATTACTCGAAAACTATAAGTATTTTTTTAAATCTAATTTTGTCACAAATACGCACAAATTAAGAGCTATTTGTACATGTTTATTCTACAGGCGCACATACAATAGTCTTTTAGATACGCGATTTTGCAAAACGTTACCGCAGCAGGAAACGCAATATCTCGAGAACCTGAAGACGCACAAATTATATTTTTAGCGCACAAATTTGCACAAATATAAGCTCTCTGCTCATATGCAATTTTTAACTCTCCGATCTTTCGTTTAGAATTTTCCTGCTGGAACAACGTTACCCCAGCAGGAATCGTTTTTTCCGTTTATTTCAAAAACTACAACACGCACAAATTTTTTATTTGGCGCACATTTACAGCAGATTGGGCACTAATTATACGTCCCACTCATATCACTCTACGTGCTACTTTCCTGCTGGAGCGACGTTCACCCCTCGGGAGTAACAACGCATCTGCGATTGGCTTCAAGTGCTATATGAAGTTGCTTACAGATGTGAGTAGCTGTGACTATAGATCGCATAATGATGGAACACGTATTATTACGGTGGCCTTAATAATTGTCTGATACATTAGTTTCACTTATTCATCTTTGTTACTATAAATTTATACAGCGCAATGTAACAATATAAAATAATGAAAATAGTACATACGGTTACGCTAAGAGGTTAGTAAAATACATACTTCTATAGACATAAACCTAAAGATAAGGCAGACGGGCTACCTGATTGAAAGTAGTCACCGTCGCCTATGGACATTTATGGCAACACCAGAGGAGTTGCCAATGCATCGCCGGCTTTGAAGGAGAGCTCTTTTCGCCCCTTTTTTGAAGAGCCCCATGTCATAACGCCCCGGGAATACCCCAGGAGGAAGTTCGTTCCACATCTTGCACTTCCTTAGCAGAAACGAGCGTGCAAACCGAACCGTGAAGGACCGCCACGGGTCCAGATGATGTGGATGGAACTTCATCCTTCGGCGAGTGGTGCGGTGGAGGAAAGATGATGTAGGCACCAGGTCAAAAAGTTCCTCGGAGCACTCACCATTGTAAAGCCGGTAGAACACGCAAAGGTCGGCTATTTCCACTGCACTCCGCCACTTTATACGTGGATGGTTAATTCAAAATTTAACGTGTGAATTTTTAATTTGATTTGTACCTACCTACATATATAGTATTGCCATCAATCATTTTATTTTTGTATTTTGGGTTTCAGATTTGTATTATTATTTTCTTTAAATGAGTCTTTATTTTTATTTTTTTGAATGGATATTGAAATTTTCTTTAACACTATTATGTATTATGAAGATCTTTAAATGTATTTTCATAGCCAGCGGAGAAACGGAACGTTTTCTCCTAATGTCAGTTGATCAGCCGACGTCTATTATATTGCGCTGGTGTTAGAGGTTGTAATTACATAAGTCTACAAAAAAAATCAGGTAATAACTAAGTTTATATATTTAAAGCCAAATTTAGTACTATTATTGTCTGTTTTGTAATTTTTATTTGTGTATATTGTAGAATGGCCGGTGGTGATACAGTTGACGAATCCCAATTAAAGGGTCTCTCCAAATATTTTAACAGCCAGACAAACAGGGGAAGAGCTAATGTAAGTAATTTCTATACCAATTATACAAATATGTTTTTAGATTATAAGTTTAAAATATGAAACAAAAGAGTAGAGTTCTAATTTTAGATCTATTTTAATGAAAATTGTTAGCTATCTTCATTGAGGTGTGGGTCTTGTCTGCTAACGAATTACACCTTTACTTTACTTCCATATAGAATATGCGATAGTGTTCATAAGAATTAAATACCTTAGTTAAGTTTAGCGGATTTACATTTTTCCATTTGTGTACATTAATATATTTTTTTAATAACCTAAGTGATGGAGCGCTTATCACTTTATTCGGACCCAGTATTGTCTGTTAGATCCCCATCCAGACAAATATCTAAATGATGAATTTTGATTTGAGTTTTGAGTTTGGGTGATTAAGTTTTAGTTTTTGTATAAGTAATAATAAAAAATATTATTATTCATTCTTGCTTTTATCAGTGCTCTCATAAAAAAAAAATGAGACTTAGTGTTTTTGTATTGTTCATTGATAAATATATTAATAAATTATATGTCTATAATCCTTAAGTATGAGTGCCTTTTGGTGACATAGAGATGAACTTTTGCATTTGTGAACATTTATGTTAACAATACTCTTACGTGGTAGCTTGAAATTATTATGATGTTCAATAATTTGTACAAAATAAAAAAAATTGAGTTCACTTATATCAGAAATAACATCTATATGAATCTATTCTACTATCTTATGCTGTTTTATATGATCACTGTTTATTTTGATTTCAGACTGCAAAGGCCACTTATGCCGTAATGGGTGCCCTAATACTGTACTTCACACTGAAGCCAAAATCAAAGAAGTAATCAGCAAAATGTGATAGACTTTCTATTTATTTTGTTAAGTCATTTATTTTTATGGTACAATAAATCCATATAACATTAGGTGCATTAAAATCATGTAAAAGATTTAGTGATTTTATTAGTAATTTAACCAACCCATAAAATTTAGTTCATTTCAACCATACTCAACATAAGTTTTTAGTATGAATTAAAATCCTTTGAAACTAATCAAAAGTAATTTCATTAATAATGACAATGAAACCTGTCTTATAAAGTTACATTTTTTTTAATACATTTACACAGAAGTTTACATACATATTTAATATAAATATCATAGAGCAGTATATTCTTATTGGCTTGACTCAACCAAAAATAGGACCTTGAATATCAAAAAAAAAAAAATACAGACGAATTGATAACCTCCTTCTTTTTGGAAGTCGGTTAAAAAGAAGAATTTGTGATATGACATAATTACAATTTGAAACAATTCAGTTGTGAGAGCGAAATAGGCTATATTATTTGTAAATATATGGCGCCTTTTTTTTTTTTGTTTTCGAGGGGGAAACCTTCCAAAGGTACCCGACGCCGTGGGAGCGACGCAGGGTTATGTGGGATTTTTACCGCACTAAAACCCCCCCGGTGGCCGTCCGCGGCGCTGAAAAGGAGGACTCCGGGATCTCGAAACGACTTCAACCGGAATCCTCCGAGCGCGCTGCCCCATCGGGCTCCTCCCAGATGGGCGGCTGGGCCCACCACTCTTGTCTAGTCTTTACGACGGTATGCGACCACACATACCGCCGTCCTTCCCGGGATTGCCTGACCGAACGGTTCGAGCTCCCACTCTAGCCGTCTGCAACCCCGGAAGCCCCTTTTAGTTGCCTCTTACGGCAGGCAGGGGATACCGTAGCCCTATTCTGACCCCGAGGCTACAGGGACAAAATATATGGCGCCTACGGACAGAAAATGGACGATTTTTTTGATTATCACAAAAACATAAGTATCAAAAGAAAGCTAGTTAATAGATCATTAAACACATATTTATAATACCTACTTTTATAATTCTGTTTTGACCCAAAATCCAAAAAAGTACTAAATAAATAGGGTATTTGACACTATTAAAAATATGCTACAAATGTTGGTCAACCTACTAGATAATAGTATTTTAAGACTTATCCATCACTGAATTATACAAAAATATGCATATTTTTCGTTATTTTAGCGTCAAAAGATACAATAATTTTTGTTTTTTTGTGAAGGACAGTAACGCTCTGTGATTGGTTAAATTCAAGTGACACACAAGTTACTTCTTAGGGCGCGTTCCAGAAGACTCTCACAAAGCCCTAAAACTGTATAACTGTTCCCTGGAGAATAACTGTTACCTGATATATATTATTACATTGAAGTAGCAAACGAGCATGCAGTCCACTTGATGGCATTTGATGGCCACTGACATGGACATCTGTTAGCAAATTCTTATAGAACAGAGGTTCTATCTGACGTCTGTCACAGATGCGTTGCTACTGCCGAGGACTATGATGGTTGCCTCATATTAAAATGACCCGGTAATAACACCCTTCCACCGAAACTGATAGGAGAACTTGTGGGGGAATCAGCGAATTTTTGTCCCCTTTTTTTGGATTTTGATATAGATTTTTGGGGAATTTGATAAATTAGCATTGGCAGCCCTGGTTATGTGATTTCTAGTGCTATAATCTAGAGTGTTCCGATACCCCTAAGGTATCGATACCTTTTCATATGAGTAGTACTCAATTGATTTTTCGATACAACTTAGTTGAGTTCCATCAAAGTATCGATACTTACTCATATCGATACAATTGTTTTTTTTTTTTTTGGCCGCTTGATGGCCCGCGCTGTAGCCCAAACGGCTTGATGAATTGTGACCAAAGGGTACATTAAATAATATACTGATTGTGTTGTGACTTATGACATATCAATAGAATCTGCTCAGCTTGCAGTGACACGCTATATAATAAAAGAAATAGCGCCTGCAAATAGCGGAAAGACGAGAGGAACAACTTTACGTATTATCCCGACATTAAGGCTACGTACTCACGGAGCGTTTTTGTCCCGTGCCCGCCGCGGTCGCAGAACTGCGGTTTTATCTATAAACTCACGAGAACGCTTATTTGTGCGGTTACGCTGCCGCCGCGGTTGCGATTATCGACCGCAAACCTGGCGGGCGAAAACCGCAAGCCGGGCGGTTTACCATCAGTTGAGGTCCTGACTACTGCACTCGCACACCAACTGATCGCAGAGCGCGCGGGCGCAAACCGCCGCGGCTGCGGCTGACCGCGGCCCGCGCGGTTCTACTGGTTGCCCGCCGGTGCAGCGGGAGCCGCAAACAACCGCGCGCATCGCGGGCAAGAAACGCGTCGTGAGTATTGCTTTATTTTTTTACATTTATATCTGCATCCTATAGAAGCTGCGGGCCCGCAACCGCGGCGGGCGCGGCTGAAAACCGCTCCGTGAGTACGTAGCCTAAGGGTATCAAATGAAAGCTCATTCTAAAAAAAAAATATTACTTGTCATTGACTATTTTGACGAATACTCGCGTATACACTAATAAATGAAATATATAAACAAAAAATCGTTTATGCAGTCGGGATATTTATTTTTAAAATTTAATAAAAAGCATTTACCGACTAATGACAACTTGTTCACTAAGAAAGGTACGTTCAGAATTTTTTTTTAAAGTAACGTTAATTTAGTTTGATTCAATGCGATACCAACAATTTTTGTTTCGATAGAAGTTAGTATTACAAGATTAGCATTTTGCCCCTCGATTGTACTTCAGCTGTGTATCGAAAGTAAAAATAAAAAAAAAACTCACCGCTTACCCCTCTCACCACTGTTATGTTAGATTATGTAGCAAAGAATTGTGTCATTAACATCTATATTGCATAGCTTTCATACACATCTATTACTTAATTATACGAAGTTAAGAAGTCAATTAGGGAGTGATCAAATATGACGTAACGCATTTTTTTTTAGATTTTAGACCCAACCAAGGAACGCAATTTAACGTTTTGCTGCACCCGTTTTTCTCAACCTGAACTTTGGTAGAAACGTAGAAAGTCGGTGTTGCCTTATTTTACATAAATAAGGTTTTGTACTGAAATAAAAACAAACACGTTACACGATGCGTTGTTCAAACCTTCTTCCTCTCCTGTAACGAATCGTAACTGGTAACGTATTTGGTAAGACCCCCTCCCCCCAATTTGCGTTACGTAATACTTGTACGTTCCCTTACTATATCGCCACTGAAAATAAACAAAGATGAATTAATCAAACAACTATTATTGAAATAAATAATTTATTAAAATTAATATATTGGTATACATAATTCGAAAATAAATAAGCTGCACTGGACAGATTATGTCACGATTATTCTTTACAGATCTTGAAGGTGAGACAAGATATCTATATATACCTACGTAAAATAGCTAATCTTCTTGTCTTTGGTGTCCTACACTTATTCGATATGCAGTTGAGTGTAAAAAAATATTTTAAAACGAATAATTGGAATGAATATCATGGTAAAATCAGGTCCTAAACATTTAATTTTATTTCAATATCATAAAAGTAGTCAAATTGACTATAATTTGTGCATGCTAATATTTCATGAGTACAAAATTTTACACTAAGTGAAGCACTAGCACCAGAACTATTAGAATAATAGCACAGTGAGATCTCTACAACAATATAACTGTAGATTATTGTGATTATTTCACTGCCGTACATTATGTCGCCTATAATGTTACATAATTTGCATCTAAGTATTATGTACAATCCTAACGTGACCAAAGCCATAGTAAACAAACTGTTAAAGATTCCCTACAAAGTTTGAAACCTTTTAGTTTCCTCTTTTTCAGCTTGACTTTTGTTCTAGGCATTGTACATAATGACAATTTGTTTTATTAGCGACAACGTTAATAACAATAGCACACAACATACATAGTGTAAAATATAATGATAGTAAAGCCTACTTAATAGTTTTTAACGCACGAACCTAGCGGTAATACTGCAATTAAACATCGAATTCGATCCACACATATATCCAATATATGACGCAAAGTTTAAAAGACAATAAATATTATTATATAATATCATCTACGCATTGCAATATGACTAGCTTCCAATGATTGTTCTGTAAAATGCACATTCCATTCAAACACCTATCTATCACTTAACAATACCACCACCATAGTCAACATTGTATCATCACAGTTGCTTTAAGCTCCAACCGAAATAAAACCCATTTGTTATATTTATTTCGATAACACTTCATTTTCGGTAAGTTATAGTACAAGCAAGATGACTTACGGAATTTCAAATGCACATATATTAGTGAAGTTTTGTTGTGTTGTAAATTGAATATCATGAACAATATTTATTAATTTCACATTTTTTTACTATCCATAAGCCATTTATACTAAGCTCATAAGCTAGTTTTTATATATTTTTTTGAGAAAAAAATACATTTCTGATGAAAGCCTGAGAATGAGAGTCATCATCCCAAACCGATGGAAGTTGAAATGCCAAGTTAAATATCTGAATAAATATGAATAATATTAGTTGATAAAGTATTTAAGTTAGTTAAATAGAAATAAACAGACTTGCACCAAATACAAAATGTCACTAGATATAATATTAGGCCCTTACATGAATTAACCTTATGGCAATAATATAAATAAGCAAATACATATAAAAGTTAAGAATAGCCTACTAGTGTAATTACAACATCCACACGTCTCAATATTACAAATACAAATCCAACATATCATAGGCATAGTAATTATGCTGTGGATGGAATGCTAAATAGAAGACAGCAGCAACTTCTCTTTTACATAACATTAACCTAAACCATAATTACATTATATTACTTTATTGTTGATCGTGTATCGTCAAGGCACATGATCAACAATTATGTAGTCACCTTTAAATCGATGTAAACGCCTAGTACAAAAAGACACTTATATTCATAACACGTCATTTATGGTCTTGGGACAAAATATCATAAATATTTTGATGAGTATTAAGGTAAAAGATTTTATTATAATTTGCTCATTTATTATTTTTCAAATGACGAAGGTACCTCATTTTGCAGAATAACTTATACATGTAACATTTTGGTTTATCTCATGCCCCTTTTCATTTTTAAAAAGTACTGTGGCTTTGATTGATAAGCTTTGAACCATTGATAACATCTTTGCATAATAACATCTGCATTCTTTCATGAAATGAAGTCAGTATCATAAATTAGAGGGAATACTTATGGTTTGCATTAGTACGTTTGTGCATTTTCTACGTTTAGTTTGTTATAAGAAGATATTGCAAACATAGTTAAAGTGCATCGTATATTACTAAAGATTACGTTAAATAACTGACTTGTAACTTACTAATAGTCTGCATGGATAATAATGTAACAATTTGAAATGCGTGTGAGCAGAGACACTTCGATATCGAAATCTGGGCGTTACTTTCAAAGCGGTATTTTCATGATTTATCGATTGTCGATTATTTATGGGAAAAGTAATGTCATTCATTATTTCATTAATTATGATAACGATTGCGTAGTAGTCGAAATTTCATTAATATTGATTGATTGATTCAATAATATGATTTGATTTTTGTTAGGTTTAGACGAGTTTAATTTGATAATTTAGTTTTAGTGCCTTAAGAGATTGAAAATATTAGAATTAAAATTTATTTATAACCCAGCCACAGCGCCAAGTACTGGATCCAAATAATGTGACTTTCTTTTGGCACAAAACCAACAATATAATGTGTATATAGTCAATTTTGAGTTAGAAATATAGAATTTATTAGTTTCTTTTTGCCCCACATTGCTTTCCAGTATAGTTATGAACTAACAGTACGGAAAACAAATATATTGTATTACTATGATCGCAATTGGTCAATGAATTTTAAGATGCAGTGATTATTACATTTAAATATACGGAACGTTTATTGCCCTACTTATCCACGCAGGTTTGGATGAGTCTTATTATGTATCATTGTGGGTGCAAATGGCATGATGCGTTTAGATTTATATCTAGTATTTACTTCGTTGGAAATACCGTTTTAACGTTAAATGTGTTTTAATAAAAATAGTTGATAGCATTCTCTAATATCCACTTATTTATAACAGTAAATTGAAACGGCGCACTATATCTACCTGTCGTGATATCTATGATTTCGTGGTTCACGACAAGCGGATTATGGTCTTAAAAACTTTCAAAAATACGATTTATTGCCAGATTATTTTAAAATTTGTTCTTAAATTCACATATACGAATATTGTGAGATACTATGAAAATCTCGCAGAATTATCTTCACTTTTAGATGAAGAGGGTTTATAAAATAATATATTATAATTTCAGAGATTCTATTAACCTATGTGATGATGTGGCCTTGGAATATTTCGTAAATCTAAGTTCCTTATGTAGACTGGAGAGCCCATGATCAAAGCATATCAGATATTAGCATTAGTTAGTAGATAGGTGCAATAAAAGGAGAATTTTATACATGCGTAATTAGAGAAGTCAACTGATTGAACAATGTATCTAATCTTTGTGTTTTTAAGTGTTGTATAATGGGATCCACCACTCTTGTACACATTTATGTAACACAAATTGGTATACTAATCATACAATATCATAACGTTCATTGCTTGCTTTGTGTTGAGCTATACATACAATTCCGGTCTTATACCAAAGTCAATGTTCACTGTTTGATTAATATATTGAATCACCATGTCGATCACTAGCCATTGATCACTTGCAAAACATGCGGTAATTGTACCACATTTTAATTAATAAATGTTGACCTTTTTAGTTTTCTCGTTCGACGACACTCACATTACCCGACTGGAACAATAGTACTTCTACTTCGTTAAAACACATCTACGATATGCTTATCGCACACTTGTAATATTAAACACATCCAACGGCCACTGCGGCGGTGAGGTGCGGCTCGCTAATCGTACAAGTATATGATGTCCACTGTTCGGTCGTATCGTCGAACAGTGAGCTAGCGCTATAGCCAGGCGGGCTGGCGCGTGAGGGAGTAGAGCGCGGGCGGCGGCGCGGGCGCGGCGGGCGGCGCGTCCTCCGTGTCCGACTCCTCGGACGACACGCGCTCCGCCGTGCTCAGCGCCACGCGCGCGTACTCGTCTGTGTCGATGCTCTTGCAGAAGTGGATCGCGTACCTGATACAAACAATCACATGTGAACTTTACTGTGTTGCTTTACTAAATTTCATGGTCGTTCAGTAGACCTTTTAGAAGCATTAACCTGAAATAATGCTGTAGTCTCTCCTCTTTTTGACAATATCCTTTGTATTTTTACTTGATATGTATAGAACTAGAGTTACCTAAAAAAATTGTCAGAGAAATGAATATATGGTAATAAAAGTAATATATGCTGTGACTTACCTAAGTTTGTCCCTCAAGACAGATTTACATGAATATCTTGGCATCTTGAGAAGGAAGAAACACGTGTAACTCTCCGGTAGGAAATTATCGGGAGGTTGATATTTATCTAGCACCTGCAAAAAATCATAAAATTTATATTTATATTTTTAATTTATTTTACAACTTCTGAGACTTAGTAGTAGTAGCAGTGCGGTTAGTTTTATAAATCTTATATTTAATTTCTAAGCCCCAGTAGCATTTTATGGAACTACGGATTTTATACTATTGCAGAAGTAAAACGTGATCAACCGCGCAGCTAGTCGCTTTTCCAGTTTAATATGAAACCACCCCAAAATTTCAACCGCGGCGGTTTAAAATTTTGGGGTTAAAAAAGTGTACGTTCAATTTTTATTCTATTATACGGTATACTATTTTCACTCAGCAATTATTATGCTCTAATTTGGTATAAGTAACGGCCTATCGATCGGCTAGTTTAGCATTATATTATGATACAAAATATTAACATACTGATTTTGAGCGATTATGTAATCACCTGTAAGACAAAGTCGCGCTGGCGAGGGTCCTGCGGCGCGCGCGGCAGCCGCGTGCGGCCCCACACGAAGCGCAGGAACAGCGCGCGCTCGCTGCCCGACAGCTCCTCCATCACCTCCCAGAACCATTGCACCAGCGGCGCCGTCGGCTCCACACCTAGGTTGAATGCACCACTTGTTTAGAATCTTACAATTACTGCAATACGTGCAATTGCTTTACTAAAACATATTCTGTGAAGTCGAATGAGTATCATTAAAATAATGAGTTTTTATTTTTGTATACGGCAAATGTATGTAATAAAATCGAATATCTTTATTTTGCATAGGCTGAGTTACAAATACTGACACTTACAAATTCTCAGTCAAAATGTTTTATCTTACACTACTATCGGATTCGAACACTATTTCAATATTGGAAAGATCGCTCAGCGATTATTGCTTAGTTTCTCGCTCCATCTTCCCAAGTTTTGACTAAATATAATTATGTTGTTTATTGTTAATATCAGAGTTATTGATTATATATTTTTACCCTTATACGTGGCGGACGCACGGAGCACATTTACGGGGATATCAGGCGAGCCGCACACGAGCGTCTCCAGCTCGGCGGCGGTGAACACGGCGAGGTAGGGCGCGGGCACAACGCGCGACATGCCGTCGCGGACCGCGCGCACCTGCTCGTCGAACTCGTGCAATCTGACCGGTGCAAACAAAAAACATAATTATGAACATAAGTTATAGTACCATGAGAAGGTTATAAAATTGACAGATCCGTTGTATGAATCTTATGAAAATTTAAGAATTAATTCTGCGGGATATAGGTGTTACGTGCGCAATAAAATTACAATTAGCATTTTGGATTTACAGGCCTCAGGATGGGTGGATAAGGGGTGAAGAAATACATGATGAATTAACTTTTGAATTCATGGTGATATTCTCAGACTGGAATGAATTCTATCGGCCTATTATTTGAACCCTAACACTAATTAACACGAGAACTGCATATATCGTTGAGACAATAACAATTTATAACTAGAATTACGTGATAAAATGTATACGTTACCTATATTGAAGTGCTAATTGCACATATTCGTCCTTGTTCTCAGGAGTAACTCTTTTGTGTCGCGTAGACAGCGGCACCTCGTGACCCGCAGCTGAAGGTATCGAGAATGGTAGGTCGAGGTTTTGCAATTCCTAAAAAGAAAAGATATAACGTTAAAAGTGATTTTTCAAACTTCTAAAATGTTTGTTTGTGTATGTTTATTTATTAAAAGGAATTGGTCAGTATTTAATTGAATGTTTACTGCTATTTATGAGCATGTTTACTCAACATTAAACAGAATGGCGGTCCTCCACAAATTTCATCACAAATGCATTGCTACCCTTATCACTAGCTCTTACCCACGGCTTCGCCCGCACGGTCAAAGGGAATTAACATTAGCATTTGATAGCGTGATTCAGAACTTGCAAATGAATTTTACTAACGCTATCTACCTACAACGTCTGGAACTACTAAATATGTATCGACTATCAAAACATCGATATTATCATGGGAATGAGAGAGCGCAGTAAAAAGTAACCTACGTCACTCTCCGCCCTCCTGTTATAATAGTTATGGGGCGACGTGAAAGAGGGACAAAAAAAAACACTTTCACATTTATAATACTAGTATGGATTTGCCTTTTCTAGAGGCGTAGAGGCATATGAAGCAAACCTTATTAGTGGAGGTCATATCCCGAATACATAGCAGCGCGGGCAGGAAGTCCTTGTCGACCTCGGCCAGGTCCTGCGGGCGCAGCGCCTGCCCCGCCAGCTGCCGCCACACGCCCTCCGCCAGCGACAGCGACAGTGGCGAGCCCGTGCGGATCGCGATGCCCATCAGCACGCCTGTGGCACAATTATCTAATCTTCAAATGTTCTAAAAACCCCAAATTCGACATGTAGTTTATATGCAGCAACAATGTTTATCATTCCCAGAGTAAAAATAAAGTAATGAGCTTAGTATGCTACTATAATTGTTTATTATAGTAGCAAAATACAGACAAAAGCTATAACTACGAACAAATAACACTAGTATTTAGGTTATGCGCTAACATACCCATATCATTATTTTTTCATAATTTCACATTTACTTTTACACTCGTAGTTTATTTATGTTTTGCATATATTCTATAGACCTGTAGTCCAATATCCAATAAATATTCGATACAAAATAAATTTCAAGCTTACCAAGAAATCTGAAGCAATTAAGGTGTAGGGGGGTATTGGCTACAGGGTTGAGCAAGAAGGCGTCTCGCGATGCCCCAGCGTCTCCTCGACCATTAGGCGTGGCCATCAACAGTGGCAGAGAACCGTTCTGGAGTTCTTCGCACATCTCTGCAATACTTTCGCTGTATCCGCCCCCGCAATCGTCCACACTCTCACCTGAAATATACAATAGGAATAGAAAGAAAGTTCTGCTTAAAGATTAGCTTGACAATCATTATACTACCCCATCGTTCGCACTTCGCAAACACGTCATTATTTACCCTACTGATATTTGCAACTGTAAACACTGTAAAGACAAGACCAAAAATAATTAAGGTAGTAAAACAGGTACGCTACCACCACAAAAATACCTATTTCTAGCATAAAGCCGTTCTTGCGTTTCATCGGTAGCGTGTGGTTGCCGGCTCACTCTCATAAGAGGCGACTATCTTAGTTTTCGGGAGTAGCAAAGCGTCTATGTTTGACTTCAAATTGTACACCAGTTTTATTAGAAGTTCATTATAGATGTCCTTTGACGGCAGTGACCACATACCACCAGATGGTCTGCACGCTCGTTTGTTACTTAATACGTATTAAACAAGTCCGAACTGATACAAATCTACTACCTACTGAGAGATCAAAATTAGAGCATTTTGCATTGTCAGAATTGTGTCCCTTGTACCGTCGAAATAGCACAAAGAAAACAATATCAACTAATAAAAATCGCATTGACAAACATGCTCTAGGACGAACGTGCCTGATATTAATTTCCTCTCAAGTATATCGAACGCGTAATCCCACCATCAAATAAAAACAAACCAACATCAACCAATAAACCACTCACCGACAAACTTGACCTTCCACGCGCGGTGCGGCATTGCCAACGCGTCCTGCGTCAACGCCGGCAGTCGGGCGACCATCTGACCGAACACCGACCGCATACCATGCGGGCCGGCGAGCCCGCCGCCGCGCCGCGCCCGCCGCGCGCCCACGCGGGAGAGCTCCACCACAGGACCGTGCTGCTTGTCGCGGACCATCGTTGATGTTATCACCTGATGGTGTATCGGATGTCGAGTATATAAAGGGAATAATAATAACACAATAAGAATTTAACATAAAAACAAAGAAATTTTGTGATTTTCCTTATGCTCATCTATAAATTAACTTTACCACTAATGAGATTAATTTTACCACTTCTTATTATACCCGTTGAAATGAGAAAACTAAAAATCGATCTTGTCACAGATACAGAGACATTATCTAAGCCAGCATTGGAATGAAGCTACATTTATTTCTGCTACAAAATAAGAATGGATTTGACAATCAAGTGACATCTGCATTTGTACTAAAGATGCGTTCCATTAGACGTTCACAAGTCCACGCTCACGACCGCAGTGTTTTCTAGTGGAACGATCAATTCGACCCATCTAATTAGTTGGGTCATTGTGAGTGTCGCGTGAGCGTAAGTCATGACGTCATGAGTGACGTTTTCGCCGCGACCACAACGATCGTGGTCGTCTTGTGGAAGGACGTTTTGGGCGTTGTACTAAATTTGGCATTTTATGATCTACCTTTCTAAACGCCGCTTCTTTCACGGTATAGAAAAGAAGATTCCGAAGTTGCTCTAATGGTCCATCCAAGTTTAACATAGGCAGATGTGAGCACACAAGCTGTGAGAATTGATGCAGTAGAACCTGAAACAAGAACATATTTATAATTTTCATTTTAATTATATTTGTAATTTACATTCACAATTACAAGGACACATTTACAAGGAATACTATTCCTTAAGTTTTTTAATGATTGGTGAATGATTTTGGTGTTTTTGCAAAAGTAAATACGATATCGAGAAATATCGTATTTCCTTTTGCAAAAACACTGTAGATGTATTTATCAGAAAACAACGTACAGCCAATGTACACAAATACATCCAATTTATACTTATTTTTGTATCGTAAGGATAGTCTTAGATATCATTTAAACAAAATGTTAAGTCCAGTCAGTATATTCGTATAACATATTTGTACCATTCATCATAACTTAAGTTCTTATTACATTCATACAAGATCACACACTCACCAGCCGGTTGCATATATAGTTGACGGGTATATCCCGTAGCACATGGCATTCCAAGGGCGGCGGCGGCGGCGCGCGCGGCGACTTCACCGCCTCCACGCACAGCGCCACCGTGTGCGCGCTGCCGCACGCCACCTTTGTCACGCGCTTCGCCTGACGACCACAGAATCATGTTTTATCGCACAGATCACATAATAATATCTTACTAATGAACATTTGATTCTACGAACACAGGCCTCCCCTAAAGTTTGATGGTTACCGTAACTGAACCGCTAAAACTTCCGGTGTTAACACGGCTTAGTTTCAAATTTTCCCCTCGTAAGTAGGAGGATCTTTATAATTGATGTCTTAGTAACCTATCATTAATTAACAATTTATAAAAACAAAAACATACTTTGTAGATAAAAATATATATTGAAATATAAGGTTATCTAACAATAGAATAGTTGCCACTCAATTTAATATTTATGGATATATTTGGCAACATTTCATTACCAATATTTTTAAATAACAATTAGGTACTGTACATAAAAGAAAAAATCCATAGACACAACGTCCTAATAACCTGGTATCCTAGTAAATTATTTCCATGTAGCCAGTGATCATACATTACCTAGTACAAAGTGAGCGCATTACCTGCAGAGCGGCGAGCAGCCGCGGCCGCTGCGCCGCGAGCGTGGTGCCGTCGCCGAGCTGCCCCTCGTCGTTGTCGCCCCACGTGTACACCTCGCCCGTGTCCGTGCACGCCACGCAGTGCAGGCTGCCTAATGATACCACAACAATATAATTTTTATGGGTATATTATTGTCTCTTTTTATAAAATGAATTTTATGTATAATAATTAATAATTTATTACATTACATTTTGATTTATAATTAATCATACGTTATTGAAATTTGAAATATTGTTAACTTTAAAAATTTGACATATTTTGTATATCCTAACGGGTCGAATATAGATATCACCATAAATTTAACCAAGACATTTGTATAACCTATATTCACGAGTAAAGACATTTGTATAAGGTAGATTTAATGTATATGCCATCGGAGATGTATGAATGGACAATTGCATATTTATAGTATGTTGATAATAATTTCTTATGTGGGTATTCTTATTTTGTACGTTTGGAAACGTTGCTATTAAAAAGATTTAAACTTGGTTTTCATATTTTTATACCATAATTGTCTCTAAACTTCTGTTTTATTATTTTAATTTAGAGGTATGTACAATTGAAATGATGATTGAATTTTTACAATCATATTCCCGACAAAATATCCACGATGTATATTAAATGGTGTTTCTATATTTAATTTCGACGTCAGTGAAATATTGCCAACAGCAAAATAAATTAAGTAAGGACACATATCGTCTAGAAGAACGAACAATAAATTAACTTATAACCTACTCGTAACTCAACTGCACGGTATATTTTAACAAATGGTACCTGTAGCAATCGAAACGATCATCTTGCCCTGCATGCCAGTAACACGCATCGGTCTTCGCACATGCTCGTAGCTGCCATGACCAAGTCTGTGATAGTCGCCTTTGCCCCTATACAAAACATGAGAAAACAATATATTACAAATAGGTTCATATTGTATAATGTACAATAACATACTAGAAAATAACTTACCAAGTATAAACACTGCCACACTGACACAACGCTACAGAGAACTGTGAACCGCATTCTACTTTGATAACGCGTAATCCTTTCAAACAATCTATTCGCAACGGAACCTTACAGCCTTCAGAACCACCGCGTCCTGTGATAGAAACAAAAGTTAAAAATATAAATTAAAAAATACACTCATATTGTTCTACAATAATAAAAACTTATTTGTGATTACAAAATACGTCAGTAATATTTCAAAAAACGATAATCAGTCAACAAGTTTTAAACATATTTACAGTTTAGTTTTATAAAAATATATTACCCAGTTTCCCATAATCGCCATCGCCCCATGACCAAACATTATCGTCGTCAGTTATACACAGTGTTTGAGCGTCTCCGGAGCCGCAAGCTACATCTATAACGCGGTACATCGCTAGAGCTTCCACCTGCAACATGGTAAATATAAAGTGATTGTATTGGTAAATATAAAGCATTTTACATTTTATTTGTGTTGATTGTATATTTACACAAAAAAAAACCGATTGGTCATAACATCGTGACATAGAATTATTTGAGTACAAACTTTTATAGAGCGTTTCAAACGATCACTGAAACAATGTAGAGGACTCGTTATATTTAGCTTTATTTTATTTTAAAAGTTTTTAGGTGGTAGAAAATAATGAAATTACCAGTTTAGGCACAAGTTGATCTTCAGAATCTCCATGCCCGAGTCTTCCGTACCGCCCCTTACCCCACGTGTAGATACGTCCGCGAGCGGTCAAACACGCCGAGTGCGCCCCTCCACAAGCAATTGCCACAACTTCCAAACCTGACAGCGCCGATATGAGCTTTGGACGATCACAACTCCTGTTTACAAAAAGATAATAGCAAAAATAATATAACAAGTAAAATTGATTTAAAGTAGGAAAAAAACAATTAAAGAAAATGTGCTGATTTACAATCTATTGCCATGTCCAAGCTTGCCGTCTTCTCCTTCACCCCAGCTGTAAACGTCACCTTCGCTGGACAACGCTAAACAGTGTTTTCCACCAGAGTTACAGGCTACCTATGAAACGAAATAAAAGTTTATTACCATAAATAATCTGTGGATGTAAAATTAACTTTAAGATTGATTTAATAAATAGTAAGTGGTGGCTTACCTTTGTGATATAAACATGTTGTAAAGCTGTTAGAAGAGTGGGTTGATAAACGGAATCTATTCCTCCAATGCCTAAACGACCGCCTGCACCGTATCCTGTAAAAGTTTAATCTCTTATTTAATTTATAATATTTGTCTATGAAATATAATAAAAGAGGTAAGTGGACATATAAAATTTGTCGTAAAAATTGACAACAAAGCCTTTATAGGTTAACATATCGTCGATAATTGCGCAGTTTACGGTTGCAAACAACTTACCGGTAGCAAAAACCCTGCCTTCAGGCGTGACAGCGAATAGAGTCTGCTCGCCGCCCACAATCTGCACGGGGTTGAGCGCGGCGAGCTGTACGCAGGGCGCCGGCGTGCGCACCTTCGCGCCCTCCACGCCGCCCAGCTGGCCGCGGTGGTTGTGTCCCCAGCCGTACACCGCGCAGCCGCGGGACTCGCCCTCCCACCACCCCTGCCAGTCTTCCGGCCGCCTGCGGGCCAAAGTTCAACACTAAACGCTCGGTCGCCCACACGTGTACAACATCCACTAACTACAGAGAGTAAAAAGCACTAGACTCGATGACAGCGAATTATCGACAGACACTAGCGAACCAATTGTATAGTATTGAAGATTATAAATGAGTACAATAACGTTAAATATCTTTATTACATTAATATTTTTGTCTTTATATTAATTTAATTAAATCTTTGTTGAAACGTAGACATTTTCTCATAGGCGCTTTAGTTACTTTTTAGAGTCATAGCAAGACATTGAACACAATAGCATTTGTTTCCTAAAAAATATGTTACATGAAATACAAAATATACAAATAACACTTTATATTTCCTCACCTTCTCTCCTCAAATTTGTACAAAACGTTTGAATATATAAAGAAAACTTAAAATGAGCGTTAGTTGACATCCACATCGGCCTCCCCTAATAAGGATTTCAATAATAGTCACAGCGTCTAGAATGCGTGTTTGCGATCGCAATGGGCTTTGGTGATAAACAAAAATTTGAACCTGAAGTAGAATCCTACGACATCAATTGGAAGCGCGGATGTAATGGTATGTAAGGTTAACACAACACGGCACAAGTGTAACTCTGTATTTCACAAATGGAATATGCTATATAGGCCACCGTGATGGCCAACCGCGGATTTCGGCTCAATGCTGAGTTTTTATTTTGTTACGCGTGAATTAGACATTTTCATAATAAAGAGAAGTCGATATATTTTTTTTGTAAAATTTTTCATCCTTGCAAACAGAGAACAAAAATTGTTTTAATAGATTTAAATTACTTATAAAATCGTAATTGTTTCAATTTGACGGAAAGACGGATAGAAAGATTTAGTTTATTTATAGAGAAAATAAAATATAGGCTCAATTCAGAACCCTAATTAATAAATCGTTTCTACCGTGACATTGGTGCCATTGAAATGTGTATTAGCCGGTGCTTCTTATGTGTAATACAGTACGAACATAAACATACAATGTTGACTGATCTAAATTACTACCAATAATTGAACAAATTTTAGTAATATCTGTAATACAGATAATGAACATAAATATTACCAATTCATGCAAAGTACAAACATGCACGGTACATGCAAAACACATTTTGCGAACGAATTTGCAAACTCCCCTTTGTATCTTCCAAAGTGTCGTGTGTCGTGACTTTCTACGTAGTAGTTGCTCAGCTTACCGATCAAACAGCTGATTTGATACGTAGCTACACGCGTGCTTTCGACATACACAATTATAATAAAAAGCTACTCCCTTCTGTCTCCAAAACAGCTATCGCTTGTTGTAAGGGCATTGTCGAATTAACTACTAAAGACGATCAGCTCTGACAATAATTTCAGACATCTTGGAAGGAATTGGAAAGGGACACGTGGTACAGTTATAAGTAAATAATTCATTTACCTTTTTATCCAGTGCAGCACTGTCTCGTATTGCTGCCTGGTGGACCAAAGAGTATATGAACACTATGTTTTAAGAGACTGCACTTATGTTCTACGAGTCAAATAAAATTCGGAAGTATTATTTGCGTTAGAATTTTAGTCTGTGTAAAATAATTCGATGTGTTGAGAATCTAATACGGAACGCACGCATACTTATTTCAGTTAAGTCAAAAATGTATGTCAGATTGGACTAATAAAAGTGTAATTTTAAAGAAGTTTCATAATGCAAATTTATATCCTCAGGTGTGTATAGCACTTAATTAATTTGAAAGTTAAGAACATTTGCTAGAATAAAAAAAAAAAACGTGAGGCACTCGGGGACTGCCGCGGTAAAGCTATTGCATAGCATTTTTTATCAAATTATGCAATTATAATTATTTATATATTTATTATGCAGTATTATTTCTTTGATATTAATCCAGGTTTTTTTTCTTGGATACTATACAATTTCTCTCCAACAACTGCCTACATATTCATCCGTTTTCGAGTAGCTGGTCTTGCTCCGTGCGAGCTTCGTACTGTCGTACCATATACATACACGTTAAGCGAACGCTCGACCGCGCTACATGGTAGGCGGAGTGGGGAGTGTTAGGTTTTTTTTCGTTACGGAATTTCTTGATTTGGTCACCGCGCTCAAAGCCCGCGATAAAAGCTATGCAATAGCTTAATAAGATCTATTGTGTGTCATATGTGAGCTTGCATTTCGCGACTACTTCAACGAGCAAAATGTTAAAGACTCAAAAGATACAGACAGCGCGATCTAGAGACCATGTTATATCGTTATGAAATTCACATATTATCGTTCTTCAATGTGATACGGAAGCTGGCAAATGCGTGCACATAATATTATAATTGCTGTCAACAACTGTAACAAAAAATCCCGAAAATGTGTCAAACATGAATCGATGTTAGTACCAAACATGAATCAGGAGTTAGTATTCTTGTGAAATTGATGCTGATATAATAACTAATTTATCACCTTATTCGCACCACGCTTGAAAAATCCATTCAGTGTTATGTTAGCTCAAACAGAGTTAATAACCATTTTGGGGGTCACACATGCAACTAGGAAAATCTGGTAAAGAGAAAGTTCCCATCCGTGGCGTATAGGGGAGCGATCGTGGGATTTTACTTTGAAGATATCCTCAGGCCGTCTCCGGATCGAGACTGATATACTGACGTAAAAAGTGTGCACGCTACTTACCTATTGACCCAATGCAGCAGTTGCTCATCGTGTTGCCGGGTGAACTTCGTATTGTCTTCCCAGGGATAGACGGAGTCGACCGTGGTCTCCTCGAGGTTGTACACGCCGAGTTCTGCGAGTCGCTTCCGTACGTCGGCGAGGAAGGGCGTGGGGAGGGGCACACGGCGAAGGAGCGCATCAGCCGCACGCATACACAAACAGTAGCGTTTGAACCAACCCCATCTAAGCAAGTCCTGATTTACGAGCGCGCTAGAGTCCAATCTGAGGCTGCACGAGAGCCAGCATAGTTCCTGTGTTCCAAATACATATAATAAATATTGTAATATACATACTTTAATAAAGTTATTTTAGGATTTTAATATAAATTCATATTTGACAAAAAAAATATACGTGACGAATAGATAACCTCTTTCCTTTGGGAAGTCGGTTAACAAAATGAAACTAGCTGGTCGGAGTAAACAATTTCTTTAGTAAAATACTGACACTGATGATTTATTCTATCGTCAACTCATTCTTGACATTATGAATCAAATCATTCTTGTCATTATGAATCAAATCTCTCGTGCCCTGTGGGGTACGGGTTCTGGTCCACCACGCTGGTCAAGTACGAATTGGTAGACTTCACACTTTGAGACTCTAATCAAATTACTTTCAGGTTTCAAGGCTTCGTCACGATGTTTCCTTCCCAGTAAAATAGTAAAAATTATTTTCTAAAATTTATCCCAATAGTTATTAATTTTCAACTCGTAATTGCTTTGTCAATTAAGGTTTTCTAGATATATTTAATAATCGATTTCACGAAATTAACAGGATAAATATGAAAAGTAAATCAATTATTTATCACAACAGTTAATAACGCAAAGATTGATACCTTGAGGAAGTGCGAGTACATGAGGTGCAGGCCGCAGCGCACGGCGGGGTCCTCGTAGTCGTACTGCGTGAGCAGCAGCTGCGCGAGCGACTGCAGCGCGGGCGGCGTGCCGGCGATGGGCTCGCCGTGCGCGCTGCACACCACGCCGCGCAGCCGCCGCAGGCACCACACGCGCGTGCGCCACGCTGCGGTCACATCAATATCTTCACTACTGCAGTACTACACTGTGGGCGCGTTCCAGATGACGTTCACAAAACCCCAAACGCCCAAAACGTCGATCCACAAGACGACCTCGGTCGTTGTGGTCGCGGCGAATACGTCACTCGTGACCTCATGACTTACGCCCACGCGACACTCACTACGACACATCTAACAAGGTGGGTCGAAGTGATCGTTCTAGTAGAGAATACGTCAATAAAGCTCACAAACGAATGTAACGGGAAAAACTGCGGTCGTGAGCGTGCGCTTTGTGAACGTCTAATGGAACGCACCCTGTTTATACCGTAAATCTGGGCCTTAGTGGAAATTGATAAAGGTCTATTTTTGCCAAATTGACTTCTATCAAAATTTTTCGGTTTCAAAATTGCGATAGTTCTCGTTTTTCCTAACAAAGAGATCCTTTAAAAAAAAACGTATAAACATGAAGGTCTATCGACAGATCTCCATTTATCTAAAAAAAAAATGTAAAAAAACTCAATTTGACGTAAATCAGACTTATATTGGTTTTCACTTAGGGTACAGAAACATCGTATATTTGGAGTTCGATCCGGGGTCTGGCTGAAAGCGATGATAACATGTACTTGTTTATAATCGACCCAAAATAGAAAATGTGCAAAAGACAATCAATGAGATAATTGATGTTTTCTTTTTAATTTAACTATATAATCAAATGTCGAACAAACTAGTGTCATTACAATCAGCAAATATTTGAAACAGTTGACTATTTAGAAAATAAGTTAATGCTACGATGTATGTATATTAGCTTTAGTGACCTGGGACTTATTTTATTATGTAAAATATAACTTAATCAAAGACACGATCTTAACGACATTAAAACTATTTATGGTATCACCACTGTTAAAAATAAGCAACTACCGAACCGAACCTTAATATGCCGAATGTAACATGAAGTATTTTGCTATTTGCTGTAACACGAAATTTACAATAGACTAAAACGAAACAAATATTTTAAAGTAGACATGAAATTAAAGAATCATAAATGTGCCTAAAATTAAATTAAAATTCATTACATTTTAGACTAAAACATAAGATAGTCTTACACAACGTAGTCATCTGCGAGCAAACCGCGAGCGCCTGTGCTAGCCGGGGCGCCAGCTGGTGGTCGTTGGATATGGTGGAGAGCAGCGGGCCGTCCAGCAGTCGCCACGCGAGGTCCACCGATGGCGACGAAAGCACGTGTCGGTCTGAACCGCTTTCCTACGCATACACAATAACAAACACGTAGATCAATTAATTATTATTATATTTTGATGTAAAAAAGACTCTCACAATCCACTTAACAGTAATTTGTAGAGATCCACTGAATATTCGATATTCGGCATCTTTTTCACTATTTGTATTCGGCCGAATTATTCAGTTTTGGTGCCGAGTATATTCAGTTCGAGTTTTGCTATTTTGTTGGCCACACGTCACGGGTGTCAAAGAAATCCTATGAAGAGTGTGTTGATTAAAACTAATAAAATAAGGCAATTAAACTTCAAATCAACTTTTTTTTACATCAATCAAATTCGCATTATTTTCCAAAAACTTATATCAATATTTATTTACAAACCTCAAATCAACACTTTCTTTTTTATGGACACACTTTCGCAGTTGTTTCTTAGTAAGAAATGGTAAACCGAATAATTCGGCCGAATATCGTTCGGTAAAAAGTTAAACCGAATAGTATTCGATTATTCGATGATACCACTATTCGGCGCATCTCTAGTAATTTGTATCTGACACCCAGGGGCATTTGAAGAATCCCTAGGCTCAGACTCCCACATGCAATAGGTTACAAAATCGTTGCTAGCCTTAAGGACTAATCAAATACGCCTCATGTCGAATGTACGCACAGAACCCAAGAGTGTGCAATTCAAACCAGAATGTAGGATATTTTAACCGTGATAGTTTTTACCACAATTTGATTTACCAATTACTAATACGGTATCATTAAAGACTATATACCACTGAATACCTGTAACTACGCCATATAAGCCAGATCGCAGCCACTACACTATACTCGAAGAGCTTTTGTTGAATAGACAAAACTTATTTATTGGTCGAAGTATATTTTTAGCTAGCTTGAAAGAGTTCTAAATATCATGCCAGACATATGAATATAAGAGCCATGGCTTTTCACAAAACATTTACCATATACGACTGTATATAAACATGCAATGCGTAAACTAAATATTAAGCAGTTATGTAGCATACTAATACTGCGATGAAAAGTCACACACACCGGCTATAGCAATGCAAGTGCAAATTCATTCGATTACGATAAAAAAATTACAATAAGTAATAATAAAATAATTAAGGTCCAACATAGTTATGTATATAATATCAAGGTTTTTTTCAACGTATTTATATTTCAAAGATTCTTTATGACATCAGAACTTATTCAAAATTATGTAAATTGACAGATTATTAAAAAAATGTGCTGAACTAAGTAATTAAAACTCTAAAAAGACCTACGCTTAAGCTTAGTTAGTAGTAAGAATGTCAATGAATATTATCGTGAAAAAAACTTGATGGCGCACAACATCAAATCGCTTAAACGTAAGATCTTGAAACTTATTTTACCGAAAAACAATGGGATGGCATTACAGGGTGAACGGTGAACCGCCATCCCCACCCGTTGACTGAGCTGTCGCTGATAAATCTCCATCGTAATTCATCGCCTAGAAAATTTAAAAATATTTAGTATATATACAAAATAGTCGCTGCTGTTCCAAAATTGCCGTTTCCCGGAAATCCGGAAAATTAAACCACTTGCAAAAGTTGGCAGCCGCCTGGTATTCATCTGGTTTTTATGAATCTTTATGAACTAAAAATCACCAAAAAATTTTACGACTTACGATCTAACAAACCATTATACATTCTTTATAAGTTCCACAACTTTGTAAAGCTCTTTGCCACACGTCCAGGTGTACTACCTGGACCTTGTTTCATAACGCTGCTATATCAGTCGAATGTAGTTGATAAAAGACGAAAATTCTAAACTATTGCAAACAATAGTATACAGGTAAAACCCTTGTAGAAAATGTTTTGCAAAGACAGTCACCAATAACGATGACGTCATGCGACCAGTCCTGCGGGTCGCGGCCGGAGCGCGTGGCGACGAGGCGGCCGCCGCCGTCCACGATCGTCACGGGGTCGTTGCGGCGCTCCGTCGAGCAGCACGGGTCGAACGCGACGCGCAGCGACACCGCGCCCGGCACGCGCACCACGCCTGTACACAGAACCAAGCTAGTATTATCCTATATCACTGAGATCTTCGAATGAATAACGACAACAGAAAACGCAAATTTTACAGCAGACCAAGGTAAAATTCAACTATGCTTTTTGTTGTTTATGTCTTTTTGATGAGTTAAATTGATATACATTAAAATGTCATTTCCCGCAACATAGTTAAAGTACTAGTTTTGAATTCCAGGTCCTGCATTGATTATGATCTACGTGCTTTAACTGTATAGGAAAATATCGAGAACCCATGTATCTGAAAGATTTTTATCAAATTTTTCAAGGTATATGAACCTACTTATCCATATAGACGTCCATAGGGCGTGATACGCCCTGATCGCTGGAGTCTGTTCATCTATATATGGCATCTTATATATATCGTTTATACATAAAGCAAACGAAGTAGGTAACTAACTCGCAAAACGTATTTTTTTTGTTATTTCTCTCTATGAATAAAGGTGCGACATATAAAAGGGAAAACTGACTTTTAACTATTGACATATTAACGCACTAGAAACTTGTTCTTGTCATGACGTAAGTGAACGAAGAAAACATTTTTGGGAAATTCGTCCCTTATGGAGTGAAAAACAGGTACAAAATTTGCATCGGACAATGTGATTTCATGGTTCAATCTACCTCAATTATACGGACAGAGACTCTTTAACAAAATCGATTTCAGACTTGCTTCGTATTTTATTGAAAATCGTCGCCTAAAGGGGTAGAAAAATGTTTTTGGGATCTTTGCATCAATACCCCTCGGTGCTTTTGAGTTAAATTTCATTTCTTTATTGACACATTTTTGAAAACTAAATCTAA
Source organism: Spicauda simplicius (assembly GCA_949699795.1). Classification (NCBI taxonomy): domain Eukaryota; kingdom Metazoa; phylum Arthropoda; class Insecta; order Lepidoptera; family Hesperiidae; genus Spicauda; species Spicauda simplicius. Next base: position 17,385,334 of record OX453060.1, on the reverse strand, counting down.
CTGACGTAATAAATGACATCAATGCACAGCCTAACTTATTACAAATGAAGTGACAGGCTTTAAATTCCAAGAAATGGAGTAGCAAGTTTGTGTAAAAGACCGGTATTTTTTATGCTAACTTAATGAAACATAGTATTTGTCTTACGGGTTTGATATAATGGAAAATCGGTTCACTACTTTCAGAAAACTAACCCCTAAGAGGGTAAAATAGTCGTTATAGGTATTATTGGAAATCCGCACTCCGCGTATACATCTCGCCGTCCAGCCAAGTAAATACTTTTTTGATCATTTACCATGTAGGTCCGTATTCTCAGCGTAGGGATGCGAGCTCTCCACCATGATGGGTCGTGGCGGCGCGCGGCCCGAGGCGCCGGCCGCCTCCTCCAGCTCGTTCACGCACACCTCGATCACCATGTCCGCCACCGCCGGCTTGCTCGCGCACAAGGCTTGTTTCGAAAACAATAATATTTTTTTTAAGACAAATCGATATATATTATTACTTGTAAAATTCACCGAAATTAATGCATAAAACCTGAAATTTGTATCTTCCAAGATTTGTTTTAACGAAGACTTTATCATGCTTTTCTAAGAAACATATTAGAAATTAAACAAAAGTGATGATGATACAATATTAATAATATTTTAAACCTACCTACCAAAATGTATTTATGAACAAATTTATCAACAAATATTTATGTCACTCACCGATTAAAACATCAGTGATAGTTTTTACGGCATTATTTGCATCTGGTATCCTTCCCGCTGCCGCAAGTTTTAGAAGGTCCACCAATGCTCTTGCATCAGATTCTCCTAATTGGGAAGTAAAGTCGTCTAGCGGTACCTGTAATAGTACAATTCTTACTTTAAAAGTAGCACAGGAATTAAATCAAACTATTTTTAAATTTCTATTTCTTTTCAACCCTAATTTATTACGTAATTGATTGCTTCTGTTAACATTTATCATAATTATATTGATTTTCATATTTTTTTAAAATACTTATAGAGGATAATTCAAAGTATCGTATTCGCAACGTATAACGTATACGTAATACAAATCACCTTTGGCGCTTCGGCTTGTTGAACCGTCATTGTAGCTGCGGCTACCGAAACTGCACTCGAAGACATTACAGCTGAATGTCGAGAAGATATTGAACCACTTAACGGACTGCTTGCTCCACTCTAAAATAAATTAATGAAATTAAGTATGCCCTATATAATTCTAGTGCACCTACTATGTGTTCTAAAATTATTCACACTTTCTACACTCTTAGCCCCACAGTAGGATTTTCTCTTGTGTCGTGGGTACCATGGACACTCATAAGACAAATACACAAACACCCAGACCCAGAACATGAATTTAAACTCATCATTTAGATACCTGTCTGGCCGGGAATCGAACCCAGGATCCATTACGCGTTAGACCGGTATGGTAACCGCTCCGCCACTCAGGTCGTCTGTTCGGGTCGTCGGGTGTACTAAAGATAGAATATATTAAATTCTATGAAAATAATGAGCTACGTACAGGCAGAGTGGTTCTATCAGCGGGTGCCTCGCCGCCACCGGTGCGCGCATCTGCTTCCGCATCGTCGTCTTCCGCCTCTGCTTCCGCTTCCGCTTCAGTTTCCGCGGCCGCCGGCGTCGTGGCGCTCGCCTCGTGCGGGCGCAACGCCTCCACCAACAAGATCCGCGCCTAGTACCCAAAAGGTAAAGTCAGTAAAGTACATGACTTTTCCGTATCATCGTAAAAGATTATAGAATTGCATTGTAAAAAAATAAAATCATCCACTTTTAAAATCAATATATAATAATTAATAATAGACGGATAAACAATATTTTTGTTGCTAAATTACATTTGTGAAGGTTATGCAATTGCAAGTTTTTTTTTTATTTAATAAAACACATGCTCGAGGTCTTTTTTTAATAGTATATGTATAATATGTATAATAACGGCACCTTACGGTATCATACCTGTGTAATATGTAAAGCTAGGAGTATAAGAGAGAGTGCGTGTTGAACGGCAACTGGTGGTTCCAGGCCGATGGCGGCGGCAGCGAATGATGGTCTTAGTATTTTCTCCTCCACTGTTTCTTCTTCGGCATATAAACCTAATTAACGAAATGAAACATATATAGGTATATTTTATTTATTGTCTGTTTCTTATTATATTAGATTTATTTTCATAAATAAAATTAAAATTAATTAGATGTGGATTTCATTTTAATGTGTGATTTTATATTTATCATAATAAAACTCGCTTTCTACACTCATAGCTCACAGTAGGATTTTCTCCTGTGTCGTGGGTACCATGGACACAAACTAAGACGAACACACAAACACCCAGACCCAGAACACGAACCCAAACTCATCACTCAGATACCTGTCTGGCCGGGAACCGAACCCGGGAACCATTGCGCGTCAGACCGGTATGTTAACCGCTCCGACACGCGGGTCACCAAATAATAAAAGCAGGTGTACTATTTTTAACACTACAACATAAAACAAGTCATAGCTTAATAAGCGAAAGACTAACCGAGACTGTAAGCACCGAGCGGGTCTTTCGGCATCGGGAACGAGAGCGCACGGTTGGTGTCCGGCGGCGCGGGCGGCTGGTGCGCGGCGGCGGGCGGCGGCAGCGCCCACGCCGCGGAGTGCGAGGAGCCCGCCGCCGCGCGGTGCACGCCCGCCACGCCGCTCACGGGCGTCGGCCGACGGTTCACGGACGTTGAACCGTTGCCTTGCTGGCCGTGGTCGTTGTCGCCCCATGACCATACCTGATAGAACAGTTTTGTTTTATCTAAAACGAAATTTGACCAGCAGCTTTGCGTGCTTGGAACACGTCTATCACGGTAATACGTGTCCTATATGTTTGTGTAAGCTATATGGGTGGGTATATCTGACCGGTAGATTTTATGTGAAGAGTAATACGTACACGTACATTATAAACTTTCGCAGTCATAATATTAAAAATAAGATGCTTAAATCATAAGCGTTTCATTTTAAAACATGAAGTTCTTGATATATTAATTCGCAAAATAATAATTAAGAATGACAGCGTTACGCATTGTAAAAAATCATACAATAATTAAAATATATATTTAATTTGTAAAATTCCTATCCATCCCCTCTCTTTACCTAAACAAGTGCTAATATTTTTTGGTGGTTTGAAAACAAAAATTATGATTAACAATGTTAAAAAGCGATTTGGTACAATATTACATTTATCACAGGCAGATAACATTGAAATATTACTAAAGTTGTAATTTGTCGAAGCAAATACTATCAACAATTTCCGTACCTCTCCCTTCTGAGTGACGGCGAGGCAGTGCAGCGCGCCGACGGCCACGTGCGTGACGCGCTGACCGCGAAGTGCCTCCACGATGGACGGCCGCCGCACGTGCGAGTCGCTGCCGTGTCCCAGACGAAAGTAGTCGCCCTTACCCCACGTCCACACCTACAAATATTTTTTTATGAAATTATTCCGACATAAATTGAAAATTATAAGTTTCACTTTAAATAAAAGAAAACTACATTGAAAACAGAAGTTAATTTTGCTCTTTTGGTGACTATAAATGAGACACGTGTTGCGAAAGGAAATATGTGATGTATGAAACTATAAACCATTTGTTTGTAAATTGATATAGCTCTTTTTTGCATTTTTATATAACATCTACAAATTGTACTTTTAAACTACACGGATAACGTTTGATACATTATTTAATAAATCAAGTAAACAAACCTCCCCATCTTTGGTCAGTGCTAAACTGAATTGTGCGCCACATTCCACCTGTATAACTTCGAGATGGTTTAATCTATCAATGTTCATTGGCACTGAACAACCCTCTGATCCACCACGACCTGACGGGAAAAGAACTCAGTAGTGTAACAAATAAAAACACACGATATAATATATATTGTACTTATTTAACAGAATAAAATGATATACTAACACCAATTTAAAACAAATTAATAAGCATAACTTATCAAACACAAAGAGTATCCAATATCAAATAAAAATAACCTCTCTTTCGATAAATAACGAGTTGTTCTCTACTTGGCTACGTTTATTCTATAACTAAATAGACAGGCAAATAAAAAAGAAACACGTTAAGTAATTACCCAATTTACCGAAGTCGCCATCGCCCCATGAAAACACTTTCCCACAAGCGGTCAGCGCTAACGTTTGAGCGTCGCGCGATCCGCACGCCACTTGTACGACTTTATAGCCCACTAAACCTTCAACCTAAAAATAAATGCATATCTTAATGTATGCAATTGGCCCATTAATTAATGTGCATATATAAATTTAATAAGAAATTAATTTTGCACATGCATTTTTGAAGCATAGAATTTATAATTAATTATTATTTATATTTTTCTTTATTTTTTTATTTTTTTTTTGTTGTTTGTGTTTGTTTTTTGTATGTACCAACTACCAACTTTTGTTCAATGTTTTATCTATCTATCTATCTATCCTAAGAATATCATATGTGCGCTTACATTAAAATCACAAATTTATTATAATGCTATTAATGCAGTTCATCAAGTTAAATATGATTGATAATGAGAATAATATCTTACCATTCTAGGTACCAATTGAGTAACATCATCGCCATGCCCTAGCCTTCCATATTCTCCCAACCCCCACGTGTACAGATGTCCCTTCGCAGTAACACAGGCACTGTGCGCCGAGCCGCACGCTATACCGACTACTATCTCGCTACTAAGAGTTTCTATGAGCCGTGGTATATCTAGCGATAAACGGTTGCCTTGTCCGAGTTTGCCGTCTTCGCCTTCGCCCCAGGAATAAACCTAAAAAAAATATTTATTAATTAAATCGATAAAAAGTATGAAGTACACATTTTTTTTTATTTGATGAAGTAGCAAACGAGCATGCAGTCCACCTGATGGTAAGTGGTCACTGCCGCCCATGGTCATCTGTAATCAACTTCATACAGAACATGGGTTCCATCTGAAGTCAATCACAGGTGCGTTGCTACTCCCGAGGACTATGATGCCGCCTCATGTGAAAGTGTGCCGGCAACCACACCCGTCTATCGAAACGCAAGAAATGCTTCACGCTAGAAATAGGTGTGGCGGTGGTACTTCCCCGGTCGAACTACACTGGTTCTACCACCTTACACTTGTTACATTGTAAACATATTTAACAGAAAAAGAAATGTTTCTGTATATGGTATTACCCTAAATCTTATATAGCAAAAGTAAGATGTTTTGAGGTCAATAGACTTCATTTATTTTTGAACAAGTAGATGAAATTATAAAATACAAGCATTAACGGTATTGACTTTTGGAATAATAAGCTGAGACTTTATTTCTTTTTTTTTTTAATTGTCCACTTCTCCGATCTGCTTTTTATAACCTTTGAATTTGTTCTTTGTTTTCTATTTATTTTTGAAAATTACCATAAAAGTAATTTCACTGCAACCTCACCTTCCCGTCAGCGGTGAGCGCGAGTGCGTGCTTGCCGCCCGAGTGCACGGCGACGCGGCGTACGAGCACGTGCGATAAGTATGGATTTGCGCGCGGAGTCGATACGTTGTTGCAGTTACCCAGTCCCAACCGGCCGTTCGTTCCTTCGCCGCATGCGTACAGCTGTCATGGAAATTAAAATATTTACCACCATCCCGAGCATACAGGTGTTTGGAATTTTAAATAAATAACACTTTGTAAGATTATACTCTATTTTTTCATCTTGATATCTTCGTATAAAAGTGTCATTATTGATTCGTGAGTGTGAAGTGCCATAATGATCTGTTTACATGTAATTGGACCACGTGATACTGTATGTATGTTATTTAATCATGGCTTAATTTACTAAATGAAACAAGTTTTAAACATATTCTAAGCAAATGTTAATAGTACATAAATACTGATTTAATTAAGGAAAAGAAAAGAAAATCAAAAATTAATCGAACCTTCCCATCATGCGAAACAATGAATAGTGTCTTGGACCCGCCAGCTATGTGAATCGGTCGCAATGCACTCAGTACGGGAGAGTACACAGGTACTTTGACCTTTGAGCCTTTCACACCTCCAAGTTGATCTTTGTCATTTAGACCCCAGACATATACCTGAAATGGACACATAACATATGATTAAACCTTTGTTTGTTTGTTTGACCTTTCTGCGTTGTAAGGGTTTTGGTACAAGTAAATGCTTACTTTAGGGCAATCATCAGGTAAGGCAGGCGGATTGTTATCAACCGATACCGCTGCTGGCGCTGGAGCTTCTTTCTCTAACCAATCTTCTGCTACGAAGTTCATGTTCTAAAATATAAACATATACATTTATTTGCGCCACTAAAAAAATCGCAAGATTATAATATTTTTCATAGCTTTTATTACTTACAGCTAAAGCATCTCCATATAATGGATTAGGTCTAAAACCGTTGATGTAAAGTCCGTATACTCTGCAATCGGCGTTCGTTTTGGAATTTTGTTTAATTAGTATTTCCACGCACGAGTAATGCTGAAATAGAAAATATTATTACAAAACTTCAAAATAGAAAAAATAGAAAGACAGAAGCGAACAAACATTTTTCTTTAAATCTCTCATCAACCCATTATTGGCCCAGTGCTGGGTCACACACGGGTCTTCTCTCAGAATGAGAGAGTTTAGGCCATAGTCGGTGTGCGAATTGGTGGCGAATTGTTTCTTTAAATAACACGTGTATAAATGAGTGTTATTATATTTATGCAAGTGAATATAGAAAATAATTGTGAGCTGTATTATTACAACGCGTTCATCACCCTCAATGTACTTAAAGGTGAACAATCGCGTACTTACTTCTGAATTCTCACCAACAAACACATTTTATATTACATAACAATACGTAACGTAATATATGAAGTTTACCGAATTAATCAATTATTAATTTACGAGTCTAACCAATTGTATTACCGTGTATTACCGATCTATAACATGTTGTCAACCCATTATTATCCCACTGCTGTGCACGGGTCTTCTTTCGGAATAAGAGAGTTATAGGCCTTAGTCCACCGCGCTGGCCAAGTGCGAATTGGTGGACAATCTATAACATACCTGCTTACAATCCGCGAGCAGCTGTATCTGCGCCAGATGCATCGGCGGGCGTTCCTTAGCTGAAGTAGGGGGCGGCGTACACGGCACCATGTTGAGCTGTGTCATCGCGTGCTCGTCGAACGCGTGGCCGGCGCGCACGCACAGCGCCGCCGCCGCGTGCGCGCCGCCCGCCACGCCCAGACCCAGGCGACGAATGCGCACCCCGCGACGGACTTCGATTCGGATCCAATGCTGGTAGGTACAAGGATAGCGTAAATGGTTTGAGTTGCTTGCTTTCGTCACGAATTCGAATCCAGGAAAAGCATTAAATGACATGAAATATATAGATCAAGTCTAATTTGCGATGTGATTACGTAATATACGTAAATATACGTATATACCTCTCTGAATTTTCTGATTGAACATTTGATCAATTGTAATATTTTTTATTGATGGAGTTAATATCGATATATACTTTGAAGAACGTTTTCCTTCTTTTTTAATATAGTGAGAGCACCTTATTCAAAGTTTCCGGTTGCCTTTTCGGAAGCGTATTAAAAAATTGTGATTATTTTCTTGTATTTTTCATTCGCGGATGTAGTCAAGACAAGTAGAAAAATTGTCGCCTTATTTACGCATCAGCTTTTTTCTACTACTGCTGATCATTCACGGTTTCTCAATTCACGATATATGGGTGAAAGACAACACCCGCAAATAAAGAGTATGTACTATATTTACTTTTGTTCTTATACAAATATTAAGCACTGAATCCATGTAAACGCAAAGACCAAGACAGACTTCCATTACAACTAAGGTCTAACTAACGATAACGTCTTAACGTTATCGTCGTACATATCTACCTATGTTGTGACCTTAATACCTGTCCAGTGCCGCTGCCGCTCTGCCAGTAGGTGTGCGGCAGCCCGTCGAGCAGGCGGCGCGCGCCGCAGCCGGGCCGGCACGACGACACGCGCACGGTGCGCACCACGCCGCGCCACCCCACCGCCACGCCGCCGGTGCTCTCGCCCCACTCCGCTAACATTATATATTTTTTTATATACGATTCAAATGGAAAAACAAACATGCAAAATCTGAATACTACTTCATCTAGAACAAAGATTCTATCTGAAGTCAGTCACAGAGGCTGCTGCCGAGAAGATAGTCGCCTAATATAAAAGTGAGACGGCAACCACACCCTCGAAATAAGTGTAATCCTTTTAAAGTACACTGGGTTGCATAGACCTTCCAGCTTTAATGGAAAGCGAAAAATTTCTCAAACATAAGGCGAAACCTTCACCTTGACTCCCTGCTGCTCTTAGGGCTAACAAGAATAGTTCCGTTAGTTCCGGGACCAGAATGGGGCCATGGTCAGAATAGGGCCAGGCCAATTGCCTATCGCAAGAGGCGACTAAAAGGTTCTGGGGTTGCGGGCGACTAGAGTGGAAGCTTGAACCGTTCAGCCAAGCCACCCTGGGAAGGCCGGCGGCATGAGGCTAAGTTAATACCAATCATATAGGTACCTTTTCTTTAGCAAACCCGTAAAAGCGAAACAGAAGCACTTAACACTATTGTATATTTAGCGAATAATTCTTTACAAAAACATTATTAAAAGAATGAAAGCAAAAAACGAACTAGCAGCACAACAGATTTTAAGTATTTTAAGTACAAGTATACACAAATGCGAAACTGTTCCTAAAGACTAAGTTAGTAGGACTAAGGTAGTATTATTTATCTTACCTTATGACACAATTAACAACATCACAATTAAATACATAAAACACAAAACAGGCATATTTCTCAATGAATATGACTTTCATCAAAATGTGTTTGTGTGTACGCACCTGTGCATATGCTAATGTGTGGGTATCGTATACCGAAATACAACCTCTTTTCACGAATTAACATGCAATTGTATAATTTTCATTAACAGACGCCCTCTCTCTTGACAATCAGAACTACCGCGACTAGAGCAATTTCATCACTATTCCTAATCCATGCCACTACCACCAAACACATGCAAATAGCGTCATGCTATGCGATGTATACTCACATCGATCTGTGACTAGTTCCATTTCAGTAACTTGACCCGTCCACGACGGTTGTTGTTGAAAATCAACCGTCATATCGCGACCATTGCTTGCTATTGCTGAAAATATATTATGAGTTATAACGAAACATTTTAGTTATATGTTTATAGTAGTGTAGATTTTAGCATGTCCAGTAATTTAACACGTAGTATAAATTCTGAATATAAAGCACATGAATACTCACAAATACACATACACACAAAGTATACACACAAATACCGTAAAAATAAAATTGTTATTCCCTATATTGTGGTGTATATCTTATAGTGGAGGATACAGTTTAATACAGTGTAATAGTATTTTATCTGTACGACATACCTACTACAAATTACAGGTATGTCCACACAAAAATAATTCAACATTCAAGCAAAATTTTATCTTCTATCCACGGTATCAAGATAGCGCGGTTTAACTAGTGTAAATGGCATTTGATTAATTTATTGGATATTTTACTTATTTGAATGTAACAAAAATTGAAATCGTATTTTCGCTATACATTTATACAATATATGCAAAAATAACCAGCAATCAATACACTGTACAGAAATCATCTGTTATCGATTAGATAAATATAACACATGCCACCACTACATTTCATTAGTACAATAATCCTAGCGATTCGTCAAGAGTCAAAACAACGAGTCCACCTCTAACGATGCCGATACTGGTGTGGTCGATGCAGCCCCACTTGTAGCGCGGCTGCGTGACGGCGGCGCGCACGCGCACGCGGTCGCCCACCATGAACGGCGGCGCGCCGGACACCACCTCCGCGTGGAGCGCGCGGATGCCCGCCACGCGACCCAGACCGCGCCACTCCACCTATGGAATGATGATTTTTATTTTTTGTCAACAGGACAGAAACATATAAATAAGGGTACACGAATAAATGATTCTACAATAAATATTTTTAAATATTTAATGGAGTGGTCATACGAAAAATTTGATCTTTTCTTACTAATGGATTAATTTGAGCAATAAAGTAGTCGTATGTTATTTTTAATGTATTTAAAAAACCTTCTTATCCTTCATGTCTAAAAAGTCTAAATAATTACTCAACATTTATCAATTTATTAATATAAATAAATCAATATAGTTAAAGTGATTTCCACTTACATGTAAGAAAACATTTTGCTTGATATCCCGTTCTATTTTCTGAACTTGTCCAACATCACCCAAAGCGATCTGCAAAATATTGCAAAGTATTTAAAACTTGTTTATTGGAGAATTATTGCATTGCAGAATTTAATGTACGTTCATCCGCTTACTAAAATTTTACTGACATTAGCTAAAGAGTTACTTACGCCTTCGAAAGCTTTGCTGCATCTCACTGTCATTCCTGTGGTAATGATATCAGACAGATACTGCGCGTACTCGTCCTCAGACGCAAAGCAACTGCGCCATCGGTACGGCGTTTGAGACTTCTTCTCAGGTTTAAAATTGAAAGGCTTCACTTCATAATTTATCTTGTCATCCATGCCTTGGAATGGCAGTTCTAACAAATAACCAACTAGAGCTTCTACTGTAGGCACATTATTTCCTAAAAATAAATACAAATAAAAAAATATATTGAAGATGTAAAAATTATGTCATTACTCTTAAAAACAGGGACATATATAAATCTTTACCTAATTTATTAACAGCTGCAAATACAGCAGATTTTGAAAATCCCATCTCCATGACTTTTTGTATATGCGGCGAGTTAACCAGCGTATTTAAATCTTTACGTGCTAAAAGTAGACAAATAGACAGTTATTGTCAAAAGTAATATTATATAAAAAATAATATTGAAAATATGTAATGTAGAAATAAGGATACTTACAGAATGTGGAGTTACTCGTGGAAGGACCCACGGAAGATTGCATTGCGGTACTCTTATTAATTACAGGTATGTCCACTGGCGATTCGACATCTTTTTCGTCTCCTGCAATGGCATAGGTAAGTAAATTGACATCGTCAGTTTGCATTTTATCGCTTAGATTAATTCAGCTACTTGTATTATAAAATATATAAGTCGAATGATGTTTGTTATTATATTTAATTGCATTGTGTTCAATTGCAAACTTATACAAGTGTATATCTTCATATCACATACTTATAATTTTTATCCATTGCTATTTTCATAACATTTTTTTCGTATATAAATGTTACATTAAAAGTTAATTTCAGACCATACCTTGAACATGAGCAGCAAGTTTTTGCATAAGGGTTATTGCAGTGCACACCAATTCCTTGGGCGAGTGCGCTGCGGCTAGCGGGCTCGGCCGTGTCGCCAGCGCAAGCAGTCTTCGTAAGAGCGTGCCTTCTGTACCCAACGATGAAGAATTTCTTTCGTGAGTTGCTACGAATGAAAGAGAAATATAAATTTTTAAACCCCATATATTATATTATATATTAATATATTATTTGTATTTTTGAACTTTTTCCTTTTATTATTTGTATTTTGAATGTTTATCTATCGACGGATGATTTAGATGAAGAAATCGTAAATACTTACCGATATTGTCTGGTGGTTGCATTAAAACTTTTCGTAGTCGCGTACGAGTGTTCAGAAGGCCTCGTACAGCGGTTAACGTTAGCAATTCCATTTGCTGTCGCCTGAGACCGATGACGTCAATTTCAACTGAAAATAACATTAATTTTAATAAATATAATGGTGTATTTACCTTCTTATAAAAATAAAATCGAACCCCGATAATATCCAAAATTATAAATTACAAATAAATTTAGTTTACAATTCTTATACAAAAATGTGAGTTTTTCAATAATATGTAAATGACATTTACATATCGACGTGGAAAAGCGAACTTACTGTATCTCGATAAAATCCAAATTGATATAGAAATACATAAATGAAATTAATATAATATGTAGTTCCTGGTAATGGTTGACATAAAAAAACAACAAATGTGTACAATATATTATTTACAACCCAGTAGTGATTGACACAGTCAAAACAACAATTGCACATAATATAACGTGTGTACTACACGTTACATTATGTGCACTTGTTGGCAGCAATTGCGGCGGTGGGGTTGTGTCCATCAGAACAACTAGTGTGTACAGTATAATATAATACAGTACCCGGCAGCGGCTGGTATTACGGCACAGCGCGGCCGAGGGGGGCGGGGGCGGGGTTGTCAGAATAACAAGTGTTTACAATATAATATATAGTACCCGGCAGCGGCTGGTGTTGCGGCGCGGGCGCGGCGGCGGCGGCGTGCGGGCCGGCGCCCAGCAGCGCGGCGGCCACGCGCAGCGCGCTCTCCCCGCCGCCCAGCGCCTGCGGCAGCCGCGACCACTCCGCGCTCGACACCTCGCTCACTTGCGCCTACAGAACGGTTACACGTGATCTTATTTATGATCTATCATGCCGGAACACAAGCGAACATGCCGATAATTGATATGAAATGAAGTGACATTCTGGATTTCATTTACTGTTAGAAGCTGTTTGCATTCAAACAGGAATGCGGAACAAAGCACCGATATTTGAAATGTTATTCTGGATTATTTATTATTAGAAGTCGTTATATTGACGTTATATCGTTCTCCACGTGTCATTCATTAAGCTATGAAATGTAATATGGAAAACAGTCTAGTATTTCTTTATTCGTAATAAAAAAAATATACGTAACATCTGGTAGCTGTACCCAAACTAAAAAGCAAATGAAAGGTTTGTACGGGCTAATACCGTACATAATTATAATTATTATTGTTACATCAGCAATTTGGGTCCCGCGCGCGGTCGGCATGAGCAATTTACTTCAGTACGCATTAAACTGTCTACCGCGACGCGTGTACTCAATCCATATCTCATTGAATGTGAAACACAATAAATAATATCAAAGTAACTAGCTTTTTCATGGTCCTTCGAGCCTCCGTACAGACGGGATCATTTTCGCGTGTGTAAGGAAAACTAGTGAATTTGGATCGCAGTTTATTGGATCTACAACTAAACAGCGACTAGCATCTAGCAAGCAGGCAAGCCGCGACTGAGTCCAAGTAAGATCTTTCCAATTTTATATACCTTAAGAGAGCATAAAACTAGCAATGGAAGATATACTATTCAGTCAGGTGGAGCTAATTGACGCTATCAAAAAGCTCGGTGTCAATTTTAGCAAGGATGGAGCAGAGCGCAAGACTACTACGGATTACTTCAATCGGAAGTTGGATACCTTGGAGTCCTATTGGAAGGAGTTCGAAAACAACCATATTGAACTCTCTAGGTATGATATCCGTGACGAGCCTTACCACATCAATGGAGATTATGTACGTACTTTGTCATATTACAAAGCATTAAAAGAAACTATTTTAACGCAACGAGATGAGCTAAGCTCCCGTCAGGGGAAAGGTCCAACAAAGGTGCAGCCTGGGCCATCTAAGCAGCAAGTGGCTAGCGAGGGGACTCGCACTCAACCAGCTACTGAAGTTCAGTCGGAACCTGCAGTGCCTCAATCAGCAGGGGCCTCAACTAAGCAGGTATCTAAGGGAGTAACTAGTAGGTTAGATGATATATTACGGAAACAGTATATTCAGTTTAAGGCATTCTCTAGGACGGTGGCTAATATTGATGTAGACGATATTAAAGAAAAATGGGAATTCGAGGATACCTTGAAAAACTTGGAGTCTCGCTGGTCTGCAATCGATACCCTTCATTGGGAAATAGAAGCCGAACTGGATGACGAAGAATCATCTTATCAGGGAGTATTTTATATGCATGAAGAGACTTATTCTAGCTTGAAGAAAACCATAAACAGGAAGATGTGGGCGGCATCTCATAGAGAAAAATCCACGCCAGTCATGGATATCCCGATCTTCGCAGGTAGCTATAATCAGTGGACCTCTTTCAAAGATTTATTTTGCGAGGCGGTTCACAATAATCCAACCTTATCTCATGCACAGAAGATGCAATTTTTGAAAAGCAAGCTGAAAGGGGAAGCTGAAGGTTTGATCCGTCATATAGCTGTAAGTTCCGATAATTACTTGGTTTGTTGGGATATCTTAAATAATCGCTACAACAACAAACGACTTATTTTCACGTCTCACATGGATTTGTTATTAAGGGTCCCGAATATTCAACAACCATCTTTAAGTCATATTAAAAGGCTTCATGACGTAATTATGGAAAATCTGAGCGCAATCAAAAATCTTGGTATTGATACTAGTACATGGGATCCTATTTTAGTCTACCTTTTATCACAAAAGCTAGACCCAGATACCCACACCGACTACATCGAATCGGTAAAAAATCCGAGAGAACTACCTAAACTACTGGACTTGATCAACTTTTTGGAGTTTAAATTCACATCTTTAGAAGCTTCTCGGAGAAAACAGGAACAACCGGTATCTAAATCAAACGTACCTAAATCTCATTACAATAACTTTAAACATAATTTCAACCAGAAGCATTACGTATCTTACAACAATACGAAACCAATGTGGAAACCTTCTGGAAGCGGATACGGTGTCAAGTGTATTCTTTGTAAGCAACCGGATCATTTATTATATCAATGCAAAACCTTTATGAATATGCCGCATAACTTGAAACTTAAAACGGTTAATAAAATGAATATATGTAAAAACTGCTTATTTGATCATAATGGAAATGAATGCATATCTACGAAAAGGTGTCGTAACTGTAAATGCAATCATCACACTTTATTGCACGAGGCCTGCACACAAGGCTCGCCGACGACTTCAGTTGAAATTCAAAAAAACGTGACCGGCACTACGCACGTATCTCAAGGGGAGGAATCGCAGGTTTTACTAGCGACCGCGTTGGTTCACGTCACAGCAGCGAATGGGTCCAAGCATGTTATGCGCGCTCTAATAGACCAGGGTTCGCAGATCTCCTTAATTACCGAAAATGCAGCACAATTATTAGGTATCAAACGTAGGGGCTGCAGCGGAGTGGTTTTCGGCGTAGGAAAAAAGCAAAACAATAGCAAGGGCGTTATCAATATCGAATGTTCATCACTGTACAGCGAATTTACCTTTAATACCGATGCACTTATAATGAATAGCTTAATTAAAAATCTACCCTCTCGCTCCTTCACCAAACCCGAATGGTCGCACTTGAAAGGCGTTCAGCTAGCTGACCCAGAATTTAATGTTAGTCGTCATGTGGACTTATTATTCGGAGCGGATATATATTCTTTAATTATGTTAGGTGGCATTCTGAAGGGGGAGGATAGTTCCATACCGATTGTGCAGCAAACGCATCTCGGATGGATCTTATGCGGAAACATGATGAAGTCTTTTCACTGCAATGTAGTTTTAAATAATATTGAGGATATTAAGCAATTTTGGGAGATAGAGGATATAGAGGACAAATCAGCTTTATCTAGCGAAGACCAAGAATGTGTACAATTTTATAAAGCGACTACGGAACGCCGAGCTAACGGTAGGTATGTAGTCAGATTACCATTGAAGAATAGCGAAGTACACACACTCGGTTCGTCGAAAAACATAGCGATTGCTCAATTTTTTAACCTTGAAAAAAAGCTTCACCGTCAAGAACAGCTAGCACAGAAGTATCGAGCCTTCATATCAGATTATAGAGATTTAGGCCATATGGAAGAATGTAGCGCGGTGGAGTTGTCTACGCGGGGGTGTTATCTACCGCACCACTGCATACAGCAATGTGGTGAAGATAAAGTTAGCAAATTCCGAGTCGTTTTTAACGCGTCAGCTAAGACTTCTACAGGAATTAGTCTGAATGACGTTATGCTTCGCGGGCCAAACTTACAAAAGGATCTTCAAACACTTATTATTAAGTGGAGGCAATACAAATATGTAGTGACAGCGGATATCGAAAAGATGTATCGCCAGATTATAGTAAACGAAGCCGATCGAGTTTTCCAAAAAATCATTTGGAGGGACTCAATTAACGAGCAAGTCAAGTCTTATCAGTTGACTACCGTAACATACGGAGTAAAAGCAGCGCCCTTTTTAGCAATGATGACGTTGTTACAGCTAGCGGAGGATGAACGTGACAGATTCCCAAAAGCAGCCAAGGTACTAGAAGAAGACCTATTCATGGACGACCTTCTAACGGGATTTCATTCAATAGAGCAAGGTCAAAAATTGGTAGTAAATTTAAACAAACTATTAGAATCAGGGGGCTGTACTTTACGAAAATGGGCGTCGAATACTGAGTTACTACTTGAAAATTTGGAAGAAGATCGTAAACGCGGAAATAGTCAGTTTAGCTTCAAATCGGACAGCACAAAAACATTAGGCCTTTTCTGGGATGTCAAAGAGGATAAATTTATTTTCAAGCATCAACTAAACAAAAATGTAGCATCAACACCAACAAAGCGAATATTATTAAGCGAAATCTCAAAGATATTCGATCCTCTTGGATGGCTCGCGCCGGTTGTAACGAATTTAAAAATATTGTTCCAAGATGTATGGCAGGCAAACCTAAACTGGGACGACATAGTACCAGACGATATATCTATACGGTGGACTACAATAAAGGAAGATATAGATAACATCAAATACTGTAAGATACCAAGGTGGATTGGAAGCTGTGAAGGAGTTTGCATTCAGCTGCACGGGTTTAGTGACGCATCCATGAGGGCATACGCATGTGTAGTCTATGCACGTATTCAAAAACAAGAAAAAACATCTATTGTCTTAGTAGCGGCGAAAACTAAACTTGTGCCGCGAGCGAAACATATTACTTTACCGAGGTTAGAGCTAAGTGGGGCGCAATTGCTAGCTAAACTAATGACAAAAATTTTACAGACTTTATCGACCTATGAAACTGAAGTTTTTGGGTGGTGCGACTCAAAAGTAGTATTGGCATGGTTACAAGGCGATCCAGGAAGATGGAAACCATTTATAAGTAACCGAGTCAAGCTTGTCACTCCAGTAATACCTATTCATTGTTGGAGTTACGTAAAATCGGCCGAAAACCCCGCGGACTTTGCGAGCCGCGGCCAGCTAGCTTCACAGTTACGTGAAAATACATTATGGTGGGAAGGTCCCGCTTGGCTGAAAACATTTGACCAAAAGAAAACGTGTGAAGTATTTACAACGGAAGTTGAAAAAAGGAAAGTACAATCAAACGTCATTCAAACTAACTTGACGGAACCCAGCATAATTAACGAGCTCTTATATAAACATAACTCTATTACAAAAATAACTTCTATTGTCGGATGGATACTTCGAATTATGAAGAATAGGCATAAAATATTACCTACTTACCTCACTTTGCGAGAATTATGCGAAGCAAAGTTACTTATTATAAAATACGTGCAAGCAAAGGAATTCAACGAGGATATTAAACACCTAAACAAATTTAAGACGGTCAAATCAAACAGTAAACTATTAAATTTATATCCATTTATCGATAGTGACGGAATTCTGAAGGTTGGCGGGCGATTAGGAAAGTCAGAGCTAAAAACGGAAACCAAACATCCAGCTATATTACCATATGATAGCCGTTTGACAACCTTAATCATCGACGAGGCACATAAACAAACTTTTCACGGAGGAGCCAGACTGACAGCTACGTGGATAAGACAGAAGTATTGGATTCTAGGAGGAAATAGGGCTGTCAAGAAGCAACTGAGGAATTGTGTGACTTGTAGAAGACACAACCCTCAGCATCAGTATCAGCTGATGGGTACTCTTCCTGCACCAAGGACGACGCGAGCACCACCCTTTTATAACACAGGGGTAGATTTAACAGGATTCGTGGACATAAAGGCTAACCGTGGCAGGGGTATTAAAACGAATAAAGGGTACATCGTATTATTTATATGTATGGTGACTAGGGCTGTACATATTGAGCTAGTATCTGATCTATCTAGTGCAGCATTTCTATCAGCATTGAGGAGGATGGCAGCGAGGCGTGGGGCCCCACATCATATATATAGCGACAATGGGACCAATTTTATTAAGGGTAACCGAAATCTACAAGAAGAATACTTTCAGCTGCAGCAAATCATAGATAAAAATTTTCTTAAGGAAGTCACCGATATGAACATAGAATGGCATTTTCAAGCTCCGCGGTGGCCTAGTGCCTCGGGCTTGCAAGAACGAGGAATTCGAAGCATCAAAAGTCATTTAAAACCAGTAATTGGCGATCAGAAGTTGACCTTCGAGGAATACTCGACACTCCTAGCTCAGATTGAAGCGTGTTTGAATTCAAGGCCGCTATGCGCTCTAACTGAAGACCCCGAAGACCTAGATGTCTTGACGCCGGCTCACTTTCTGACCTGCAGAGCAGACTTAACTGTCATTGAAACTGAGAAGGATGCAAGGACTAGATGGCAGCTGGTTGCTAAATTATTAGATGATATTTGGAAGCGATGGAAAACTGAGTATTTAACTCAACTAACGGTGAGAAGCAAGTGGCTTAAACGGCAGCAGAATATAAATCTTGGTGACATTGTTTGCATTCACGAAGACCTTCTTCCACCCGGAAAATGGTCGATGGGAAGAGTGGTTGAATTACATCCCGGTAGTGATGGTATCGTAAGAGTTGTAACTTTGAAAACGAAAAATGGATATATGAAGCGCCCGGTTCTGAAGCTATCCGTATTACCGGTCCATCAACAAGACAAGACCGAGCCCTCTCCCTCTCAACAAGCCACATCGGCTGCGGCTACAAGCGCTAGAAAACCAGAACATACAAGCCTTTTTACAATCATGTTATATTACATTTTATTCATGAATATTTTTGCAACCGCACAAGGTGAACTCCAAATAAACCCATTAAATCATAATCAAAGCTTATACTTTGATAAAGTATCTAATATACAATTTGTTCGTGACGAATGGAAGCTTGTTGTTTATTATGAAATGGATCCATTCTGGCAAGGATCCTTCGCATTACATAAATATATTAAGGGCCTTAACCACACCTGTGCAGTACTAAATCATACGGCATATTGTGACGTAATATTGTCACAATTACGTCATGGCTACTCGGAACTGCAACACTATAACCAGATGTTGCTTACACAGCACGAAGGTGAACGATCCAGGCAGCGTCGCGGGCTTATCAACGGGGTCGGCTATCTGTCTAATTATATGTTCGGAGTACTGGACGAGAGATTCGCCGAACAATATCAGAGAGATATAACACAAATCCGCAATAACCAGAAACACTTAGCAGCATTATGGAAAAATCAAACCTCGATTGTGGAAGCTGAATACAATCTACTCCAGCGTACCGAAGAGACGATGAACCATCAGCATGAGGCTATTCGTCACAACATAAAAACCCTTGGGGAAGCATTGAACAACCTAGCAAGCAAGATCGACCAAAATAGCATGAAGAACGACTTCACTCTTGGAGCCCTCACAGCTAGCAATCTCTTAAACCAAATGAGGGAAATCCAAGCCATGCTATTGAATCAAATTACAGACATTTACCAAGGAAAATTTAATTTTCATCTTATAACTCCAAATCAACTTTTGCATGAACTTAGTACAATTACTACGCAATTATCCTCCGACGTAAATCTACCTATTGAGAATGTCCATAACGATCTCCGTAAAATATATCCATTACTTAAAATTAAAACGAGAATGTTGAAAGAATACCTACTATTTGAAATACGAATACCCCTTACAAGCAGAGATACTTACGAACTATACAAACTTATATCCATACCGCATCCCACTAAAAACAATAGTATGATAACTTTAATTCCTAAATCTGAATACGTAGCAATTAACTTACGCAAAGATACCTATATTCCTGTTTCCGAGCAGCAAATCGGCAAATGTCTTGGTCAGGAATCCGATATCTACCTATGTTATTCTCAGCTTCCTATTTATCAGCTGAGAGGCGATTACGACTTATGCCAGACTGCAGACGCTGCAAGGACGTCATGTCTATTACAAACAGTTCCTTGTAACAACAGGTGGGTCAGTTTAAACAGCATAAATACCTACTTGTACTTTTGTTGCAATCAGTGCACCGTGCGAGTTCATTGTGGAGTGGATCAAGTTACATCATATCAACTAGCGGGAGCTGGGATATTAACTTCAAGCTCAGCCAACTGTATGATAAAGACAGATGAAATTCTAATTTACTCTCACAAAGTAAAACAATCGAATGTTTTACATTTACGACCTAAGGTGATCGTCACGGATATTCCACCAATAAATCGTCTTATCAATTTATCTATTCCATTGCTGGACATGAACGATCGTGACGTCGAACTCCGAAAGGGAGAATTGGACAAAATTGATAAGAGCATCCGCAATATTGAAAAGCAAGCAGATCTTGGTGACGTATCTGTCCATGATATCCACCACTACGTTGCCATCTATGTGATGCTCGTGGTGGTAAGCATCGCGGGAGCGACATTGGTATGGAGACGCGTACGACGCAGATGGCAAGTCGCCGGCGCTGACGCGTTGCAGCGCACGCCTTCGGAGCAGGAAGCGGTGGTCGAGCGGCGACCGAACACAACAGCATCAACGGGTTTCAAGGGTTCTTCCCGGGCCAGAAGTACCGAAGTTGAAAGTGGATTGTGTGACCAGTGTGTGTGCGCTAAACAAGATCGTGGTACCGTGCCCGATGAAAGAAAATCTGTGTTTAAGTGATTCAATGTGTTGTGATATAAAACTTTATCTCCCCCGGGAGCATGTACGGGCTAATACCGTACATAATTATAATTATTATTGTTACATCAGCAATTTGGGTCCCGCGCGCGGTCGGCATGAGCAATTTACTTCAGTACGCATTAAACTGTCTACCGCGACGCGTGTACTCAATCCATATCTCATTGAATGTGAAACACAATAAATAATATCAAAGTAACTAGCTTTTTCAAGGTTCTTATATTGTATTAACCAAACGATATTGAAGAAAAAATCAACGCAATCTTAATCGCAAATTAATGTCATCAAAATTGTTATAAGAACACAAACTCCAATAATATAACTACTGGCGTAAAACTTCTCTGATTCCGAGAAAATACAGATATTCAACACTAGGGCCATAGAAAGATGTTGTCAATAAGACAATATACAAACCTTAGTGGACGTGTTATCTTCGTGTACCACCGTGACTTTTGCACTGGCCGATAAATGTGTCACGATGCCAACGCGAGGCGAGCTCCCCGCGGTCACCAGCTGGCCAAGCCTCAAGCGTGGTTCCATGCCACCGATGACACCCAGAGCTCCAGCTATGAGATTTTGTAGCACATGCAATAGTGATTTTATTTAAATAATCTCAGACTTTAGTAAATAATTATGATTTTATTAGAATGTAATCTAGTATCCTTTGTAAAAACCGGTAAGTGTAAAAGTCAAATGGTTTGGTTAAACAATACTAAATTTTATTTTACATGTGGCACTTATTTTTAATTTAAGTATGAAGCGAACTTTGTATCGCATACCTATAAGGCACGAGTTGATTGACGGCAGCTGAGGTTTCATCGTTTGCGTCATTTCTTGACTAGCATGACACCAATGCCAGTCATTCGTGATCTGAGTAAAAAAATAAATAATATTAAAAAGACATATATATTCAGTCGCATATCTGGAATGAAATATTATCAAATCTGCAAAATTTTCATATGAACGAATCCCGTGTAGGACGCACAATGAGTTACATTGGCAATTCACAAGCTGCATTTTATGGCAAAGAAAGGAGTAATTAATACATTAGTTTATGTATATTTATAATAATAAAGAATTTGCCTGTTCCAATAAGTTCATGGACACACCTAAAGCTGAAGACTAGGATTCCAAATTCATCTTTCAGATATCTGGTTGACCAGGGACCGAACCCAAACCAGTGTAAGCTCTTTCACGCGAATCGTTATCTACATTACACACAAAGAAAAAAACAGCGCGTGCTACCATCTGCGCGGCCATCTGCATCTTCTCGAGCAGCAGCGAGGTGATGGGCCCGTGCCACTGCGGCGCGGCGTGCAGCGCGCGCACCAGCTGCACCACGGCGCCCACCGTCGCGCCCGTGTAGCTCGCCGTCGCCGGCGCGCGCCACCGGTTGTCTGCACATCACCATACTAAGTTATGTCCTATGTTAAATAACTTGATACTAGGAATGTGCTAATTTCGTTCGAATATAAATATTAATATTCATACTAATTAAAAAAAACTAATAATTTGAAAGTTTTTCTAACTATTCGGTTTCTTTCGAATAATTCGATTCTTTTTAGAATTATTCGGGAAGCTTCGAATATTTCGAATATTTAAATTCAAATTCCTTAATTCGAATTATTCGCACACCCATACTTGATACTCTTTTAATAGGTAATACAGTAACATAGTGATATCAAAATGATATGATAACCTGGTGGTAGAATTAGTGTAATTTAACTAGGGAAGTGCCATCGCGACACTTCATAACTAGCGTGAAGCCTTTCGTACGTTTCGGTGGAAAGGTCTAGATGCCAACTCGAAATCATATAAGGCGATCATCTTAGACCTCAACCGTAGCAATGCATCTGTGATTCAGACATCAGATAGAACCCCCTGTGCTGCATGAAGTTTCTTACAGACGTCTATGGGCGGCAGTGACCACTTACCAACAGGTGAATTGCATGTTCGTTTATTGCTTCAATGGGTTAAAATGCAAATGCAATGCAAAATTTAGGTACTAAGACTACTAAGTATATCTGAGTATATACGTGTGCGTAAATAATCTACTCAATTGTAGGTATGTATTCGATATTCACCACGATGTTCGTCCATTCCACAGGGTGTAGAGTTGTTAGCTCTACTCAAAGAATTATACGTCTGTATTCGTTTGGCGCGTTTACAAGTCATTGTTCGGCGAATTGTTCGCAGATATCTAAATGTTGCATAGTGAAGAAGAATTTGTGCACTCGCTGTGGTATGAAAAGTATACTTTCTAACTCTAGCCTATCAGATAATGAGATCAGGAGCGCATCATAGTGTGGTAAATAATATTTGTAGGATTGATATAATATCAGTAAATTAATCTCTACTTTCATATCGCTTCTCTTCTAGTTTAGACGTGCATCGATGGGTTCTATCTCATACAAAACAATATCCACAGTACATAGATATCAATCAGTAAATACTATCAGCAAATGTCTTTTTATTCTTATAAAATGTACGATGTGCCATGGTAATGAAGCGAAATATATATTTCAGATACGCCAAAAGCATTGCTTATGACTTACCAAACTCTTCTTCTCCGTTGTTATTAGTATTAAGAAGTAAGGAGTATCCGGGATGATGGAATGGAAGCGATTGGGCGTATGGTCGAAGTGCAGGATCTCCTGGATGGGTCTCCAGGCCAAGACGACCCGCTAAAGCAAGCAGCTGTGCGCATACTGTGCGTCGCCACTCTGGAGGACCGGTATGTTCGCACAATATGCGACGTAGGAGCCATATTGCTTGGATCTGTAATGGTCACAATATATAAGCAACGAACAGAACATCATAAAATTATAGAGATTTCGATACGCGATGTTAGACCGCTTACCTGTTGGTAAACTAAATCCTGGGTCACTGGTTTATCAGTACATGATATTATACTGTAGCAGAGCTCAAACCATGCGTCGGTACATAATGATACCCGCATTTCAGGACTGTGTGCAGCAGCTGGAACAAAAAATATTACCATGTGATAAACAATATTCTGTGTACCAGGCACACAAAATTTGTTGACAGTGTATGTACACGACCCTATTTAACCGACTTCAAATGGAATTTATGAATACCCTCCATTAATGTCAAAGAACAACAGTTAAAAACAAATTAATATTTTTTTGTGACAATAAGTTGAGATAAATAACTCAGAAATTAAAGTTGCTTTGAAATAATCCAATTAAACATGAAAATTAAATCAAATATCATTACTTATATATTATTTGTAAAAAAATACGAATATCGCGGATAATAAATCTGTATAAGCACCCTCTTATTGAAATTATTTCTGTACAACTGAAGTACAGAAGAAGAAAATGATTTAACATTTTAAATTACCAGTTACTGATTTGTGTCCAAAAGCCCAACAAGTAATACATCACCTCAGTAGTATATCTAAACGTGTCACCTCTAATAACCACAAGCGCGGTGTGCAGTTGGGGGCCGAACGCGATGGGCGGCACGCAGTTGGTGGTGTGCGCGAGCGTGAGCAGGCGGCGCTGCAGCGCGCACACGTTGCGGCGCGCCAGCCGCCGCGCGCCGCCCGCGCCTGCGCACAGCGCGCGCACCGCCGTCGTGCACGCCGCGCGCACCTCGTTCACCGGCCACCACTCCACGCTCACGTCTATAGCTTTTGTAAACATGATTTCAATGTAATTATTTTTTTTTTACACTTAAGCTAACATTTGACTATAGGATATGATATTTTATCGCTTGTTTATGTACATTTTGTACGAAATAGTTACAATAACGTGACAGAAGTTGAACTGTTATAAAATATATATCATACAGTGTTAACAGCAACCACGGGAATATATTTAGCACAATATGTAATATATTTCACATCCTATAGTCAAAAACTGGCTTAAATGTTGGTTTAGACCCAATTTTGTTCAAGCATCATCAGTATCGTCAAGTACAAAAAATAATAACTTCTCTGAATTCGTAGTGTGTTTACATACCCATTTTTATGTGTTATATTATTATTTATTTATTTAAAATGAAAACACAAAAATATACGCTATAGAAACGTTCTTCAAGTCATTACTTATTTCCACAAAGAAAATCCTTCTTGGAATCTTGGAATATAAATAATATTTATAACCTGATTCTCGATTTATTCATAATTATAGCTCCTTAATAATTAAGAACATTACTAAGTAAAATACTAACCAACACCATTAAGTGTCTCATCAACAGAGGCCGGCGGCGAGGGAGAGCGCGCCAGCTTCAGGTCGTACTTGCCCTCCTTGCCCATGCGGTAGGAGTTGGTACCGCCCGCATCCCAGCAAACGCGCACCCACCCATCCTCGCCCAGCTCGCCAATCACGCGACCCTCTGCGCCAGGTGCTCCGTCCTAAACACATTTTTTTTTAACATTTGTAGCCTTACACTAGGATTTACTACTATGTTGTGAATGCCATACAATACACACATATAGACCCAATTCCTAAATTCACCATTCAGATATATGTTTGGCTAGGGATCCAACCTAGGACGTACTGCATCCATTTTGGTGACTTCTCCACTACACGAGTTAACAGTGACAGAATTGACCTATATTAACAATATTTGTAAGGTATCATTTAATGTTGGAATAGTCATCTTCATGGGATCAAAAATTTCGCTAATGGTTTTATGCATATTATCCAGGTTTCGCTTACTCTAACGTTACCCACGAAAACATTAAGCTGTGTTAAATTGATGAATAAATGCGGAATATAATTACTCAGTCGTGAGTATCTCTGAAAGTACAATTCACTAACCTGATCTCCCCACTTCCAATCTTTGCCTCTAACGACACGAGTGCCTATTTTCATGAGAGACGCAAGTTCTGGACCAGATAGTGAAGCTCCTCTTACACGAGCTCCAATTCGTTCATCTTCATAAATTATTAGACACTCTGTAGAAAATATTAATCATGTTATTCCTTTTGAATGGAGCTAGGTACAGAAACGGTACAGGTCCAATATTTTTTAAAGCTTTTACAAATATTTATACTAACGTTTTGGTTTGCTTCCGGTACAAATAACTGAGGAATGTTGCGAGGTATCGCCCCCTATTTGTTTCAGCAAAGTCAGACAGGTACTTAGAGCTCCGCCATTTATAAGTTGATCAATTTCCGGGCCACTGCACCCTTCGACCAGTAAGGACAGAAGTGCTATTATGAACCTAAAATATTACGATGACACATTAGAAACTAGATAAATTAACAGCTACGATTATAAACAACACGAAATAATATTTTAAAATTAACCTTAGACATTACGATTTTGTTCCCAAATTATACAAAGAAATTTTAAAAGTATTTTTAACGCTAATAATCTTGGTGTGCTCCATTATCTAATTTTAACTATAATATAATTCTAACCCAGTGAACTCACCTAGCTCTAGACGGTTTATTTAATAACGCATGAGCACCGTAATTAGCACTCATCTTCAGAGGTAAAGGATATGAATGTTCGCCTTCTATAACTTTTGCCTTCAGCTCCAGAAGAACAAAGTCAAATAATGTAGATCTTTCTAATAACACCATATACTTTGTATATGGAATTACAGATTCTATACCATCTAAGGGTTTCGTCAGAGGTATGGTGGGTTTCAGGGACACTTGGGGCACCGAATCAGCTAATGAAGCTCCTAATACTCCTACAAGAGCGGCATACTTAATACTTTCTGACATAGTTTGGGAAGCGTGAAGAATTTGGTTTATGATAGAGTAACCGTTCCGTCTTATCTCTGCTCTTTGCATCTGAAAATATGAATACATTTTGTTAGTAAGATGTACTATGTAAAATGATACAGGACTTTACAGGATTAAAGCAACAACTGTTAGCACAAAAACTATCTAAAGTAGAGGTTCTATTAAAATACCTGGCAATACAAAGCTCTCCTTAGGATATCAATGTCACATGATTCATCCGTCATTACAAAGTCGATGATGGCAGTAGTTAACTTTTGTTGTTCTGGCGTCACTTCCTCCAACATCCAATATAGATCTAAAAATTAATTAGAAAAATAAGAGAACACGCTAGGTTTTAAAATTCATTTTCAAAAATATTTTTTTAATATTCTACATATAAATATTTCAGGCTAGACCCACCAATGTCGGTATATCTGTCAGTCACTCAAATTATTGTTACGAAGGTGTCACAAAAATAACGATAAAAATTTTACCTTTTTCCTCACACGCTAGTTTAGCTACCCAAGCATTGACGAACTTATTTCTCTCGGAATTATCGTCATCTTTTTCTTCATCCGCCATAATGAGCTCCGTTTTTAAATCTTCAGCTAACAGCAACACCTGTTTTTCACTTTCTATAGATTCTTTCAAGATGGAATTATCGGTCATATCGTTTATAGAGCTTATAGATATTTCATTTGTTGGCGTCTTGTCGTCATATTCCCTATCTATAAGTTCGTCCTTTTCTGAAATCTTATATTCACGACTATCATTTCGCATGTCGTCAAGATTTGCGGCATTTTTTATATCTTTCTCGTAAGGTTTCTCTCTGGTTAAGAGTTTAATTTTAGTTTGTTGATTTACTGCATCTTTTGTATACGGAACGCTTTTTTCTAGAACTTTATGAATGTCAACTTGGTTCGTTGGTGTCTCATCGTTTAGCTTCGTTGAAATTGCGGATGTATGACCGATAACAGATTTTATCAGTAAAGCGTCTCCTTGCAATAAGGTGCCTGTCGTTTTAAGCATGCTCTTGCTTAGACTATTTTGTCTATTTCTCAACTCCTTTGTTGTTTCAAAACTACAAAATAACAAAATGCACAAAGTATAATAATAAGAAATATGTTTATATTATTTTTATTTTAAGTTAAATATTTTTTATTAACTTAGTTCTTGTTTAAAACGGCATAAAATTAAAATCAAAGTTAATATAAAGGAACATTAGACAAATTTGAAAAGGTTTATTATAAAAAAAATACACAATCAAATATAAATTATACACATATATTTCTATATATAGAACTTATCTCAAAAGCCATAAAAATCTGGTAAGACTTAGTATAAAAAATTAAAAGTAAATTGACGCCACTACTAAACATCACTTACCACTTCTTAAAAGTCGGCGACTTAGCCATCTGCATGACCTTCCTGAACATCTTCTGCGTGTTGGTCGCGCGGCGGTAGGGCGGGCGCTCGCGCAGCGCCGCCGCCGCGGGCGACATCGCCGCGCGCACCTCGTGCAGCAGGAAGCGGGCCTTCTCCAGCGGGGCCGCGCACACCTAGGGAACGTGAACGTATGATGGAATGACGTGATTGTCTATTTAAATTGATTTTTGATAATGACTTACGGTTGAAGGTGTACCACGGATGAACAGAATGATGTGAGATTGGCTACTTTTTGGCCTTTTTTGGTAATAGGAACGATGTGAGTATGTTATATGACTTATGTAGAATAGCTTACAATTAAAGATATGACTTTTGTAGAATAATATGGATTGGCTACTTTTAATGTGTTTTTTTCAAATAACTTACAATTTGTGGTCGTAACTCTTTGGCGGTGGTAACACGAATAATGCTTGTTAAACCTATCTAGATCACGCGCTCAAATTTTCACGGATTGTTGGTGAATATTAATTACAAGTATGCTTAAAAGGATGAATTTTATATTTTTTAAGTAGTATACCCCGTTTTTTTTTACGAAATATGCTACTAAACTCCTTGGTGCAAAAAAAAATTAAATAAGCAACACTACACAAATACGTAGTTACTAGTTAATCTTACTAACCTCTTTGTAACCACGAGACTGCTGCTGTCGCGTCCTGATTAATGTCCATTTACTTTGCTGTACACATTTTACAACTTCTGACATTGCAGGTGATAGTTTGACTTCGCCTTTTTCCATTTCTAAACACAATAAAGGAAAATACGTTAATATATATAAGCGTGCTTGCCTTTTATAACGTATTTAGTAAATGAAGTCATTCTTACCAGTGGTGGCAGTAGCTAAAGCATGTTCTTTCAACCCAGCGTGGTACAAAAGAACAGCTAGCAATGCCCTCCTCAGTTCTTCCAGAGGGTGCTCGGGAGGAAAGTGAGGCGCACAACCCTCGCGCCGCTCGCACGCCCACCAAAGGTGCAATGCGAGAGGATCCTAAGAGGTGTATAAAACGTTGATTTAAAAAAAAATAGGAATGTGAGTAATGTGACAATGTGCATTCTATAAGATTGGGTGTATTATAAGCGGAAATTTTAAAAGACAACGCTTCTGCATTCACTTACATGAGAACTTAACTAACTTAATCTGATTGCAATATGTTATGCACAGTTGAGCGTTTAAGGTACAATAAAAAATAAAAACATTCGATTACTATTTTACAAGACGTTTTATATAATTTACTATTGAGCATTGTGGAACAGGGTACATAAAATATTCAGCTACTTTTTTGTTATTTAAACTAACCTATATACACAAACTTACATGTAGTTTAGGTTCTGCCAGTGCAAACAGCAGCGCATCTGCCTTCGCAGCCGACACCGTAACATTCACCCGTAAGCTAGGCTGCCGGGTGACGGTGAGTTGCGGTACGTTCAGCGTGATGGTGGGCGCTGGCTCGGCGGTGACGGGCGCTTCGCTAGCCGGACTGTTGCCACCGGTGGAGGAACCGCTGCGAGCCTCCGCTTTCTCCTCTTCGAATGGGTTTGCTAGTTGACTTGTCTGAAATAAAAGAATATAATGTATTCTTTACTGTGGTTAAGTTATGTAATATAAAAGGTGGTATCTTTTATAAGTCAAAAGAATCAATTTAAATAAATGTTTCAAAAGATATCGGTTGTAACTGTTTGTTTTCATTACAAGACATGGGTCTAATTCGTGACGAAGCTTTTGACCGTATTTAACTACGCTATCTCAGTGCGAATTAGCGGATTTGACGCGAATTTTAAAATTATACAATGCCACCTTCATTAAAATTGTGTATATCACGAACACACACCAGTTTAATAAAGATGGCAATGGCAATTGTGTATACTATCGACCCAATTGAATCATGACCCACCTTGCTGACAGTTCGTTTGTAATTTTGGCAAAGACAAATTCGTTTTCTTGTCGGGCGTGGCGTTGCACTTATGACCTTTTTAATATTAATAAATAACAGAAACATCACTCAGAATGACTTTTTAAAAAAATTAAGGCGCTCCCTCACCGGGAGCATTCGCGTGTAATGTAACATTATAGATTCCACTTTGAGCATTACATTACACACTCCTTGACCGTAACAAAACTAGCGCATTGATGTTACAAGTTGCATCAAGATACTACATATTGTAACATTACAATGTTCGGTTCTGCTCGTTCATTAATGTATAACGTTACAATCTGTATAACGTTACATTCCATGCGAATGCTCCCTATGAGGGAGCGCCTTTATTTATTTAATTTTTGAAGGCAAGGTTAGCGACAAACCCGGCATAAGACATTTCAGGAAATTACCAACATTTTGTAAAAATTATCAATCTAAATATTATTATTGAAGTGAAACTTCTTTATCAGGGTTGGAAAAAAATTTAGTGTAACATTTTTTCGTTACGCGCCATCTTTTTCTGTTACGCGCCATCTTTTTTTTCCGTTACGCGCCATCTTTTTCTTATCCCTACCACGCGTGATATTAAATAGATTATTATAGATTAGATTATTAGGTAAAGTTTAATAAAAGCCTTTTATTAAACTTTATCTAATTTAACTTTATTTAACCAATTTCTGTAAAGTTGCTTAAAGTAAATAATTTTTTGAAAAATAACATCATAATGAAGTTTCTCTTCTTACGAGTGTACGCTAGTACACGCACACATTTTTTAATACAATACGGCAAAATATGATTAGTGGGATGAATAACGAAAATTACGGATATTTCACAATTGAAAATGACTTGGGAAATCTTCCCAACAGTAAGTTACATATTTATAAAGATAATTATTATTGGGTATTGGCAATGTTAACTAATTTTTCATTTTAACGGTGTCATACAAGACAATAAAAATATTTATAAAGAAAGCACGGTCAGTGAAATCAGTAACTGTCAGCGTCATATAAAATAATAACAAGTCGGTTTCCAAGACAACAAATGTTGAGGCAAATTTCGACCTAATTGCGTTTGAATGGCTGGAGGAAAATAAGCATATGGTGGGTCATGAATCAATTTGTTCGATAGTACATAAGGAATCGATTTTATTTGAATACCTGAAGCCCACTTCTGAGAAAAACGGCAGTTGAGTAGGAAGCGGCGTCGCGTTCGACTTGCTGCTCGGGCAGAGAGCGCGCCAGGTGCAGGCCGCACTGCGACAGCGCCAGCGCCAAGTGCAGCGCGCAAGAAGACAGGATGTGGTGCGTGCGGATTGTTGACGTGTTGTCCTGATATGGAAATAGTGTTACAGTTGACAATTAATTTTTAGTGACTTTTATAAAAAGGAACGTGTATATTAAAAGAAATTAGAAGAATAAAAATTATTTGAAAATACGAGTAAGTTTTCAATACATGTTTGTGATTTGAATATGATTATTAAGACACTCACATTGTCTTTGTTACCTTATTTACAGCATTTATATTTTATAATTTCAAAATATAAAGGTGCGATTCCTGGGCACAGAAACAGATTTTTCAAATGTAGCTGCAGTTTCAGTTTTAATTATTATCAAAATAGGTCTTGTGTCTGCTTTCAGCATTTTTCGTTTCTATATATTTGTAATTTCAGATTTAGCCACCTACGCAAACTTAATAAAATAGTATAAAACAAATTCGCTTCCCGCTGTCTGTCCCTATGTATGCTTAGATCTTTAAAACTACGCTACGGATTTTAATGCAGTTTATTTTTAATAGATAAAGTGATTCAAGAGAAAGGTTTTTATGTATAATACATGCATAATATAGAGGTGGAACACTGATAATTTTAGATTTTTGACTTTTAGGCGTAACGAAGTTCGCCGAGTCGACTAGTTATAAAATAAAAGTACAAATCATGCCAATACTCACTTTACACTTATGGTTGTTAACATCCTCCTCATAAATGCCGACCACCTTCGACTTAATCCGCCACAAGTACGCAGCGTGGGGCGGATCGCTGAGCGCGGCGGTCGCGTCCGTGCCGCGGAGTCCGCGCACGAACTGCGTCGTCTGCTCGCTGTCGCAGTCAAACTTGTCCACGTCGTACACCACGCCCGCTATCACTATCCAACTCCCGCCGTCTGCTGTGTGGTTGTCGAGATCGCATCTGGGAAAAAATAAACAATGTTGAAACTGTAACAATACTGACTATAAAAATAAGTAATAGAAGATAATGTAAAGAGGAGATAAGTAACTATCGTTATTCTATATGAAGCTACTTGCAGATATTCACGAGCAGCAGTGACCATTTAACATCAGCCGTACTGAAGTTTCGTTTTCTATTTCGATCGTCCAACAAAGCTTAGGCTAAAGCACTCGCTCGAGCCGAGTAGGTCGTCGTCGAGTCTGTCGGCGGCGGGCATCTTCCAGGCAGGGAGGTCGCACGCGCACACCATGTCGAACAGCGAGCCCGTTGCGATCTCCAGCAGGTACGATGTGATAGTTGAACATTCCGACGAAGCTTAGATTAAACCACTCACTTCCTTATAGTTCTACGGCTGATGATCTGCCGACGAGTCATGAGTCCGGGCCAGCCGAGCAGGTCGGCCTCGAGCCGGTCGGCGGCGGGCAGCTTCCTGGCGGCGAGGTCGCACGCGCGCACCATGGCGAGCAGCGAGCCCGCCGCGCTCTCCAGCAGGTACGGCGTGCGGGACGAACATGCGCACACCCACACCGCCAGCTCGGTTAGCACGCGACCTGTACCACACGTTATGATACTAATATGAACTTATAAACATTATATTGATACGATTAAAATCAATCTTGTGTGTATTTGAAATATCATTATAATATAGTTTTTTTTGAGACTTCAGTGAGTGAATTAGCTTTTATAATCTAAGTTTCCTTTCTTCTAAAAAGTTGCACGCTCACAAATTTACTGTAGCACTAAATAGGAAAAGAAATGGAAGAAAAGGACTTTACATATTTTATATGTTTTGTTTCATACTTACCGATAATGTCAACAGTAATGATATCACACAATAGTCTAAGTTGAAAGTTGTCTGCCTTGCGTACTGTTTGCACAAAACATTGGAGGGTGGATTTCACATGATTCGCTAGTAATGCCAAGTATTGAGTAAGGATGGCCTTAACGCCACCACGGGTGCTTCGTCCTCCACGGATCCACATTCCTTCGCAAAATAATAACCTGGTAACAAAAATATTACACTCTATTAATTCACTTTTTAACTGACGTCACACTATATTAGTACTTTCTCGCCCTACATATGGCAAAGTCCAGACATTAAGCAACGCGCAATTAATAATTAGACACTGTAAGTTCCGAGCGACTTTAAATATATAAGATATTTTTTGTTATTTTTTTACATGTATTCCATTTTTCTACATATATTTAATTGAAGTGCATATATTTTGTACATCATTTGTGCAACGATAACTTGATTAAATCAAAACTTTTCAGACAGATTAGGCAGATTTAAAAAGATTAAAATAGCATTTTCATAGCCCAATGTATTTACCTTTGCGTTATTAATTTTTGCGTTAATTACTGTATTTACCTTTGAAACCTCATCAGGAGTTCACAACTAGGGCTAACCGTATCCTTTGGGTGTTCAGCTCGGCTGGTTTCTCCATGAGTGACAGACTTTAAATGCAGTTGTGTTTGACAGCTTGTGTTTTCTATTAAATGCTCTACCTGGAAAACAATATATTTCATAAATACATTTACTCATATTGTTTAATATTTAACTAGCTAACCCGGCGAACTTCGTTCCACCTAAAAGCTAAAATTATCAGTGTTCCTCCATTATATTATGTATTTATTATACATACAAACCTTTCTCTTGAATCATTCTACTAAAAAACTGCATAAAAATCCGTAGCGTAGTTTTAAACATGTAAGCATACATAGGACAGACAGCGGGAAGCGACTTTGTGTTATACTATGTAGTGGATAAATAAAAAAGAATATTGAATGAATACACACCAAGTACATCAATGGGACACAATTAGCATTTTCAAATGCAATAGCACTCGTCATTGGATAGTCTTCTGTGAAACCAGCTGTAATGAAAAATGTATTATCAATTATTATCTTATATTACACTGGTCAGATGTCAAATATTTAAATGAAGAATAAATGCAAAATTTGTGTCAAACCTTGGCAAGGTCCCACTTCGTCATAATTAGCTGCAGTTGCTTTGCTACGCTGCCCTGTCACTATGTCGACTTGATCGTAGGAGCTGTAACAAAATACACATTATTATATCTTGTACGAAGCCATTGAAATGAAATACACATCACAACATTGCAAAAATAGTAGTAACACAAATTACAGTTTAAAGGTTCTTCAAGAAAGGTGCAAAAAGAGCTCTCCTTCAAAGCCGGCAATGCATTAGCGACTCCTCTGGTGTTGCGAATATCCATAGGCGACGGTGAATACATTCCATCAGGAAGGCCGTCTGCCGTTAGCTTAAAGCATATAAAAATACAGTTAATAAATACTTACTCGTCGAGCTGTAAATGATTGTACATGTCAGCAGAGTGAATCTGTAATGCATTTTTCAGAGCGTCCTGTAGTCCTCCTCCACCAAGTAACGACCAAACGAGTAGCTCTGTCATGAATCGGGCTCCTATGCTTGTTGGTTGAGATCCTAAAATATAATAGCAATTATAAAATTACAATGCATTTTTAAAAGCGCTATAATGAGACATTGGAACTTGTTTTCATGTTAAAAATAAGTACATACTAATTATCGTGAGAGTATATGGTCATAGTGGAAACTACATAATGCATCGGCAATTCGCATGTAAGAGATTATATTAATGTTACATCATGTTTCTTTCAGTTAGAGCGATCGATCGTATCGAAAACGCGTATTTTAGCTACTGCATT
This sequence comes from Spicauda simplicius, assembly GCA_949699795.1. NCBI lineage: Eukaryota > Metazoa > Arthropoda > Insecta > Lepidoptera > Hesperiidae > Spicauda > Spicauda simplicius. The sequence goes on along the minus strand of OX453060.1, from coordinate 17,350,621 downwards.
TTTGCTATGTTGCGTTTATTACATTTATTCCGTTTAGCAAAGATTTTGTAGTTTTACTTTTATTAATTAGTGTGTCTATCCAATTTTACCATGAGTTTATGCCAATATTAAGTTTTATGTCTGAGTATCAGTGGGATATAAAACACGCACAACATACACACACGCTTTCTACACTCATAGCCCCACACTAGGATTTTCTCATGTGTCGTGGGTACCATGGACGCACACAAGTCGAATACACAAACACCCAGACCCAGAAGAGGAATCTAAACTCATCATTCAGATACAAAGATAAATATATATATCGTTATGTCTGGCCGGGAATCGATCCCGGGATCCAATGCGCGTCAGACCGGTATAGTAACCGGTTGGCCACGGGTCGTCTAAACTTATCTACCTTGCGGCAGCAACTCGATGAGGTGCTGCGCGCGTATCTGCGGCGTGGGCAGCAGCAGCGGCCAGGCGGCGGCCAGCGCGCGGCGCGCCGCCCCCGCCGCCGCGCGCCCCGCGCACCCCTCCACCAGCGTCACCAGCGTGCCGTGCAGCGCGCCGCTCCACGCCGCCGCGCCGCCCGCGCCCTCCAGCCCGCGCGCGCTCTGCCACGCGTGCACCTGACACACACATACACCGTACGTTATATCTATCAATGTGCAACCCTACATTATACCGAATGTGAATATTTGTAATCTGTGTTCTTTTCTATCTCCTTCTCATGCCCAGTCGGATTAAGACAATTTACGTCATAGTTATTTAGCCATGCAATTTGATATCGACGTCACATTGCAATGCGCCACCGAGTCGAGAAAGAACGAATTGAGATATCATGAGCCTGAGCGATGGACAAATAACCAAAGGAGAGGTAGAAAGATGAGGTCCTAGTAAATTACACAGAACATTATGGAGAATAATTTACTCGCACAATGGAAGCAAATGTTAACAAGTTTTTATGTCATTTGCATGTCATATGCTTTAAGAATAAAATTTCGCCCATTATATCAGCATCTGTAATGTAGATAAGCACATAAATAGTTTTCCAAAAATTAAAATTAATAAAGAATCTTTAACGTATACCAAGCGAAAAATATTAATGAATCACTCAAAAATATTGTTTATCAATATTCTAAATTAATTTTACAATATTACTTGTACTTACTTGCAGTCTAAAAAGATTCAGACAGGCTACTGCTATATATTCATTATCCTTTGCATTAGCTGTGCCACTTTCCTTAATTACAATTTTCAATAGTCTATCAATGAACCTAAAAAAAAATCTCAATATGTTATTGTTCAAAATAACTTTAAGAATAGTATAAATGCACATAAAACATATACTCACTTAAATGTATTATCAGATAAATCTATGACGTAAGGCAAGGATGTAGGCAAATCTCTGGGACTCTCCTCACTCCATACAAATATATGTATTGAACAACTTGCTATACCTATTTAAGAAATCCAACATCCAACATTAATTAATATATTTACAATTTATTGTAATATGAATGATAGTAAATGCTTAATACTGAAATTACCGTGTATTTTATATGAAGGATGAAAGACGTGGATAAGTTCAGGCACAGTGTTGGACAATCGTGCACGCTTATGAGTTCCCCACGCATAGAGCGCTCCTTCAGAAGATAACGCTACTCCATGAGTAGGGCCTATTGACAGATCTATAATTTTAACATCTGAAACAAAATCATGATTTTGTTAGAAGACTTCTAACTAGCAGACTCAGTAAAGCAACTATGAGACGTAAAATTTATTAAAGAGAGTAAAATGAGTACACACCTTGTAGTGATTCTATCCGCTTTGGTGTGTTGTAGCTATCCAAATTACCATGTCCAAGTCGATAGTCGTCGCCTACTCCCCATGTGTATAGTTGACCTCTGTAAAAATAAGAGTTACATATTTTTAATAAATAATTTAGACATTAAAAAGAGTTATTCAGTACATAAGACGTCAAAAATAATGTTTCTTGAAAAAATAGTCATTAGTAAGTTAATATAATGTACTATTAGTAAAATGAATCGGTAAACTTAAAAAGTTTGTCTTAAAAGTATTTCTATTTATACTTTTTGATATGTTAAAAAAATGAAGTTACTAAAAAGCTTTATCCTAACTAATTGCCGCGAAGCGTTTGACTTCGCAATAGTTTTAAGTTTATGATAGCAAAGCGCAGACTCCTGTGATCATTAATATTTTGGGGGCATAGCACAGACTGAGGTCATAAACAATCACCGAAAATTCACAGCGTTCATAATTTGTAACAAGTTATTAAAACTGTTGTACCTGTCAGTGAGAACGGCATGCCAGCTCTCCCCGGTGCAGACGCGCACGGCGCGGCAGCCGACCAGCGCGCCGAGCTGCCGCGGCGTGCCCTGCTCGTTGTCGCCGAACACGTGCACGCCGCCCTCCCACGTGCACGCCAGCATGTAGCTGTCGCCCCAACCTGATGGGAACGTTTTATTTATTACATGGCCGGTTAGAGTAGTACTTGTAGAACTGTTTGGAAAAAATAAAGGTATGAACAACATATTAAATGTTGGGAGTCAATTTAGCACAGCTACAAAATGTAGGTTCAACATGTCCTCTGAAAAAACGCTCACTCCCTAAAACGTGCCAAGTAAAACTTGTACTTTACATGGCACATGTAAAGGAAAAAATAGTTCTGTTCTATTGAAATTTTGCCACCTCTTAAATATCATAGGCCAGGATCAACACCGTGACAGGCCAAATCCTATTGTCATGCGGCCTATTGGCTATATAATTGTGACTTTGACTATTGAAAAATATTGAGAAGGAATACAGTAGTATTGTTACCGAGTGCTACATCGATGATGCGTTCGATGTTGTGGGTAGTGAAAGTGACAGGCTGTGGAGTGAGGCAGTTCTCGATAGTTCCATGGCCAAGGCGACCGTTCACGCTGCGACCCCACGTGTACAGCGCCCCACGAGAGGTTATTACCGCGCTGATGAAAAACAAATATTTTTTTGAAATTAGTCATGCAATTATACCTACATAATTTAGTTTTATATTTGTATCTATCATAAAAAAGAGACACTTTTCTTTATTTTACAAGTACTATTACTTCCACATTTTGATCCATACATTTTTGGAGTAGTTCTAATAACGTTGTGTGGCGGTGGCCACCTTCTAAATATTCATAAACCACATGTATAAGTGGTTCTAATATAGGCTTGAGCCTATACCAATGCCGTGTAACTTTAGTAATATTTACTTTATACGTGTGATACTGTGTCAATGCATGCAATATGTATACATAAGATTAAAACCGAAAATTTACTGTAAAAGGTTAACACAGTCAAAACTAATACCCCACGCAATCTTCCTTCAATCGCATTCTCACCTGGACGCAGGCCCAGCGCTGATCCGCACCGCGTCATGGTGCGCCAGATGGTGTATCTGCTGCGGCACGTCCCGCGGCGCGGTGTCGCCGTGCCCGAGGCGGCCGTCGTCGCCCGCGCCCCACGACCACACGCCGCCGCACGCGCTCCGGCACAGGAAGTGCCGCCCCGCCGGGTGGCACGCCACTTGGGTTATCGTCTTGTTCTCCAGACCTGATGGGGTATAAATATGTGTTGTGGATACTGACTTACGAGTTATTAGGACTGTATTTAATAATGTGGGTATTGCGTTATCGAATGTTGTTTTCACTAATGATTAAAATTAGGGTAAATGCGGTGACGCCACTAAATTATATTTACATAAAAAAATATATGTAAATATTATAAATAAAGCCCCTGTTCTTATTAGACCTCAGATAGAAATCGACCTAGTAGTTCAGCTTCAGAAGTTTAGATAACCAAGACATTTAAGAGATAAGAGATTATTGCTGTTAATTTCAAAAAATTCAACTAACGGATGGGTGGAATAATCACCTGGCACAAGATGAGTAATCATAGTATCATAGGGCACCGTGTACACGACGCCGTCGTGCGTCAGCAACAGTGCAAGCTTGGCCGCGCACGCTATCTGCTGGATCCGTTCGCTGCCCAGATTTACCGGCCCGTAGCCAATGGATACCAGCTCTTGGGCAGAGTCTGTGCACTACAATTATAAAAGGACTCTTTAAATACAACCAAATACATCGTCGTGAACCCATTATTGTCCCACTGCTGGGCACGGGTCTTCTCTCAGAATGAGAGAGTTTTTGGCCATAGTCCACCGCGCTGGCCAAGTGCGAATTGGTGGACTTCACACACCTCCGGGAACTTTTTTTTTTTAAAAGAACTCTCGGGTGTGTAGGTTTCCTCACGATGTTTTCCTTCACCGAAAAGCAGTGATAATTAATTTCAAATACGCACATAAATCAGTGGTGCGTGCCTGAATTTGAACCTCGGACCTCCCGATTGAGAGGGCAAGTTTCAACCATTAGGCTATCACTGCTCTCAATACATAACCAAATACATACCAAAGTGTAAATAAAAATATATGTGAGCATGGTTTATATGCTTTAGGTTTATGGTTAGGTTATTTTAATTAAATGCAATCAATGACCATAGAATGTGGATTTTCATTATTTTTTACTTATAACATACAACAGTTTTCCACTACTTTATATTTTTTAAATTCTGTAACTTTTAAAGTCTATTAGGTTGAAAAGTTCCGAAGCAAGAAGCAATAAGGTTAAAGATAATGATAATGTACCAACTTTGAAATTACATTTTTTAAAGTGATTAAAATGTTAACTATACTTACAGTGACAAAACCTTTAAGAGGAGGAAGCAGTGGAACTCCAAGCCTGTCTAGATGACACAACAAGGCAATGCCAGCTTTCCTAACTGACATCAATCCATCACCAGGTGGAATATCAAGTTCCCTAAAAATAAGAAAAGTATAAAATGAACACAGGCAATACTGATATATGTCTATACAACACTATATTAAACGGTTTCCTGTTAATTCGTTTAATTTTTAAACAATGGACATACTTGAGAAAGTCTTCTGTAGGGTTGGTTTCATCAGTTGATCTTGAACTAAAGATTGGAGGTGGAGCTTCAACTCGCGCCATTCTTCTCAGAAATGGTCCAAATGGTGCAGTACATTCTTCTGATATCACCCTATAATGATAAAAAGTATTACTTATGTACTACATATTATATGTGTTACACATTATTCAATAATTATGATACTTGTATGTGTCATGTAATTGAATACTGCTATAGTAGAATTTGTACATCTTGGAAAGAGAAGCTGGCAAAGTTAATGTTAACTAAAAATATATCTTGGAAATACATGTTATGTATCATTGAAAATACCTATTATCCGGTAGCCTCTTCTTTTTCGGTGGCAATGTGACTAGAACATCAGCAGCTTTTAGTAATGCAGGCAACTCAGCGCGCCGAGCGCAAAGCTCTACCCATGTACAAGCTGAAATCCGCCAATCGCCTTCTGGTACGATAACGCCAACCTCACTACAAGAGAAAAAATAGTTACATATGTAAGCAAATTAGACTTTGTCCCAACACATACTACATACAATCTTCTTGTATATGCTTACCCTGTAACCACTTGATTTAGAAATTTTGCAGCGCTATCAACAACCTCTGCCCAGATCTTCTGTGAACGTGGTGCTTGGTTGGAACCACCATCCGAATTTTCATTTCCAGCATAAAGGGCTCCATCTGGTAGCGCTCGTACCGCATCTAAAGCGTCGCGGAGTAGTGCCGAACAAACATCTGCATCTTCGCCGCAACGCCACGCGCGGCGGACCAGCGATAGGGCGAGACGAAGAGCTGCGCGGGCACCTACACGCGCTAGTCCTAACGCACTATAAAATATACCAAAATGTATTAACAACAATCAAAATAACAATCATCTCATCTTGCTATATTATGAAACACAAATAAATTTGCCTTATGACCTAATTTGTTTTTTAAGGATGTTCAGTAAATCTTAAGGTGGTAGTATGATGGTGCAAACAAGGAAGTACCACAGCAACACCTATTTTAAGCATAAAGGTGTTCTTGTGTTTCGATGGAAGGGTGTGGTTATCGGCTCACTTTTATATGAGGCTATCATCTTAATCCTCGGGAGTGGCAATGCATCTGTGATTGACCTTAGATTGAGCCAGAAACAACTCCATAATATGGATTATATAATTGTGTACAGATGACCATGGTGACCAGTTACCATTAGATAGACTGCATGCTCATTTGCCACTTCGATTTTATAAAAAAATAATAATCATAATTTATTGAACCATTGGTACTTTAAGACATAGTTCCATTGTTGTAAAAGTGAACATAGACAAGATAGTCCTGTTCAACTAAATGCTCAGTATATTAAGTATTGAAATGTCCCTCAGTCATAATCTTAATTTAGGTTACAATAAAAAATATAAGGAAATAAAATGAAAGTACCTTTCATCAGTCAGTTCATCACTGTCCTTTTGGGCTTCAGCTCTAAGTTCAACTGGTTTCTTTAGTGTACTGACCACTTTATTGAGTGCTCTATTGCTCAGTGTATGTGCGGGCTTCTTGTCTAATTTGGCCTTCTTAGATTCCTTATGGTGGTTATGATCTCTGGAAAATAAACATAAGAGATATTAAAAAAAATGTTATGTCTGATGACTCATGAAGCAAAAGAATGCACAACAGCCTCCTATATTATAGTCTTGGTTCAAGACTTATATAAATTATGAAATATTAAAAACTTGATAAATTGTCATACAAATTAATCAAGTTGTAGTATGTGGGTAGTAACATTATTTCTCTTCAATTCAATTATTTATTTTTTTCTTAACTGATAGTAGCTTTCAAATACATTCAATGTAAGGATTGATAATTAAAATCTTGAATGAAAAAAGGCAGTACAATATGATATGAGACAAAGGATTTTTAAGAAACTTGTTAAATTAGTATAGTATTTTTGACATGTAAATGATTCAGTAGATGTACCATGTTTTCTTGAGATTTGAGTCAAGAAGACAGACTTAACTATATGATACATCCGTAGGCACGACAGAACAAAGGAAAATATATTAAATTGTAATTAATAGTAAAATTTAAATCACCTTATTACAGCTACAAGATGTCTGTTGCAGAGAACAATGAGGCGGCGAATTTGCGATATGAAAGGGCAGCTGGCTGATGTGTTGATAGATCTCATTCGCTGCTCCCACATAAGAGATTCCAATAAAGCTTGCACACATTCTGGTCCTATTATTAATGAAAGTAATGTTATTTGTTGAAATTTTGCCATATTTATATATTATTTAGTGTATCAACTATTTTAGAGATTCAATTCGCTTTAAACAATTTTATAACAAATAGTGTTTTATTTGTAATAATTTCCTAGTACTTGCTTTCTTAAATGTATACTAAAACCTTACAACGGACATTACAGTGTTAAAACATTGTTTTTCATCTAAAAAAAGTTCATTGTTCTTTAATGTTAACTTACCTGGCTCTTGTTTCCACTTAATATCCTCTATAACTTGCAAAGCTGGTGTTGGTGCTACATTCTTGTTATCGAGGGCGACACGCAGCTCTTCTTCATTTGATAGAGCTGTACAAGGATTGCATGCACATCCTGAATGAGGGCCGCAAAGTCCGTCACAACATGTGCAAGTTAGAATCTACAAGAAAATATAATTTATGTAGCAATAATATCTAACCAATAATATAGTACAACAGTAAAAACTATATTTACCCTGAGACCGCAGTAATACTTCCCGGTATCCCCGAGCTTAGCACTAATTCCAGCACTATTCACCAACCCTTTTCTAGCGTCGAAATATATTTCTTTGTCTTGTATGAGGCGGTTGAACTGACTGTTAAGAGCTTCTGGATCTTGTAAAGCACCTTGTGAGTCAGGATTAAGCCATTTAGAATCTAAATGCAACTGAGGACGGAAAATGAAGGCGTCCTGTTCATGTTCTTCAGGCACCGACATTTTGGTGATGGATTTATCGATACATTTATTAAACTGCCAATTTCAGCAAAAAATTAACACAAAACTTGATAAAGTGAAAGCCAGTGGGGCCTTCCAAAGTATTCCATTGTGAAACTTAGAAAGGAAATGCAAGTTGCAAAATAATCCTCGGTCGACTCCACAGGACACAATCAATCGAATCCCGACACAAACTGTCAAAAGCGAAATGTCAATATTAATGTAAAGATTGTAAAGTGATTTTTTTATGCTACATTTAGTGCAAATAATGTTATTACTTTGAATTAGTTATTAAATATATTTTCTATTTTAATTAAACCCTTAGATTAAACTTAGACTTTTAGATAAATTAAATGTTTATTATTGTAAGTTCACTATTTCATACACTATTCACTATTTTATATTTAAACTCATGGATTATAACAATTATTTCATACATCCATACTACAACAAATACGTCATCACCAAATATGCATTTGTAAAAAAAAGATTTACAAGATAAATAATCAGATATTTTATATAATATCATTAATCTTTATTTTGTGCAAATGTCATCGATACAATTCTTTATCTGTCTGTTTGTCCTTATGTGTGAAAATATGAATTCATAGGCCATAACATGAGGTACTATTTAATTTTAGTCTCTAGTTCAATAAAATTCATCAATCAGTTTTATTGTTACAAATACATTTTTTTAAATAAATAACCACTTGGCAAATGTGTTTTTATTTATCACATACAAAATAAAAAATAAGATATTATTAATTATTTGCATAAATTGGTATTTAATGTATTTTATTACGTCTTCTCCACATGTTGGCCTCATCATTGGTAAAAGAACAATTTCAATCTCGGATGTATTGGATATCTTTACATTGGCTCTGTCGGGACAAAACTGGCATAACGTTTTATTACTTTTGTATGAAAACGACAATGTTTGGCCGTGACCACGATCCAAATATCGACAAAAAGAAATAAAAACCGCCTACCTATCGCCTACCTGCTACGTTGTAATATGTATAAATTCTGCTATATAATATTAGTTTAAAATCATTTGAGAGAAATGTAATGAATCACAACATTTATTAATTATTACATGAAATTTAATCCAGGCAATGTACCGGACACCGCGTTAATAGCGAAAATGTGAAAGGACAAAATATTATATTTTAATATGAAAGGCTTAAAATAAAGGCGTAAAATTAGTTTTTAAACACATTAACACTCATTTTTCGACGAGGTCTCATGAGCATGCTCTCAAAAGAAAAGAGTGGTTCAAAATATAACCAATTTTACATCTTCATAAATATATATTGATATTGAGAAAAAGTCGCCGTCTATCAATTTGGCGTCCAGTTAAATATATTATGCGTCGTTCTATGCATTTATTTTATTAAATGTCATACAAAGTCACATTTCATGAAGAAATACTTTCAAAAGAGACTTCAATAATACTAAAAGTATTTTATCAAAAAAGTATTTATAAATATGAGATATATTTTTTAAAGTATTTCAGATACAAGATGCCAGTACTTATTTTGTATCTGAATCTTAGAAACTTGTATCTTAGTTAAATCACATCTCTGGTAATTGGTCTGATTTGTGATTAAATTTTGAGTACTTTCATCTGCCGGCGTTTAATATTTTTCGATACAATTATGAGTACATTGAATCGAATAGTTCTACATCGGAACATCACTAAACTCTTTATGTCAATGTCAAATCAAAAGTGACGGATAATATTGGATGAATAGGATGAGATTACAGATAAAATATTGATGTAAACAGTTTCATGTGTTTTTGTGTTGGTTTGCGAAGTGATATTAATTATTAATTAAATACTTGAATAAAGTAACACTTTGATTCCCTAAATCCATGGATACGGATATATTAATCGACGGTAAATGCTGCTTAAATGGTAAAAGCTTCATTCTGTAAAGACAATGCGGTTTGGTCCAAAAAAGATAATCATCATGGTTAAACGAACGTATTCTTCCGGTTTCCTAAGTTTAATTGTATTACCTTGTGTTCGATTTCTCTTTTATTTAGAAAATAATAGTCAGTATAACTTTTTTCATAAGATTACGTTTGAAAAGTATTCAGTCGCGTATGGATCTGTTTTTTATGACTTTTATAATCTCGATAGCATTTTGATAACTCCATTATCTTAACTATATATTACTTTACAGATGAGGATTTGCTTGATCAGTTGACAAAGGAATACCAATCATCATTACTGGATGCTGCCGATGCTTCACCAAGTGAGATTTTAGCAGATGTGGCCTCTTTTTTAGCAGCACCCATATCACCAGTCACAAGTGCTAAATCTTCACCTAATGATAGCAGCTACTCGGACTCTGGAAGTGAAGATGACTTCAAAATGTAAGAAAAATTATAATACATATAATGAAATATGTAGAAAGATGTATGGTGGCAACCCATTATTGTCCCAATGCTGGGCACGGGTCTTCTCTCAGAATGATAGAGTTTTAGGCCATAGTCCACCGCGCTGGCTAAGTGTGAATTGGTGGTGAAAAAGAAAGATACCTTATTAAAATTACAAATATTGTAACATTTTTTGCGTTGAACTGTTAACATTTGCAGATAATAATATGAATACCATAACTGCTGCCATATAAAAACTTCTTACAACTGGATAAATAATTTACAGTATACTAAAAAGGTGTTATGAGACAAATGTAAATATTTAGTCAAGTTGTTAAATAAGTGTTTGCTTTGTTATACACCCTCATAACAACATCACAATATCAGGTCAAAGAAACTTGTCATTCCAATGGCCTAGTTAATTAAGAGGGATTTAACATTCATTTCAAAACTGTGTCTTTTATGGTAGACAATAGTAAGCCTTACGACATTGCTGCGCTGATATATTCTGGTTTCAAGGATCCTACCTAGAAGTAACTGTCGCTCACAATTTCATAAGAGTATACTAGTACAAATATTCTACCCCATAGAGGGTGCAATATCAAAAAGCCTTTCTTTGTGCATCCAAATCAAAAACTGGACAAATTGTTCAGATTTCATGGTTTAAGTAAAAGTAATTTAGTTACTCATAAATGAATGCCCTTTTGCTTTTATCTGTATGTATTGATTGTAATTTGATTGGGAAATAAGTTATTTAGAACCCATAGCAAGAAGGACTGCTGTATTAAGAGGATGAATAGAAAAAACATTACTGTTTGTTTTACACACAGGTTAACTTATTCATAATCAAGTTGTTCTCTAATCTGTCTCTCCTTTTTTACTTAAATGCCAGTACCCTTAGTCTAAAATAGAATTTTGTGGCAGTAACCTTGTAACATAGACATTAGACACTCATGTGATGAATGACATCACAAATAATTATGTTTCCAATTTTGTAATACGTTTAATTTTATTATTTCAGCAATTCCAATGGGCTTTCATCATCTGAGAGACAATCATCACAATCACCATTTGATTGGTTATCAAGTTTTGATAATGAGCCTACGCATTACTTAAAGCCAGAAGATGTGGATTTATTTATACAAAAAACAGGTTTGTAAAACACAAAAAGGTACTAAGAAAGAGAAAAAGTTATTACTATTTATGCAAGTTTAATTGAACATTGCATATTCGTATTAATTCTTTATCATTAAGAACTCGTACATACTTTAATTTTCATTGCAGTTCCCATTAGTACAAATACAAGTATACCTGCCAATGAACCCATACCAAATGCAAAATTACCTCAAAGGACCGGCCCTGTGATGGCTATTGAAAATGGTATCATTAAGGTATGTAATGTAATTTTACTTAAAACAACTTTGTTGTTTTGTAATTTATTATAAGTTGATATTGCTTCTGCATTCAAATTTATTTGAGTGTTAATTCTCCAAATTTTTATTAAACAACTTGAACTAAATATTTTGAACATCATTTATGTCAAATTATGGCATGAATATTAATGTCTTGTGAAATTTGACAATTATTCCTTCGATCAATAGTTTTAAGTAACTTTAAAACCTCCTGCTATTTTAATACAAAGATTTATTATTAAATACAATACAAAAAAAAATGTTTAAATTCTGTTTTTCGTATTTTAGTACTTTTTATTTACTGTACCTGTATCTGTTTTAGGGTCTCAAGATAGAAAATAAGGATATTAAAGAAAATTTATCAAAAACAAATGGGACTTTATTATATAACAATAATACTACATCTAAAGGTATGTTACATGACTTGAACCAAATTGTCCTCCTTTTTGGTTGGAACTCAAAACGGAATGGAGTCTGGACATATCAATGACAAAGTTTAACTCTTTTTTTTTCCAGCAAATGACCTGCACATGTCCTATCTCACTGTAGTAAATGAAAATGTTCAACCCAGTAATGTTAAAAAAGAGGAAAACAATGTGCACTTGATAGTTGAACAGAGAAACATTCCAACAGTAATTAAGAGATCAACAAATTTATTGTTCCAAGAACCAAATGGATTAGTGATACCAACTGACAGTACAAAAGCAGCCAAAATAGCTATCTTACCCTTAAATAAAAGCAAACCTCACAATGACAAAGAAATGGGTAGTTACCAAGTTAAGGTTTGTATGTTAAGAAATGGAGTGGTGGAATTTTTTTTTATGTTTGTACAATAAGGCAGATAGGCCATCCGATGGAAACTAATCACTGTCGCCAATGAAATTCGCAACACCGAAGTCGCCTTTGCAATGCCGGCTTTGAAGGACAGTTCTTTTTTTCAAAACTTAACACAAGCACATATAAAGAAATGTACTCAATAGATTCTGCAGTGATCAAATTAAATAATAAAGTAAAATGTAGAGAGTTCTTTTTTATTTGATACATTCAGAAAGTAATATTATACAATATTAAAAATATATGTCAAATCTAAATTTTGTCATAACACTATTATTTTTTGTACTGAATATTATAAAATGTTTCAGGCATCACCACCAAGCAGTATACTTTTAAGTCCCAAATTGGAATCACCTGAGTATAGTGGAATGTCCGCAAATAATACATTAAGTATAGAGGATATCATAGGGCCAATTATGGATTATTCAGAATTTACTGATGAAGAAAAAAGGGCAATCAAGAAACAGCAGAGAATGATTAAAAACCGGTAAAAATATTCCTGTTTTAATGTTGTGTCATAACTCTATAAATATGTATTTTTGGTTTAAATCAAATAATAGGATACAAAAAGTTAATATGTATAGTATGTAAGTACATTTTTTTTTCAGTGAAACAGCGTGTCGATCGCGACAAAAGAAAAAAGAACATGTAGCTGCATTGGAACAACAGTTGTTGGAAGCGCAGCAAGAGATCTCCAGGTTACGGCACGAAAATAAGCAGTTGCGAGAACAACTTGAAAGTAATGGAAGAATTCGGAAGGTGAGTAATTAAGATTAGCTGCATGGAAAACAAGGTCATTGGATGTGGTAATTGAAATTGGTTCTCTCAGTGTGAATGAAATTGGAAAGGACGTGATGACCTTGGCCTTTCAGTTTTTATTTTTAGTTTAATCATATTTTACCAATACTAGTATGATATGTAGTGAGGGTATTGCATTAACTCTATCTCTTCACATTAATTCAGTATAAAATTCTTGCACAGTAAGAAAATACGATCATATTTATTAGTTACATATATTTTATACGAAAATATGCAGAAAAATATATAATTTCTCTGAGTTACAGAAGATTTATTTATATTGTGCTATATTCATGACTAACATAGTTAATTATTTGGCTAATAACATTGAATTCTATATTATTGCTAGAGCACAAATTTTATTTAGATTGAAAAATCATTATCATCATCCATTATTTGCGTTCATTGGAGTTTGTTTCTTATATCATAGTTACTTCGTAGCATATAGACATGTAATTAGCATAATATTAAAGAGTTATTGTCGCCTGTGGATCTATCTGAATATGGATCGTATACGTTTAAGGATCACTAGTGTGTTAATTTGTAATACTGCTTGAAAATCTATCTTCGTTGACAAAACTTCAAACCAAAAATATTGCAGAAGAAGAACAGTGAACAATAATAGCAAAAGATCGACAAGTGTGCGACGCGCTGAATTAAGATTGTGATAGTAGATAGTGATCATTGAAAAGGGTATAAAAAGATAGGTGTTTTAAAAAGGTACATGAGTGATTGTAGTAGTTTCCATCGCAATTAATAATAATATATAACCTATAGTTAAGCATGTTATTGAGTGTGGCATGTGCTTATTCACAGATACCGAGACTAAATACATCTTTCTTAGTTCCCAAAAAGAACATAGCCGTTATATTTGCGATGGTGTTCATGGTTTCAATGAACTGGAATTCTATTGGGTATGTATCAGATAAGTTGTTTCAACATATTTCCATTGGAAACCATTGATTGGTGAGATAAGTTTTTATTCTTTTTTTACTCAAATATTGTTTTTTATTTAAAGGTGGAATTCAAAACCATTTATTGGAACTACAAGCTCGCACCCTGGCTCACGGCATTTACTATGGTCAGAAGATTCGAAACACGTATCGTCGGCTGGTACGATCATCATTTTAATTTTACCTTTATTACGCTTAAAAATTTTCGTGTTCCAGTTTTTATTTTATTTTTCAGATTATGATCAATTTGCGAATAGAAGCAGTGATAACGTAGATTGTAAAAATGCAACGTTAAATGCCAATAACTTCCATTATGTGAACCAGACCGAAAGTATAAGAATTGCAGGTGACCTCAACCGTTGGATCGGAAATGGAAAAACTCTCAATTGGACCAATTCGTCTAAGAAAAAACGTCCTGTATATGTCAATGAAGAGAAAATTAATGGTAATTTTATTACTTAATATAATTTTTTAAAATATGAGGTATATAAATTTGATGGCTCTATGTATAATATTTTTTTGTCTTAGGTGGGTTAATGAAATAATGAAAAGCATAAAATTAATTATTGAGACATATTTATCATATTCCTATATTGCTTTTGAATTGCTAGTCCAATTACTTTTATATAATTATCTGTATATTTAAAGTAAATTTGTCTTTTAGGTGGTTTGCAAGAAACTTATAAATTATTCCAAAAATTAAGTTTTGATAACAATGTTGTTGACATTCCAACATTAAACAAAAATCAAGGCAAGAATGTAAGAGACAAATCGCGGTTACGACGTTTACGACGGTCTATAGCCGTGGAGAAGGTCGATGATTTTGCTGACGGTACCTTGTATTATGAGAGTCTTTACCAAAAGCCTATAAGAAAGTCCATAAATGATTTCCATATAGATGATTTAAGTGAATGGAATGAACTGCTCAGAGCCCTACAACGACGTGACGATACGTTCTATGTGGTGGGAGTAGGAAAAGGGGAACACTTACTGTTGCCAGCGGTGTCTCATAACATCACACGGCCGCCAAGAATGGCGCTCATTTTACCAGCAAGGTCTGGAAATGGTTAGTATATTTATGTCAAAAATAAGTCAGGTTATTATATGCTTCGTCTTAAGGAAGCACCAGCTTTTTTAAGAATTTTTCCTATCATTTCCAAAGAAGGTGATTTCCAAGTCATGTTAAACTATTCGTATAAATATTACATATACTTTATGTTTACGTTTTTCAAAATGTAGCTGATTTTCAGTACGTCGTATATATAAAACCACAGAATTATTAGATTTTTTTATAACAATATTTGCGTCGCGTGAAGCCTATTTTCGAAATGGATGCGTGATATTTTATCTTGTTCTTAATTATTAATACAATATTTCAGATTCGCAAATGAACGATCATGTGACTTTGATGCAAATAGATTGTTCAGTAGTCAACACAACGCTAGTCAAGTTAAAATCAGAAGCTTTACCAGAAAGTTTGAGGAAGATCACACTTGATACAAAAACAAAGGACTTCAGAAATCACAAAGTAGAAAACAATACTAATGATAAAGATGCAATTGATGCTAGTCTCTCAAGAATTTCACAAAATATAAAAAGCAATGAATCAAATTCTATATATCCTCACAAGAAACAAAATAATGACAAACCTAGTAATTTACCTTTGAATAATAAAGATTTATTTGCTCCTTATATTATTTCTAAAATTGAGAAGTCGAAAAGATTTGCTCACGAAAACAATATAAAAATTTGAAATGGGTTAAAATAGTAGAGAACATAGATAAAGTGCTTGTCTAAGACTAAGTAATAACCCCTTATAATAAATAAAAAATAAAGTTAAAATGCGATCATGAATTGCGCCTAAAGTGATTAGTAAGATGTTTTTATAGCGAAAATACTAAGATTATCATTTAAAATCTGCTGGATGTAAAAGTCGACACTTAATCATCTCTAAAAATATTGGATTGTAGCACGAAGAGATTTTATTCGCAATATGGGATATGGAGAGAGGTATAATAATATAAGACTACTTATTGGTATAAAATTACTTATTAGTATTTCTTACAACTTATTTCAATTGTGTTGTATTTTGGAGTAATAAAAAATATTTTATAGAAATCTTAAACTTCAATCAATTAATTTTCATTATATTGGTTGAATGCTTTTGGGTTACAAGGACTGTTCTTCCCCGGCATTTAACAGCGTCGTGTTCTGATTCGTTGTGGGCATTTTGATATTATAATCCATATTATTATATCAATTACAAAGAGCAAGGGACTAGTAATTGTCACAACTTGTTACGTGAAGTTGTGCCGTTTTCTGCGGCACATGCTGCACAGAAGCCCAGAGATCAAATTGATTATAGAGCCACATACATGAAATTCCGAAATTTCATACTTTTATTATGGATAGAGATTATAGTAGTCATATGTATAGTTATTCTGTTTCTTTTTTTTATATCTGGCGCTCGGTATATTTAATCCCTTAAAATTTTCTTATTGTGAGGTGCCGTCTACTACTTTTAATAATACGACGATTGAGGAACCAATTACAGTTTTTAAATTGTTGCAAAACTCGTAATAAATAGCGTGATTACATTAAAATCAATTTCTAAAAAATATTATTTTTACGTGTATTCAATAGTAGTTCTCACACAACGTTACGATTTCGTGTTACGACAGTATTTCTAACCTGTTTAATATAATTTATCATGCTTTGGCAGCAATGTTATATTTTGTTTTGTATTCGTTCAAATTGTTGGTTTGTTATGTTAGTTACTTATATCAACAATAGTTTAATTCAAAATTACAAATAAATCACAATTATTATACGAAAAAACAAGTTTCAAAGCTTTTATGCTTCTTAAGCTTTTTCAGAACATTTATTATTTGGTCTGAGTAAATAATAGTATGTACTTATAGTAAATAGGTACTGAAGTTTGATTTATAATTCTATGTTAAGAATATATTTAAAATTATAGTAAACAAATTATGAAACGTACGAAGTACTGAGGTATCTATTATTTTTTTTCAGAATCAGTTATTGTTTCTGAAAAGATATTTGAAGGCCTATTTAGAATTAACGTTTCAAGAAATTATTATATTATTTTAACTTGTTTGAATTTTAAAACAAAAATATGTGTATTGTTTCTATTTTTTTTGTTAATATTGTTATTTTTATATAAATTGTCCTGTTAATACATATTATATACATTTGTAAAAATTGAGTAGGTATAGATGGTGTAATTCGATTTAAGAATAAAATATGGAATTATACAAAATAAAATTTTCATACATCCCTGTCGCTATATATAATTCTTTTGTGCTGTGTTTTAAATGATTCTAGTAGTCTTTTACTGTTAGCGTCATGCGTAAGTTCAGTCACTCAGCGAGCTATAGACAATGCTATACTCGATTTTCTCAAACCGACTAAATCCGTAATGTTGAATCAATAGAATGGAAGTTACTGTCGCAGGTCTCAGGATTATGATGAAATGCCAATAGGTTGCCAACATCGTTCGCAGGATAGATAATAATCGATGGGGCAGGTTAAAAGAAGTTCGAGATTAGGTTTCCCTACCTGGCGTACCATCCTACAATATTAGGCGTTGTATTTACGGGGCCCACGATCGGTCAGGAGCACAAATTTATGGGAGAGGAAAGCTTTGATTGGAAAGGCATAAAAGACCAAAAGGTGTACTAAACGAGATTTTAATTTAAAAATTTCGCTGGGAAATATAGCGTTTCCGTTTACTTATTCAATTCACATCATTGCATTAGCAATATTTACTCTAACAATTTAATTAAATTTATATGGATGATTATTTATTTATGCACTATATAATATTAATAATAAATAATATGCACTATAATTATAATAATACGTTCCTTTTAACGCAGCCGGGTAAAAGATTTATTTTGAAATTATGATGTTGACAGATGACATACAATTTGACGTATGGAAATAACCTAAAATTCAAGATTGAGAGTTTGAGTTATAGAGATTTTTAAATATATAATAAATAAGACAAGTAAATTACAAATGTTAATTATATTTACAGAAGTGGTAGATATAAGAAAATGAATTGCCTCAGATTACTTAGAAATGTTCGATCTCAAGCCTTGTTTAATATCAGCTCTGTGAAATATGTTTCTCAGCATCCACTCAAGTTTTTAGAAACCCAGGATTGGTGGAAGGAGAAAGATAATATACCACAACCGTGGCAATTAATTTACAAAGCACCTATGGTGAACATATTGAATTACACAAGTGCATATTTGACTTTCTCAACAGTTGCTGTAGCTTGTTCATCGTTATACTATGCTGCTTTCTTATTTGACGTGAATACTTTCAATGATCCAGTTGTGATTGGCGATGACATCGTGATAGCAAATACAGCAACTGAGGGTTTAATCTACTTAGGAGCTTTTATTGTATTTCATGTAGCCGTAAAAATGTTATTATCTAAATATGTTATAAGGCTATATAAAGATGGTGACAACTATTTAGCTGTGTTTAGAGGAAATTGGTTCAATTCAATAGTCAAGCACGAGTTCCATTTGAAGGAATTTGAAAAGTTGAATCCATCATTAGTGGTTACTTGGAGTGACGCTAGATTTGCGCTTGGCAAGAAAAAAGGCATTTTATTGGAGAACTATTTTAAAACACCAGAACATTTTAACTACTTATTGACTAAAAGAAAAATAGATTCTACCGACGAAGATGAAACCAAATAATCATCAAGATTTCAAATAAACACAGAAAATATCACCAAAATTGTGTACCAGCAAAACAAGAAGACATTTTTTTATGCACCTAAGGACATGACCTAGCTCGTAGACGGTAGTTTTAATATTACATATTATGATTTTTTATTTATAACTGTAAAAATAAAAACATGTAATCTGAATTTGTATGTTATTTAATAATCTAAATCCTGATCCATTTTAACATCTAAAATCCTCCTGTAAAAGCATTATTCCATTTATGTCTTGAGTCCCTTTTTATTGTATCAGAATTCATTTTTTTCTCATCACTATGGAACTCCTCTAATGCTTCAACCTGACCTTCTACTGGTTGTAATGTTTTGGTCACCACACACTGTCCATTTTCCTTCAATACTGTGTACTTTATATCCTCTTCAGTAGGTTCTCCATATGGAAAAGTGATTGGTGTAATCTTTACTAAATGTTTGACCTTCCATAGTTTAGCATTAACTTCTGGTATGTTTTTGACAATTGCTACTCGGTTCTGAAATAAAGGTGGTTTTAATGTATAATTTACTCATGACTATTTGACAGTGACTGCAATTTACACAACCATTTCAAACAGTTAAATGAATTTTAAATTTTAGATTTATTAGTAAATAGTTGGCCCGGTGAACTTCGTTCTGCCTAAAAATCAAATATCTAAAAATATCAGTGTTTCTCTGATGTAGTATACATAAAAGATTTCTTCTTGAATTACTTTATTATTCCATCCATCCATCCATCAGCCTTTTGATGTCCACTGCTGAACATAGGCCTCCCCTAAATGGCGCCACTCCAACCGGTCCTGTGCCCTCTGAATCCAACGGTTTCCCGCTGTCTTCTTCAGGTCATCGGTCCATCGGGTAGGGGGGCGACCTGTACTCCTTTTGCCTAAACGTGGTCGCCACTCGAGGACCTTCCTTCCCCATCGGTTATCGGTCCTGCGAGCGATGTGGCCGGCCCATTGCCACTTCAGCCTACTAATTTTGAGAGCTATGTCGGTAAGCTTCGTTCGTCTACGGATTTCATCGTTGCGAATCATGTCTCGTAGCGAAATTCCGAGCATAACCCTACTTGCGTTGCGATGACGGAATCACAACAGAGCTGCTAAAAGCTGGCGGTAAACCCGCACTAGTGGCGCTCCAAAAGTTGTTCGATTCCGTCATTACTAGTGGGACAACCCCGGAAGCGTGGAGCAGAAGCGTAGTGGTGCTGTTCTTCAAAAAGGGCGACAAAACTCTTTTGAAGAACTACAGGCCCATTGCGCTTCTGAGCCACGTGTATAAGCTGTTTTCGAGAGTCCTCACTAACCGCATTGCACGCAGGCTAGACGACTTCCAGCCTCCCGAACAAGCCGGTTTCCGAAAAGGCTACAGCACCATAGACCACATACACACGCTGCGGCAGATTATACAGAAGACCGAGGAGTATAATCTGCCGTTGTGTGTTGCTTATGTGGACTATGAGAAAGCCTTCGATTCTATCGAGACCGGGGCGGTGCTGGAGTCCCTTCAGCGATGCCAGATCGACTATAGGTACATCGAGGTGCTGAAGTGTGTATACACTGCCGCCACCATGTCAGTCCGAGTACACGACAGAAGCACAAATCCAATCCAACTGCAGCGGGGAGTCAGACAAGGCGATGTTATATCGCCGAAACTGTTCACCGCTGCGTTGGAAGATTTGTTCAAGCTGATGGAGTGGAAAGGTCTTGGCATTAACATCAATGGCGAACACATCACGCACCTTCGATTTGCCGATGATATAGTCATCTTGGCAGATTCGCTGACGGACCTCAGCACAATGCTAGGCGACCTCAACAGTGCCTCACAACGGGTGGGTCTTAAGATGAACATGGACAAGACGAAAATCATGTCTAATGTCCATGTCACACCCGTACCGGTAGTTGTTGACGGCACTCCTCTCGAAGTTGTCGACGAGTACATTTACCTGGGACAAACGATCCGGATGGGTAAGTCCAACTTTGAGAGGGAGGTCACTCGAAGAATCCAACTAGGCTGGGCTGCGTTCGGGAAATTTCGTAGTATCTTCTCGTCCACAATTCCTCAGTGCCTGAAGTCGAAATTATTCGAGCAATGTGTGTTGCCAGTGATGACCTACGGCGCCGAAACGTGGTCCTTCACTGTAGGCCTCATTCGGAGACTCAGGGTCGCTCAGCGTGCTATGGAGAGGGTTATGCTCGGAATTTCGCTCGGATGACGTTCCGTCATCGCAACTTTATTATTGCACTTGCATTAAAATCCGTAGCATAGTTTCAAAGATGTAAGCATACATAGGGACAGGCAATGAGAAGCAACTTTGTTTTATACTATGTAATTATTTAGTTTTTTTATAAGACTGCAATAGCAAGCAAGCATGCAACCCACCTGATAGTAAGTGGTGTGGTAACTGCTGACTGTGAACATTCGTAAGCAATTTTCATACAGAACAATGATTTTATTTAAAGTCAATAACAAATGCATTCCCACCCCCGAGGATTTTGTTGGTCACCTCTTATAAAAGTGATCTGGCTATCACAGCCTTCCACTGAAATGGAAGTACTGCTTCATTCAGAAATAGGTGTGGCAGTGGTTTCTCTCCAATCTAACCATCTACATTCTACCACAGTACCAAGATTCTATAACACTTATGCAATTGACACAACATTTCAGTTTGTTATCGTACTAATATTAAGTAATACAATAAACGCGAAAGTTTGTGAGTATGATGTAAGATGTATGTTTGTTACTTCTTCACGTCTAAATGGCTGGAGCTATTTTCATAAAATTTGGTAGGGAGTTAGCCGACACTCTGGACTAACATACAGGCTACTTTTTACTGTGGGAAAATATATTATTCCCAATGAACAATTGATACATAATTTTTTTTTAATGCGGTAGAAGCTGCACAATAAGCATTGCATGGTTGCATGCCTTTTTAAATATCCAGATAGTCAACATTGGCAATTAAATTTCATGCACTTTATATTTTGTAATACATATTAAGTTTAGTAATTATTAGGTGCAAGTTAATGAAAGTTGTTAGAGATCATATTAGTGATCTTTAGACATTCAGCTCAGATTAGTTCCAATCTTATCAATCATCAGTCAGTATGGTTAACACTCACAAAGTGGATTTTACCCTAGATCTTGCCATAAAAGACATAAATCAGTGGAATTTATTTCAAAGCTTATAAAACAATGATTATATAGTTCAAATAAAAACATACTTTTTCCTCAATGTTGAATTCCCTTAAGATATCTTTTAACCAAAAAGGTTGGTGTCTAGTTCTCTTAACACGCTCAACTCTAAAAAGTTTAGATGGAGTAACTTCAGGTTCCTTTTCATTTGGGTTCCTGAAAATTAACCAATTAAGTAATCAATGAAAACAGATTTTATTACAGAAGTAGCAAATAAGCAAGAAGTACACCTGGTAAGTGTTAATGGCCTTTGATATATATAACCAATCTCGGGTAGGATAAAAATCCTACTTACAGTGTTGCAGTGGCTACAGTATTTTACAGATGGGTTAACTTATTAAAGATATGGTTTAAATACATATCTCTGTTTAATTTCATACCTGGGGTAATATGTGATTCCTCCTGGATAGCGGATTCCTCCAGGATGTTTAAAGTGCTTCAGTATCCTAGTTCGAACGAAGGTGTGCAAAGGACTGATAACTTTCAATAATTGTCTCTGCATAATTAAATCAATTATTATAAATACAAATAAAAATATAACCTCGAATTCTAACTTCAATTAAGTCAATTGAATGAATTCAAAAAATGTCATTGATAGTTTTAATTTAAAAATCCGTTTATGACCTTGATTTCATATCTTTCAGCCTATCATTGACCGTGTCACTAGATTGACAGATGATTTAAAACATTAGTTGCTGTAACAATGGTATTTGTCTCTTAGAAATTCTAGGTATTGTGATATGTGTGATCACTCTAGCACTTTGAATTATTATAACATTTAATTTAACTTGAAAGTCGAATTAATTTTTGTGTTAAATGTGGCGTAAAAATGATTAGTATGGCAACATTTAAAATTTATGAGTGTAACGTCAAAACTGAAGTTTGACGTATGGGTGTTGGAAATGTTTGAAATTTGAATTTTTGAAATCTACATTACTAAACGATCTATACTGTTTTCATAAATTATCAAATTGAAATAGTTTACAGAATTTTGATAAGAAAGCTATGTTTGTTGTTAAGATTAATTTTATCGTTTACTAAGTTTATAACTGTAATTTATATAATTAAAGCATTCGATTGTATTTGTTGTTCGTTTTGTTAAATTAGTTAAAACTTGATGAAGAGGGTGCGGTTTGTTACTCCGACAAAACTTGTTATGGATTCAATGGAAGATTACGAGTGCCAATCCCCTCGGCCGATTATCGAAAGGCAAATGGTAAATATCGGCTGTGATTTCAATCAGCCACGACCCTTGATTTTTACTAATGACCCGGTACAAAGAGTTGAAAACTGCGATAGTTCCCCATATCCTAATGTAAATAAAACTTGTATTAATGCGATTGCAAAATTACAAGATAGAAAGGTACCATCCAGTGACTTAGATCTTAGCATGTTAGATTGCTCACAGGCCAAATGTAGACCACTTTCACCAAAAATGAACACAGTGTTTAGACCTACAGAACACAATAGAATGCCAGCATTGAATCCAGTAAACAGTGCGCAGACTCAAGTTTCAAACAGGGTTTTGACTTCCATAGAAAATAAATCGAAGTATCCTCCTAATATGCTCAGCAGGGATAACGAATTTTTCTTGAGAAGAGAAAATTTAGGAAAAATATCACTAGACTCTTTACATGGGCCATTTAACCAGTTAAGTTTGAACAAGGAGAGTAACCCCCTTTTGATAAAAAATGATTTAATTAGAACCATGAAGGCGACACTTCCATTATCTGGAAAAGAAAATTATGAACCTACAAGGGTTAATGAGAATTGTAAATGCCATCACTGTGTAAAAGCTTCAAATCATGTTGTCCACAATGTGTCACAAGATGTTAACAGGAATATGCAACATTCCCAAGGGTATTGTACACCAAGAACTTATAATCCACATACCTGTGTGTCTCCTCCGCATAGTTGTTCTTGCAACTGTAATATGCAGATAGTTCACTCTGCTTGCCATTGTAATACACAACAATTGAAAGTGGACATTCATAGGCAGTCTCCAATGAGCTCTCAAAATGGAGTTGACAAGAAAACTTGGGCTATACAAAAGTATGAAAAGGCACAAAAAGGTGAAAGTTCAGAAATTGAAAAACCAGACAATGTTTTTAAAGAAAAGAGAGAGCCAACAGTGTCTGATTTGTTTAAAATAATAAAACTACAGAATGAACAATTACAGTTGCTTCAGGAGAAGGTTGATAAGTTTATCTCGGCTCATAACCATGTACAAGAGAAACAACAACTACCTATTCAAAACTATGTTACTGAACAGGTGGCCGTTCAAACTGTGAATTCAGAACAGCATAAAATATCTATAGGAGTAATGACAAGCTTTGAGATGGTTCGCACATCTACAGTGATTAACAAAGAAGTTGTAAAGCAGAGTGAGGCTCAAATACAGTGTAATAGATCCCAGATTAGTATTAAAGAGGTTGTTTCAAAAAAACAGGCTGATAACTTGAATTTTTTAGATGGAATACCACCAGTGAGTAAAAATGTTGAATCTGTTCAGTTAAAAGGCCTTGCTCAGGGTCAACCTTACATAAATAATATTGTGGGTTGTACAGCTGAAAACATTCTTGAGGACAAAACATTGAATGAGCTGAGCTTATATAATGTCCAAGTAGACAATGCTACTACACCTCTAATGTCACCTGAACAAAGCTTGTATTTGGATATAAGAGACTATAGCGAGTAAGTTTTTTTGATAATAACACATTAGCTAACATTGTATCAATGAAATTGTTTACTAGTTATAACACCATTATTCATTATTTATGCTTGAATGGCAAAGACCAGTAAAACTTAATTAATTTATTTTTTGGATCACCAAAACAAGTAACAGCAACAAAGTTATGTCATGTAATATTTCACTTTAACAATTTTTAACTCTATTTATGGTTATAAGGTAATCACAGCGTGCTCAGAACATCTAGTAAAATTTAAATAATAGATAAAGTGATTGCCAAAATTTATATTAATAAAATACAAAAAGTGAGAAAATTAAGTGAAGTAGATCGGAAACATCATTGAAATTAAATCTAATAATGCCTAATGTTTATTTATATATTTTATGTATATATTAATAAATAATAAAAGTTTGATCTTCTGATTTCAGATCAGACTCTGGAAGCGACGATCAATCCAATGTGGGTTGGACTTATTATAATAAAGTAATGGTATGTGAATATTTTTGAAATTATTTTATACTTTTCTATACCTTGTGTTATGGATGCTACTGAATACTAGATTTGATTTTATTTATCTTACTTTTCAGACTCATGTCAATGGAATGCTACAAGATTCTGACATGCCCTCTTCAGCTAGTGCCCTCTACAGGCAAACCAAACAGAAATGCATGCAAATGCAAATAGACAAATCTAATGTTAGTGTTGGAAAAAGGTAAGTCTTTAACATTCCTTTTAATTGTATGTTCTTTATTATGTAACTTAATGTTCTTTATTTAAGGTAACATAAATGGATACAATGTTTTAATTTTTATTTTTCAATATTAGTCATAGATTTGAAATGAGGTATTATAGCCATGAGGTGTTATAGCCATGTTCTTTGCCAGATTTGTTTATTTCATTTAAGATTTAAATTTACAGAGTAACATTTGGTGATGACCCACTAGGGATTCAGCAACATCCTATGACTCCGACTGAAACAAGTTTGAAAATCAATCAACTAGCAGCGAAGTACTTGAAAAACGCGCCAGGGTCCGATACCCCATCACCAAGACCTACTGGAGAAATGTCCTTTGCTACTCGGAACTACATGGAAAGGCACAAATTGTTACAAGGTGAAATAATAATTTTGTGTTACCATTGCTAATGCATTTCTCTATGAGTATAATTTTCCTTTTTATCAATACAAATGTTGCATATGGTGGCTTCTTTAGATTTGAGTAATTTTCTAATACAAATATGCACAAATTCGAAAGATTTAATTTTTAATTAGACTTGTGTTTTTGTTTACAGGCAACCAATTAGGAAGAGGTGCACCTTTACAGTCGGATATTCCAAAGTTTCTAGACATAACAGCATTAAAACAGCAACCTAAATTTATTTAAATTGTTGACTATGACATGTAACTATGACTTTGTATTAATTTTATATTATGTATAAATGAAATGTAGAAATGAGTTCTTGATAATAAGTTTTTAAATAAAACATAGAATTTTTGAACAGACATTTATTAAACTTCAGAGAAAATAACATAGTATAATTCTAAATTATACAATTGTATTTTTTTCTGAACAGCTGACGTTAACACATTCACTAAGTTCAATAATTTATGACAATTCTTTATACATTTGCTCTTATTTATTTTTTACATTAACTTACGCTCATGAATAACTTATTTAGATCTTCTCTTAAACTGGTAACTTATCACATAATCTTGGGAATGCTTAGAACAATTTTAGGACATTAACAGTAGGCCTACATAAATTAAAACATTCTTTGTAAATATTTGTCTTTATAATACTTTTTATAAGAGGTATTTTTTTTAAATACTTTTTAACACTCACTTGTACTTTATCTTCATGTATGTTCTTAAAATTTTAATATTTACATTTATTTCATTTGAAATTAACATTAATTTTAAAACATTGTTAGTACTAGGATGAAGAGTTACTACTTTCATAATAGCAATTTATAAAATCTCTAAAACAGTAGTGGTATGTAATTTTCGTACACAATATTTATTTTATGCAAATATTAGTATAAATATTATATATTATTAGCCGAATTGCAGTTTATCGCAATGTAATGTATGTAAATAGTTAATATTACCTTAAATTTAGGGGCCAAAAGATTTAATAACGTTTATCGTAAAGTTACCAATTAATTGATTATCTTACGTAATGAGTAAATACCACACTAATTTGAGTATAATTTTATGAATATACTATCTACGAGTATAACAGTGCAAGATATATAGTATAACGACAACATTTCCATGATCTAAGTGTGTAAAGTTCTTTAACTTTCTTTATATTACTCGCATTCCTTATATTACTCGTATGAGAGAAATAACAAGAACTTAAAACTTTAAAGACCGCTATTGATTTTTTACAACGAATGAGCCTGCTATGTGGTGTAATTATTTTTTACATTAATCTTTAATTTCAATGGACAATTTTAATATTATGTAAATATTTAGGAGAAAGGTGAAGTTAAAACCTGATTAAATACTTGATTAATAAATAATATAAAAAAATACCATAGAGGCTTCGTATTAGTTTACAAGAGAAAAACTGTACAAGACGAAAAATAGAAAGTAAATTTTTTCAAGTTTGTTGTACTATTTTATTATAGTTTGGTGTATACATTGGTATAAATGTTAGTTTTAGTTTTTGAAAACGGATAAGTAAATATCATAATCAATAATCAGTTTAATTGTATTGTTTTGTAATGGACTGTATTTTATTGTATAAACATTATTCTATTGCTTAGCTCGACCTAAAATCACATTAAATGTTGCTATTAATAATAAAACACTTTCTACACTTATCGGCGTCACTGTTTATTTCGTGTATGTATTAGATAGACGTAATACAGTTTCACACAAACGCCTAGACTCAGAGCAGGCATCTCAGACATATTTTGTTATCTAGTTTTGCAAGTTCGTGAAACTTGCAATGAAAATTGCTGTGGTGACATCACTGCCGTTTGCGTTATGTCTCTTCTTAATAACGGCTGGGAAGTTATATAACCCGTTTTTAAGGATACCTGTTGTACTAAGTACATGGGTAATATCGCGATGACGTTGTCTAAGAGAAGCCTTGACTATACTAAAATGTGCGTTATTGCTAGTTGCTATCCAATTGTTGCTACATGAATAAAAATGTATTAAATAATCATATTTTATTTTGTTCTTTTTAAGTCCAATTAAAAATTAACGTGCTTTTGAAAATTAAAACTAAATAGTCTTGTAAAGCTAGGAGATATTAACATCAGCAATGCAATTGTCATTGCGACTTGCTACGACGTAGATATCTGCTACACTACGTAGCAATTACTACATACATCGTAGCAAGTGGCTTAAATGCTATGTTACATATGTATTTCCTTACATCCTAGCTACTCATAAATTTATTAGTGAATGGCGTAGGTACTGTTTGTTTGTACTGTAGGTTAAATTGATTTAATTTATTATTAATATATTAAAATATATAAATACCATCTTTTTCAAAAGTAGAATCTCAGTCTGTGATACTACTATTTTGTTGGCATGTTACACTAACTTAAGGCAATGAAAATATAGTTTCATATATCTTTAGACACAGATATTGATGCGACCGAACGCCTGTTATTTATAATATCACAAAAATAAATGTCTATTACATATGCCTATACACAGTACAATATACTCATACATTTAAAAGTATCGTTAATATATTCAAAACGATTAACAGGCATCTAGCATTTTAACAAATAAACAATTGCACACAACTCTATAACAAATATGGGGTGTTGTATCTACATAAACTTCTTACAAACTAAATATTATTCTCAACATATCTACACAATAAAATGCACTTAATCTACGCGCACATTATTTACACAGAAGACGAAAAATTGTTTTAACACTTAAATAAGATTTCAATTCTCTTGCATCGCATATTGTATCATACTTTAAAATCTAGAAAGGTAACGAAATTATTGGATGGCACTTCTTTTCTTGTGTCCAAAAGACAATAAATATTAGATAGAGATATCTCTATTAATCTAGAAACACTATTTTACATCACTTTTTGTCTTGCATTTCACTGACCGCATGTTTAAAGTTCAAGATCTATCTAAGATAAAGGTACCTACATAAATAAACTAGACAATAATTTTAGCTAATCATATTTGCATATCATAAATGGTTGATTTTCAGGTCATTAATCATACATGTAAATTTCGCATGAATGACATCATATGTTAATAAGTACATACATATACACTTATGTATGTCCAGAATCATATCCGGACATTGATTCAATGATACAATTAATCAAATGAAGTATGCACAAATTTGAAACCAACAATAAGTTGACTTTACTTGTTAAAAGTATTGTCAATTCCTTTTAATTTATTCGGAATTTAACACACGATAGTTCAAAATAAATACACTTAGTGTACCTGTTATAAATAGTAAAACTTATGATAAGATCTTGAACATTAAAAGGTTTCAGTTTTATTCCTACAGTTAAGAAATATACTCGTGGTTACAATTTTTTTAACTAATTATATACTAGGTATTATAAACGTTTAACATTTTAGTGGCTAGTTCTTAATTACACTATATTTTACTTAATTAATATAAAATAAAATATTTTGGTTTCTATTATAACATTGCTTGTCATTACAACGACAGGGTCTTATTATAATACCAATGGATTTTGAGCATACTTTTGTGCATTTTTTGTCTTGCATAAGCTACTGTGAAGTTAGTTCTTGATAAGTATTAAAATATTTGCCAAAATTCCTATAGAACTAGTTATTTTATTGAAATATAAAACAAATTAACACAAATCACTGCTATGTTTTTCTTTTATTAAAGTGTAAGTAGAGCTATTTGGGAGTAATACATGTACCTACCTACTCACTTCAATATATACCATATTGAAGTAAAAATAAACTGAATTAAATCTAATAATAATATAACATAATAATAAACATGTGTTAATCTTTCTTTCGTAACATGGTACATCTGGCTTTGGTATCTAATGAGATACATTATTGGGTAACATTTTTTAAGCTATCTTCCTAACAATAAAGGCCTTCGGCGCATTTGTCTACATATAGGTACTTAATTCAATAATCATGTATTTAACGAACCTTACCATATAATAAAAGCTAAACGTATAGGTATTATAGAAAGCTTAAAATAACTTACTATGAATCTTATCGAGTCCGGTTTATATATGAGAATGACAGTTATTTTAAAACCATTATATAGGTATACCTAGGTTAAAATATTATTTATAAATAGATAATATCTTTGTAACATTATTTTGTCATCACTCCATTAAATCACATTATTACTGCATCCATTTATATGTAGGTATGTAAAAAAATACCTAATTTTGATATTGAAATATGAAACATTTAAATGATAAAATATCTTATTATACTTCCTTTGCTTAATTTATTCTTAAATAAAAAACATGCAGGTTAGCCATCAGAAAATAAATTAATATGTACCTAATATTTGCATTTCTATGCCCGTACATAAAATAGGGAGTGTTTTTTACTATTGTGTTTTTTAAAAAAATATAGTAAAGTTGTGTTTATAGCCTAAGGCAAGGCCGGTTGGCCATTGGATTCCATTACGGATTCATCGTCTCCTCCCCCTCTCGATTTGCTGTCCAATCTCAGTTCTGCTAGTCGTTGTCTGATACTGTTCGGTCTGTAAAAAAAGACATCATATTCAGTTAGAACCTTTATCATAATAGACATTTATATATGTACCTATATACCTAACTTCACTCTCGTTAGCAAATTAGATATTAGGTACTATTAGGTATACTTACTTACTATATAAGAGCAGTGGTAGCCTAATGGTTGAAACTTGCCCTCTCGATCGGGAGGTCCGAGGTTCAAACCCAGGCACGCACCAATGATTTATGTGCGTATTAGAAATTAATTATCACTGCTTTTCGGTGAAGGAAAACATCGTGAGGAAACCTACACACCCGAGAGTTCTTAAAAAAAAAAAGTTCTCGGAGGTGTGTGAAGTCCACCAATTCGCACTTGGCCAGCGCGGTGGACTATGGCCTAAACTCTCTCATTCTGGGAGAAGACCCGTGCCCAGCAGTGGGCCAATAATGGGTTGATGTGGAGGTATACTTACTTAAAGTTATATGTCTAGTATTGGGAATCTGGTATATAAATCTCAATCAAAGGAGACGAGATCCGAAATTCGAAATTGGAAAACCTCTAACATTTCGTACTTATGTGCGTATTAAAAATTAATTATCACTTTCATTAAGTCTTTCAATCTGCATTTGCCCAGCATGGTGGGTCGTTTGGTCTCTTTTACTTTGAGGAGAGGACAGTTTAGGTAGCTGAACCCAGTAATATGTTGACGGCAGACAAAAAATAAATACTACTTGCCTGTCGGAGAAATACGAAGTGACGACCTGGTCGGCGGAGACAGATTGCCGCTGATACGTGCCAGCGCTCAGGTTGCTCTGCGGTATCTTGTATATGCGCACACAACGCCCGCTGTTTTCTGGAAGCACTGTAAATTAATATTATATAATACGTATATTCACTAGGTACTTAAATATTCTACTACTAATATTTAAAAAAATCATAAAACACTAATTGACGTTATGATGTTGTGTCGACGAATTACATACTGAAATGCATACTTATATGCGCCACGCACACACAGTAGAGTTGAGGTTTGTGTCGCGTAACTGAAGTGCCATTGGTTACATTCCCCATTCCTTTGCTATAAGCATCAGTGTTTACTGATTTTAAAAAGGGTGTACGATCTTAAAACGCTACAAATACTCGTTTCAAACTTCAAATGTGCCTGAAATTCGGTGAATGCTGACGCTTGACAAACAAATGTCGTGTTCCCCGGGTAGGTAAGTGAGAATTCATCAGTCTTGCGTTTAAGTTTTAGCCTCATGGCGCACCAGAATATATTTTACATCAAACGTATTTTACTAACCTTGTGGGGAGCTAGGGGGAGAGATGGGCGCCATACGCTGTAGCGGTGGCCGTATGTTCTCCTGGTCGGAAGAAATTGAACTGCTCCGGCTGGACGCAGAGTTATTCTCGGGCGTGCGATTGTTCTGAGGTTCACTCCTATGGTACAATTAATGAACGTAATTTAATAAATTATTTTATTAAAATGTATTGGTAGGTTATAAAAAAAAAGGAAAACCAAGACACAGATGACTGAAGTGAACTTTTTATTTATGACAATAAATGTTAGGGTTTTGAAAGGACAGGTAGTATACAAATATAGTTTTATATAAGTTATATATTGCGATAGTTACTCATAAAATATGTAGAAACTATGCATAAATTACTAAAAGATTAGTAGAATGTATTCAGTTTATATTTGTAATAATTTGTAAATAATTTGTATGAAAAGTGGCGTAGCTAGGCGTGGCGCGTGGGCGAAATGGGCCCTAGCCCACCGTCTCGTACTCATAAGGGCCCCGCGAGGCCTCTTTAACCCATTAATTCCCAAAAAGCCATTATTGTGCAAGAAATTTCAAGGTCACCACAACTATTCAAAAATGTTTCCTGCTTTCTGAAAATACCACGCTAGATATTTTTGGTTATACTATTTCAGAATCCGGTGTTTATTTAGGAAATATATATAAATCTGTTTATTATGCAATAAAAAAATGTGATTTTTCGACGCGATTTTATTCCACAATTCTGATATGTCGAAAAGCAACTAAAGACAAATGCACCCATATTCTCTCGACTCATTTTAATGGGTTAAATGTGAAGATTACCACCACCACAAGATTTAAAATTTCCGTTTATTTAGAAAAAGGGCCTCGCTGATATAACTTCGCGTTCACGTCTCTATTAGTCTACGCTACGCCACTGTGTATAATTAACAAAGACATGTAATAAAATATTTTGCGGTATTGGCGTGTAAAGTAATACCTACGTCAATGGATAGTTTATTTATTTATTTATTTATTTCATAAAGTTAACCAACGGTTGTTACATTTTTAACACATCCACAGTAAAATTAGAAGTTCTTATACAGTAGTTAAAAAATGTACGACCACTTAAAGGCTAACATCGCATGCATGCGTTACATACAAAAATAAAACAATTACAACTAAATTAAATAAGCTTTTAAAACAATGTGTATTTGAAATTAAATATTAGAAATTGCCTTTTTAAAGGCTAATAGAGACATATTGTTTATATCGATGTCCATGGATACACTACGCTTGTTATAAATTGTTGATAGCCTACTAATAGGAGAGTTTGAGCCCAATTTGGTTTTACAACGTGGGGGTACGAAGAGTTGAATATGTTTTCGAGGCATGTTATGGGGTATTCTAAAGAAGAGTTTAGAGAGAAGACGCGGACAATGTATATAATAATTCACTAATTTGTAAAGAAAAGTGAGATCAGCCACGTCTCTCCGAGTATTCAAATCAGATAATTTGAGATACTTTAGTGACGCTTTGTAAGAGTACTCATCTTTCTTTTTACCTAAAGAATACATAAGATGCCTAACAAATCTCTTCTGTACCCTCTCTATACGAAGCATATGTGTAGCAAAATGGGGACGCCAAATTACACTTCCATATTCCAGAATAGATCTAACTAGACTGTTATACATTGTTATTTTAGTTGAGGCTTTTTTGAAAAATTTTGTATATCTGATAATAAAGCCCAACATTTTAGATGCTTTCTTTAAAACGGAATCTATGTGTGGTACGAAAGTTAGCTTAGTATCAATTGTTATTCCTAAATCTTTAATTAAACTTGTCTCACTGATTTGCGTTTCGTTGATAATATAAATTGATGGGATGTAATTAATGTTTCTTGTAAATTTTATATGATAGCATTTTGACACGTTAAGCACCATTCTATTAACTTTACACCATCTTTCCAATGCATCTAAGTCATTCTGAAACTTTGATACATCTTCCCAGGAGTCAATTGTTCTATATAATTTTAAGTCATCTGCAAATAACAGAGGGATAGAGTGATTAAAACATAGCGGAAGGTCATTTACGAACATATTAAATAATATTGGGCCCAGGTGAGACCCCTGAGGAACTCCGGAAAACATCCTATATGAATTTGAATTAAAACCATTTACAACTACAAAAAATGTGCGTTCAGACAAATAAGAACCAAGCCAGTCAAGGAAAACGCCCGAGTATCCGTACGAGCTTAATTTTGTCAATAAGATCCTGTGATCAACCATGTCGAACGCTTTGGTGAAGTCGGTGTAAATTGCGTCTACTTGCTTTTTGTTGTCTACTGATGTAATTAAGTCTTCAATGTAAGAAACTAGGTTTGTGTTTATAGAACGACCCCTCAAAAAGCCATTTTGTGCGTCACTAGCATATTTTTCGAAGTGTTTTTGAACTTGTGGACACACAAGAGATTCAAAAACCTTAGCCACACTGGACAAAATGGAAATTGGACGGTAATTACTGATAAGATGGTTGTCGCCAGTTTTGTGGATTGGAACAACTTTTGCTATTTTCCAAACTGATGGAAAAATGCCCGATTTGAGAGAAGCATTAAATATATAGTGCAATGGACTGACTAAAGTATGAGCACATTTGCTAATAAAATAAGGTGGAATTCTATCAGGTCCCGCGCCCTTAGTGATATCTATAGTTGTAAGAGCTTTAAGAATAAGTTTACTACTAATATGTAATGACGAGAAAGCCTCATGGAATGCGTGATTATTGTAGTCAGCGTAAACGTTATCCCGGGAGATTGTGTCTAAAAAATCTTCACTAGCGTCAGTATCACAAACGGATTTAAAATGAGATGCAAACAGATTGCATATGCCTGTTCCTTCCGAGCAATATGATATTCCATCCGTGAGGGTGGCTGGGTAAGAACTACTACCACTACGTCTTTCTTTCACAAATGACCAGAAATGTTTTGGGTTAACGGATATTCTGTTTTCAGTTAAACGTAAATAATTGTGATAGCATTCGGTAGTAATTTTAGTACAGCGCTCAGCCAATAATTTAAAAGATATCAAGTCAAGTGGATTTTTGTATTTTTTGTACCTAATTCTGTACTTGTTTTTCTCCTTCAGTCGCTTAATTAATTGACGAGAATACCATGGCGGATATTTTTTGTTATTTTGCCTGGTGATCGGTACAAACTTGCTTAGTGCTTCTTGAATAATTTTATAGAAAATGTCGACGAGTTCGTTTACATCATTCTTTCCAGCGAATAAATCAACCCAATTAATTTGAGCAAGATAGGAATTTACAATATCATAGTCAACTCTGTAAAAGTTATGACTGATATATTGCGCGTTATAGGACATTTTAGTTTCACAAGAAAAAGCTATATTAACGTGTAATGGTGGATGTAGTGGATCCACGGAAGATAAAACATCGATTGCACGTGATACAGTACAAGGCGGAGAAAAGTCTAAAAGTACTAAGTCTAGTATTCTATTTATGCTATTTGTAATAGAATTATACTGTTGATAGTTATTCAGGTTAAGAAAATCCAGGAAAGCATGGTTCAGTGAAGAAGTTTGATAGGAATCCGACTTGTTTGCCAAGTCCCAGTTAATATTACCTAAATTAAAATCACCAACAATGCATTTATGACAGTTAATTTGTTCATTAATACTCGAAATGTTATCTAAAAAGAAATCCAGGTTTGATTTCAATAACGGAGGTGGCAAATATACAGCGCAAATAGCCATTAAACATGGCTTGTGTATAGTACCAATGTCGATGATGACCCACAGGTCTTCACTGTTGGTCTCAAATGCCAACTGCCTTTTAGACCTTAATAATTTCGAAACAGCTATCAAAACTCCTCCACCTTCCTTTTTCAAACTATTAGACTCTTCTCTATCCCTTCTATAGACTATATAGTTATCATTGAAGAGCTCCGAGTTCATAATGTTACTGTTGAGCCAAGTCTCAGTAAGTATAATTACATCGTATCTGGAATTACTGACATTGCAAAAGAAGGAGTGGGTCTTAGTTCTGAGGCCTCGCACATTTTGATAGTATATTGACAAAGAAGTTATGCTAGCGTTTATTATGTCCATATTAAATAAGTAAAAATAATATATTAAATTAAAGAAAACTATGAGTAACAGTATGATAGTAGGTTTACAACTGGCAATTTTAGATTATTTTATTTTGTTGAGACAATCAAAATCCTTTATGATATAATAATCCGAGTCGTCACTTTTTCTCATAAAAATTTTACCACCTCGAACCCACACGTACTTAAAGCCCTTTTCTTTGCCTATTGCTCTTGCAGCAGAATGTAGCGCCTTATTGTTCGGTGATAGGTGATCTATTATGAAGATTGGCGATTTAGGACCTTTCAATCCCAGGTGAGTGCTATTAAGCTTGCTATCGATGGGTTTTTTCTTATTGAAGTTTATTGCTGCAGCTAAAAACTGATCTCTTGTTTTAGAAGTTCATTATAAAAGGGTTGCAGTTAAGGGTTATAATTATTAAGGGTTACACAATTATTCGCGTAGACAAGTTACGATATCAATGACATGGCTTTAAAAAGAAACGAATGGTCTGGAGTATATCGCACCCTCGGTGGAACAAGGGCACAAGTGCAGGTTTTACAAATTTTCACTACAAGAATTTTACGATGTTGTTGCACCAATATTGACAAAAAACGGACGAATTGGACAAAAGCACTATCATCTTATGTCGAAATGAGATGGAACTGAATGGATGACTATTTTCTACTAGACAATAGGATGTTTTTAAAACACTTTGACATTTTTAAGTCTATTTTGTAATTTTTGCGTTTTATGCCCTTGTCTTGCCGAAGGTGCGATATGTTACTTGTTCTCATTATTTTCATCCTCCTCGGTAGATTGCGCCTGTTTGCTCATCTGCCGCGCGAGCTCGTAGCTGTCGTGCAGCGCGGCGCACGGGTCCAGCTCGCGGCTCAGCGGCACGTACTCCGGCGCGCACGCCACGTAAAATATATCCTATACAATATTAGATGATTAATTGAAACTACTTTTAATCTAGTGTTCGTAGATCCTCCATTATCATCATAGAAAATTTGGGTTTCGTTTATAGCATTAATAACTCGTAAAAAAAAGAGAATACCTACCTACCTATGCCACGAAAAATCGAAAAATGGTCTAAATTTTTCTGTTGTTACTTATTTATATATTGATGGTATTACAAAGATGAAGATTTGAAAGTGGTAGATTCATTCCGGTGGTGGAATCAGTTCGGAGATTTTTCTAGCTTTAAGGCACTATTCTGATTGGGTCTAGCAACGCCAAACCCAATTAGAATTATTGCAAACATCTCATACGGGCATCAATACTTTTCTGTCTTTTTTAAAATAAAAGCATATAGGATTTGTCTTCGTTATAACAGAATAACGAGACGATCATAATAATTGGCTTAATATCAAATGATCCATATTCATGTTATCATAAAACCTCTTCGTGTCTATAAAGGATATAATAATGCGAATTGAATATAAATATAAATTGATTATACGAACCCTTCGTCCACATAAAATTTTAAGTCCCGGTATGCAGGCAGCGTGCACAAGAGATCCATTCGCCACCAATCGTATCTCCAGCAAATCTTCGGCGAAAGCCATGATATAAGGGAACGCACATACTGAAATATTATTGTCTGCTTTTAGTCTAAATTTATAATAGACTTGAATGTTTATTTTGTTTTAAAGCAATTTGTCAAAAGTCACATGTAAGAAGAATTCAGGTGGTAGTACTCAGAGTTTCTCCACTAAGGACGCCTCATCGCTAAACCACATAGTTATTGTAGTTTTGTTACAGATATAAGTACGAGTCATTTTACGAGGCGACTAGACTTAATTCTTAGGGGTAGCAAGGTCGTCCCTGTGGTTCCGAGATTAGAATAGGCATCCCATGTCTGTCGTAAGAGGTGACCAAAGGGGGCTTCCGGGGTTGCGGGCGGCTAGAGTGGGAGCCCGAACCGTTCGGTCAGGCGATCCCGGGAAGGACAGCGGTGTGTGTGGGCGCATACCGTCGTAAAGACTAGACGGAGCGGTAGGCTCAGAGGATACCGGTTGCGTTCCTTTGGATTTCCCGGAGTCCTCTTTGTAGTGCCGAGGACGCCCCTCCCCCGGGGGGCGGGGTTGATGCGGTAAATCCCACGTGACCCTGCGTTGCTCTCTTATCTGGGATTACCCCCGAAGGGCGTCCGCTCCCTCGTGAACTCGAGGGCCAGGTGTCGTCCGACCATCTGGAGGATTAAATCTGCGTAGCAGCATAGCGCGGTCACAGAAGGCCGAAGGCTGCAACACTGCCTAACGGCAGCCCACATCACCGGTGGACAGTGTTTCCACTGAGGGAATTTCCCAGGTAAGGAGGGGATCCTCGAGGCCCGCAGACCTTACGCCAAGCGGCGACGCCACGCCGCGGCATAGGACGACTTACAAAGTCTGGGATTATTTATCGCGTTGGGATTGATTAGGAATGTCCATATACAGCAGGGTTACTTACCACTAGGGTGGCCGCAGGCTCGTAAGCTAAATATAAAGTTCAAGTCTTACCGACTGCAGCAGGAACAGTTGTCCAATGGAAATCGTATTCGCTGTCACTCTCCAATCCTTTACTCGTTAACCTTTCAAAATGGCATGTATCTAAAAAAAAACAGTGTGCTTGTGTCGATAACATTATTTGGTACATAATAATGAACTTTATCAAAGAACAATTGTCGATCTTTGAAATACCAATGTCCCAATGGCGCATAATTCATAATAAGTACACAACATTCACATTGTTAAGTTCGAGTCCAAAAACTTTTTACAACTTATTTAGGTAATTTGATTGGAATTCATCAAAATAGTCACATTAAATAATAAGATTATGTTGCATACATTATCGGTACTTACGATTGTAGCACAATATGATCTGTCCGTCCCTTTCATCTCCAATACGTAGTGCGTTAACTAATGTCCCTCTACGGTGACCTGTATCTTCCGAATTTTCAGCACGTTTAACAGTCTAAAATTGCAAAATATTCCTTATATTTACATACGTGATTAAAATAAGTAATAACTGAAGTTAAAGTGACCATGGACATGTACCTAATGGCTTCCTACTCTCCAACATGAAATCAATAGGTACTTGTCGATAATTAGATATAGTTTTTACTTTATAGTTAATTATTACATTAAGTTACGTGAATATGCTTGTGCGTCGTAACCACAGCGTAGAACAGCAGCAAATATGTACCTATAAAGGGTGTTATCCTAAGTAACTACATGCCTTGTTCGTTTTTATATACGATTGCAAAATCTGCAGTTTTAAACATGTTTTTTTAATACTTAGGATGTAAACTAACGTTTAACACATAATAAATGTAGACAAAACCAAAGCAGAACTACAAGCAAACTAGAAGTTGCACGTTTATTGTGTTTACATAATTATATAGGTACATATGCACATGTACGGAGAACAAGTTTACCGCGAGCTCGTGTGACTGCGGTCTCAGGCGTGCTGGTTGCCTAACGCTTATGTAATGAAGGTTTACATGCATTATTATACTGCGGCAAGTATAAATAGTGAGGCGGTAATAGCTATTAGTGGCGTATCTCCAGAATGGGAGAACAAATTTTATAAAATTGCGACCACAGTTAATAGTATCGAGCGTGACTTTGCGGATATCCATCCTATAAACTTAAAATAAACACAACTTCGCTTCAATTTATTACTGGCATATATAAATGATTATATATATAAACGAAGATAGGTATATAATGGCATAAAATAGTTTTTATTTCAAAAAAATCTATTTAAAATTTCGGGATGTAACTTTGATTTTTCGGTATTATGTCTGCTTTAGAGGAGAAAAAAAAAACAAGGAAAAGTATGTATCTACATACATCCTGTATATTCTGTATATTTATAAAGGTGCGTAAATTTTAAAAGTGCTATATTAAATAATTGTCAATTGTTAGCGTGGTCAATTAAGGCGTCCGATTTCTGAGAAGCGATAGTACAAAGTATGCTAAAAACGAAAGATTATTTGACAAACCTGTCCCGTGTTAGTCTCTAAGACTTCCCAATGATGTTTGTACCCAACAACCATTATTCCTACTTCTCCGTCCATTAGCTTAATTAGAATTGGTGACTCGCTCAACTGAATGTCCTGTAAAAGATTATCATTAATGAATCATTCACGCACGCGAAAGCACTCGCATTCTCAAACAAAGATGCTTAGTTTCGTAAATATTACGAATGAAGAACTCTAAGATACAAATTAAAAATGAAATCAATCCTCTAGATAACAATCAGCCAGGGTTTGAATCAGGAACCCACCGTATATCTGAACAGTATGGTAACCAACGACCGTTTTTTTATTTGATTGAAGTAACAGACAAGCATGCAGTCCACCTGATGGTAAGTGGTTACCACTGAAAACTGAGTTAAAACTACTGATGAACTAACTAAAAATAAACAGATTTACAAGGTGTAGATATATCTCTCATCAACCCATTATTGGCCCACTGCTGAGTACGGGTCTTCTCTCAGAATGAGAGAGTTTAGTCCATAGTCCACCGCGATGGCCAAGAGCGAACTGGTGGACTTCACACACCTCCGAGAACTTTTTTTTAAGAACTCTCGGGTGTGTAGGTTTCCTCACGATGTTTTCCTTCACCGAAAAGCAGTGATAGTTAATTTCTATTACGCACATAAATCAGTGGTGCGTGCCTGGGTATGAACCTTGAACCTCCCGATCGAGGGGGGCAAGTTTCAACCATTAGGCTATCATTCACTGCTCAATAGATAGAGTAGATATATAACAAAACTTAATTGCAAAATACTACATTATAATCTTTATGATATTTAAAGTAGTACAATTTTACAAGAATATACCGTACCTTGATATGTACATACTCAAAACCCATCTCGCTATCAGTCTTCTGTTCTTCGGCCAATAAAAGGACCCTTCTTCCTATAGCCACCGCTAGTAAAGTCTTTCCAGTTTCTCCTACGGGATTATGATTCATATTAGAGTCAACCTAGTTATTTAATTAATTTATTGGTTCACAAAATCACATGGTACAGAAAAATAAAGAAGACATTGTTGTGATAAAGTTTTGTTCCATACAAAACATTATTAATAGGTTATTTTATTTTATTATTTACGAAAATAAAAGACACATTATGAAACGGTGAATATTGAACGATGTTATGTAAAACTCTCTTTTGTAGAATACTCCTTACTACAAATCACACAGAAAAGAGGGTATGTTAGAACCAAACCATGTACCTATTCTTGTGTATGAATACCTAAGCTTAGATATCTTCTTCTTCGTCGGTATCTACTGCAATATATTTTATGGTCATTTTTGAAAATATACAGAAGGTTTGCCTTGATTTAAAAGTACTTTTTAAAACGTGCAATATGAACCTTCAATTCTTCCATTACTTTCCTTCGCTTCGTAAGGTTTTGTTATGAAGTTTGCGTAATTAGATTCAGTCCAATCTATTTATACACAGGAAAGTATGATCAGGTGTTATAAACGGCTGACGGATGGATGGATGGAACTTACTTTTTTATTGATATAAGAGATCAATAAAAAAGTAAGTTCCATCCATCCATCCGTCAGCCGTTTATAACACCTGATCATACTTTATCCTGATCATACTAACTTGATAAGAGATCAAGGAATTAACCTTATTGCGCATATTACACAGAACAAATCACAGACAGCAAAAGTTTCATTGTCGCGTACCCGTTTCGAGCACATCAAAATAGTGCGCAGTCTTGGTCCTGGGCAGGCGCGCGTGCTTGCAGTCCTGCAGCGGGCGCATGGCCCAGGCGCCGGCGGCGAGCGCGGGCAGCGGCAGCGCGTACAGCCCCGCGCCGCCCGCGCCGCCCGTCGTGGACCCGCCGCCCGCCAGCCGCGGCCCCACGCGGAACAACCCCGCGCGCTCGGTCACCCGCGCGCCGCGCACGCAGCCCTCCCAACGTAAGATGACGCGGGTTGTACCGCTTTCTAAAGGGACATTGTTGGTTATATTACAAGGAGAGTGTAATACTGTGTAATGTTAAAAAAATACTCATACATCGATACACCATAATGTAAAATAATCCTAGTTTGGTATTTATACTCGTATCTATGTATGTCTACTGCCTGTGGATAATTTAAAATAAACTTGCCATTTGCTAATGCTCTTTTGTTACTTTTATATTATAAACATAATAAAAGCAAGGTGAATCAAGAAGGTCAAACTTAACTTCATACTTTTTTCAAAATCCTAATACTCTTTTCTTAATAAGCAAGATAATATTATTTTTGCATATTTCTAGTTTTCTAAAAATTATTGATCAAAGAATTTAAAAAATAATGGTTATCAGAAAATAGCTGGTGAATCAAACCTTCCAAAATATAAGTATTCGAAGTAGTAGAGAGAAGGAGCCGCCCTTCAGAGAGCTGCTCAGCGCATATCGGAGTAGCTGGTAACGGCGCTGCGCGCCACACTCGGCCTTCCCACGGAGCTCGGCGCGCTCCTCCTGAACCTAGATAGTTGAGGGATTTGATACAAATCTTTTTTTCCAGTTTCATATTTCCCTACAAAAAAATATTTTTCCGGTACTATTTATTTTTATATTCTAGTAGTGAAAATGTGTATATAGATATAGATGTATATATTTTTAAAGAACATGTTAATATATAATAACACTGAAACCTTTTCGTTAACACATTTCTAATATATATTACGCTAGTGTACGAATACGATGACGTCTTTTCATAGTTTGGTTAGACAAGGTTTTCACCGGGACTTTGGCACAAAACTACTTATGATGCACGTAGAACATCTCGTAGCACTCACCCATAGACACCAAGCTCGTAGGCGCGTCGCCCCGTAGCACGGCGTCCAACTTGAGCGCTTGTCCGACGTGCAAGAAGCGCTCCGTGCGCGCTGCACCCGCCCCGCCGGCTCCCGCGCCGCCTGACCACACATCGGACAGCGCACGCCGGGACAACATTGGCTAGATGATTATAAGAATTTGTTAAAATATAAATATTGTTAATGTAACTTGATTTAAAAGATTCATTGTTATATTTATTGTATAAATTATATGCGCATTAAAATGGTAATTTATTGAGGTGATTTGAGGTTTTTTCTTTTTATTCGATTGAAAAGCAAACGAGCATGCAGTTTACGTGATGGTAAGTGATCACTGCCGTCTATGGCCATTTGTAAGCAACTTCATATAGAACAGGAGGTCTATATAAAGTCAATCACATATTCGTTGCTACTCTGGAGAATGAGGATAGTCTCAGATAATGAATGAGCCGGCAACTACTCAAAATTATAACAAGAGCGAAATACACATAATAAACGCAACATAAAATATTATTATCTGATAAATTTAGAAATAATCTGAGGGTCACCATATTTATAAGAACTACCTTTTCAAATTTCTATTTTCTAAAACATAAATAACATAATAAAACATAAAAAACAATATGGATAAAATGTTGTTCACAAATAAGATAAGAATAGACATTTTAATCTTTAAATATCCTAATCTTTTTAGATTTCATCTAATCTGTAAACAAATAAATTGATTTCTAACAAATATATTTAATAAAATGGCGCCATTCCAGTTTCTATATAGAATTAGTTAAATGTAATAAGTATGCACTTAACACAGCTGTTTCGTGGAGGATAATTTGATTTAAGTAGTGCAGTTCTCTACTTAATAATGTTATTTAGCGTAAGTGTTGAGCGGGCTCGTCGC
The DNA here is from genome assembly GCA_949699795.1 of Spicauda simplicius. Classification (NCBI taxonomy): domain Eukaryota; kingdom Metazoa; phylum Arthropoda; class Insecta; order Lepidoptera; family Hesperiidae; genus Spicauda; species Spicauda simplicius. The sequence goes on along the minus strand of OX453060.1, from coordinate 17,306,916 downwards.
CAAGCGAGAGCAGGCATCCCCTGCTGTCCCGACCTACTTAAGATTAAAAAAATATACATTGAGGTATTCCATCCTCCATCACATGAAATTCTTTAATATAAGTTCAGTAGTTGCACTCTCGAAGAATTGAATAATTTGTAGAAATTCAAAGATTTTATTTACTTGTAACAATAAAAATAAACACCGCTTGCTGTTAAATACATTCCATTGAAAGCCTCATTTAAATTAATTTAGTTAAGTAACAAAAATAAATGAATATTTACGTATCTAATAACTATCTTGCAAGTAAACAAGCAATCTATTAAATATGTAGAATAAATTTAAATGTATTTACATAAATATAAATAGGACACATACTGATTTATGGAAAGTAAAAAAAATCTACACATTATATTTAATTTAGAATTTATTATATTAACATAGTTTTAGAACACAAGAAGGTATCTATATATTAATACGTGAAGCAAAAACATGGGCTCCGTTTTTAAGATAATTGCAGCGGACGGAGGAGTATGAAAATACGCACGGTTATAGTTGATGTAGAGAAGGATTACATAATGCTAATATTTTTTTCAAATAATGCATAAAAGATACATAAAATTAACTAAAAACATATTACACACACTACCGTCGGTTTAACACAAATACATATATAATAAACGAAATATAACATTCCACGTCTCTTACTACAAAAACACAAAACGTCAAAAATATCAGATGTCTTTGTCATAATACCCGCTTTTGTGTTTAAATGTAGCTTGGTTACATATTTGGTAACCGAGCTGCATTTAAACACAAAAGCATATTAGTATTTAAAATAACTTGAAAATTAACAGAATTTAATTGTATTTGAGAAATATTCGTTCTACTTTGGACAATATCAAGTTTATTTTAGTAGAATTACGGTCGAATTTTGGCCGTTATGACTAGTATGTTTAAAAACTAGAGTGCTCAATATACAGCTACACGTGACACCTAATACTTATAATTTTAAGGGCTATCGAGGAAAATTTCGGATGTTTCGGTACCCGCTCGCTTGGCCAAGGGGGGTCCGCGCGCAACGCGCTTTTGACCCGGGCCCTCAGCGCGTGCCTACCTCAAATGGCCCACGAAAAAAACGTGACGACCCTACTTTGCCCCGCCATTTTTAGCGCCGTCAGCGCGCTGGTCGGGTTTCACAAAATAGATTCTTGTGACTCAATTTGTTTAAAAAAGTGTCAAGTATTGTATATATTTATGTTTATTATGAAACTAGCTAGACAATGTTATCTTTTGTTTATCAAATTACGACTTTAGTGCAGCGTTATGCTGTGCTGAACTTAGAAGTAGGGCGTTTTGAAGCTCGTCTTGTATTCAAAAGCTCATACCTCAAAAATAAAAGCGATGACATATGGTTATGGAATTGGAATAACTCTTTATTCCAATTCCAAAAAGGTATAACACTTATGTACAATGTCATAATTTAAAATCATAAAAGTCAAAGCTAAACAAAAAACACGCTGAAGTACCTGTCACCATAAAGAGTAATAACTAAATGTTCAAGTTTATTTACAAATCGAAATTAATGCGATTTAGACATCGAAATTATTGCCTGTGTACTTACAGATAATTAACGGATTTAACTTCAAAAACGAATTTATTAGGAAAACACTATCAAAATGATCAAAATAAAGGCAATAATTTCCATGTTGCGCACAAACATGTACCTACCGTATGTTATTAGGTCTCGAAAAAAGGTTATATCTTATGTTTCATGTTGGAATTTTTATATCTACGTGTTAGTTATTTACTAACCTTGATGTTTTTCAAAAAATCTCCAAGAACAACACTAGATTTCACTTCAAAATCACTAGTAAAATGCACCACATTCCTCACCGAATCAAGCATGAATCGAACTGGACAGAAACGGAACGTTTTTTTATTTTTTCTCGAATTTTATCTATGGCTTGGATGCTTGACTGAGGTTGTGTGGAAGGGAAATTTCACGAAGAAACGGGACAAATAATACAAATTAGGCCTTGGAGCGATAAAGACAGGTAGAATCAGCTTTTTCGACGGCGGGAGCGATGTTAACCACAGGTTGACATGGTCATAGCTGAGTGAAATGCAATGTCAACTATCAGTTAACACGGGCAAAGCTGACTTCTATTTTATGTTAACGACTAATTAACATGGTCAAATGTAAATTCTCGATTTGTTAACTATTAATTAACATGGCCAAGCAAGCGGGTACGCTTTAATTAGGAGAAACAAAACCCCGATGGACCCATCTAGGCCACAAGAGCCTTAATGAAATTGACTTAACTACGTATCTGTAGAAACTGCTGTAATTGTCAATTAAGTCGAGCTAACAACTAAGAATATCGAAAACCAGTATGTACTGAAAAACTGAAAAAAAATTGTATGTATTATGGGTTTTCAACAGTAACGCGATGCCTGAATTTCTTACTTTCAGGACATGTCACTATTATGTCGTGAGAGAACAAGAGAACACCCTTGAAACATATATCATAATCATCATATCAGACAGTGAAAAATGTTTCTCTTTCCAACAGGGTTCTTTCCGTCAAACAACGCAAAAGTATTCGTACGATGCGCTTTCGGTATATTTTGAACATTCTAAGGCTAATGACTCGACAAAGCAGTTTGCGGAGGGACATTGGTCCTCTGTGAATTGTATATCTAATTCCGACTTAGTATAGTCTGTTATCTTCAATTACGATGGTCTAAAGAGACGTTTTATATAACGTTTAATGTAAACGTACTATTCAAATACTAACTTTTATAATATAGTTTATCGCGTTCCTTAAGAAAATAATTATGCCGTGTTATAGGCACGAAGTTTTATAATATAAATGCTAATTTATACTAGAATGCAACTTCATATCCTCACATATTGCGGTCAAAGTAATATCTAATTGAAAACTGACACGTGATATCATGTGTAATTCTGACGTACCCTTCTATTTTAACGGAAAATAACGCGATTATATAAACTATTTGAAGCAAACTGAACTATACAGTAGAAGTATATTAATCTTACCACTTTGTGGTCGGAACAGTGCTCGGCGTAGATGTCTCGTATGAGTGTGTCGAGAGTTCGCTGGCGTTTCAAAGCAAATGTAGGCGTTTGGAACGCAGCTTTTTCACCATTCATCAGTTTAACCTGCAATCGCCATTTCGTTAACAAAACTTAAGAATCCTCCTACTGTCTAATCATTTGAATAACATACTATTTTTTTCGATAATCGCTTAACAAATCGGAACATTTGAATATTTAACAATAAACTATTTTAATATCAAAATACCCCACTTAAAAATATGAAGTTTATAAGGTGCAGCTTGCAGGGACAACGTCGTTTTAGTATATTTTTTTCGGTATTGCTTTCCACTTACAGTAGAAAGGGAGGAATAAAGCCAATTATCATGTCATTAAGGTGAGGTAAGGTCGCAAAAATATCAAAGAATTAGTCAGTAAAGGCCCAGTAGTGCAATGTATGCATAAAATAAGTATCTCTTTGAAAATAAGCTTCCCCTTAAATTGACATTTATCAATATTTCCTAGGCTTTGATCCTTATAAGCGACCTTACCCTATAGAGTATTATGGATGTGTTTCTTTTTTGAACTAAATCGTTCGATTTGGGACCAGGGAAATACTTAGTTGTTAAAAACATTTAACTATGCACTTGTAATTTTGACTCGAATAGATTTTTTGACGTGCGCGTGAATACGCACACTTTAAAATTCATCCTGTATATAGACAAAGTTGATAATGTCATGTTAAAATACTTTTGTGTACAATGTTTTGATTTCACTCACCAACAAAAACTCCCTGAAGAGCTGAGGATCATTAAAAACGGGGGGACATGGTAACGATGGGCCAAAAGGCGGGACGGTGTCGTCGCTGTACACACTCAACCGGTAACCTTCACCCTCGACTTCTGATACTACGGCAAATATATCTGATTTGTTTATAGGAAAAGTGTTTTTGCTTGTTATGTTTTCGTTAATTTATAAAACGTTACAACTTCTAAAATAATACGTTATTTTTGTGATTTCAGTAAAAATAAACAGAAAATTTAAAAGAACTGTATACCTATATCAAACAAAATGTTTAAGCATTTAATAGTTACTTACATATAAAAATAAATAAATATTTTTTTTTCTGCTGGATAAACTGGAAATATTTTAATACTTAACGGTATGCACGATATGCGGTTTTTAAATCCTTTTCGAATTCTTTTTGCCGATATGCATTTCGTGAGTACCCGTTAAGTACCTATTAAAATGTGTCATTTCCGCGATAATATTAGACTATAAACTGGAAATAGATGAAAGTAACGGTATATTTCCATACACTAAAGGGATCGTTCCACGAAAAGATTGAAACACACAAATTGACAAAAAATAACTGAGAGAATTATACCTACCTATTTATGTATTAATTTGTAGTCCATATTTTTAAATAATAGTAATTTAAAAAACGATGAAGACTCGCGTGTAGCTTTGCGTTCATCTAACAATATTCTGTTCTGTTCTGTTGTTAGTTCATATAACAATATAGGCACCTATTAAATTACGTACATCTTAAAAAAATCTGACTTGTAGAGGTCCATTATGTGGTTACTGAACTGTAGTAAATGTATTGATTGATATATTGTTGGCAAACCAAATTAATTTCAACGTCACTGAAGTTATTCAATGAAATAAAATTTATTCACGAGGAAATTCCAATTTCTAATTGCGATCGGATTCAATCTCTCATAGTTAATTACAATGCGGTTTGGACATCGCTTGCAGAGTTTGTGGTCCTAAAATCGACTGATATAATTGTATTTGTGCCCTCAAATTACTATTTTGTCGATATTCATCAATATTTAGGTATAATATATTTGCACGTAAAGTGTCATAAAACATTTTAAAAATAAACGTCTCAAGCTGTCAGATTCAAATTGCATATCTGAAATTATCAATTTGGTTATAAGTTTGATGGAAAATCAAACTACCTACAATCTATTAAAATGTTTAAAAAATCTACAAAACAGAAAGTTGACGTTGGCGTTGAAGTTACCGGCGCAATTGTTATTATCATATGTATAGGCATAATAATTAAGTGGGTTATCAGACAAGAAGACCGCGACATTCATGCAGAAGGCACGCACTTCGGGTGTTTATTACCTCCCAAAACATAATTGCCAACCTCCTCTGTGCTTCGTAGTTTATATAATAGATCATTTAAAAAACTGTCACCATCAGTTCTCTTGATATGCCGATATTTTTTTTCCTTCATTAGACTTAATAAAAAAGCAAACTCAGAGTTTATTTCATTATTTTGTTATACCTACACCTAAACATTACAATTGTAATAATGTAAGCGGGAACTTATTGATTAGAACAACTGATGAATTATAATAACTATTGACGTTTCAATAAGGATACGAGTGAAGTGGCTCTTGACGCATTGAGGATTGAACGTGTTGTGGACAGAGTCGTCAGTAAAGATAATGTTGACGATATCATTCCCGATGTGGCGCTTTCTCTCCAGCTGCGAACAAAGGATAACCTAATTACTTGCACATCTTGTAATAAACTATATAGCGATTACTATTACTATTACTGGTGTACTGAAGTAGCTAGCATATAGTCCATATGATATGTAGTCTCCGCCCAGGGGCATTTGTAATGAAGTCCAGATAAGTTTAGTTTTGCTAGAGGTCACATAAATTGCTACGTTTAAGCATTAAGTTGGACATACCTAATGTCTACCTTAGACGGACATATCCTGCAAACCAAAATAGAAGCGGCTAATATTGCTGTTATGCAGTTGTTGTTGCAGTGCCTCCGTCCAAATTATTATTGCTGCACAAAATATATAAAAAGGAAAGATTTGTATGTTTGTACTCGTCCAGAATTCCGATAACAACAAGCATGGGCATCGAAATATCACGAGAAAAGGCAGTCAGCTTCTTTAGAAATTCAAAAAACGTACATAATATTTCTATAATTTAGTGTCGTCAAAATTGGCAGTCGTTTTCCGTTAAGAGATTTTAAATAAAAGAGTAATGCTGAACGGCTGAGTTCATATTTGGTATGTACCTATATTTGCTTTTCGGCTTACATCAGATCAATAGGTATATTGCCGTTCAAGGTTTATTGCTTAATAGTTTTTTTTTCCATATAGGATATGTGGCCATAGGCATGTTTATTTAGATTTGCTCTTATTTATTTATTTAGATTTGATCTTGCACTTGTTTCTACACGTGCTACGATGGTAGTTCGTATTACTAATAAATACTAATTTAGTAATAAGACCTAAATAGAGCTATAATAAAAATGTATACGGGAAATTATTGAGGCAAAATAATTTGGGGAAATTACTACAAATGTCTCTCTCTCATTTCAAGTCACGTTTCCTTAAATTTGCTTTTCGACAGACAATATTACTCTTTGAATGTTGTTTCAGTTTCCGTTGTTATGAACCGATTATAATCGCGAATCTTTGTTTTAAAAGTTTTAATTAAAATTTCAAACTTTTCGATGAATTTTTCTTAACGACAGTTGCTTAACAAAATAATAGAATTTAAGATGTAGAGATTTGAAGCGTACTTTAAAGCAAGATAGACCAATTATTATTTATGATTAGTTTTCTTTATTGAGCAACATTTTAAAACTTTTTCTATTAAAATTTCAATTTACTACAGACTAACTCATTTAGTTTAATATTAATTTCATTCTCAATCTCAGATTTTTAAACAGTTTTTTTCTAATCGCGTCTATTTTTTTTATCTGATTGAAGTAGCAAACGAGCATTCAGTCCACTAATGGTAAGTGGTCACTGCCGCTCATGAACCTGTGGGAGCAACTTCAAATAGAACATGGGTTCTACCTGAAGTCAATAACAGATGCATTGCTACTCCTGAGGTCTAAGATGGTCGCCTCATATAAACGTGTGCCGGCAACCACACCCCTCCATCGTAACGTAAGAAATGCTTCACGTTGGAAATAGGTGTGGCGGTGGTACTTCCCCGGTCGAACTGCACTGATTCTTCTACCTGTATAATATTATAAAGGAATCCAAGGAATTTTGCTATTTTAGTCACGCAAAATGTACCAGAGTGGAATAGTTACTCGTTCACCTGCTTGCCTATATATAATATTCATTGGGATTTAACGCCAGTGAGTTTAATAGCCGCTAATCAATTATGTAAATTTCTCGCACTATTCCCAAATTGAATGACAAATATTACTCACTGAATACATTAACATGAATCAGAAGCCTTATCTAATGAGGCATTTTCGTAATCTAATTGTTTAAAGAAATGATATTTACATATATAATACTTGTTTAGTTCAACACATGTGTATCCATTAGTGAGCGCGTGTTGAGTATACAAACATGAATTAATTAATAAAAAACAGATGAATTTAATAAATATATATTTGACGGAGGGGGTGGATCTTTTTCGCTCATCGTATCAGGATAAGCTACTGTGGGCTCTGATAGGGAATGTTAGCACGAGAATAAATTGCAGACTTGATTTTAACACGCAGTATATTGCCGAATTAAACTTGTTACAATCACTGAATTAATCAAACTAAATTAAGTAGGCAAGTAATCGTAGCACTAAGAACGCGGGATGATTTTAGAGTTGTCTACTTCGGCCGACCGTCAACGATAGACTGAGGTGTCGGCCATTAAACTCGTACAACCCTAACTTCATCGAACGCCACTAGATGGCGCTGGCGTTCCGGTGTTGCCACAATACCGCCATTTCCGACATATTTATATTTTTTACTTATAAAATAATTTTAATAAGAGATATGAATACAGTTTTATAACCACTGTTTTTTTATCGATAATGATAATTAGGAGCATGCTATAGTTAAGGTACTTTTGTCGAAGTTCCATAACCAAAGGGTAAAAAAGGAACCCTATTACTAAGACTGGCAAGGTTTACATCAGAAAAGACGACAATACTCGAGTGATTCTAGTTAGAAATGAGGCTCAAATACAAAAACTCCAACAGGAAGACTGACTATACCTAGTGAATACAGTGTCTAATTACCTTGTATTTCTAATTTACTATATAAACCACTGCATTGTACAAAAACTTATCTCACACTACACTTACAAACACACACCTCAAACATACCATATGACATATATTACACACACTTACACACCTAAACTTACACTATTCATAATACTGAACTCGCCACACTTATATACACTAACACAAAACTCACTGCTAATATATATGCTAACCCGCTGGAGGGTCATAGTTGCAGGTCTTACTTTGTTTCCCCTACAAAAATATTATCATATAAGTGTTTATGTATATATAAATACTATTGTCACTTTACCTACTCGAATTTTATGCCGAGCGTACGTCCCATATACATTGGTTCAGAATGGATAACACATTTTCAACACTAAAAGAATTAGACAAAACTGAAATAGCTACTTCATTTAACTGTGATATTGAAAACCTAAATAAACATATAAATATAAATAAAAAAGACTTAACTATTATTACACAGAACATAAGAAGTGTGTATAAAAATATAAATGACTTAGAAGTTACACTTTCAAACCTAAAACATGAAATTGACATAATAATACTTACAGAATGCAGACTCGATGATAATAAAAACATACCTAATTTACGTAATTACACATCGTTTGCTACAGTTAATCGTCTCAATCAAAATGACGGTGTAGTAATATTTATTAAAAATAATCTTAACCCTAAAGTAACAGAGATTCACCTAGATCAAGCATCATGCTTACAAATTGACATATTTAACTATACTTTACTAGGTGTATATAGGTCACCGTCAAACGTGAATTCTGATAGATTTACTGAATCACTTCACAAACACTTAGATACAATAAAAAAATCTAAAAATATCGTAATAACTGGCGACATAAACATTAATCTTATTCAAAAACCTAATGAAAATTCTGGAGATCATAAAAATAGACATAATTACCTAAACATGCTATCCACGTTTGGACTATTACCAGGACACATGATGCCAACCAGGAATGATTCATGCTTAGACCACTTCATGTTAAAACTAGATAAAAAAAAGGTTACCGCGATAGTAGCTGTTCTGAATACAACTATAACCGATCACAATATGATTTTATGTAGTTTGGCTAAAACAAAATACACTACAGAGATTATTAAAACTAAAATATATATTGACTTTGACAATGCTATGATTACTCTCGCAAACAAAAATTTATCTTCTTTGCTTCACTGCGATGATCCTAACATTCTTCTTGAGAAGTTAACAAGTAAAATAATTGAATCTTTACAAGAAAATACGCATAATGTGACCCTACCTAAAAGACAAAGAACAATAAAACCCTGGATTACTCAAGGAGTCTTACGCTGTATACGGAATAGGAATAAAATGCAAAAACAACTCAAACTAAATTCGGACGATGAAATTCTTATAATAACATATAAAAGATATCGCAATTACTGCAACAAATTGATTAAGAAACTCAAACGCACATATGATAGGAAACTATTAATAACTAAGAACCCCAAAGTGCTTTGGAACAATATTAAATACTTAACTAATCTAAAAGACACTAAAACAACAAATACTGAGTTACTAAATATAGATCCATCTCATATTAAGGCAGTTAATTTAATAAATAACTTTTTTGCTAATGTAGGAGTAAAACTCGCAAAAGAAATTGAAACTCATAACCGATTATCACAGCATAATATATTACCAAAACATTTTTGCAATTCTCAATTTTCATCATTTGTTCTCTTAAATACTGATAAGGAAGAAGTTACTTCTATCCTCATGAATCTAAAATCAGGTAGTGCTCCAGGCCATGACAAAATCCCCACAAAATTTCTAAAGCGCTCTCAAGAATTACTAGCTCCTATACTCACTTACCTAGCAAATCTTTGTTTTACTAAGGGTGTCTTCCCATCGCTAATGAAAAAAGCAATTATTACCCCTGTATACAAGACTGGGGATAGAACAGAAGTTAATAACTACCGGCCAATTTCGGTTTTAAGTGGTATTTCGAAAGTAATGGAAAAATTAATAAATAACAGGCTAGTTCAATACCTTAATAATTTTAAAATTTTATCATCTTCACAATACGGATTTAGAAAAGGTAAATGTACACAAGATGCAATCTTGGACCTATCTTCACTTATTGTTAAACATCTTGATAATAAAAAGAAATGTCTGACTGTTTTCCTAGACCTAAAAAAAGCATTTGACACGGTATCTATCCCCATACTTATAAAAAAGCTAGAAAATATTGGTATAAGAGGTAATCAACTCCAGTTAATGAAGGACTATCTGAATAATCGAACTCAGTGCACAAAAGTCGGAAACTACACTAGTGACGACCTTGAAATGACCTTCGGTGTACCGCAAGGTAGTGTCTTAGGACCTACCTTGTTTTTAATATACATAAACGATTTGTGTAGCTATAAAATAAGCAATGGACATATCTTTTCATATGCAGATGACACTGCTATAGTTTTTCATGGCAAAACCTGGGAAGAAGTACATAAAAATGCTGAAAAGGGATTAAAAAATATATCTATTTGGCTTAAATCTAACTTTCTGACACTTAATACATCTAAAACGAATTATATATGTTTCTCAATAAATAAAAAAGGACAACCCCCTACATCAAACTTACAAATACATCACTGTAATGGTGAGAATGACATGTGTAGGTGTCCTACCATTGATAAAATAGATTCAGCAAAATATTTAGGCGTAATTATTGATCAAAAATTATCTTGGCATTCCCATTTAGAACTACTCAGTGCCAGAATCAGAAAATTTATTTGGACTTTTAAAATTCTGAGAGACATTGCCACTAATAAATTACTTATACAAGTTTATACAGCTCTTGCAGAATCATTACTGTCTTACTGCATTCCAGTGTGGGGTGGAGCATCTAAAACTAAATTCCTTGAATTAGAACGAAGTCAACGTGCCTTATTAAAAGTTATTTATCATAAACCTTTTCGATTCCCCACAAAAGAATTATACGCAATAAATGGCTTATTAAGTGTGAGAAAACTATATATTCAACAACTAATAGTAAAAAGACATAACACAGTAACCATAAATACAAACACGAGGCTAAAAAGAAGAGAACAGATTACAATAGCAACAGATTCTATAAATACTGAATTTGCTAGGCATCAATATACTAAGCAATCAGCTGATATATACAAGAAGGTGAATAATATAATAAAAATACACTCACTTAATAATTATGACCTTAAAAAATCTGTAACTGACCTGCTTTCAAAATTAAATTATGAAGAAATAGAGGCTTTCTTTAACGTCATGAAATAAAAGCAACTACAATAATCTACACATTACTAACACACACACGCACAAACACGCGCACACACACGCACACACACACACTAACACAGACACATACACACACACGCACACACACACATACACACGCACGCACTCACACAATACACACACACATACCCACATAAACATACTATACACAAGTAATGATTTATTAAAAATATTTCTAGAATTAAATTATATGTATTTTAGTAACTATAAAAAGAGATCCCATGTTATTTGGAAGAGCGGGGCATCCTAGCACAGGTATATGTTTACCTAAAAGGATGTCCCAACAACAAAACTTATGTATGAATTTATCTCTTGTTTATGAATAAAATATTTTTCATTTTCATTTCAAGACTTCGCTGTCCGTCTTTCCGTCTGTCAGTCACCAGGCTCAATACCATGAACCGTGATGGTTAGACAGGTAAAATTTGTATGTATTTCAATGCTATAAACAAAATACTTAACAGAATAAAATAAATATTTATTTGGGGCTCTCATACAAGAAACGTGATTATTGCCCGTTTTAATTGCTAATGATACGGAGCCTTTCGTGCTTGAATCCGACTCGCACTTAGCCAGTTATTTAAATTAGCCCCACACAGTTTATTTAGCATATTTTAAGTCGATAAAATTATCTGCCCACATATGTAGTACAAAAAGGTTAGAACTATTTTTGTACGTTGGAACATTTATAAGGGCAAGATTGTGAATGAATCTATTTGCAGTAAAGAGTAGCTGTGAATAAAACGAGGCAAGGAATTGGTCACGCCTGAAATACTGGTTAAGTATAGAAAGGCATGTCATTGATCGACGGATATATGTCGATAACTAAACAAGCATAAAAGGGTTGATCTATCTTTTTAAGGGTATCTTTAATTAACTTACAAATAAGTAGATATTATAAATATACAATGTTAAGTTGCTATCGAATTTAAGCCTCCTAAGTTATATGAGAGGCATGACCGTCAGCAAGGTAGGAAGGAAAGGTCTAGAGAAGTCAACTGTCCTTTTATAAATTGAAAAAAATCTTACACATTGCATTTCCAATGGAAATCTGTCCGTCCCAAATACATTAACCACTGCTTCAAAATGCCCTCTTATAGATCATCGCATCGTACATCGTGCAGTACCTACCTATTGTTTACGTATTTTTATTATCTTAACTTTATAAAAAAGTATAGCAGTCGGTACAATAAGTCGGTCTTTGTCTGTTGACAAAGCACTGTTTAAATCGATGAGCTCCAAAAGATGAAATATTGAAAGTAGTTTATTTAATATTAGTCACTAAGATATCGCAATGCTATAAGCGACAAATTAGAGAAAGAAAGCCTCAAGTTAGTAGACACTTATTATATGTTATTCGATACGAACACACACTGACCTGTTGCTTGTTGTCTTTGGAGAAAGGTAACATCGTGGAGACGTGGAACATGATCTCGTGTCCTTGGTGCATCGTGTAGATGGAGTGGCTTCCGGTCATATCACCTGTGTACACAAAGTAATCGTCGTAACTCGTACATTTAATTCACTTAAAACGTGTAAAATATAATCAAATTATATATATTCATTTAACATAAAAAAGTGGCCACAGTCTTTCTTCTGTTGATTTCTGTCTAATAACAGCAGCAGGTATTAAGCGGTGTTGTCTACTCGTTTGAAACTTGTGGTAGGGAACACATACTTCATACATTCGGGAGATAGGTATACTAGGCGTTCTAGTTTAGTACGAAGGGGTAGTTACACATTCGTAGCCAACTTTAATCCTATTTAAAGTTGATTACAGATATTTGGAGATCTTAACGTCAAATAGACTACTTATTCGTTCGCTAATACTTTATTACGGAAAAAATGTATAAAGTCCACATCTACACGACCTAGTATATTTATTATAATGTCACATAAATTAAATAATGGACGAGATTCAAAATACGAACCTTGTTATACGGTAAATGTTTATTTTATTTCTTTACGTTGATTGTACCAAAATATTCGGTTACAACTTCTGTTTTCATGAAATTTTGAACAAATAGAAAAGTTCCATTGTTTTATATTAATAATGTAAACACACATTTTCAAATACGGTATTTGCTTTAAACATTATTATTGTATGGACACAAGCTGTTAGTTGGAAACTCCAAAATAACATTACTGTCCTAGGTAGGGCAACAGTGAGTACCGAATTTATTTACTCTTATCACAAATAATATCAGGTTTGCTCTCGATTTATGGAAAGTAAATACGAATGCCTACGTTACATACAATCAAATTACTTTCGCAAGGGACGTTTTAGTAGCAGGAAATATCAGCTTGTTGAAATATGGATATTACATTATTATATTGACAAATAGAGAAGTATGTATACTATTGGTAAAGTTTGGGATAGAAACAGGAAAATAGCTATTAATATTATTATTTTAAATTTGAGTGGTTGGTAAGGATAGCAAAGCTATTGTACCCACAGCAGCAAGCAATATATGCAATCGTATGCTTTTTAGTATTATACAGCAAACAATTTTATTGTTGATGTTAAGTAGTGATTTATATCATTAACAAAACCCCATATTAGTCGTACATGAGATATATAGATAGTAGATTCATTGAAACATGTGTAACCTAATTTGGAAATGGAATTATTAATATTTTACTTTTCTATTAAGCTTTAACAAACAACGCTTAAAATCAGTTATCCCACATTCCCACCTAGTAAGAGAGAGTTTCTATTACCATACATCTATCAATTGTTTTTAAGTGGAACAATATCGAATGTCAAGACATAATAAAGATCACCTGGAAATTTTCATGCCCTGAGTTAGCAACTTATTAACAATTAGCAATTAACAGGTACCTCCCTATTACATTTATAGCCTATCGTTTACATACTAAAACCATTGGGTGTAGCTTATATCTAATTAGGCCAAAGTCTATTAATCAAATAAAACTTCACTTAAAATGAAAGTTCATATAGTGAAAGTAAATTGATTTCGTTTGTGCTCAAAAGAATATTGCTACAACTATGTTACCTTTGACGTCGAGTCCACCCCGAAACCGGTTCCAGCCTCTTAATCGAATTTTGTCGCCCAAAAGCGAAATAAATCGGTCCCATTTCTCGTTGCCCTTCTCTGAAAGATACGGGAGCTTTTACGTGATCCGTCATGAAAGTATATTTAAGTGACCCCTTGTTCTCCGAGCAATCTGATAGAGTGACAGAGAGTGAAGCTACCTTTGCATGGCTTCATTGTGGGGATTCACTACTCTAATTCACGCGTAAAAAAGCCGATAAAATCTTTACAGATATTAATGGTATAATTATATATATATTAGAAATGTATACTTATTATATTGACTATTAAGTCGAAATAGGAAATTTTAGCATTTTTAATAACTTAAAAACAGTAACATTTAATTATGTAGAAGACATGTTAAATAGAAATTAATTACTTAAATATTTTCTTTTACATTTTTTGTACATTATTTCCTTGGTGGAACACAATATTATCACACACATTATCAACCAGCTATTAAAATCCAATTCAATCAAAAGTTACTTGATGTGGCAAAAGATATAGGAAAGTAATAAAAATAACATTTTAAGGATATGTAGTGCTGCATTCAAAGTATTACACTAGGATTTATAATTAGTTTAAATTTGATATCGATATTGTTTTTCATGTTTCATCAGCCTTATTTTACACCATAAACTTTAACAGACTGAGTAATACTAATTAAAGTCCATGTAATTATACTAACGGATTAACTTGATCAGGAATACATTAATGTAAGGACTCCCTCAACATAATATTTACTGACGGATACAAGAGATTTGGAAAGTACAGAAAAAAATAAGATGTTCAAAGGCCTTGATATCCTTTTAGATCGTAATTACGAAAAAAATATTAATACCAAAGAGAAAACATAATCTTTTCCAAAGATTACAGTTGTACCTATGTCTAGGCTCGAGCCAAATATTGGCTGATGCTTACCATTCGATAGCATCTCGTCGTCAGTTTTCTGGCCGGGCTTCATAATCATGACGCCGATCTTAAAGTTTACGGACCCCTCCTGTTCTTCCAACAGTAAAACGTCTTTTTGCAGCTCCGCGCACGTTATCTGCGAAAATAATTAACTCGTTAAATGCTTTGAAAATGTATCTCCATCGCACGTCTGTTTTACTGAAAACAGACAATGTGGTTACATTGCCGTTGCTCTCTTAAAGCAAAATTCATTTTTCTCGTATTATATTGCGACGATATCTGCATATAAAGCGACATACCAAAAACTGTGGTTTACAGGGGAGCGTCAATGTAATGTTCAATCTGTTCTAGAAATTATTATGATATTGTGTACAATTATAATACTTTTATATTTTTAAGTATGTTGTCAACCAATTATTGTCCCACTGCTGGGTACGGGTCGTCTGTCAGCATGAGAGAGTTTTTGAGGCCACAGTCCACTGCGAATTGGTGGACTGAAGTTTTTTAAGTATATTATATTATATTTGCTTTAATAAGTTCAAAAGGACCGTCTGTTAGTTCAACAGAGCGCTTAGACTTATCGATCGATACTTTTACCTGTTTCAAATCAAGCGTGAGATACTACAAGATGTTTAAAAGTAAAGTATTTTTACATATTACACGCCTAACGATTTATATCAGTTTTCATCATAATTCATCCATAAATTTTACTGAACGATATAATTTAAAAGGGTTATGTGAAATTTTCACGAGATATTGAATAAGGCAAGGTACGGTTTATTGAAAAAGGCATATTTATTTTCGTTTAAAATCTATTTTCAGCTTGGTTAAATATTTGAATAAATGCTTATATTTTTACTTCAAAAATATTTTAGCTATTTAAGTAAGATATTTAGAAATAGTTTTATTAGACATTAGGCCAAAATATCAGATAAAGAAGTCCTTGTATATACACGTATTTTGTTCGACGATTCATCTATTAGTATGTATATCGCAGTTCGCAGAATCGCAGAGTTCTTTGGCACTATAAAATTGATACGGACGGTGTAGTAGTGTTGTAGTACTCAGGCCCTAAACATGTAGAAATGATCTTGCTATAAGATCCTTTCTACAAGCGTGTACCAAATAATAGTCGGCTACTTCCTTAAACATTCACTTTTTGCAGATGGAAAATACATTTTTCTGCACAAGTCGGTACAACGCCAGGTGGGTTACTGAATTCCTATGAAATATCGTTATCATTTGGCCCTGGCCAGAGAAACTCACCAGTCAGAAGTCGTGTAAAGAACATGTAAGAGTTTACCAAAAGAGCTATTGGTTAACTATTGACCACAATATAATTAAATATCACATATCACTACATAGTATAAAACAAAGTGGCTTCTCGCTGTCTGTCCCTATGTATGCTTAGATCTTTAAAACTACGTTACCGTTTTAATAGATAGAGTGATTCAAGAGGAAGGTTTTTATGTGTAATACATGCATAATATAGTGGAGAAACACTAATTATTTTAGATTATTGACTTTTAAGATGTATGTGCGTTTGTTACTATTTGAAAGAAAGAAAGAAAGAAAGAAAAGTTTATTCCAGCTAATAATAGTACTACATGCTATTGACATTAATTAACACATATAAAATATAAATAAATAACATATACTTATATCAAATTTTACTTACAACTAGGGGAATATAAAATATTTTAAAATACAAGGAAAAAGTAAATTAAATGGCAGCTGGAAATGGGCACACTCAACATATGTCGCAGAGAACTGCGAGCGTTGGTTTTCAGTGCGACCCAGTGGTTCGCGGAGTTCGGACGGTGTACAGTCTTAAATTTAATGCGGATTTTCTTTTTTTTTTGTTTTTACTTAATTCAAGTCATATAATAAGAAAGTGGACTAATTAGCATTATTAACCTCTTAGAACAATAGTAAATATAATAATAATGAAGCATTACACTAGGAACATTAACTCGGAATGTGGCGATAATAAAAATTAGTATTGGTAAGTTTATTTTTTCATTTATTTCAATATACCTTCTCTATGTAGTGATTGAGGTGTGAGTACATTATGTGACTGCGAGTGTGTTGGTGTGTGTGTGTTCGTCTGTGTGTGTATTTACGTATATATGTTTGCGTTTATAAGATTTTTTGTAAGTTTAGTAGATACGACTTATAATGAGTTTTAAAGTTAGCTTCTGATTTCAGATTACGAATCGGAGGTGGCAGGTTATTCCAACACTTAGTCGCATTATACCTGTAACTACCGCGAAAAGAAGCATTACACCCCAATGGATAATTCAGCCGGCTACTACCTGTGCTTTGGGGATTATTATGTCTACGTTTAGACCAGTCCAGCTTATCAAAGAGATACGGTGGACATTTATGTTTTATTACCCCAAACAATAATGATGCAAAATGAAGCTGCCTACGATATTTCATTTTTAAGATATTTGCACCGTTAATGTAAGGTGTCACATGTGTCCGAGGGGGTATATTAAAACAAAATCTGGCACAAGCATTCTGGACACGCTGGATAAGATTTTGCGAGCGAACTAACAACCTGGGGCCTATGACAACATCTGCATAATTCAGCTTGGAGAGAATCAATGATTCACACAATTTGATTCTAACATCGCGTTTTAAAAAATCCCTTATTCTATATAAAACTCGCAGCCTATAAAAACAATTACGTGCTATGTTAGTCACATGTTTTTCAAATCTTAGAGTCTCGTCCATGAGAACGCCAAGGTTACGAGCTTCTGATACCCTTTCAATTGGGTTTATGTTAAGGCGTATAATTGGGTTATGTGTAACTATCTTTTTAACTTGTTTATTATTTCCAATAATTAAATATTTAGTTTTAAGGGGATTTAAAATGAGTGCATTATTAACAGACCATTCGAATATACGTTGTAAATCTGCGTTAAGTTTTTCCACAGCTACTGACACCTCTGATGACTTAAATGAGATATAGATTTGAAGGTCGTCGGCATATATATGATATTTACAATCCTTTATATTTTGAACTACATCGGCGCTATATAAAATAAATAATAAAGGACCTAATATCGAACCTTGTGGTATTCCCCTCCTTATTCTTCTATTTGCCGAACAAGCCTTCACGTCAGTGCTGTTATGTTCTAGGATTACACTCTGGGTTCGATTTCGAAAGTAGCTGTCAAACCACCTTACAACTTCGGTTGTTAATCCATAATAAGATAACTTAGACAGAAGAAGCGAGATATTTAAGCAATCAAAAGCCCGAGAGAAGTCCAGAAGCACGAGGATAGAACTTTGGCCCGTGGCCTGCGACGTAAGAAGATCGTCCGTTACGTCCAGTAAAGCTGTGGTGGTACTTCTCTTTTGCCTAAAGCCAGATTGCTTTATGGGCAAAATAGAATTTGCATCTAAATAACGGCGCAATTGATCACTAGCGACTCTTTCTATTATTTTAGACATATTTGGAAGAATGCTTATAGGTCTAAGGTCTTTCAGTGCAACGGGGTTATCATTCTTAGGCAAAGGTTTTACTAAAGCATTTTGCCAAATTTCTGGAAAAGTACAAGTATTGAAGGAAGTGTTGATGATGTTTGTTATAATTTCAAGGGAGTAAGGTAACGTTAACAGGAGCATATCAAGTGAAATCCCGTCAGCACCTACCGCATTGGAGTGTAATGAGTTTATTACTTTATGAACCTCCGTCTCGGTGACATTATGAAAGGAAAAAGATGCTAAACTATGTGTATTAAATTCAAAAAAAGTCAAATATGAAAGTGGTATGATGTTATCGCCAGGAAGGTCTAAAAAATGGTCGTTAATTTGGTCAGCGTCATCAAAGCCCGGTGGAAGAGACGTATCATGCCCCGATTTAAATGTAATGTGCTGTTTGAGATGTTTCCATAGAGTATAGGGATTATCAATATGTGAATTAATGTAATAATCAAAATAAGCTTTTTTTTCCATGTACAATGCAGTTGTTACCGTTTTCTTTAAATCCTTGTAATAGGTCATATGAACATCACTGCCGGTTTTACGTGCTCTATTTTGGGCTATGTTGCGAGTTCGCATCATTAACCTGATATTATAGGTCACCCATGGATGTTGACGTTCTTTGACGATGATAGTTTTTAAAGGCGCATGGGAATCGACTAACTGTAATAATTTTGCAGTGAACCGCGATACCATACAATTTACATCAGTCAAATCCATGATACTCTTCCAGTCTACACTTATCAACTCATCATGGAACTGGTTTAAATCAATGTCCTTAATAGGTCGAATCTTTAAGGTTCGCGGAGGACTGCAATTCTTAAGCGCACCGAAATCACATGATACAAAAGCATGATGACTTAATTCTTTTATATAATCTACTTGAATATTTTTAATTGGGGCATCTGTGCATATTATGTCCAGGAGCGTCTTAGAATGATCAGTAAAATGAGTCGGTTCTTTGACATGTTGTTTTAATTTTTTTAAATATAGAAAATCTTGTATAGACTTACTATTAATATGTCGGGTGTTTAACAAATCAACATTAAAATCTCCTACTAGCCATGTGTAATTATGCCACGAAAAAGAAGAAAGGGAATCAGTCAAGGCATCCAAAAATATTTGCAAGTTCAGCCACGGCGGACGATATGCAGTCCCGAACAGGATTGATTTGCCACCTATACTAAAGCTGAGCCACATTTGTTCCACTAGAGGGGAGACTGGATGGTGAAGAACTCGCACCCTGAGCCCCCTTTTTACATAAAAGCCTACACCACCCCCACGAGCGCGCACAGCAGCCGGCCGTGGTGTATGTAACAACTTGTATCCAGGAACAACGGGTGCACGCCCCTCCTCACCCTTTCTTAGCCATGTTTCATTTATCGCCACTAAGTCTATATGGCGATCTAACAAGGCCGATATAAATTCATCATGCTTTGTTCCCAATGATCCTGGATTCAAAAGTCCAAATTTTAAAACCCGTGATTTACCCATTAATAAAAAGTATAAAATAACGCCAATAGAAAATATTGTAATGCGATAAGAGTGAAAATATGAATAATTTATAAAATACTGCAGTATTGTTTAATAAACATGGGTTTAAACATGTAATTAATGTATAGTTATTGTATAGTTCAGAATTATTGTAATATCCTATGAATAAAATGTAATTAAAGAATTGAATGTAGTAGTGAGTATGTGTATCTTGTCTTGTACCACACCGCCTCAATAAGAATAAGAGATTGTATAGTGATAAACTATTACCATTGAACAAAAGGAAGCTGTTTAAAAAAATGTGCGAAACCGCCAAAATATTACAATGAAACCACAACATAGAAATCCTATACCTACTTATAATTATACTAAAAATTGACTGAAAACAATAAACACAATTTAGTATTGGTATACTAATGGAATAACTTAAATAAAACATATCATTTATTAGCGTTGACGAACAATTTCTCAATGTCTGACTCGGAACGAATGCGTAATGCGGGAGAATCCGTGTTGCGCCTGGCGTATATGCGTCCGTTTCGTGTCCAAACGTATCTCCATCCTTTGCTTCGAGCCTCCTCACGCGCCGAACGAAAAAGCCGCCTGTTTAGCCAAGTGAGCCGTTCATTAATATAGAAGCGTCACGGCTGAGCGGTTGCTATAATTCCTTCAGTATCAGCGGAACGACGAACACGCGCCGCGCGGATCAGTTGCTCGCGGAGAGCTCGCCGCGATAGTCGCACTACAAGAGTGCGCGGCCGTCCAGTGGTACCTGCTTCATCTAACTGTCGCTTGCCCCTCCGCTCAACATCAATGATATCACGCTCTTCTACAGTAACTCCTACTTTTTGAGAGACCAGGGTGACCAAGTGTACAAGATTTTCGTTGGCTTGCTCCTCTATACCTGATATTTCGATGTCCATGGAGTACGCCTCCTGGTCCCGATCATTAAGACGGTGTTCTATTTCAGCTGATAGTCCAATCCCACCAATGCCCGCTTCTATTTTTCCCTCTGCTACCGATAATCTCTTACTGACGTTGTTTAACTTTTCCTCAACAGTATTTAAGCGCATATTAAATTCGGCAAGGGAGGAATTTAATTTAAGCATTTCTTGCTTAAAAGCAGACATTTCCTGCCTACAGCTAGAAGTATCATGCACTATAGATGTTAACTGTTCTCGGATTATCTTAATTTCGGCTGCAATATTTACTTCACCACTCTCAGAACAATTTTGAAACACTTCGCTGTTATCTGTCTCG
The DNA here is from genome assembly GCA_949699795.1 of Spicauda simplicius. NCBI lineage: Eukaryota > Metazoa > Arthropoda > Insecta > Lepidoptera > Hesperiidae > Spicauda > Spicauda simplicius. Next base: position 17,285,316 of record OX453060.1, on the reverse strand, counting down.
TTTCCGCCGGAACTGCAGGATTCAGGAGTAATATTTTTTGTAATTTTATTTTTACATCCCTTGCAATGGCATCTTGCGGGAATACGACCATCTGCGGTTGCCTTGACGTTGGCGCAATGGCGATGAAATATCGAGCCACAGGTGTTACACTTTGCGCCATCTGCCGCCGTAAACTTGCCGCAGATACTACATTTGTTAGCCATGTCCGATGATGAAGAATGATCTATCTGACTATTAAGTAGTACCTTGATTATTAGTTAGATGGCGCTACTTGCTGTATGACGATACAACTTGAACCCAGTGCAGTATTGTTATTATTTTGTTTATTAGTGTAATTAAGAACAGCCACAAACCACTCCCGGGAAATTCCGAGCAGAATAACGCTAGTTTTATTCCAAGAATAACACAAATTCCTCCACAATAATCACATAAAGTACGTTGTTCTCAATCAGCTGTCAAACAGCTGACAAACAGCTGACTGCAAATGATTATTTTGATTATTGATTATTTGTTGTCCTTAGACGCCACAGCACTGATCATTTAAAACACGTCACAACTATACTGTCCTCTGAATAACAATTATATCACAACAAGACACTTTTAACTGGTAAAAAAATATTAAAAACAAACGTTATTGGAACAAATGAACTGTCATTACCGGCCGAACTACCCGAACCCCAATGTTCAATTTCAAACAAAATAGATTCGCGTGGATTAACTCTTGTGATTTTCATTACCATGGTATAGGTCGCGTCACGTAAAAAGAACGCTAGCGAGCAAGCTGCGCATTAGGCGATTTATGGGTCCCTTTGGTGGTATGAAGTGAGGCGCGGGGCGAGGAGGTTACCCGCCGCTTGAATGCCCGTGCGCCATTGGTTAGTCAGTCAAACTTTGCTTCCCGCGTTGTGACTACGTTACGTTCATTCATAAAATACTATGGGGCATAAAAGTTTTTAGTTACGAAAATATAGTTTTTACACAGAGAAGTGAGAAAAATAATATATGACGTATTTTGTTTTATGAAGAGAGAGGCTGATAATAATGAAGTTGATAATTTGGAGGAGTTTCAAAATTATCTTAATTTTTGTAATTAGATTAAACATTATACTATATTGAATCCTAACATGTTTTTAATTATGTTTAATGATATTCTATGTAGTTTGTTTTTAATGTACAAATAATGAATTAAATATACGAAACCATGAGCTATAGGCAAATAAAACATGTAGTACTTTCGAGCGCGAGTGTACCGATGCGCAAACATACTCCCTCCACTTTCATCCAGCGTTCTTTTTACATGACGCGACCTATAAACGTAAGTGGCCTGAGCTGTGGGAATTGGCTAGTCTATTTCCTACCTCTCTCGGCATCTTGTCTACTTTCTCCATAGCAGTGAATTGTGCTAATATTTGTTTCAACGTAGGTCTTGTGGGAGGTTGACCGCCTCCGCCGCTCCAAGCGCTCGCTGGTAAATATATTTTATGGGCTCCCTGGATAAGACGAAAACATAGTTATAAACATAACACAGATTGAGATTAGCATGAATTATGGATGTCGTATTTATCTGATTTCATCTCATTCTGTAGGTGTAAGCAGTATTTCGCTTTCAGTCTGAAGGGCGTGGATGGTAGCTCTTAATCGCTTTTGAAGCTTTTCATATTCACTATCGGGGTACAAACATATCTATAATCTAGATATGCTAGCTAAGCTAGTTGAATTGTAGGTATATTGGTGGTAAATGTGTGGCTCGATAGACTGGGATTTGATAGACATAATAATTAATTTATATTAAGTTGACAAGAACATGCTCTGGATTGCTACTATTAATATAATATCTACTCTAATTATTCAAAACGAAACAAAGTAATTAACTAATTCGTATTTATGTTAAAGTTTCTACTTTTTTATTTTTGACTATTACAAGTTTTAATTATATACATATATGTATAGGCCACATATTTTAAACGCATGTGAGACCGCAGTTTTAATATAACTGTTTTGAAAGTACTTTGTAGATCGTAATGTATTTTTATAAGAATGAAGTAATAAACGAGCATGTAGTACAATTCATATGCGTCTCCATATCATTATTTAAACCAAAACACAGCAACCCTTAATAAATAAATCATTAAACTTTCAAGTCTTGCAAAATGTTATAAATTGTTTCAGCGTCTCTAAGGTTAATTTTACTCATAATAATATAATATTCAATGTAAGAATCATATAAAAGGACCGATCCAAAACCCTATTTAATATAGCAAAGCGGAAACAACATCTTTCAATAACAATCTTTTCCATTACTTATAAAGAAGCATTTACCTTATAAATAGGCAAATATATATCGCTCCCATAAATATACATCACAAAATTGTTTATGTAAATGGAGAATAAACCAAGTGGGAATAATAAGACATTTATTGTTTAGTGAGATACATTTATCTGTCTATTGAGTAATATGGTTACTTTGGAAGTCGGAAATAATATTATGAATAGAAGAAGGTGAATTTATTTTCAGTAAAGGCAGTATCTACGTCGAAAATTGGTTACATGAAGTCGTTTCCGATTGAATGCATAATAAAATATTATTTATCATTCTTAAACACATAGATATTAAATATAACTAAGCCAAGCGTAAAATACATTACTAATAATATATTTTATGTGTTTGTTCTTATTTTATTTATTACGCTATTTAATTTTCTAAAGTACTCAACGATTTCAATTGCCTTATCGTATAATATAGGTACTCGGAATTACATTAATAAATAATCATATGCCTCATAAGATGTTTCATGTATTTTGTTCGTACTTCTTATACTGCACAAAAAAATAAAATAAAAAAGTTATATTATTTTTTTTTTCATTTTATAATTAAACAATTCTTCATGTTATAAAACAAAAGAGTAAAAACAGTCTAGGAATGTGTAGACAAACTTACCATTTTATTAAACAGTATCGCACGTAAGAGCCCCGCGCCCTCTTGCACCACGCTCAGCAAATATGGCTCCCTCGCTCCATCCACTCCGATATAATTTTGGTGCACTGTTGAGAGAAGAAATATTAGAGAAATAAAGTAATTCTAAAATCGTAGGCGTGATCACCGTAAACATCGTGTGATCGATTAATTAAACACTTATTATTATTTTTGAAATACGCTTTCTACACTCATAGCTCCAAACTAGGGTTTTTTTCATGTGTCGTGGGTATCATGGGCACACACAAGACATACACTAACACCCAGACCCAAAATCTAAACTCATCATTCAGATACCTGTTTGGCCGGAAATACAACCCGGGACCCATTGCGCGTCAGACCGGTATGGTGATATTTATTTATTATTTCCAGTATTTCCCTTACATTTTTATAACAAATACTAACGGGAATATTTTGTGTAATAATTTATTTATACAACATTAACAATTAAGTGTTAATCCACCAAACAAATCCCGAAGGATGATACAAAATTACGACATTTTACTAAGAGTGTCCGCTGAGTCTAAGGTAAAGTTTGCTTACTTGATAGAATTTCCGAGCATCTAAAAGCTGCTTAAAGTCTGAAATGCTTTACAAAACAAAATAACACCTCCTTACGTTAGGATTTAGACAAATTCTGTAGTGCATTATTTATTGTTTATATAAGTAGCAACGTGCTTCAATAATTAAAAAGGATCTCTGCTACCCATGGACATTGGTAAACTATTTCAAATATCTATAATAGCTACTAGCATTCAAACACATAGGTCGCGTGTTACTGTCCTGTAGATGAAGTTAGAAAGCCTTATTCTTTAGAATACCTTATGATATTAACATCTGTGTTATGGATATCAAGGTTTCCTTTCTATATCCTTCAAAAACAGCAAACAGAATGATGAATTTCGATTTTTGTTCTGGGTCTAGGTGTTTGTGTATTCGTCTTTGTATATCCATGGCACATACAACACAGAAAAAAATCCTACTGTAGGGCTGTGAGTGTAGAAAGTGTAAAGTGTAAGTGTATATGAAACTCTTGTGTATGTGGAAGAATAATATCCCTATAGTTTGCCCTCATTTATCTATTAATTTACATTTGGCCAGCGCGGTGACCTAAAGCAAGCGATTTTCAAAATAAGTAGGTACATAATTAGAACATTAAAATCTTTGCGATCGTGTGATTAATTATCGAGGTGTTAAAATTTCTCGCTACATCAGAGAAAATTTCCGAATATTGACACTGAATTCAATATTATTTCGATCATAATTCTTTTAACAGCTAAGACAACCAAAAATGATAAAATGATGAACATCACCACGTCCCAATTTCCCGATTTCGGTGGTAAATCGTTACTTACGTGGGAACGGCCACCGCAGGTTAATACATACTTCATACTAATATTATAAAGGCGAAAGTTTATGAGTACGTATATTTGTTACTTCTTCGCGTCTAAAAGGCTAGAGCGATTTTCATAAAATTTGGTAGGGAGTTAGCTGACACTCTGGATTAACATATTGGCTACTTACAGTGAGAAGATGTCTTATTCCCACGAGACAATAGATACATCGATTTTTTTTAACGCGGGTGAAGCTGCGGGAGTCAGCTAGTTAGTTATAAGCACGTTATAAATGCAAGAGTATAATATTCTCAGAGCATGTGGAATATACCAACTGTACAGATTAGATCAGAATAACGGGGTAATTGAGGAGTTATAATAATGACTAATGTATTTTTTTTTCGTCAATCCATTATTGTCCCACTGCTGGGCACGGGTCTTCTCTCAGAATGAGAGAGTTTAGGCCCTAGTCCACCGCGCTGGCCAAGTTCGAATTGGTGGACTAATTCTAATAGTTACAGACAATTATAATAGTTTTACACATAATTAAATAAATAACATGCACACATACAGCAGTTTCCATACTCTATTTTGTAAGATTGAAGTAACAAACTGGTCTACAGTTTACTGTAAGCAACATGCGTTGTTTAAGAGTTTAACCTTTGTATTGTGTCAAAGGAAAGTGAGCCGGCAACCACATCCCCCCATCGAACATAAGAACTCCTTAACGTTAAAAGAGGTGAAACCGCCTGCGTCGAACTATGACTACTGATTTTATAAACCGCAAAGTATATCACCTTTTAAGAGAAAATTGACTATCAGTATTTTTCCCTACCCTACTAAATTCAGGGAATCATAAGCCATGTTTACGTTACATAGTTGTAGCCTACGGTAAATCACTGAAGCTACTTAGTAAGTAAGTACCTGAAGAATTACGGGATCTGGCTAGGGCTGTCAAACTTAGTTCCTTTTCGCCTGTCTCTTGCTTAATTTAAACACATATTGTTTAGTTATAAAACATTTAATTTATTTGTACTTTATAATCATAACGGCACCTGGTCCTTGGATGAACAACTGTAATTTTTTTTTTAATTTCCTGTTGCGTTGCGTTGAATGAATCATGCCCATTATCCAGGGATGGGATTTAATAAGTGCAAGTAGACATCAATTGCAACATTTGTTTGAAAAATATTTTATATTTATTGTGTATTGAGATTTTCGAACGATTATATTGCGTTACGAGATTTAGCCACGTATCTTCTTTTGGATTATATCTGTTTCTTGTATTAAATAAGATAGGTATGTCAATACCAAAAAAATGTTAATCTTTGCGTAACACACCCGTAGAATTGGTTTTATGACAAGCAATCAGGGTTTTAGTGTTGGATAATGTAAAAATAAACCTATTATTTTGAATAAAAGCGTCCCACTTCACATCTATTTATGTAGACATGTCTTTCTGTGACCGACTTCGTAACCACTTTCCCTTTATCAAGATGTTAGGCAGCCCTATTCTGGATCCGTAATCCCTTCCGCGGAATATTTAAGTGGCTACGTGATTACAAAGTTGCTTGACGACTACAGTTAAAGCTACAGGCTTATTGTTAAAATGTAGTTATATTTCATTATGCGGTTTCACTGCGGTTTGCATGCTGGAGTTGTCAGAAAAACTTTTTAATCATTTGGAGTTCATTACACGTTAACTTTGCAATTAGTTATATCGTGGTTACTTCGTTTGGTTATAAAAAAGTATCGTAATTTTAACGTACCACCTATACTACAATTGTAAAATATGCCTGGAAAAATATTCCAGTTTGTATCATTCAATCTAGTCTCTTGCAGTGGATGATAATATATCTATAGTATGTATTGTACTAAATATACAATACATACTATAGATATATTATCATAAAATCGCGTAGGTATCATCATTATCATTAACCCATTATTTTGGCACTGCTACGCACGGGTATTCTCTCTCAGGATGAGAAATAGCGCATAATAAGGACAACTTTGCATTGGTACGTAATGTCACAGTTATCCCTGTAGTTCCAGGATCAGAATAGAGCTACGGTATCCCCCGCCTGTCGTAAGAGGCGGCTAAAAGGGACTTCCGGGGTGGCGGGCGGTAAGAGTGGGAGCTCGAACCGTCCAGCCAAGCGACCCCGTGTAGGACGACGGCATGTGTGGCCACATGCTATCGTAAACACCAGGGAGGCGCACTGAGTACAATGCTCACTGGGAAGAGCCCGAAGAGGGCATCGCGCTCGGAGGACACCCGCAGCGGTCCGTTGGAGATCCCGGTGTCCTCCACACAGAGCCGACGATGGCCATCAGGGGGTTTTTAGTGACGTAAAAATCTCACATAACTCGGCGTTGCTTCCACGGCGTGGGTTCCTTTCGAAGGTTTCCCCCTCGATATTAAAAAAAATAAATAAGGTAATGTCACAGTGCTTTAATGAATAAAATACCGTATGTGTTTCCGTTTATCCTGAGTTAGAATTTCATTATTATAATTTTAAATTGTAATGATTATTTCACATCTATTTATATACCTGAGTACTTAAAAATCATAATCTTGTTATAACAAGTAGCATTTCTTGTTATACCAATAAAGCATCTCTCAACTGTTCCTTTGAATGTATATTGTACACGGATTTGATATTACTGACGCGTCTATGAAAGTCGCAACATTATATTGAATTCCCTTTGCGTGGATGTACTCATATAATGGAAGATGTCGCGGGATCACGGAATGTAATAAATTTCACATACTCAAACTCATGCTTTATCATATGAGATTTCCGTAGAACAGTACAAAGCTAGACATTTATGACATTTCCAATGTTAAAACCATTTGAATTAACAAAAGCGTTGTTTTGTTTTGGAATATGAATATTATTTATGAATATTATTTTATTTTTATGAGTTAGGTTGCAACTATCTGTGTTAAGGACATCCTTTTAAGTAATTTAATACCTGTGTCAGGATCTCCCGCTCTTCCATATCTTACAATTACTCATTTAATATAGAGGTAACAGTGACAAAGACAGTGTGTGTAACCAGTGCAACCACTTATAATTGCATTATGTTTTTCTTATTTTATATTATAACACGTTTCAAGAGATTTTCTATGTCATTATAATTTAGTGATTGAAGCCAAAGTGTTGTGTTATAGTTGTGGTATGCATAGTAGGTAGTAGGTATATGGTTCAACCGGAGTGATGCTACCGCCACATCTATTTCTAGCGTGAAGTAATTCTTGCGTATCGATGGAAGGTAGTGGTTGCCAGCTCGAGATTGGCTATACGAGGCGATCACTTCAGTCCTCGGAAGTAGCAACGCATCTGTGATTGATTTAAGATAAAACCTCTGTTCTGTATTAAGTTGTTCACAGATGTCAATAGGCGGCAGTTGCCATTTACCAACAGGTGAAGTGCATGCATCCTTTGCTATTTTAATGTTACATAAAAAAATAAACTTGGGATTATAACTGAGTGTTACATTTAAAAACGTAATTATTGAGTTATAGGAAATTGGGAACGGAGGTAATTGTTTTTCTGTCCGTATATAACGGAGGAAATTATTTATCCGTACAAATAATGTTGTCATTCCCATGAGACGACTAGCGACTAAAATTTATCGGACTGTAGTAGATTAACTTGCGAAACTCAACTAGTTATCGTATGCAGATTTGCAATCAAACTAAAGGAAAATTTAAATTATTTTGAATATGAGCATAGTTTATGACGGGAAGGATTTATATTAAAAATTGATTGTAATAAAATAAATTTTAAGCTTTTATTGTTTTTTTTTCGGTTTTCATAGTCTGAGTCCTCGTTTACAGATTCCAAAATTCTCGACAGTTTACTTTTATTTGAGTTTATTACAAATAGAATCATAATTAAAGAAAGGTTTTTAAAATGCATGTTAACTAGAACATAATTTCAGGATGTTGTTATAGATGGTCGATCAAATATCATTTATGATTTAAAACAAAAAAAATAATTGCTCGCAATATTGATTATGCGAAGTTGTAAATAAGTACTTAGTCGTTGATATGAATCAAATATTTAAAAAACTGGCATAATATACCTAACGCCGGATAAAAAAATAAGGCTACTGCTGATCATATAATCACGGAATTCAGTTGTTCGCGATTGCAAGACATTCGTATATTTTATAGTAAGTAAATATATATACTAAGTTATAGCTCCCTGCTTGCGGGACCGGAACAGAGCTACGGTACCGTCTGCTTATTCTAAGAGGAGACTGAAGGACTGATGGGGTCACGGGAGTCGAGAGTGAGAGTTTTTATTACCTAGTTGAGGACCCCAAGAACCTCGGCGATCCCGGAAAGGACAACCGTATGTCGACACATACAATTGTAAGCACCCGAAGGTATGATATGGAGCATGACAGTGGTTCTGCGTTTATTCCAAGTGGGATTCCTGAGTACTCTATCTAGCGTTGAGGCTGGTCACTTTAGATTTTATATGAGTAAAATAGCTTCCTCGAGACAAATAAAATAAAGCACACAATCTAAAAATAATCGGTAACACATTTAATACAGAAGATTATAAAGGATGACAAGATTATATTTTAACGAAGATAGCCAAAAGACTTAACATTGTTATAGCGCACTAGCGTATTGTACATCTTTATTACGGCTTTGGCAGTTACTGCCGCTGACACAGTTTGCACGAGGTCATGAACCTAATTAATATTCCAGAAAAAATGTATGTAATAAGAATTAGTCCAGTTAAATTATGACCGTTCACTTGATTTATTATAGTAAAGATGTGAAATTCTTTTGTATTTTGTAAGGTACCTTATGTGGCTTAATGACTTGCATCTGAAACATATCCGAGTACCTACTTTAAGCTTATATAAATACTTTACAAAATTGTTCTAAATCAAGTTACCTTCGAATTATTTGAATAGATTAGATCACTACAAACGTAGTACGAGCAGGTATCACCTATTATAAAATTAGTTATTCCCTGTTCTTTTAATTTTTGGAACGTCCTATTCAAACTCAAATAAACGTAAATTCTAAAACAATTTAAAGTCTTAATTTTGAAAAATAGTCTTTTTTTCTTAACTGCTGTAGACTTAAAATTAAAGCTTTAGTTTTAGAATAAAATTCATCTTGCTACCAAAATTCCATGCATGAACATTCATTTTAAACACATTTTAGAGCTCCGTAACGGTTTTCCGGGAAGTTCAATATTCATGTTACTTCATGAAATATAGGTTACAATTTAATTAATTAACCAGGTTTTACAATAATTACAAATTTGAATGATAGAACAAATATTATTTTCTATACTTTTTAGTTAGATACCGCTCATAATTTTTACGCTAATGCTTTACTAACGAAATTAATAGGTATAGTCCTCAAGGCCGGAGCAAATGTAAGTCAAGTGGATTGACAAGTGCTGGAGTAATTGGGCAGCGAAAATATTCCGCTATCGTAATCATTTTTATTGTAATCAAAAATATGCAAAGATAAAGTGGGGTGGCTACTTACTTTTGCCGAGGAAATATTTGAAGTACCACCGCGTTTGAAACTCGGGGTTCTCGAGGACGGGGGCGCTTGGAGGACCGAATAGCTGAAAAATACAGTTTTATTAATGTCGAGTAACATCAAAATGTATGCTAAATAATTATAAGATAATATCGCTTCCTATACTCGTAATGCCACACTTGAGTTTTTCCTTGTGTCGTGGCTGATATGGAAACACACGAAGAAGAATACATACAAACACGCAGACCCAGAACAGCAATCTTAATTTGTTATTCTGATATCAGTCTGATAGGGGATCGAAATAAGAACCTGTTGCAAGAGAGATCGTATTGTGTCCGCTTCGTCTCGCGGGTCGTCAAATATTGATAAAGATATATTACCCTATATAGACATGTGATTAGCTTTGCAGGCTAAGTAAGGCACTCCTAGAGATATCCATTACTACAAGTAATCGTTTTAGATACGGATTAGATTACTCTTCATTGAAATGCCATGGAGAGCAATCGAGATGAACTTATTTGAGGCTTTGAACTTCCCAGATTTTTATGAAGCAACAGTAAGGAAATTGAAAAGAATCAGTTTAAGAATATATTTTACAAATATTAAAAAAACATACTTTAAACCTTGCCTATTTTTGTAGCTAAAATAATCCAGACCTATTCGTGTCTCCTTAATGTAATTGTCTGTGAAATAAATTAGCGTAAAATATAGCGCTAAATGTACCTCGGGTGTACGTGATTAAAATTTGATGTCACTCACCCTCATTCTAAAAGAGCGCTGTAAACATCAAAAGTCCGCAAGGAAAAATAGGACAATTACTTAGGAAAGTTTTTGTAACAAAATAAAGCCTGTTGTATGTACATAACATATATTTTGAAGAGGTAGATCAATTTTATTTCGCACTGCTGTTAACGAGTTTTTCTTTAACTAGACTTTAACTAGACTAGACTTAAACTAGACGTAACTTGAACTAATATTAACAGAACAATACTACCATACTTCAGGTTACGTCTAGTTTTAAACAAAAGCTCTCTAACGATAAAAATTTAAAATGTTCTACTTAACAAAGTCCACTTTCTGACAAAGTAAGAACCGCATGACATTTTATAACTCACATAGGTACTTTCTCTGAACAAAGTTATAAAAATTCTCAACTTTTAAGTGGTCATATTTAAGATCAATTCAGAAGGAGCTTCAAGCCTGAAAGGATTCGTTTTAAACTTTCGATCAGTAAAGATCATATTGAAAAACTTAGTGAAATTATTATTATATTAATACGTGAAGCAAAAATTTGTGACGGATTTTTAAGTAATATGCCGCGGACGGATTAGTATGAAATTTTGCACGGTTATAGTGGACGTAGAGAAGGAGTGCAGAATGTTAATATTTTTTTCAAATAATGCATTTTTCATACATAAAATCAACTAAAAACACATTACACACACTGCCTTGCATTTGTCACAAACACATATGTACTTAGTAAATGAAATAGAACATTCAATGTCTTACTATGAAAAGACACAACGTCAAGAATGTCAGATGACATTTGATTTTTAATTTAAATTACGGTCGAATTTCGGCCGATGCTACGGGTGACTAGTTAATTGAAATGCCTCTATTTTGGATAGGCATGCTTATAAATTTTCAGTTACAATATTTTTTTCTTGCACTACTGCTGGATATTTCGATGATAAAATCGAGAAATTGTAACGCCAAGTGCTTTTTAAGGTAGAAATGAGGAAGACTTCTGAAGAATACACTTAAACACACCTCGTCTTTCTCACCCAGGGAGTTGCCATTTTCGAGTCGGTACCTTCGAGCAACCGCGTCCAACGCACTGCCAGCCTCCCCGGTGCCCGACAACTGCAACAAAGGAAATACAAAGTATTTATCTAATAATATTTATATAATATTAATATCAATTGCAGCCGTTCTGGGTTTTATGCAAGATTTTATATTTTGCTGTTTAGCAAAAATAAATACTAAGGAGCTACTACTCGATTCATGTCGATTGTCGTCGTCGACAATATTTTTATGTCAATTGGCGACGGCGACATTTTGCGACCGTCGGCAACGGTCATCGACACGAACGGCGCCCATTTGTTAGCTCAATGTCGCTCGTATGTTACCACCCTAGGAATCGGCAGTCATGTTTTAGAGAGATTTATAAGCTTAAGTATTTTATATAGTTTTTTATCTGATTGAAGTAGCAAACGAGTATGCAGTCCACCTGATGGTAAGTAGTCAGTGCCGCCCATACACATCAGTGAGCAACTTTAAATAGAACATGGGTTCTATGTGAAATCAATCACACATGCGTTGCTACTCCTGAGGATTCTGATGGTCGCCTCATATAAAAGTGTGCCGGCAACCACACTCTTCTATCGAAACGCAAAAAATGCATCACGTTGGAAATATGTGTGGCGGTGGTACTTCCCGGTCGAACTACACTGGTTCTATCAGCTGTGAAATTTAAATCACTATACGATCAAATAGTAGATGTTGTATCAGCATATCAATTCGATTTTTGTAATAATAAAATAATATTTATTATATACTAATTTTTAATGCGTAGAATTTTTAAAAACTAACGCCTCAATTGTAATTATTATGTGACATAATTTAAGTAGATATCATGCTTTTACCATAATATAAACCTCCATATTGTTAAGTAGTTTATTCTTTATAAAACAGGTAGATACATCATTAAACTACGAATAACTACTTGATTTTAAAAATGAACTCTGCTTTATGTATACATCACATCGGACTGCAATTACATTAAACAAAAGATCCACTATATGTATGTATGACATCTATATGTTTCTGCTGAAACCAATATTTATTTCGGAAAATATAACTGGCTTGAACCGCTGACTTCTCAGTATAAATGCCAAATAATACTCTAGATGTGATACGACAGAATTGTAAATCTCGACAAAATTGCAATAATAGAGTAAGCGACTTACAAAAATCACCGCATCATGTATTTGTACATTTAATCTGACATGCCACTGGACGAACAGTTTTACTTATTTCTATAATATTACCTATATTACTTCTTTTATGTTCGTAACTTTTCATTATGCCACCAAAAATTGCGAAGTAATAATAAATAATACGTATAAATAAGCAAGTAATAATAATTTAAAGGTGGTAGAACCAGTGTAGTTCGACCGGGAAGTACCACCGCCACACCTATTTCCAACGTGATGCATTTCTTGCGTTTCGATAGAAGGGTGTGGTTGCCGGCACACTTTCAGATGAGGCGACCATCATAGTCCTCGGGAGTAGCAACGCATCTGTGATTGACTTCAGATGGAACCCATGTATGGTATGTAGTTGATTACAGATGTCCATGGGCGGCAGTGGCCACTTACGATCAGGTGGACCGCATGCTCGTTTGCTACTTCAGTCAGATAAAAAAAAAGTAAATAAATTTGATACTAAGTGAGCGTCGGCGCTGTAGTATTAAAACGTTTTGGTACCAAACTCCGATAGTATGTTGTTTCTTTCGATTAAATAATTACAATAACTATTTACATCACAATACAATCTACATACCTTTCTTGCTTGAGTTTTTTTTTCTGTCCCTGTATATTGTCTCTAATTAACTTTTTATTTAAATACATTATAGGGTACGATTATTACTACTTGCATGAATTATAGTTTTTATCAATTATTCATTGTAATAATTGGTGTTATAATACAAAATAGCGACCACATCATTTGCATAGAATATCACTCTCTTAATTGATCACTACATAGTATAAAATAAATAAATAAAATAAATAAAAACAAAGTCGATTCTCGCTGTCTGTCCCTATGTATGCTTAGATATTTAAAACTACGCTATGGATTATAATGCAGTTTTTTTTAAAGATAGAATGATTCAAGAGGAAAGATTTGTGTATAAAACATGTGTAATATAGTGGAGAAACACTGATCATTATATAATTTTAACTTTTAGACGGAAAGAAGTTTGCCGGGTCAACTACTTAGTTTAATTATAAAAACAATAAGTCATTATCGAAACTTACTACCTGCTTTTGTGTTTGCAAATAATATGAAAGTAAATCTCGCACCAAAATATTATGTTAATTTAAAGACTACGTTAAAATAGTGTTACCTATTCGACATAAATATTCTAAACTTACAAAATGAATAAACTCATTAATTAGTAGTAATTAATGAACACATTTACATGTGCTCATAAATGCGATGTGAAACGGAGCGAATATGCAATTCCCATTAATAACCTAATTAAATTAAATATACGTGCTTAATTTAACTTCGATTATTAATGTTTTATTGCGTTAATAGTAATTTTGCGTAACAAATATTTTCGGGTATTAGTCATTTCGTTTCTTTGCGAATAAAATCGATGGCGTAGCTATGCGTGGATGTAGTGGGCCATCGCCCACGGCCTTGTACTAAAAGGGGCCTCGTGAGGCCGTTTTGGAGGAGGAGGCGAATGCATCGCTTCCTCCTTTCAAGGCAACATCTAAAGGAATCATGCAAAGGGGCCTCGCTGATAGGTTACGCCACTGAATAAAATATTGTACCTACCATATTATCAATTTTGAACGTTCAAAAAAGGAGAGTATATATAGTTTTGGTTTAGCCTAATGATGTTAGACGGATTCATAAAAATGTTTGTCTTTTTATGCATATCCTAAAGTGCCAATATTATAGCCTTATTTCGCTTTTCCTTATTATAATATTATTCCCATGTTCGCAATAAATGTATTACTGCCTGCTGTTGAGCTCGTTATAATAGCACTATTCTATTCACTTTGAAGAGATTTTCATTGGCTAGCATAAGAGAATAATGCATTACTGGAATTGAATGTTTTATGTATGAGTGAATACATACATTTATTACGGACACATGTACATTTAGGAACTTAGGGTACATTATTACTGAGCCATGAAGGAAAAGTTTACCTTTGAAAGTCTAACCAAGGAATAACTGAAAAACAACACACAGTTGAGTTAAACGTTAAACTGTTACAGACACATAAATCTTTAGTGGTTATCTTTTCTTTTTAGCTTCATTACAAGCAAATAATAAAATTGTAGTAAAATCTGTACCGTCGCTCATGACTACGATGATAATTATTATAATCAACGATAATTAAAAAAAAAAAATCCGGGTCGATCACTTTTGCAACACGTTTTCATAGCTACCTTTTGTTATCCTGTCGACGCCACGGTCGACAGGATAACAAAAACATGTATTGCCTTAAAACGTTAATTTCTTCTGTCAGCTCTTTTAGACGGTCTTGTAGTAGTCACATACACAAATTTAAAAGTCACAATTATTTTAAACAAACTTTAAGAACGACTGTCTGTGTCCAGAATAAAATAAAATTAAAAAAATATAATAAAAATATTCAGTATCGTGGAATCAAGCGTAGATGGGCGTAGAAACGCTTTGGAATCACCAACTTACAAAAATTTTAAGCAATTAAAAATAAAATATACAATATATCAATACATGAAGTAGGTCTCGATCAACCTACAACTTCATTATAGGTATAATGTAATGATACATAACTCCTTTATGGCCGCCGATCGTTAAGTAGTTACTGCGTCATAAAATAGTTCGTTATTAAAGATGATGAGATACGTTCGAACAATGGATAAATCCGATGCTTGATTAAATTTGGCGTATTAATAGTTCAGCTTTAGTTAGTCGTTTTGGAAATTTGTTATACCTAATATAGACTGTACATAACGTAAAATGCGTTGCGTAAATTGTAGAGCGTATGTGGTTCGACCGCATAGTACCATCGCCACACCTGTCGAGTGTAGATCGACCGCGTAGTACCATCGCCACACCTATTTCTACCGTGAAGCTGTTTTCGTGTTTCGGGCAAACGGTGTGGGAGCCGGCTCACTTTTATAGGAGCCGTCTATCAAGTCCTCGGGAGTAGCAACGCATATCTGTGATAGGCTTCAGATGTAACCTTTGTTCTTAATGAAGTTGCTAACAGATGTTCATGGGCGGTAGTGACCATTTATTATCTGTTATAGGGCATGTTTGATTGCTACTTCAATCTTATAACGTTTAAAACTTGATATAAATTTGTATGTATATAGAACACTGAATTGCGCAGGTACGGTACGTATCACAAGTTCCTATAGAAATAGTTGAAACGCTCATAGCTAGACTGTTTTTGTCACTTTTTTAAACGATAAAATAAGTTATGTAATATTTAAAACGAGTGTGTGTAAAAGTATCTTAGAATGTAAGTATACGGATTGACCACAATTTTACTGGTAACAATCCAAATTATCGTTACTGACAGTCACAATTAATCAAAACCAACAACAAAATGTTTATTACGTTTTCGATAAATTTTGATCGTAAACGATAGCATGAATAATTAAATATTTTTATTCCATTAGTATAGGTTAACGCCCGCCTGCGTCTGACATCTTGAATTTGGCATATAAATGCCTGATCTGGGTATTTTGAACCTTGACCTCTGCCTAATATATAATTATTCCGACAAGAGCTGAGGTTTGTATCCCGAAGTTAGATTTAATTTGATATTGTTAGTGACACTTGAGAGATTGCCATAACAGCCAAGCTTTTCATTTATGTGCCGTTTAGCAAATTTATTAAACGTCATTTCGAAATATTTAATAGAAATATTGCGGAGGTCAGCTTTGAGGACCTAACAAATAAGATTTGATCTGAAAATATATCTTTTGAACGCGTTAGGCTTAAATTATTACTTTTTATTGAAAACATGTTGTTCTAAATCCATTTCTATTATTTATATAGGTAGTATACAAATTTCCCGTGTCTTTTCGTATTATAAAATATAACTAAATAGACATTTTGTTAATCTCTAAACATGTTTTAATACTCTGAATACTTTAAAGTTACTCAATATGCGGTTATATGTCAATACAACTATTATTGTTAGAATACTTAGAAATTCATCACGATACACTTGTGGTAAATCCTATGATCATATAACGACAGAAAATTCGACTTACTTTTGCTTAGTGAAATATAGCTATTTCTGTCTCAAAATAGAATTAAACCGGCGACCCTGTCAATCTCTGGAGGTAAACCTACCAGTCATAAAACCTTGATTAATTGTCAACACATTAGTATAAGTTTCATATGTGCACACGACATCAGAGGTGTGTCCTCGAGTGATATTGATTGATTTATTTGGTCTAGACTAATGAAGCAATTAGTATGCTCCGTAAACTCTTGTCACTAATTGTTCATTATTAGAACTAATGGCTGCTTCAGTTGTTTACTGCTTTGCGTACACGTATAGCAACAGTAAACTATTTGCGGTGAAAGGTAAACATATTCGTTGTTACATGTTACTAATATCATAATGAGAAAATTAATAAAGATGTGTGATAGAAGTATATGTGTTTGGTACGCTTTTGAGCTATAGGGGATTTCTAGTTTATAGTTTTAGATATTAATTAACACAGAATACTCATTATCGAGGTAGATGGCAACGAAGTGGTCGAAGCTGCGGGCATAATTCATACGTTTTATTGTTATAGATTTCTTTCAAACGGGTCAATACGCTAAAAGAGTCGTCAAATACTTACTATATTTATCCTCATTTTAGGTTATTCTAACTGAGACATTATAACGAAAACCAAAATTTGAATGTAACTACATAGTTGCCTATATGAATTTACGAATAACGCCACAAACAAAATAGCTGAGTAACTCAATAACATTCAATAAACATAGATCAAACAAGATATAACAGATTCATTCGTAGGTGATAAATTAAAACTCGTGACACGTGTCAGAGCATATCAAGGGGTAAAATTTGAATGGCTAATTTTTCATTGAAGAGGACGCGTTGTTTGAATACGAACTGGAACAATACAGCGGGCATTGTTTGTATATCGTAGCTTCAGAGCTATAACAGTGCGAGGAAACATGCATGGTGTTTTTCCTTCATTTCCACAATAAATTCATTGTTTCACGTTCATTATTATATTTATTTATATATACATATTATATTTATTTTTATATTGAGTAATACTAAAACGTTACGCGGGTATCATTACAAGTCTCAAAAATCAAAATAATAATTTAAAAGATACCATACAGAACCATTTTACGGTCTTATAAAATAGGGTTTAAATAGAACTGCAAAAATTCTTCGAAGGATTTTACGAGGTGGCAATAGCTACGATATTACGTCTACTGTGCTGTGAAACCGCACTGCGGTTTTTACTGGTTATTACTTGGAATTAGGAATTTGGTGTACCTATATCACTTAAGAAAAAAATTGAGATTTTTAATGATGCTTGAATATCGAAATTTGGTAAGATATAAGGTACAGAGAGCAAAAAAACTTTATTACTGAAAATTTAAACTACTTGGATAGATACATATTAAGCATACATATGAGTAGAATACCAATAAACTTGAAAAAAAGAATATGTCAATAAAGTTGTAGTTTTAATTATATTCATTTAAAGCTGCCGATAACATTGTTTTTATTTTGAAAATTATAAACCTGCTCTCAAACTAATCGCTGTACGTACTTGAAGCATTCCGAGTGAATCTGAGGATATAACTATCGTCTAAGCTTCATCTGAAATTAGTTGAACATAGTCTTAAAGGAAGCTCGTACGAACTTACTTGAGGTATTGGTAAAATTATTATTATTAGGTACTTACAATTTTATTTGAAGCTGTTTGGCAAAAATACCATATTATAAATAAGTAACCTATCTGAAAGTAGATTTAAGGTATACATTAAACGTATAAAGTTAGGCGAGACAGATCTTTATCTGAAGAAGAGTGTGTAAATAGACAAATACTTATTTTTATATTTTTTCGATAGACAAAAAATAAAGATAGAAATCGTTAATATCTTGCAGTCGTTATGCTCTGATAAGTGTAGTTCCAATCATTCTTCTTATTTTATAATAATGCATGAAGGTATTGTCAATTTTGTTAGAACAAGCACTGATGTTCATACAATTAACATTTAGGTAGAAAATGGTTCTCGACTGAAATAGCCGCAATTAAGTTTGTGCTGAGTCGTGCAGTACTGAAGCCGCAACGGAGTATCACTTGTGAGAAATAGCGTCAGTTTGATGGACAGTTGTAATTTTAGAAGATAATTTTCTTTCACGCTTCTTCTGTTAAAGTACGTACTTTCTTGATAGGCATAGATACATAGTGACACTGAGTTCTAAACTGTTATTAGTCCCCAGATTAAAATGATAGTTAATAAATTTGCATTTTTTATGTACTTATTTTATAGATGTCATTATGGACCGAAAAAAGGTTGAAAATTGAGGTGTAAACATTCGTATTGACATTGCACAAAAAAGTTAGTAGGGTGGTAGATTTATTGTAGTTTGACCGGGCAAGTAACACCGCCACTTTTGTAGAATCAAGCACTTTTTGCGTTTCGGTGGAAAGTAGTGTTTTTTTTTATTAACAACGTTGACTCCACAGACGGATCGTCCGTGTCTGTCTTTATCTGATTGTCACAGCTCCACTATGAGCCTTCGCCGTCGACATCGCCCTCAACTAGGTAACAGTGTAAACTGGGCCCCAGTTGTGTGCGGTGGCGGCAGCGGCGGCTTTACAGAAAACCTTAACTTAGCTTACTATGTAGGACCATTAAATATATATTTTTTCTTTTCTTTTTTTATTTTTATTTATTTATTTATTTATTTTTTTATTATTATTATTTTATAATATTATTTCTTTTTGTTTTTTTTTATCATTAGAGTCACTAAGTATTGCTATTATTCTAGTACAAGATATGTTCAGGTTTGGGACACTTTGGGACATCTTAGGACTTGTTTTCATTATAATGTATCGCTCGTCAAGGCATTGACGGTTTCGACTCCAAATATATTTTTAATTCACGTCGAATGCTCGTCGATGTATTGAGTGGAAAGTAGTGGTTGCCAGCTTACTGTCATATGAGCCGACATAGGAGATAGTAAACACTTGCCATCAGGTAGAGTACTTGCGCGTTTGTTAGTGCAATCGCATTAAAAATGAAGTCAATTATAATTATATTCTAATATGTAATGACACAATGAAATAAAATTAAAGCTTACAAGACTCAATAAGTTATTTTAACCTTCTTTAGAATTGGTATACCATATTTTACATTGAATATGTGTAGAATACTTAATAAAATAATCAAATTAAAAATATTTTGTCATACCAAAATCTCTTAATTAGAGAGCCGACAAGTGATACTGCGAATAAATTTAATTATTACCGCTCCGAGTTTTGAGCATCATATACAAAGCAATTTTCGCTTCGCCTTCTGAAAAATTTAGCAATTGTACAAATACTTCAAGATTTAATTTATGCATTATTTCGACATTTCGTTTTATGAAGTGGTGTAGAATTGTAGCTCTTCGTCATAATGTCAATGTAAAACCTTAATGGAAGTGTAAAAAATATATTAACAAGACTGGATTATATTTTGTAGTAATGTAAGTAATTTTGGTTAAATTTTATTTAAATCATGGTGAACACAAATTGATTCCCGATATCGTAGCACGATTTTAATTTATTTTGGTATATATTTGCGTACTTTATAATTTCATTGTTGTTCTCAAAAATGCAGAAGTAAGCTTTAATAAAAAAAACAAACACTTGTAACACATTTTTTTACTGTCTAGAATAAAATTGTTATACAAAATTGAAGAAATATATCTAAATTAACTAATGGGATGTAGAGTGGCGTAAAAAGATATCAAGGCTTTTTTGATTCTATTCAATCGCTTTTAATAAAACTGTTAGTGGTAGGTACCTAAATATATTTCGAAGTATTGGATTTTAGTTATATAAAATAACTGAAGTGCATTAGGTATACGGCATTTTGGCATGATACGGGCACTACTACTTTCTTTCGCACAACGACTCTATGTGGACAAAATGTACTGTATATTATGTATTAAGTATATTACGTATTAAGTGCTCAAATATCATATTTAAATTTAAATTAAAATATAATATTAATTTAAAAAATGGTTAGAAAGTTCGCCCGAAAATACTTTCTTACTGACTTGTTTTTCTGTACATTTACAAGAGTACAAATTATCTTTGGTGTATTCTTAGGAGTCTCACCTGTTCAACGGAGCCATACTGCCGGCGCGAGAACACTCCCCGCCTGGAAATTAGCTCGCTCGCTGACGAACTGCGAACAAAATAAAACTGCACTCTATAAATTGTATTAAAAAACCAGATTGCCTTCTACTCGCTGACTTTTTTAATTACTACCCTAATAGAATCAAAAATTAGACGTAGATTTAACTGTTATTTTTTCTAATCATTTTAGTTTTTAAAGCTATTGCATAGCTTTTATCGCGGGTATTGAACGTGGCGACCGAATCAAGAAAATCCATAACGAAAAAACCTAAAACGTAAACGAATTAATATCAAAAATGTTATGTTTTTTTATTTCATTTTAAATACCGCCATTGTAATCAGCTTCTCAAGCTTTACAGCTTAGGCAATTTATAGAAAACTTAATAATTTTATTTCTTATAAATTATCGATAGAAATAATATTTTTATATCTATAACTGAAGGTTCAGTGCTAATAAAAATATTAAACAAAGCAAAACATAACAAATGACTAACAAATAATTTTACAATGACATTTTTGTAATCCATACATGCGGAAACATAAATACCTACCCTTTATTCACACCTTATCGCGTTTGGCAATCAAGTTCAACTACACTTAATCCATAGGTTTTAGTATTATTTTACTTACTTCTTAAATCATTGCACTAAAATGTGTACTGTATTTATAACAATCACATAAATATTGTAGTAACAGGCCTGTAAAATTTTAGCTTCATTAACATGTCCGTGTCCGGCAATTTGGCCGGACTCTAGTTTCCCATACGATTTGCATAAACATCCCCCGCCTAAAGATTAGTTCGTTGACGAGTACCCAGCTAATGAATAAACTAATTAAAACGCACCGTAAAATTTCACGGCCTGATTGTAATTAAATGGGTAGCAAATTGAATCGAGAGATGCGCTCTTTAAATTCCGCAATAATTAAAAATAACCTGCAAATGCGGAAATATTAGGTAATAGTAACCTAGAATGACGGTTCGTAATTTAAATTTAATTATCCGTTTCTTATAGTTTAATAAAGTGTAATTTGCAACATTGAAAAGTAAATATTTAAATGTTAGATAATGTCTTTTACTAGATTATTTCTGTTAACTATATAATTTAGCAGAACTAATGCAGCAATATTTACATGCTATCTATAAATAAACTGAATTTGAAATTATATTTTTTAGTTTGTATCAGTGACGTGACTGAAATGCTTGTTTGTAATTTGCTATATCTTTGTTAGTTGTTTAAACTAAACGCATATTTCTAGGAATCACTCTTTGAAATGAAATTAAATGTCTTTATTTTGCATAGGCCTACGGGGGCACTTACAAATTGTCAGTTACATTTTTTCTTACACTACCCCAGGTTTGGAATACGACCTCAACCTCAACGAAATAAGTAAAGGAATATCTATCAATATATTCTACGTGTGTAATAAAATTATGTGTAATGTCGTAAGAAACGTATAGAGACATTTCGATTTTATCTATGTAAATATACTAAGGTCAGTTTTCCAATTATCTGGACGAAGTCCTTGAAAGTACCTTGCGTGTTTCGCCTATAATCTACATCTATCTACGATTTCGTTTGTGTTATAATGACCGAAAAAGAAATATTTTTTTGATATGGGTTATTTATAGAGAGTTAAAAGACTGTTTATGTTTAGGTTGGTACATTGGCAAATTGGCTTTGCCGGTTTTAAAGAAGAGCTCTTTTGCACCTTTTTTGAACACCTTTATGTCCAGTTGGACAAAAACCAAACCAAAAGTAGTTATTAAAATACTTGGTCACTTATTAAAATATAGTAAAACCGCCACAAACACCTTTTTTCCTTTTTTAATATGGAACATTGGTAATGTTATATTAATGAATAATAGTATAAAGTGACTCTGTTTAATACATTGACTAAAAATATTAAATATGGGTAATTATAGACTTTCTTTTTATACTTGTAACCTACAAATTACTATTAATTATACACTGGCTATGGTGTTAACACACTGAACGGTATTCAGTGAGGTGTGAAAGGCCTCGTTAAAGGTTACTCTACAAATGCCACACATTCAAGACAGGAAACGTTTTATTTATGTATCAAAAGAAATAAGTCCACCTGATGTTAATGATTACTGCCGTCCATGAGCCTGTGTTAACTATCCTAAACAACAATTTCTTAGAACCTCAAGTTAGTTTCAGACTCCTTACTCGTATGTCCTTGAGGCTTATGTTAGAATGATTCATGAATAACACTGACTTAAAAACACTTTTCAATCCTAAATAGAGAAATATACTCCTATAAGTCTGCCTTTGATAATGCCACAGACGATCTACCGATTCAAATTAACATTCTAATTCACATTATTTTATTCGCAACATTCTCTTAAATGTGATTTTTCAACTGAAATCTCAGACCAGATTTACGACGACGACAAATGTTATCAGAATAGAAATTGCGGTATTACGATATTATAATAATATTTTTAGCGTATGCAAAATTTTCAAAGATTGAAAATTATTGAAAAATTGATTGGTCGATTGGTCGACTATAAGGTCGATGATAGAAGTTATCGTGTTATGATTGCGGAGGTACCACAGTTATATTTCCACTGCTAGCATAATAGCATTAGTGTATTATTTATTTCATAAAATGAAAAATAAATTGTTAAAGTTCAAAAATGACGAAACGGCCGGAAACAAATAAATAACAAAGCGAGGGAAAACCACATAACACGTGTTAAATATGTAAAATAATATAAAGAATGATTATTTAACATTATTTATTTTTAGCGAGTTTTATTGCAAACTTTCTGTGCCGCGGAGAAGCATATTTAACGATAAAATTTCGTATTATATTACTTTTGATTGTTAACAAAATTTTAAAACATCGTATGCAGAGTAAGCTTGTCAGAGCTAATTCTATTTAAGGTCATGTCTGGAGCAGACAGGTATCTATGCGGGAAGATGGTTCGAACGTGATGAGCAGTTCGGGACACAACTTTACTTTACGACATACATACTAAGAATGTACACAATTTGCTCGTGACGAAAATGCTGCGATGTGGAGCGGGACTTATTAAATTTTCTGTGGCAGTGGGAGGAAATTAATTTTAGATAAAGGTTCATTGTTTGTTTGGATATGATGGAATTGTCTACATAAAGAATGATAGTATATGAAGAGCTATCATTATAGTAATTAAAGTTAATTAAGTCTACAAATAGGAGAACGCCAATTTGTTGGACATGGTATATGTTAGAAAGATATTATGGAATCTTTCTGTTGGCTGTGTTAGAATTAAATTTCATAATCACAGTTTATTTCGACCTGTTGTTACACGAAGTTTATTATTGACGTGTTCTAGTTCGTAATATATCTTAATTATTATGATGTAATTATTTTTTATAACTCTAATGGCGGAATGGTATGGCATGGCATTATATAATATTCAGTCGAGGACAGAAATGAAAAATATTCTTCTACCGGACTTACCGAAATTACACGGCCTACGCTGATGGAATAAACTCGATTTAGTAATTTAAAAACATTTTCACGAGACAGCTTTACCGACAGCCATACCTTGACCCTAGCGATGTTTGCAAAAATCAATATTTTCGATTGAGTTTAGGTGTTAACATAATAAAATAAAGTTAAGTTAATATTTTTCGTAAACTTATTTATTGATACCAATTGTGGATTGGACTCGACGAAATCCATAATTTTGTCACTTTTGCGAATGACTATTTTTACTAATAAATTTACTATTTTCATTCAGTTCGATGGATTGGTGTTACATACAACTTGTTTTAGGGAATACGGTTCATGTGTTAGAGAATGAGCTATGAGTTTTATTATAATAAAGAATTTCGTATATATTTTGCGGTTCAAAGTTCTTAAAACGTAAGCATCATTGTGATGAATTATCGTGATTTTCGCCAGCTTGACAACATTCACTTAAACATTTTCCAATATTTTGAAGAACATCCCTCTGAACTTCTACAAAGAAACGGCCCTTGTCCTCGACGGATAGCTCTCGACTCTACTTAAATTTAACATGGACGCCTCCACTTAAGACGGTGGGCCGAACGACCGTTGACGATGATCTCAACATTAAGAATGTTCAAGACTCTCTGACATTAAACTCTTACAGACACGTTGGAAAATTGTTAGCTTAAAAATGATTATTTTAAAAAGCAAAAAAATTTATACATTTATTAACGCAATATAGGAATTGCTTAGATCTAAAAAATCACATTGCGGGGAAAGACAATTTGTACTCGTGATTCTTAGCATCATGATTGATAAATAATTATAATGAATTGATGTCCAATGATATATTGCCCTCTAAAAGAACCATTTAAGAATGGTATTCAATATTTTATGCATTTATTATATTATGAGAACGCAACGAGATTAAGGACGAGATTTCTATCTTGAACTATATGAAATCATCGTGAGTTAAATAAATGATTGATTGATTTTGGTGTACATAATAAACAAATGCCAGAAATATCAATATTTTTTTTATAGTTCGTATAGCAAATTTCTATTTAGAAGTCAATCAAAACTTGGTATATAAACTATAGAAAAACAATAAATACAATTGGTAATTGTAGTTTTAGATTACTTACAGTTTATAATTTTATATTTAAATACAATTTATTGTTAACACACAAAAAATTATATGAATGCGAAACCTATTAACCTCCTTCATATATGTACATACTACATACATATTATATAAAAGACCCTTCGGTAGGTAACTAAATATTAGGCGACAATTATGTAAAACAATTTCAAGCGAATTGTGTGTGCCGATACATTATTTGGGGGTACGTTCATGGAGCAAACATAGTAAGTAATCCATTTGCGAACGGAAATTAGCTTTCCGCCTTGTCTCTTTGCTAAAGTACAGGTTTTCACTCATACTCTATACTCTGTGTACAGATTTCCAAGTCTTTGGCAGTCGTGACACAAATTATTTTCTGGATAAAAATTGGCAAATGGGAACGTAAAATTACTATATAAATATTTTCATGTTTGCGTGCTAATACCTTTAAAACGGTTTAGTCATAAGTAAATAATAATCGCAGGCAGACATGAATACTTAAAAATTTGTTTTTGTGATGGAAATTGGCAAAAAATGGAGTTTATAAAAAATGTGTACCTACATGTCTACTATATCCTGAACTTTATATGTATACTCGTATAATTGGTGTGATACTAATATTTTTATTTTATTTGCAAATTGTAAACAAAGTAACAATCCAAAACTTATTTTATTTCCAAGTAGGTATGCTATACATTTAGTTTTTCATCTCCAATTGATCGGTCACATTTCATTTTTGGTACATTAGAATTCAATTTATTACCTTCCACAAACATCTTACCAGCCTCACCTTCACTTCGGATAATCTCGGTGACTAGAAGGTTTAACTTTGCTGAATATTTGGAATACATATAACGACTGAACTTTTAATAGCTTATTGACACGTCTTACGACTTTCGAAAGGTTGTCGGTCTCTCACAAGAGCTTTCGTGGAACCCAAATAACATTTTGAGATCAAGTAGCGGTAAACTTTACAAATATGATATAAAAATGTATGTACGAATATTAGTATTTGGTGATTTTTTGTACGTTTTCTATCTTCTTCTATACTATAATAAATCTGTAAGAGGTCGCTGTCTGTACATGGAATAAATTTAGGTGAAAACCATTTCTAGAGGTCTTTAATACGATATAGAACACAAAATAATGGTTTTTAGAAATCTTTTCTGTTTGTCTGTTTGTCTGTTTGTCTGTTTGTCTGTGTGTTTGAAAACGCTAATCTCAGAAGCGGCTTATCCAATTTGAATATAATGTTTACCTATGTGTTGTGGGAAACTTCACTTAACATTTAGGGTTTATTTTATGTAAATCGGTTTATAAATAAAAAAGTTATGTCAATTTTAAACTACGCAGTATTTATTCTGTGTTCGATAAGTTAATAAGATAAGTAACTGCATAGTTGAATTGGTAGAAACTGAACATGTTATGGTCTGTAAAATGTATTCCTTTGTTATGTATTTTTATTGGTTATGTGTGTACCTATGTTATTTGATACTATACAAATCCATATCTCTATATCTATATATACTTATATAAAAACGAAAGGATGTTCTCTCACTCATCTATTAAATAAACATCGTAGAGCCTAAACTGCTAAAGATACGAATATGATTTTTACTAAGGGTTCCTTTTATGACGTAGACGTCAGTTAAGAATGAATTTTCTGGTCCCCCCCCCCCCAATTTAACCCAAATAGGAGATGTAAGTTTGTATGAAAGTCAGTCAATTTTGAGGTCACCTCAATAAAATTTAGTATTTCGCCTTGATTTTTATGTTGAAACATCGTTTTAAACCGACTTCCAAAAAGGAGGAGGTTATCAATTCGTCTGTATGTTTTTTATTTTTTTTTTCAAATTTTATATTTGTTACTCGATTTCTCCGCACTGGGTGAACGGATTTGGATAATTTTTTTTTTCATTTGAAAGGTAGTGCGTGTCATCGAGTCCCATTTATTTTTAGTTCACTTTTGACAGTGGCATCCATGAGAAAAGCGCATAAGTCTGATATTTGCATTAACGATGTGCGCGATAAATAGATGAATTACTCAATTTCCCGCCAACCGATTTTGATGATTTTTCTTTTATTTGAAATAATGTACTTCAAGGGTACTCTGATGAGTTTGATACGGTTCTGATCATAGGATCCATTTCTTTGAAGCAAATTAACGAAATTAGCGATACTCGGCCAAACCTAAGCTGTAGGAGTCCAATTGGGTTGAATGTAGAATGAGATTACTAAGCAGATATTTCCTAAAAAAAATGACCTTCAACTCTTCAATCCTGATGATGCAGGGATACTGCTAGCCTGAACCGTAGAAGTAAGTCAATTTGTTTTTATGGATATATAATAAGATTGTTAAACAAATTCATAGGACAAAAATTTGATCTTCAACTCCTCAACCCTGATGATGTAAGGGTATTGCAAGACTAAACCGTAAGAGTTGGCTATTTGGCACTTACGGTTATGTAATAAAAATACCAAGCAAAGATACATGGTAAAAATGTTGACCTTCAACTCCTCAACCCTGATGATGCAGGGTTACTTCAAGCCTAAGCCATAGGAGATGGCCATTTGGTGCTTTCGGGTATGTAATATGATTACTAAGCAAAGACACAAAATGAAAATTTCGGCCTTCAACTCCTCACCCCTGATGACGCAGGATACTGCTAGCCTAAACTATACGAGATGGGCATTTAGTGCTTTCAGGTATTTAATATAATTACTAAGCAAAGACACATGATCAAATTTTTGACCTTTAACTCCTCAACCCTGATGATGCAGGGGTACTTCAAGCCTAAGCCATAGAAGTTAGCTATTTAGTGCTTTCAGGTATGTAATATAATTACTAAGCAAAGACACAAGATGAAAATTTTGACCTTTAACTCAACCCTGATGATGCAGGGGTACTTCAAGCCTAAGCCATAGAAGTGAGCTATTTAGTGCTTTCAAGTATGTAATATAATTACTAAGCAAAGACACATGATGAAAATTTTGACCTTTAACTCCTAAACCCTGATGATGCAGGGGTACTTCAAGCCTAAGCCATAGAAGTTAGCTATTTAGTGCTTTCGGGTATGTAATATAATTACTAAGCAAAGACACAAGATGAAAATTTCGATCTTCAACTCCTCAAGCCTGATGATGCAGGGTACTGCAAGCCTAAGCTATAAGAGTTGGCCATTTAATGCTTTCGGGTATGTAATATAATTACTAAGCAAAGACACAAGATGAAAATTTTGACCATCATCTCCTCAACCCTGATGATGCAAGGGTGCTTCAAGCCTAAGTCATAGAAGTTAGCTGTTTACTGCTTTCGGGTATGTAATATAATTACTAAGCAAAGACACAAGAAGAAAATTTCGATCTTCAACTCCTCAAGCCGATGATGCAGGGTACTGCAAGCCTAAGCCATAGAAGTTGGCCATTTAATGCTTCCGGGTATGTAATATAATTACTAAGCAAAGACACATGATGACAATTTCGACCTTAAGCTCCTCAGCCCTGATGATGCAGGGTACTGCAAGCCCAAGCTATAGAAGTTGGCTCGCAAGTGCTTAAGTATAAGTAATAAGAAAACTAAGCAAAGACATGGGCTATTTTTTTTTACCTTCTACTCCTCCTTGATGATGCGGGATAGTGCAAGCCTAAATTATAAAAAGTAGTCACATAATACTTACGGTTGTGTTTAGTATATATTATAAGAAATGTGATTAATAAATTAAACTTCAATTCATCAACCCTGATAATATAAGTACACAACCTACTTAAGCCGTATGAGATTGGTACTTATTGATTACAATACATTACAACCCGTTGAGAGAACATTATGATGAAAAGTGTCACTTTGAATACCTAAATCCTGAAAATGCTCCTGCATTTTCAGGATACTCCTGTATTGTCATGTTATTGTTAAGAGTTGGATTTAGCTGTAGCTTTTTAAACAGGATGGGTTAGGTTAGGTTGGAACATAAAAGAAAACATAAAAAATAAGCGAGCAGGGTGCGCCCTGTTCGTATGAATTGTAAAAGTGTTTTGATTATGTCTTCTGCTTTACAAAGAACAATGCGGGATTTACGCACACAAATTGCCTGATGCACCTCTTAAAAGATATTATATTTGGCCATATGAAACAAAATATGAACTTACAATATATGTCGCTGTTCAGTGATATTCCAATTTTCTAATGATTTATTTCAAGTAGATAATAGTGCTTTGTTATCCGGAAAAGTTAAAATCAATCTTTATATCGATACGTTTTGGTTCAAATGTGGAGGAGTTGATTGAAAAAAGTATCGTGATATTGTGAATTAGACCACTAAGAATGTAAATTGGTTCAAAAAAGCGATTTACAATATTAGAATTCGTCTAATTAAAAAAAAAATACATATCAATACGTTCCTACCCACAAATACACACTTTAAATTCGTTTTTTCACTCTGTGTTTGACCAGGTAATCCTTGAGCGGCCAAACCGATATTAATGTTACTACTTTTTATCATAGAATTCCCACGGTGTCGAGATTTGCAGTGAGAAAAACTTTGTGACACGTTGATTTGCACGCGGGCAAAGCCGCGGGTACAGCTAGTTTTAAAATAAGAATATAAACATCTTTATGTAAAGATTAGTTATGAAAGTTTATTCATCTACAAAACACTATGCAAATAAATATCATATACATGTATGCCTTACCTATTTAAATATGTTTAAATGACATATTATAAACATATTTAGCAAACCAATTTTAGTGTAGAGTTACCAAAAGTGTAGAGTTTATAAATTGAATGCACACTCTAACCATATTTCATTTGGACCCCTTTCTAGAGTATTAACAACTAATATAATCGATGTTGGAATAAGAGGAGGATGTGTCTTTATGTTTACAAATGAGATTTAAGGTGGTAGAACCAGTGTAGTTCGACCGGGAAAGTACCACCGCAACACCTATTACTAACGTGAAGCATTTCTTGCGTTTCGATGGTGGGGTGTGGTTGCCGGCACACTTTCACATGAGTCCACCATCATAGTCCTCGGGAGTAGCTACGCATTTGTGATTGACTTCAGATGGAACCCATGTTCTGTATGAAGTTGATTAGAGATGTCCATGGGTGACAGTGACCACTTACTATCGGGTGGACTTCATGTTCGTTTGCTACTTCAGTCAGATAAAAAAAAGACTAGGTTACTCCCGCGGTTTTGCCGTTTCGGTTGCATCCACATTGGTAATGTCACGCGAAAACTGTCGGTCAGACTTAAGTTAAACGCGGAAGAGTAACAAATATGCATATAGATGAGCAGTGATAACCTAATGGTTGTAACTTGCCCCCTCAATCGGGAGGTCCGAAGTTCAAACCCAGGCACGCACCACTGATTTTTCTAAAATTATGTGCGTATTAAAAATTAATTATCACTGCTTTTCGGTGAAAGAAAACATCGTGAGGATAGATAGTGTAGGTTACACACCCGAGAGTGCTTTAAAAGAAAGTTCTCGGAGGTGTGTGAAGTCCACCAATTCGCACTTGGCCAGCGCGGTGGACTATGTCCTAAAACTCTCTCATTCTGTGAGAAGATTATAATATTAATCACATTTGGCATGCAACCAACTCATTTCGCTTGTTTAAATAATTATCTACTTTTTATTATTTAGTATCTTTTCCATAACATTTTATTTGTTCTTGGATTGAATAGTTCTGGTAGTAGTAGTTTTCAGTTTCTTTTTTTATTAAATTAAAGTAGAAAACGAGCATTTATTTCCATATAGAATAGAGCTAAGATGGTGGTCTTAAGTTAGCTGCCTACTTACTTACTCACTAGAAATTGTTGTGACGGCGGTACTTCATATTCATATTAGTTATACCGTCTAAGTAATATTAAACCAACCTGCCTCAATGCAAGTAGATCTTCTAAAGAACTTTAAACATATAATACAAGATTCGTGAACTCCGTTATTTAATCCTAGTCAAATATCTTGCGAGCACAACAAAATTTATTTATAAAAATAGAGATTCCCTTGCTCTGATTACAAATCTTGGATCTTTAGAGAACTTTATTTTCATATCACTAGGCCGTTTCGTTGTATCTATTTATCGTGTTTATTTATATGTGTGTGTTTGACTGTTTTATTATACGTGTTGCAAATATCGTTAATGTTTGTATGTTGTTAAGTGTTGTAAATAAAGAGTACAACGCCATTTAATGGGATATACAGGCTCATTGAACGGAAATGTACTTCATAGAGCGAACAAAGATCTTTAATACACTTTTCTTGTTTCGCATTTATTGCGCCATTTATTGAGTTTAGGCACATGTTCCCTGTCTTTATATTTGCTGTTTATTACGAAGAAATTGTAAAAGGTTTCTACTTGCTAGCATTCATAATAGAATTAAAAAGTATGTATAAATCTAACAATACATGGACTATGACGAGAAGAAACTTAGAAGAGGTGTTTCGACTGTTAAGGTTGACAATACTTTTTTTATTTTAGGAGAAGCAAATTGTCAAGCAGTGCACCTGATGGTTTATGAGCACTGTGAACCAGAGACATTTGTGATCAATTGCAGTTTACATTAGGCTAGCTATTGGCTTTGAGGGCAAACATACATTAGTTGGTACGTCTCAGGAATATGTTTTACAGCTTCGCAAATGTAGGTCTTTCATACAATGCAATCAACTTTACCAATAACATCAGTAATTGCATTTTTTATCGGCTGTAATGACCACCTATCATCAAAATAATACGATGGCAATTCACTTGGTAAATGCTTTTATCTCCTTTGAACAAAAAGGTTTGGATTGGATGGACAATGTATGTTAACGATATATTGTATAACGTTCAAAACACTAAAGTTACCTAAAAGTTAAGTTCAAGTTAAACTCAGTTAAATTGAATTTCAGCCATCCCCTATCCACACATTAAAAATGACACTGCCTCTCTTTTGTATTACTTTGAAAATGTTTTATATTTTAGAAAGTATAAGGCGACTTTTATACTTTTGGGTTCTTTGTTTAGGAGTTTATATTTTTTTTTGTATTTCACTGAAGTAGCAAACGAGCATGCATTCCACCTGATGGTAAGTGGTCACTGCCGCCCATGGACATCTGTAATCAACTTCATACAGAACATGGGTTTTATCTGAAGTCAATCACAGATGTGTTGCTACTCCCGAGGACTAAGATGGTCGCCTCATATAAAAGTGTACCGGCAACCACACCCTTCCATCGAAACGCAAAAAATGCTTCAAGCTAGAGATAGGTGTGGCGGTGGTACCTCCCCGGTCGAACTACACTGGTTCTATCTCCTTTTAATAATAAGGCTTCCGATTGTGTGTAGAGTACAAGAGAGTTACTGTGATAAAAGTGATCATTATGATAGGTCATTAGACTATTTCTACCGGCATTTGGAGAAAGAATTTAATTTTTAAGCTGAATCAAATCTGATAGTAAGCTGGTTTATGTTGTTCAAGTATGTTTATGTGTCAAGTAAAAGTTCATTATTTATTAAGAATTTAATTTTTAAGCTGAATCAAATCTGATAGTAAGCTGGTTTATGTTGTTCAAGTATGTTTATGTGTCAAATGAAAGTTCATGTTGACGACATTAGATGGTTACAGATCTTAGACGCATTTCGTTAGCGACCATCGTCGACACCCGTTGACAGTCGCCAGATGTTGTCAGCGACATTAGGCGATTGTTGGCGATAGTAATTAATCATTTACTTACTACAAAAAACTTTAAACGTTGACCCGGCGAACTTCGTTCCGCCTACAATTCAAAACTCTAAATATTATGCATTATTCATAAAAACCTACAGTCATCAAATCGCTACTTCCGTAAATAACGGGACGGAAAAAGGAATTTTAATATGTAAGAGTACATAAACGTATGTAATATACAACATGACCTGCCTTATAAAGGGCTGCCTTTATGAAGTATGCGTTGTGAAGGTAACTTACTGAAGTTACCTTAATGTAATGATCGAAGTCTTTATAGTAGATGACAAACATAAATTTCAATTTACAGGGGTGGAGTTGCTATGAGAACTATATATTACGTACAAGTAATTAGTTAAGTGGATTAAATATAAATCTATAGTATAGAATACAATAAATCAAGTTGTTTTCGTTGAGCTTTGGGGTTCACTGGAGTGGAAAGATTTTTTTCTAATGTTTTCGAAATCACCGGTGTACCATATAATAATCTTTATATTAATACGTGAAGCAAAAAGTTGTGATTCGCAATGCTAATATTTTTTTCAAATAATGCATAAAACAAACATTAAATCAACGAAAAACATTACACACACTACCTTGTATTTGACACTAACACATACATAATAAACGAAATAGGACATTCAATATCTTACTATGGAAACACATAACGTCAAAAATGTCAAATGTCTGTCAAAATACCTGCTATTGCTTTTAAATGCAGCTTAGCTAATTAAACCTCTTTTACCTTTGACGGGTGCGTTTAAAATAACTTGAAAATGATCACAATTTATTTGAATTTGAGAAATATTTGTGCTACTTTGGGCAATATGAAGCTTAGTTTTTTAATTGAAATTACTGTCGAATTTCGACCGTTGCCGTTGCGACGGGTGACTAGTTATAATTATTTCAAGTTCAGTTTCCTTACTACTACTGTGTTTAAGTAATACTGTGGTAAGTCTTTCAACTTTTCTTCCAAGCATAGCAAAGTATTAAAGAAAGAAGAAAGAAAGAAAGATCTTTATTTAGTCAATTTTTGGGTTACAATAATATTGATTACATAAGATGTTTAAAAAAAAAAAGAAAAGGGCGCCAAAAATTGAATATGCCGGTTAAGGCGCTCTAAATGTATGGCACTCACATACTCGTATTTATCATTAAAAGACTTACAATTAGACACTATATTACAATACTGATAACTTTAGAAGATTAAATATTTTTTGTATTTTACATTTTTAAATCATCGTTTAAGAATTCGTCATACGTGTAATAGCATTTTTCTATTAATATATTTTTTAATTTTCTGGCACATATGTGGTCTTTCTTTGGTTATAAAACGAGTTTTAAAATTATAAAACGTGCTTTATAATAACAAACATTACTATTCAAAATTGTACTATTTAAAGTCAGGGAGTTTTACTATTTTTTTTAACAATTTAATAGTATTACAATTATACAATAATTATAGTCTTCCACGTGGCACAGGGCTGGCAGTACGAATTCGGTCCCGTCGATCTTTGAAGAGAACGAAAGCGACTAACACGGCCTTTTGTATCCGAGGGGAAGGGATTAGAACAAAATTCAGTCATGCGTAAATTCAAATGAATATATTTCAGGGTAGCTATGCGACCGGCAGTGGCAATTTTTGGTGTTATTATTGGAATTCCATTTGAATCAAATAGCAGACTTTTATTCTTTGAAGTTGTTGTGAATTCAACAATTACAATTAGGTACAGTCAGTTTTTCTTCATGTTCGTCACTTTCTGATATAAAAACGATACCGAGAAATGCACGAGAACTCTATGACAGTTGGAAGTAACTCACTAGCTTTACTTGTTTAGCATAGTGTGGCAAAGGTATATATATTTCATTTTGAGACCAAATGGGCAATTGTTTCCAGCAATAGATATAGTTTACGTTTGCCGTAAGCGTACTTCAAGTTGTTCTCGTTGTACAAGGCTTCTACAGTCTTGTACAATGAGTAACGTTACATATATATTTTCATTATCTTCCGTTAAAATCAGTGAATAACAATAATAGACTTATCTTAATAAGCTTAAGACAAAACAATTAAGAAAATGTTAACTTATTTTAACATAAAAATATTTTATATATTACCCAGATTTATTGCAAATTGAAAATATGGAAAAATTGACGGTTTCACATTGAAGTTGTAAGCTAAGTAATCGCAAAATTGTTCAAGTGAACATAAAAGTCCAGTTAATTAACTTGGAGTCACAAGCTAAAATCAAATTTTCCATTAAAAGGTATATTAAAATCCTGATTGAGTATCCTACAGAACCACTTGATCACGATCGCTTTACGTCATCGTTTTCATATCTTGCTTCAAGGGCACAAAACAGCTTTACTAAGTCTTATACACCCTGTTAAAGAAAAAGTTTAAGCAGTATCGATGAAGAATGTTAAGCACGAAATTAATTTAAGTTTGCAAATTATTATTCATAACCTCTTGATGTTTAAAGCTAAAATAATACGCATGCTGTGCTGTTACGCTTTGAGAGTATTTATTATCTGAGGAGTTCCAATTAGTCCTCAGAAATGGAAGGCAGAGGCTGCTAACTAACAACTGCTAACCAGGCGGCTGGTATTGTTAATTATTTATTATAAAAAAGTTCTCCCAAAATGTGCTCTACTCATAAAGATGGGGAGGCCAATAATAGGTACCTCTCTGTATGAGAGTGACACCGGATTATGCGGGTTTTTTCCCACTCATACTCTTACGGCCCAGCCTTCCCGGCTGCGAAATGGACTCCTGGGTTTCCTATTGCTCCGTTTAGGAACTGGAGTATTTATAAATATTTTTACCAGAATATCTCGTGTTTACGTCGGTATGCGGCCATATGGAACATCGTCCTACCCAGGTTTGCTGGCCGGGCGAAAAAATGTTTCGAGGTCCCACGCATGCCGCTCGCAACCCTTAAAGTCCCTGTTAATCGCCTTTTACGACACGCAGAGATACCGTAGTGGTCCAGAAATAAAAGGGACAAACACTTATAGACCAATATAAATTAATATGTACCTTGAATTTTATAAGTTTAACATTTACTACTTAGTTTCTTTTATCGCAAGTACCTAGTATCCGTTTTCATCTTTTTCAGACTCATGATCAGACGTCAGTTGAAAGGTTAGTCAATTTTCTTCATAAATGAAGTAGCGCTTTACAAATACTGATGACAGCATGTTATCAAAGATATGCAAATTTTCTTCTTCACCAGCTCTACGACTTGTGCGAGACATTTAATTAGGGCCACGACATTGAAAACTCAGGTAACCTAGGTCAGCATTTACTTTATATATGAAGTAAACAATAACCCATTTTCTTTATAGTAATAAATTTTATACCATAATAAAAGAAGAAAAGTATATGATAATCATGCACTGGCTCTTAATATTATGTGGTGGTGGTAAGCATGTGTATGAATAAACAGTAAGTAGGTTAAGAGTGTTAAACAGTAATAAATGGACAATCGTTAAGTGCAGACGTGTCTTTCATTACCCATCTCCCCCCGCTGCACACCTCATGGCGACCCTGCCATCTTAGGCGAAATTGCTGAGAACACAGTTTTGGTGCGACAGACTTTATAATGGGGCATACAAATTATTTAATTCGTGCGGTGCACACGTTACAATCAAACAAAATTAAAAATGGGGAAACAATGCTCTAAGTGCGTGTGTGAGGACAAGAACTATATCGTGAATCAACATGGTGGTCAAAGCGAAGTGGACGGTTCCAGTCACCATTACAATATCAATGTGATGGTAGCGACGTTACTAGCATTGTGTGCGGCGGCAATGCTTGTACTGGGATATAAGCAGTACCGAAGGTGCCAACAAACTATGGTGCAGGAGGAACTGCGGGCTGATATCGTGCGGAGAATCCGGCAACGTCTGTCCCTACGGAGCCGAGACGAGCGCGGCCAGGAGCGGGTGCCGATCTGAGGAGAGCATCCCAGCCGATGGATGGAGCCGATGGAGTGGATCTGCAGGTCTTCACCAGTGCCTTTATTTTTATTCTTTTTATTCTTACGTGAGTAATAAATTATGTGGTATTATACGGTAGATACCGTCATAAATTTATATACCTCAAATTATTATTAAGTAATTAGATATACCTACATGTCAGAAGAGTTAAGTAAAATATATAATGAATTAGAATTAATTAGAATATCATTACGAAAGTTGGGACCCGATAGAAGAGAAAAATACTCTGAAAAACTTAAAGTAAATTTTTCTCAAGCTATTGAACTATTTTATTGTTATAAAAAAAATGTATTTGAGTACAAATTTAAGAAGTGTAAGGATCCCAACTTGAATTTAATTATAGATAGTTTTACAGAACGGATTGAGGAATCTTTTAATAGAATTAAGTCTTATTGTAAGTTAGATTTGTCAAAGATAACAATAAAAATGGATACTTTTGACTTGAAAACTGCGGCAAATTTGGTTCCTGTTATGGACAGTAGAGAAGATACGATAGAAAAAATTATAGATTGTGTAGAATTATATGATAGCTGTCTTAAGGACTCTGCAGATAAGAAATTATTAGCTAGTTTTGTTGTTAAGACCAGGTTATCGAAATCAGCGAGGTTAAGATTGAAACAGGAGTATAATTCATGCGATGAATTGCTTAAGGACATGAAAGTATTTTTGTTGACTACAAAGTCTCCTAATGCATTGCTCACACAACTTAATAGTATATCTCAAAACGATATGTCTATTGAACAATATGCGTCGAAGATAGAGTCACTTTTTGTCGATCTTACAATTTCGCAGGCAAACTCAAACGAAAAAGCCTACGAAATTCTTAGGCCCATAAATGAACAAATTGCTATAAAAAAATTCGCAAATGGCTTAAGAAATAGACGTATTAGTACCATTATTACAGCGCGTAATTATACGGAACTTAAGGACGCAGTTCGCGGCGCGAAAGACGAAGATATATCGCAGCCCCTACCATCGACTTCAAACTCGATCCTACATGTAAGAGGTAAGTCGAATAGAAACTCGACTCGAGGGCGTGGAAGCTATTCACATAAAGGTTTTCGAGGTAATACTAATTACAATCCACCTCAGTATTATAATAATAACAGGGGAGGATATTATAATAATAACTTTAACTATCGGGGTAGACAGACGCGAGGTGCTTACACGCGTTCGAATCGAGCTCACGGAGTTCCTCGAGCTCGTAGTAGGGGACACTTTAATAATTTTTGTTATGCACATCAAGAAGAACACCCGATAACTACTACTACTACTACTATTGAAAACGGAATTACATCTAATCAAAACCAGTTTTTTCGGGACTAAGGAATGCATTTTAACAGCCGATTTAAACAAAGCAAATTACGTTTTTCTTTATGTGCATAACAACAAGTGTTCATGGCTACTTGATACCGGCGCGTCACTGTCAGCAATTTGTACACGTGCAATTCCAAGTAACATTCCTGTGTATGAAGATAGGATTACAATAAACGGAATTGGTGGGAAAATATTTTCGAATGGTTATGTTTATATTAAAGTACGAACTCAAAATGGGATATATTTTAAACATAAATTCTTTATTTTCGAGGAATTACCTTGTAAGTCTGACGGAATCCTGGGACAAGATTTTTTCAATAAATTTACTTCTGTAACTTTTGATTTGGAAAATTCGTTACTATTATTAAATAATGATAACATTAACTGTAAATTAAACATAATTAAGACTCCGAAAGTTTGTACTGATTATTTACGAATTCCTGCGCGAAGCGAGTCATTGCATTATGTTCAAGTGGACAACATAGGCCACGATTGCGTTATACTTCCAAAACAAATTCAGGAAAACATATTTTTAGGTAGTTTAATTGTCACACCAAAGGATAAAATTATTCCAATTCGGATATTAAATACAGGTAAAGATGATATAGATTTACCAATTTTTAAACCTGAGTTAGAAACATTAGATAATTATTTAGTTTGTAATTTTAATAAATGCGAATCAACTTCAGACCGTGCATGTAGATTGTTAGAGCAGTTGAAATTAGATCACTTGCATTCCGTTGAACGACAGACGATAGAGTCTATTTGCACCAAATATGCTGACATATTTCATCTACCCGGAGATAAGCTTACAACGACGACAATATATGAACAGCGTATTAATTTAAAATCTGATACAAAACCTGTTTATATTAAACCGTATAGAATACCTAATAGCCATAAGTCGGAGGTAGAAAAGCAAGTAAAAAATATGTTAAAAAATGACATTATAGAGGAAGCATATAGCGAGTGGTCGAGTCCGATTTTACTTGTACCTAAAAAATCGGAGGAGACAGGGAGTAAATCATGGAGGTTAGTAGTAGATTATCGAAAAGTTAATGACAGAATACAGGATGATAAGTTTCCGTTACCTAATATAAATGAAATTTTAGACTCCTTGTCAGGTGCTATATACTTTTCGCATTTAGACTTAAGTCAGTCATACTATCAAGTGACTTTAACCCCTGAAAGTCGTAATGTAACAGCTTTCACGACTAACAGTGGTCAATATCAATTGAAACGACTCCCTATGGGATTAAAAATTAGTCCCTCTGCCTTTTCTCGTGTTATGACAGTTGCCACGTCAGGCCTTACGTATGAAAAATGTTTCATTTATTTAGACGACCTTGTCATTTTTGGAAGGAATTTAGAAAGTCATAACAAAAACTTACTAGATGTATTTGATAGGCTCAGAAAAGTAAATTTAAAGCTTAATCCAAAAAAATGTCAATTTTTAAAGAAAGAAATAGTTTATTTAGGTCATTTGGTAACGAAAGATGGGATTTTACCCGACCCAGAAAAAATTAAGTCTATTAAAAATTATGCGACACCTACGAATGCAGACGCTGTCAGGCGCTTCGTAGCGTTTTGTAATTATTACCGAAAATTCATTAAAAATTTCGCTAGCATAACGCTTCCACTTAACAAACTTTGTAGAAAAAATGAACCTTTTCATTGGTCAGTGGAATGTGAGCAGTCATTTAAATCACTAAAAAACAAATTAATGTCTCCACCTATTTTGCAATACCCGAATTTTTCAGACGAAAACGAATTTGTGTTACAGACCGACGCTTCCGGCACAGCCGTTGGCGCCGTGTTGTGCAATAAGGACTTAAGACCTGTGGCTTATGCCAGTCGTCCTTTAAACAAGGCAGAACTAAATTACCCTACAATACAAAAGGAATTAGTTTCTATTGTTTGGAGTGTTAAATATTTTAGGCCATATTTATTCGGAAAAAAATTCACAATAATGACTGACCATAAACCACTTATTTATTTGTTTGGTATGAAAGACCCGAGTAGCAGGTTGTTAAAATTCAGATTAACTCTTGAAGAATATAACTTCAATATTGTGTATATTAAGGGAAAGGACAACGTGATAGCAGATGCATTGTCGAGATCAATAGTAACATCAGATGATTTAAAAGAGATGAATAATAGGATAGTAACAGTAATGACAAGAGCACAAAAGAGGAAGCAAGACGAGAAGCATGAAAAGGGTAACGATATCCCTAGTATTTCCGAGGACGAACGGCCTGATCAACCGCGAGTCACAGAAATATTAAGGATACCGAGTAAGTCAGTGGAAATGATATTAGAAGAAGGAAGTAAACTTAATAAATTAAGAGATGAAGGATTAATAAATGTAGAATGGGAGTGTTTTGCATTTGTTTGTAAAAGGAAAATATTGTATGTAAATCTTAATTATAAATCACATTTTACGCGAGCCGTATTTGTGGAAAAATTAAGTACATTTTGTAAAAAAATAAACGTCGACAAAATATGCATTATAAAAAGAAATGATAATGAAATATTTATAAAAAAATTAATAAATGAAGTAAAAATTAAAGAAAAATACGAAGGACCTAAGATCTTAGTGCTAAGGGGTATAACGAGAGTAAATAATGAAAATGATATTAAACATATCCTTAATGATTATCATCTACTACCGACTAGTGGACACGCTGGGGTACGTAGAATGATAAATAACATTAAAAGAAGGTTTTACTGGCCAGGAATAGAAAAGGACGTCCGTGATTTTATAAATAAGTGTGAAAAATGTCAAAAATGCAAACACTCGAGGCATACAGTTGAACCAATGGTGGTGACGACCACCGCAACATATGCGTTCGAAAAAATATATTTAGATTTGGTAGGCCCTTTAGATAAGGATAATAGTGGTAATATCTATATTTTAACTCTACAATGTGAGTTAAGTAAGTTTATAGAAGCGTATCCATTGAATAATAAGGAAACAAAAACAGTAGCTAGAGCGTTAGTAAATAATTTTATTTTAAGGTTTGGAATTCCAAAATGCATAACAACTGATAGAGGAACAGAATTTATGTCGTCAACAATGACTGAAGTATGTAACTTATTAGAAATTAAAAAACTAAATTCGACAGCGTATCACCATGAGACAATTGGTTCATTAGAAAATGCTCATAAGCATTTGGGTTCGTTTCTGCGGATTCAATGTGATAAACACCCAGAATCATGGAGTGATTGGCTTCCATTTTGGTCTTTTGCCTACAATAATACTGTACACACAGCAACCAAATATGCCCCGTATGAATTAGTATTTGGGAAGTCCTGTGAGCTTCCGTGTAGAATAAGTAGTTCAGTAGAACCATTATATAACGTAGATAATTATAGTTTAGAGCTTAAGTATAGGCTACAGACAGCGCAAAAGGATGCACGCGATAATCTTATAAAAGCTAAATTAAATAGAAAGTTTGTTTATGACAAAAAAGTGAATCCTGTAACATACAAAAAAGGTGATCAAGTGTTAGTACGTAATGAAACGGGTGGAAAGTTAGATTATTTGTACGATGGACCTTACACAGTAGTAGAAGACAAAGATCCAAATGTTGTAATTCAAAAAAACAATAAAAATGATATAGTACATAAGAACAGAACAAAATTATTTGTGTGTAATTAGCTCTTAAGAAGTAGTTATAAGCAACTCTAAATTGACTTTGTATTGTATCCATGGATAACAATAGCATCTAAAAAAAAAAAAAATTAAGTATTTCTTATTTTTTTTTTTTACTACTACCCCTGATATGTGGTGGTGGTAAGCATGTGTATGAATAAACAGTAAGTAGGTTAAGAGTGTTAAACAGTAATAAATGGACAATCGTTAAGTGCAGACGTGTCTTTCATTACCCATCTCCCCCCGCTGCACACCTCAATTATGTCATCTTGTCTATTACATCTCTTTAATGTTTTTTTGAAAAAGCGACTATAAAACCAAAAGTAGGTTATATCATGGATGTATTCAACATAATTATATTAAAAACAATTAGTAAGAAAACTTTTTATTAGAAAATGTAATTATATATTCATATACCAGTTCACTACAGTGTTAACAGTGAGCTGTAATAAAGCATGTGTGACATTTACCAAGAATATACATTAGTGATGTAACGAATGTTATTATTTGAACATTCGCAAATGCGAACGCGATTATCCCTTACCAACATTTGCAAATGGGAATTTTTTTTTTTCAGTTTTTGGTTTAGGGGGTCGGAGGATCTAGATTCGGCGACCTTTTTTTGGGTCAACAAACTGTAGTTTGATATCAATTCGAATAGATTTGGCGACATTTTTTGCAAAGCACTGCAATGCTATATACGCAAAGTATTCGCATAATTCTTGTGAATGCTAAAAAAAGTTGCGATTATTCGCGAATACGATTATTCGCGAATGCAATTATTCGTTACATCACTAACATATTTATTCACTCGTCTAGAATATATGTCACTGACGATGGTGTGTACAAAGTTCACAGTGCTTGTAATTAACAAGTTGGATATGCAAATTGAAGCAGGGTAATAATAATGAACGAGTTTCCCCATCTGCAATCACTGGATCTACACGCGTTTATTGCCTAAGTCAATATAATAGTACAGAGGGTGAGTTTCTATAAAGTTGACTTACTTAGAATGCTTAGCCTGATTTTAAATGAGCTTAATTTGCCTATAAATGGATTTTTATAATTGTAATTATGCTCTAAAATTTATATATCTGTTCTTTATAAAAAATAAGTGCAAAATTAGAACGAAAGAAATTTATAATTTA
This sequence comes from Spicauda simplicius, assembly GCA_949699795.1. NCBI lineage: Eukaryota > Metazoa > Arthropoda > Insecta > Lepidoptera > Hesperiidae > Spicauda > Spicauda simplicius. Next base: position 17,241,922 of record OX453060.1, on the reverse strand, counting down.
TGCAGTCTATTTATCAAATTAAAATGACGATTTAGTGCTAGAAAAGGACACATAGAAATGTTACTTCTGATAAATAAATGCGCTTATTCAGATACTTTCCAAGATGAGAACTCGGTTGTGTTTTCCATGTAAACACAACTGAAATTTTGCATTAAAATCCTTTTTTACCGTGTGGTATATTTGTTACACACATTTACAGAGAACGGTGAACGCTATTATTGGGGCAAGCAAAATCAGTACCTACTTCATTGTTTTAAAGAATATGTCATTGTATATTCACTAATAGTAGATCAAACCCTCTTCCTCTTTCGCGTGATACGTATTAATACAGTTAGAAACCCTATGTTTCGTAGTATATAATTAGCATGTATGCCTACCAAAAAAACCTATACAAAATTATGAAATCTAGAAAGTGATTAACGCAAATCTGATATTAATTTATCAATTCTACCCTATGTCAGGGTAAAATTTGTGTCTCTCATATCTAAATAAGTATGTATAAACTCCTCCTGTAACGAAAATAACGTTTTGATTTTCAGAGAAAATATGAGTCTACTGTGGTTTCTCTAAACCACGTGGCGGTAGTTTGTTGGGACGAGCCGTATTTCCAGTAACTGTAAGCTTAATGTACCCTTTCGGCGAAAACCCATGCTCTATTCATTCAACCATTTTATTTGCTTACTGTGAATCTATAATTCTATGAAGGCTTTATTTACGGATAACAAGTAAATTAGTTTGTATGTAAACGATTAAAAAAACTATGCAGATTTTGTTATTTTCGCAACAAAGAGTGCAAAATACCTATATCATTCATTTAACGGTAATCTATATATTAGTACGTGAAACAAGAACTTGTGGAGGAGAAATCTGTTTTATTTTGACCAAGTAAGGGAATATGCATGTTATTACCAGTTCCCTTTGAAAGCCTGTTATTTCGTTAAAATTGTTGAAGGTATAATTTCAGTACGTAATTTTGTTCTTAAACGCGGGTGAAACTGCGGGCGCAGCTAGTGTCAAATGTATTCCAAATCAAGAACACTTCGTAGAAGTCACAGGCTTATGTTCACTATAATAATTCATACACATAACGTGTAGCAGCAACATAGAAGTCGCATTGGAATAGTTTGTAAAACTTATTTATTTTGAAATATGTGTGATTTACATGTTTATAGACAAAGTTTATTTTGATGTATGTACTTACTTAATAGCTTCAAATAATATCCGATTAGAAAAGTTTATGAAGTTAAAACGAGAAGTTGTAATAATGACCACGTCGATATATTTACTGTGATACTGTGATATGTGATACTGCGATTGTTTCATATGTACAACATACTATTTAATCTACTTAATTAATTACTATACAGACAATTATTTTTTTGCGTATAGTCCGTCTTACCAACTTTATACTTAAAATGTATTAAAACAGCCATCCATACCAAGTAATGGTATGAAAACATGTACTTTTCTTTACATCTACAGATCCATCCTAAACATCCGCAAAGAGATGGAATTCCATTTCTTGAAAAGAATTCAAAAGATCGCGCTGGACTTATTACCTCTCGACGATTTTCTTAGTCGGAACAAAGGCTGCTTCCGAAGCTATTTTCAATATACTCATCTCAATATATATTCACAAACGTTTCTCGAATACAACTTTATTGTAATAACGAATTTGTTATTTATACCGTTGGAATTCTGCAACATTTTTGAGTAGGTACATTTTTGTACATTGATGTAGCAACGAGCAGTCCACCGGATGGTATGTATTAACTGCCGTCCATAGACATCCTAAGCAACTTCATATAAAAATAGGCGTTCTATCTCAAGTCAGTCACAAGTATATTTTCTACTCTTGACAGCATGCAGTCCACCTGATAGTAAGTGGTCACTGCCGCCCATGGACGTCTGTAATCAACTTCATACAGAACATGGGTTCCATCTGAAGTCAATCATAGATGCGTTGCTACTCTATGACTATGAGGACTATGATGGTCGCCTCATGTGAAAGTGTGCCGGTAACCACACCCTTCCGGACATAACGCAAGAGTTGCTTTACTCTAGAAATAGGCAAGCTGGTGGTACATCCCGTAGTACGTAACTTACTGGTTCTACCACATTGCTTCTTTTCCTCATTTAAAAGAAATGCTTAAAATTGCGGAAGTAATAAAAAGTTTAAAATTTTTACCTAAGCTATAAGATTTAGAGCATTAAGTAACAATCTTATCTACATACCTACTGATGTGGCTTGGTAAAAAATAAATTGACCTGAATTAGTCTCATTGGCCTTAATATAACCTATCGTGACCTAACCTAAGCTGACCTTTAGGTAATACACTCTTATTATTTTACGACTTAAAACGAACCATAAAATCAGTTCAGTGTTTATGCATATTGAAGGTGGTGACATGTTGTTACGTCGCCATTAAGAAACTGCACAATAAAGGGCGACGATGTAGGTCAGCGAATGATGTCATTGTCATAGGGATAATGTTATCGTATCGGTAGGAATTTTAACAGACTTTAGCATCTATTCAAATCCCACGCATTAAAATACCTGATTATAATGATAAATTACCTTTTTCTCAGTTCTGTGTTGTACGATTCATAAGCCAAAGAAACACTAAGCATTAGAGAGTGCTTTACTACATAAAAAATCGTTAAGGCTCCGTTCCGCAATTATTTAATTAATTACACGGTAATAGACGTATTTTGATCAATCTGCGCATGATTTTAAAAATAATTTAATAGAGATTAATTCAGGTAAAAATTAGTTCTTCAATTAAAACTAATCAATTAAAATTTTCTTCTTTTGAAACAAGACAGGTTGCGTAAAAATTAATAAATTTAATCATTTTTTTATTAGCTATAGATTGGTATAGAAAATAGTGATCTTATTTATTTAGTAGTTAAGTAGTTATTAACGAAAAACAAAATTCCAAAATATGAATCGTGCAATTTTGGATTTTCATAATTTTTAAATATTGTATTGTAATACATATTTGTAAATTTAAGACTAAACATTCACAGCATACAGTGACATGTAAATGGGTACAGTACAATGACATTGTTTATTTCTGGAAAGCAATCACTAGTTGCTAGAATTAAGATGAGGTTTGGTAATGAACTCGATTATGGCCATAATGTAACGATTCAATCTTCGAAGATTACATTATATCTGTTTAGCAGTGAACATGTTAGAGTACTAAAACAAACTTTCTATGCTTATCATATACGTAAAAGTGGCGACCCGCATGGCGGAGCGGTTACCACACCGGTCTGACGCGCAATGGGTCACGGGTTCGATTCCCGGCCAAACAGGTATTTTAATGATGAGTTTAGATTCATATTCTGGATCTGGGTGTTTGTATTCATCTTGAGTGTGTCCATGGTACCCACGAAACAGGAGAAAATCGTAGTGTGGGGCTATGAGTGTAGAAAGCGTGTTTTTTAAAGGTAAACTTTAAGAATAGATAAAGCAATATGTTATATTCATGTGGAAACTTAATAGCCAAAAATCAGTGATGGTATTGGAATTAACACACACGTACACACACACTCCAGCACGCACGCAATCTTGCACTGAAAACTGCAATGAATAAGCCGAATTAAAATACGAATATGTTAATTTTAAGTCTAGTTAAGTTTCTCATTTTAAGTGACAATTACTGTAACGTATGTCTTATGAGAAATAAAGAATCTTTAAACCGAACTCCAAACAAACACATTTCTCAATAAAAGGGAATCAATGAATTCCAACTACGCACAATCTTTATCAGTGCTATCTTCGGAATAAAAATAAGAGACATATATTTAAAAGATTCAAGTACTCTACAAAATACACAGCATATAACCATTTTTTCTATGGCAAGTGACATTTGTTACGAAAATTAGGTGATCATTAGCTTCTTGGTGATCTTGTTATCCCTTGACATACGATACCATAAGGCAAGATTCCTGGGATTTCAGGCCCTTATTTGTTAGTATTTTTTTCGCTATACATTTTGGAACCCTTTTAAATAAAGCCTGTTTTAGTTAGTATATTTCTTGTATTATTAGGGACAGTAAGTGTACTTACTTATGTATTCTCTTTCAACATGTTTGGGTAATGAACTAATATGGTAATTTAAACTTATAACTATAAAATTGAGGTCTCGTTGGTAGATATTTACTATTAATTAGTTAGATTTAACTTATTGTTATATTTTTAAAAAAGGTTTGAATACACACCCTTCTCCAGATTTCTCCCGTGTCGTGGGTGCAACATGCGCCTTTGTATTATTTGTGTATGCGTCTGTACATAAACAACCAGACACAGAACAGAAAATCTTCATTTATCTTTTAGATATTCATCAGGCCGATTCGATACCCGGAACCCACTAAGCATCAGACGGGGGCATAGTGACCGCTTTACTACGCGGGCCGTGATAGTCAAAACTGTAGTTAAGGTCGGTCACATCAATTGATGTAATGAAAAAGATAGAAGGGCAACTTAGCCAATCACCTCCTTATTATTTATATGTAGTTTGCTCCTAATAGCAGAGCTGGAATTTTGCAGGTAATAATGTAGTCCGACAACATGAAACTATTATTTGAGAATTTCTGTGTAACCTTGTATATTAAATTGCAAGCTTTTCAGAAACTACGAAATAGCTTCTAGCGACTAGTTGATAGCTCTTCAATGGAATCGCGCTCTTAAAACAGTGAAATATTTAAAGTTTATAAAACCGAAAACTGCCCGACAATCAACTTACAATTTATTATTTTAAATTTATAAGTTTTATTTTCGTTTTAGACATTTAAAGAATATACTAAAATGACCAATTTTTAATCTTACATATAATATGTATTTGAATTGTATTTCAGACATTTCTAGTTTGCCTTTTTAAAATCTATAATACGAAACTTTCGAAATAGAAATCTACCACGTACCTACTAGTAGTATATACATATCATTATAATATTGTACAATATAGATGTAATAGTATTATAATAACAGCGTATCTCACTTCAGAATTTATTTTAAATGTTAAAACGACAATTTTAGTCCCGTGAGCAGTAGTAAATCCTCTTTATTTAGAAATCCGTCCAGGAACCCTCCCTTAGGATTCCCTTTAGGACAATGGAGAGCTAAAAACGAATGAGTAAGTTTTGAAATAAGCTTATTTAATTTAATTTGGTATTGTATTTAAAATTATTAAAAAATTTAACATTGTTAGTGTTATCTGTTTTGTTTTCAAATAAAACCGTACCTAGTATAAATTACATACATTGTAAGTTAGGTACATTTAACTCCGTATCTGTATAAAATCTTCAAAATATAGGCAATATCCTGAGAAATCATTGTAAAGAATAAAGGATTTGCATCGATGATGTATCGTGTATGTATATTTTCTGTTGTATCTTTTTCATCATCATCATCACGGTTTTTTTGAAGTGAAACTTCTTTAGGCGCATGAGGGTAAAATTTTTACAGATGAAACGTCACGCCGGTATGCAACGGAAGTGTCGGAAAAGAGAGAGAGAGTGATCGAGACCGATTGAGAGAGAGTAAGACAGGGCGAACGTAGCATGAGCAACTAGCCGTGGAGCAGTTGCGGATTTATAGATTTGCCGCCCATAGGCTATTAAATTTTTGCCGCCTCTAAATTTTGATATCTTAGTCCACAATCATATCAATTTTCTATCAATGAAATTTCAACTTTATAATTTGTGCTCCATCATCCTCGTTACATCAACTTTTCCCATATAGTTATTATTATTGAGAACTATGGTACCGTGTTAGATCCTTGCTTATTTTTATAGCAAAGAATTATTAAAAAACATTATTTTAAGGAAAAAATATCGAAATTACCGAATCGTCATGTCGTTTGTTCTGGCGTTACAATACAAATACGACTACGCAATTGCATGCCTTAAGTGCGAAGCGCGTAGTAGGTATGCTCTATTCTTGCCTAAAAATCTAAATCCGATATTTTCTCACATTGAACCGTACCTAACAAATATGATGTACATGAATATTATTTAAAAAGCAACTTATCATAAAGAAAAATAATCGCTGAGCTTATAAAAATTATTTTTTCGGTTATGATTAATTATTTTTTATTTAAAAGAAAGTAATTTTAATGCCATATCGTATGGATTTTGGATGATCGTGTTCACAGTAAACACGATAACTTTCGAAAAAATCATTTTTTCACTTCAATTTTTTTTTATATACTTATTTAATTGGAGAGAAGCCGTTGAATAAAATTGCAGCTGAGTATTGTTTTATCTTATTATAATTAATTCATTCCCATTGACATTTTCTGAAAAAGTTGGCTTTGCAAAAAAGTTATCAAATCTACTGATGTAAACATTTAATTTAGATAATTCGTGTACGACATGAGCGCTTAAGGCCTGCTCATTTGGATTTTCAAAACTTTTTCTTACTACAAATAAAATAATTAACTGATATAATGTATCAACTTTCTAATAAGCAAATTGTCTCACTTCATATTTTGTGGAAGGAATTTTTTTATTGTCAAGTCACAGTCGTTCAACTATCAGTTATTCGATTAATATGATGTCTTTATAATATTGAACTAGTTTTTTATTTAATGAAAATTAATCAATTTTAGTCAGTATTTTTTACGCATAAAGAAATTACTTTCTGAAATTGAATTTGACAAGTTGCAAACTTGCTGCAGCAATCATGGTTAGACCATCGATATTATATCAAGATTGAATTGGGTAAGCAGATCTCATAATTATTAGGTACACGGAGAAAAAATTATAGCAGTTATCAGTGAATATATAAAAATTACTAAATTTCGATTATAATATCGAATCGCTATTGCGATATTCTACAAGTTCATAATCAGTAATGTATAATTAGTAAAGCGTTTAGGAATTGTTCATGCAGAGATGTTGAAATATTTATTAATTAGCACTGGATATGAGAATATTTCGATTTTTGTTAAATATTTTAATTTCTCTCCAATTTTCGAAATTCGTATTATGTGTGTATAATATATATTTTTTAATTTGTAAACCGAAATAAAAAATTTATGAACTAAATTTGCCGCCCCTTAAAATTTGCCGCCCTAGGCTCCAGCCTACTCAGCCTGCTGGTAAATCCGCCACTGCCGTGGAGTGAGAGTAGGGAGCAAGCGAGTGAGAAAGATTGAGAGAAAAAGTGAGACAGAGCGAACGTCGTATCACGCCTTTTTCCCTTCCTCTTAATCTTGGAAATTTAAAGTTTTAGATTTGTATAACTATAAACAAGATTTATAAATTAGTTCGCCAAAGAAGTTTCACTTCTGACATGTGTACTTTGTACGCACGCATGTTTTTTTTTGTTTTACTGTTGGACATACGCCTCGCCCAAGATGCGTTCGGTCCCCCGCAGTTGTTATCCAGCTGCTACAGCCTACCTTCTTAAGGTCGTCGGTCCAGCGAGCCGGAGAACATCCTAGCACTCGTCTACCCCATTGACCATTGGTTGTACGATATTAGTAACCATCGACGTTTGTTGTCACTTTGGGTGCGTTCCATTAGATGTTCACAAAGCGCACGCTCACGACCGCAGTTTTTCTCGTTCCATTAGTTTGTGAGCTTTACTGACGTATTCTCTACTGGAACGATCACTTCGAGGCACCTTGTTAGATGGGTCGTTGTGAGCGTCGCGTGGGCGTGAGTCATGACGTCATTAGTGACGTTTTTGCCGCGACCACAATGACTGCGGTCGTCTTGTGGAACGACGTTTTGGGCGCTTGGGACTTGGTGAGCGTCATCTGGAACGCGACCTTTGTCGTCCCCCGGAGCTCTATTTTTTTAAACTGTTTTAGAGCAATTCTAATTTTATTATCTGGTCGATGGGTGGTACTCAGTGACATTTTGCTCTGTGGTGGTCAATACAAGTGGAAGGATCAGGCAACGAGAAGAATATAAGAATATAGAGGTTTATAGACCTCTTCAATTTTATAAGAAACTCTGGGGTAAGGAGCGTAACATGCTTAACCTATGCTAATATGTAAAATTGTTAAAAAACACAATATTTGTTACACATTGATGCAGTTTCATAGATTACCAGTTTTAATTTTAATTATAAAATAAATTGGAGTATTGCTGTAAAATCACCATAATTGCGTACATTTATTAATTTAAATCAAAAAGTTTAAAATCCACAAAGTTCCCGATTTCTCCGCCAATGCGATTACTGGTTTGAATAAATTGATAATTTATTCTGTTTGATTCGGGAATAGCTTCAATTTATCTGCGGAGGTTTAATCGGTCCTACAATCGTTTCGTGTACCACGTGACACACGTAAAGCGGAGCTTGTCGGCAAAATGCCAAGCACTTGAAGCCAGTAAATTGAACGGTGCCTATTTGGCCCCCGGGATCACTTTCTAAGAAAAAGTACGAAATTATTTAAAATAACTTAATGATTTGTTCGAGGTAAATATAATTGTTAAGCGATATTAGTTATTTTAAACTTAGGCTAAGAACTACTCATTTACACACACTCACTGCAACATCACTTTATTTTTTATGACATGCACTTTAGGTATTCCATATTTTTTTTACAATGTTTCATTTTTACCGCGGTCGCCTTGTAGAACGACGTTTTGGCCGTTTAAAGCGTTGTGAGCGCCATCCGGAACGCACCCTTTATAATATTGATATTTTTTTTTTACGTGAAAATGTAAAAAATACACACATATACTCACAAATTATGGTCGTGCTCCGAGAGTCTTTTTTTTTTTTGTTTTCGAGGGGGAAACCTTCCAAAGGTACCCGACGCCGTGGGAGCGACGCAGGGTTATGTGGGATTTTTACCGCACTAAAACCCCCCCGGTGGCCGTCCTCGGCGCTGAAAAGGTCGGCGCTGAAAAGGACGACTCCGGGATCTCGAAACGACTTCAACCGGAATTCTCCGAGCGCGCTGCCCCATCGGGCTCCTCCCAGATGGGCGGCTGGGCCCACCACTCCGTCTAGTCTTTACGACGGTATGCGACCACACATACCGCCGTCCTTCCCGAGATTGCCTGACCGAACGTTTCGAGCTCCCACTCTAGCCGTCTGCAACCCCGGAAGCCCCTTTTAGTCGCCTCTTACGACAGGCAGGGGATACCGTAGCCCTATTCTGACCCCGAGGCTACAGGGACGGTGCTCCGATAGTCTAAATCTCAATATTCAACATATGTACATGGTGAATATTGAGAATACACTGGTTATCAGGGCGCTAATAGTATTTTACCAATTTGTACCGCATTATGGTCTTACCAGTAAGCTTGTACTCGCACAAAAAAAAAGACAATATTGAAATCACTGTACAAAAGGAAACGCATCAAAAGTTTTCCTGTATTAAGCTATATCCAATATCCTGCATAAGTATTTTTCAACAGACAGTTGGCGGAGACTTGCTGTCAGTAGAACTTTGCTCTTTAAATATAAACTGTAAGCTTAAACTGAGTTTTCAAAAAGAACATTTCTTTCTCCCCAACTTTATGACAGCACATTTATATTGTATGAGTATCTCTACGTAGATATTTGACTTTCTTTGCCTTTGTACTTTCTATAGATTTATATTAGAACTAATCCCTACCTTGTATGAATTACGAATTTCTGTAAGGAAGACGTGGATCCAATTCTTAAGCGTGCAATATATGCATTCCTTATAGTAAGAGGCCACTGGGAACGACCCGCGTGGCGGAGTGGTTACCTCACCAGTCTGACTGACCGACTGTATCTGAATGATGAGTTTACATTCATGTTATGGGTCTCGGTGTTTGTGTGTACGTCTTGTGTGTGTCCATGCTACCCACGATACAGGAGAAAATCCTAGAGTGGGGCTATGAGTGTAGAAAGCGTGTTTAAATTTCGTAACTGCCGCCCATCTGGGATCGGTCCCTGATAAGATTAGAGTATTACCTGAATTTGACGACAGATACATTGCTACCTCTGAGAATTAAGTTGGTTTCAAGTTAGCTCAAATACGAGTCATTCTCAGGACATCCTTTACCTAAGAACATAAGAGTGTTTATCACTGCAATATTAGGCAGAAATAGAGGTGGCGGCAGTACCACCAGGATCGAACCACAGAGAGTTCTATCATCTTCATTATTATCTATTGACCACCTGGTAGAACCAGTGTAGTTCGGGAATATACCACCGCCATATTTTTAGCGTGAAGTAATTCTTGCGTTTCGGTGGAAGGGTGTAGTTGCCGGCACTCTTTTATATGAGGCGATCATATTAATTCTCGAGAGTGGCAACGCATCTGTAATTGACTTCAGAACCCTTATTCTATTTGAAGTTGGTTGCAGATGTCATTGGGCAGCAGTGACCACTTACCATCAGTTGGAGTGCACGCTCGTTTGCTACTTGAATCTTATGAAAAAAACCTTCAACCTACCTTAATTTTCTTTTGCTAACATATAAAATATTCTAAACAATGAGTACTTCTCAAGTTTTTCAGTGTTGATAAAAGCTGCTTTCTTGAGTTAGTTGCTAAGAAACTTTCATTGTCATTTTCTTAGAGAGAAACAAAAAGTACTTGTTCTGTTAAAGTCAGCTTAAAGTATAAGAGAGTCCTTCAACTTCGTCTTAATTAGTCACGGGAACGACTACTCTTATTTCATTTTTATTTTAGTATTACTGTCGAATTTTTTGCCCATAATTAAAGTGTCATATGCGTATTTTGAGTAGTGTTGCCCAAATGCAAGAACAAGACGAGACTTAGCCAGTCTTGGTCTTGGTCTTGCGCCAATACATCTGATCTTGGTCTTGGTCTTGGTCTTGCGCTCCCAGTCTTGGTCTTGGTCTTGGTCTTGCAGCAAGAGTCTTGCAAGTCTTGCAATTACCTATTAGTCTATTACTATTTATTAAAGTTTACTTTAAATCTTAGAAAAACGTATTAGAATTGGAACATTGTGAGCTTGAATTATCATAGCCATGTATTCATTTTCATTCTAAGCACTCTAAAACTTATTTATTCTTTGGAACACCTGTAGGTACTCTTAAAATTCGAAATTATTTTGCATGAGTATACCTACGCCCTATGGCGGCAATCAAATAGTGTCAAATGTTATGATTTCGGCGTGGCGGCAACGATTGTTTTAGATTTCAAAAGAAGCCGCCGGCGCGTGTATCATAACCATGTACTTCCGAAAAGCGGCAAATTTGTTTGAGAAGTAAGTACAAAACCTTTGATGCCGCATTATTAAAGTGCCGATGGTTAAAACATAACTATGCATGCACTCAGTTTGATTTTAATAGATATTTTTTTATTCGCTATGTTTATGGTATTAGTCGTAATGCGCATAGGTCCAGTTTTTCATATTCTTTGATACAGTTTTTTGCGTCTCATAGAATTCCTAAGCGTACCTACCTATACACCGAACTGTTACACCTAACTACTCAGTGAAATAGCGCTAAGTCCTAGCTGCAAGACGCAAGAGTCTTGCAGGCTATGTCTTGTTCTTGCTCAAGTCTTGCACGGTCAGTCTTGGTCTTGGTCTTGCTAAAAATACGCGGTCTTGTTCTTGGTCTTGGTCTTGCAAAAACGCAAGAACAAGACCAAGACTGCAAGACCAAGACTGAATTTGGGCAACACTAATTTTGAGCTACTAAGCTACTACTTGAAGTCTTGCACTACTGCGGTGAATTTATACGAGGTCAAGCGATTTAAATCTACGACGAAAATCGATCAAAGATTACCGAATCCTCTAGAAATACCGATTAGTTTTACGGCGCCAGGTGCGAAACGATTGTGATGTCGTGAATAAAATTTAAAGAAAAGTTTGGCCATACAAAGAGGTATAGCCGCCAGAATTCTTGGGAGTCTCCCAAGAGGCAGCGATATGGACTCTTTGTTTTATTTATAATTTTCTGATAATAATTTATTTTGTATAGAATGTAAATAAATTTATTTTATATTAAAAAATATATATAAATATTTGAAAAATGAAAAAAACAATAAACGTTTAAAATTATTAATAAATGAACATATAACTTTTAGTATTAAAAATTTAATAAATGAAAAGGAAACTTCGATTGAAAAAAAAACATCGATGTCAATTGGTCTCTTGTTAAATCATACTCGTTCGTGTATATGTCATCACGAAAACCCTCGAAAGAGTGAATTGATTGACCATTTTTATTAACTTCGGATACGTGAAAACTAAATATCATCGGTAAAATCAATAGTTTATGTATGTTATGGTCACAAAAATATCCTTTATCAAAAAAATAGCGTGCCAATCCATCCAAAAGGCCATTTATTTAAACTTGCATCTTGTTGAATTTTTCGATATGTGACAAAATACGTGTAATAAAATTAAGACATGCCTAATTTGTTGCTAGTAATGAGATAAATTTATAATTATAAGTTAATTATAAACACCAGAATTCAAAATCATAAATAATAAACCTTTTTTTATTCAAAAACTGTTTTAACACTACATAGTTGTTATTTGTAAGTCGTAGTTTTTTCAATAAGCCTTTAGTTTTTCTATGAAAACAAGTTCGTTATGAATATAAGTAACACGCTATGGGTGATAAAGACGCCTGAAAATATTTTAGACATTTGGCGGTTATGAGCCGAAACCGGGACACATTTTACATGTAAATGTATGTCATTACAATAAATCATGGAAACGGAATAAATTAAGCACATCGGCTTAGGCAGTAAGGTGCCATTGCATTTCTTTGAATATTTTATACAAAGTAACTTATTTTCGTAAAAAAGAAAACTGTCGAAACTTCTTATTTTACTACCCGTCATCGGCAAATATCAGGCGTCTTGGTCTAATTTTAATCTAAAAAATACATATTGCTATTTATGCCTATTTATGCCTATAATATAAACATAACCTTTCTTTATGGTACAACATCCAACATATGATAATCTAAGCACAATATTATTACAAGTCGCCTCTTTACAACAACAACGTAGCAAGTACAAATTGGCCTTTTTTGTTAAATTTCATAATTACGTTTTTTTCTTAAATTTGCCAGTAAGTAATTACGTAATATTTCTAATGATCATATTAGGGCTATGTAAGTCCATTCGTTTTAAGGAATTTTAATTTGTGTAACTCAATAATTGGCCTCCAATAAAAATATAGTTTTCAAGATAACACGTTGTTCTTGTAAAGAGGCGAAGTGATAACAATGGTTGTTAGTTGATACATCTAGCATTTTCTCCATTTGTTGATGCAACACACGAATGAATATGCTATAAAAATAAATTTATAAGTTGCATTTGTGTTTCAAAGTATTAAGATTTCTGTCCTACCAAACAAGTATAAAAGATAGGGCTATGGTTCAATATGAAGTAGCCCGAAGAAAGCGAAGAGTTCAGTGACTTTGCTGGCTCAATCCATATAGCTGCGTAAGTTATTTTGCTTGAACAAACATTATTGGATATAAATACTCGTTTAGGTAAAAGTGTTTACGCTCGAAACTCTACGAAATAGGCTGTGGGACACTCAGCTGATTTTATTCTTATTTGCCCCAAAGCCCTTGCTCTAAATTAAGTTATGCTTACAAGTTCGATTTTTATTGTTCACAGAAATGTTACATATGATGTTAATAAATTTATAGTATAATATAAATGTCATTTAACAATATCATTCATAAAAATATTTTAGAAAAAATTACGAATACGAAAATCTACAATTATTTTTAAACTATAAAGGTAGGTCGGTACCTACCTTTATAGAGTCAGTGCCATAATATGGAACATATAAAAAAAAACCCCAGTGCCACTGAATGTATATGAAATAGTTCTATCTCGATCCTATACAATGCGTGTTTGAAAATGTTTGTGTAATTGATCAGAGAAACCTTTCAACCAAGCGATATTATTTCCGCGAACCTAGGCCAACGCGGAACAAATAAACTTTCCACAAGCTTATGTAACACTTCACGAATATGCTAGGACTACATATGTTCTATTCAATCAATAATTTCAAAGCGCTTATTACGAACAAACTTAGCCGTAAACTACACTATACATTTTTTCATTGCATGTAACATAAAACATCGTGGGACTGAGCGTTAATATACATATTTTAATCGTTTTATTATTTTTATAGTGTAGTGTATTTTGCTAAACAAGGCTCTTGTTTATTCACTGAAGCTTACTTTATCTCTAAATCAAGGTGGTGTAAAAATACAGAAAAAGATAATTACAAAGAAAAAAACGACACTCGCTGAGTTTCTTTTTATATCTCTTCAGTTGAAGTTGTGTTCCGTAATAGTCTATTAAGAAGTGCTTTCGTATGACTGCACAAAATAAAAATATTGTATTTCATTTTTACTCCAGAATTTGAAATATTTACAATTAATTTCAAGTTATTTTTTAATTTTAATGGATAATTAGATGCTGTTGACCTTATATGCCTAAAATTAGTAGTCACGAAAATAACGTGGACGGACAATGTTCTAAATAAAATCTTTATATAAATATAACGGACCTAAAATGGGATTCGACGTAGGAGGTACGTAATAGAATTCGCCTGAACAGCGTACCTATTTCAGTTTAGGACATTGTTTTTAGACTGTATAATAATATGTATGATATACCTCTCTAAAATATGCTACGACGACACATCAAAGACACTACACACTCGTGTGCCATTTTCATAAAAATCCTCTTTCCAAGTTAACATAACTGCGATGGGCGTTGAAATATCATAACGAAGTTGCTCTCGAAATAAAAATTCCTGGCGGTTTGTTTATATACCTACTTTGTGACATTTATAGCATATGCTTTGTACATTTGTACAGTGTGTTATTTTAAGGTTACAAACACATTTTTACATGGAAAAAAATGTTCATATTGAGCTATAAAATGTTATTTATTTATGAGGTGATATTATTTCTATATAAAAATAAAAATAAAGAAGAAAAGGTGGTAGAACCAGTGTAGTTCGACTGGGGGAGTACCACCGCCACACCTATTTCTAGCGTAAATCATTTCTTGCGTTTCGATGGACGGGTGTGGTTGCCGGCACACTTTCGATGAGGCGCCCATCATATCCCTCGGGAGTAGCAACGCGTCTGTGATTGACTTCAGATGGAACCCATGTTCTGTATGTAGTTGATTACACATGTAAGTGAGCGGCAGTGACCACTTACCATCAGATGGACTCCATACTCGTTTGCTACTTCAGTCAGATAAAAAAAAGAAAATATAAGATGTGTTATTTGTGGTCTGATAGGGTCATAAATAATATAAAACCTATAATATAAAACTGTTTTAATACTGCATAGTTGTTATTTGTAAGTCGTAGTTTTATTCAATCACTCTTGAGTCTTTCTATGAAAAACGTTCGTTATGAATGTAAGTAACACGCTATGGGCGATAAAGACGCCTGGAAATATTTTAGACATTTGGCGGTTATAAGCCGAAACCGGGACACATTTTACATGTAAATGTATGTCATTACAATAAATCATGGAAACTGAATAAATTAAGCACTTCGGCTTAGGCAGTAAGGTGCCATTGCATTTCTATGGATTTTTTATACAAAGTAACTTATTTTCTTAAAAAAGAAAACTGTGGGAACTTTTTATTTTACTATCCATCATAGGCAAATATCAGGCGTATTGATCTATTTTTATTCTAAAAATACATATACGTAAATACGATGCTAACGAGAAATTCAATTCCACAGTTTCATTTAATCAAATGAATTATAAAATATAATAATATATTATTGCTATATTTGATATAATTTATTTTCTTTTACTGAATAGTGTTGCCAATTCGTGCCAAAAAGAATTTTACTGGATAGATAAATAAGATGTGTTCAACAGGTTTAGTCGGTATCTAAGTGAGATATTATGTGTTACGGATAATTTATTACGAAAAGTATGTTTTCATTACCTTAGTTCCGCATAGTTTAGTAGTCTTTTACAGAGTTTTTTATATTCGAAATTGGGACTTCTAATATTGGTAAATACGTACTATACAGTTTTAAAATGAAAAATCGTAGGTATTTCTAAATATTGATTTGGTGTGAATAACCGCCAAATTTTGGAGTAAACGTGGTCCACAGATTGACGAAACAAAATGGCTTAAATACCTACAATACTAAATGAAAACTTAACTCGGAAATTGAATCAAAAGTGTAGCACTTTTGTGCAAAGCATCTGTTGAGCAATATTAAACATTCATGACGATTTTCCGAGTGCTCCCGTTATGAAATGTTTGCTCGACAGCGATGTCTTTAATTGTATTGTACACGTTCCTTTGATATTGCACCTCGAGCTTTGTGTAGGTTTTGAGTAACGAAATGTATACATAGAAGAAAAACATAGGATGTAACGAGCTTCTAAATACAGAACCCAATATATTACGTAATTAGATGTACCTACCTACATATATATGTGGGTGTTTAATAATATTATTAAAGCTAAGATGTAAAAGGATTCCATTGTTTTTTAATAGGAAATCTGCTTTTGCTATAGTTTCTACGATAGGTTTTTGCAAAGTGGGGTTCGCCATTCGATAGCAGGGGGTTCGCGACAAGATTTACGTTATTAAAGTACAAAATTATTCCTAAACTTGACTATCTGATAACAAACAAACACACCCATCACATTAGTAGTAAAGATATATTTCTTCTGGTACTTTATTGAGATAAAATTATTATTTTCTTCAATAGTTAAATTTGATTGTTTTTTTTTAGGGGGGGGGGGGGGGAGATTTAATTAGGTAGTTAAGTTAAGGGGGTTCTGTCACTTGAAAACTTTAACAGGGGCACGAAAAGTTTGAGAAGCCCTGCGATAGGTATTCCCTGGCTATAAAGTTCAATACCATTAGTGGTACCGACTCCCTTGAAAACTAATTTGACAACAAAGACTGTCCTTTGAGACCCGAAACCTTATGTCTAATCAGCTCAATTAATGGTTTAGGTATTGGAGCATGATCAACCCATTCATTAATATTATGTGACTTTAAAAACATGATAGTTAATTTAAAAATTAAACCTTTGACTTTAAGATTGAAACAGCAAACGAGCATGCATTACACCTGATGGTATGTGGTCATTGCCGCCTATGAACAACTGAAGGTAACTTTATACAGAACAAGAGTCCGATCTGAACTCAATCAAAAATGCGTTGCTTCTCCCGAGGACAAAGATGGTCGGCTCATGTAAAACTATATACCTAAACATATTTTGAATTTAGCTATCATATTATTTTATATATTTGTTGGTTTCTCAACATGAACTACACATGTTATTAATGTAACCCAATTATGTAATAGATTGTATAATTGTTTCAGTTGGCAATTATTACAAGCGATCTGTTGATATCGTTACAACGGTAAGACTAATAAGGTTTCAAAGCAATTAATCTAATAAGCAATATAATAGCAATGCTTTATGTTATAATATATTTACATTATATGAAGGTAGATTAAGGAGACTTTTGTAATATTGTATATTGACATATATCGTCAACCCATTATTGTCCCACTACTGGGCACGGGTCTTCTCTCGAAATGAGAGAGTTTTTTAGGCCATAGTCCACAGCACTGGCCAAATGCGAATTGGTGGACAATTCGCACTAATTGTTAACTAATCAACTAGTTCTAAAAATGAGATTTTATTGCAAGATAGTGGTAGTAAATGAATATTCAGTGAATCTGGTATGGTACACTTACCATCTGCCAACGCTGTCCATAGGTCGGCCACAGATACATTTCTACTGCTTAAGAGTAAGTTCTTATTAGCCACACGTTTAAAACCTTGAAATCATCAGAAAGGCTTTTCATCATCATCAGAAACGAATAATAAGAAAACATATGAATGAATTCTCGATACAAAATCAATTTGATGCACTTCGTGAATATCTATCAAAAAATACATGAGTATTACTTTAATTTTAAATATTAGACATACCGCTTTACTAAGCAAGCAATTGCTTGGTTTATGGAAGAACAATTTTGTCGGTTGATTTATTTCAGAATCAAATTCTGTAAAGCGTGAATTTCATAGCTGTCCGCGAATGCAATAAAAATACTCTGTGATCACGCCAGTGTGTATTTTTGCAATACGGTTGGCAGAACATACACTCGTAACGGTTCTAGTTTGGTTGTGTCCCATATTTCAATCTTTTTCCAACGCTATTGAATTGAAAATATTTACATATACAAGCGTCAGAATGTTACAATATATTTATTTGTTTATTTGAAAGATTATAAATAGAACTGTTCTTAGATTGACCTACAACTAAAATAAACTCGTTTATAGAATTACAAACGAATTGTAGAGCTTAGGGGATGGAAAAGATATAAAACATTTTAGGTATTCTATAGAATATCAAATATTTTCTGGATTGTTTTATTTTTGGTATTTACTAAAGATATTTTAAATAAATACTGTATGACTAAAATATGTTTTTTGTCTTCACGGAGCGGTTCAATAGTTATACGCTAAACCTATAACCAAATATTTCACGTGACCTAGTAAACCGTTTCATACGGAAATTGCTGAAGCATAAAATTCATACTTGCAAACAGGACACTTTTTCTTTGCCGGTTTCCTTGCTTCACCATGGTAATTTTTCTTACATCGACATTAGTTTTATGTGTAAGACCTTTATTTACTTATTTAGTAAACGATTAGATTTTCAGTGTCAAAAAGTATATAATCACAAATCAAAAACTTAAAATCGAAACATTTAAAACCTGAAAAAAAAAGACCTTAAAATAACGAGACTTTAGCGATTTTGTTATAATGAATTTCACTATAGAGAATAGCATATCACAACAATATAGTCTAGTCAACCAATTCCATAACGTGTCTAATATAAATAAAGCTCCTAAAATATGTGCCACAGCTCATTCGATGAGGAATGACGTTTTTCAACTATTTATTAGGCCACAAAAATTGCAATTGCATAAAAGTGTAGTTTTTCGTTGATAACTAAAAAACTAGTACCTAATATTTTAGAAATTGTGAAACATTTGTAAACAATTTGTAACAATTGATCTCGATACATCTAAAAATTATGAAATTGGAGCAGTTGCTTTATATGTCAAGTAAAAAATTGGTATAACTTTTAAACTACGATACCATAAAGAAGATATAATGAAAGATATTCAAGTTACTTTCGTAAACGATTTATGAATCTTTAAAATTAATTCAGGGTCAATTCTGTAGCTATTGTTTATAAGTTGTTTTAAACATCAGTTGAACGGCTGCAATTTCATAAAGATATAATATTTAAAAATGCTTTAACTTTTTTCTGTCCTTTTTATATATAGTTGTTTATGTATTTTTGTGTAGTTTTCGAGGTAACTATTTTAACCATGCAAATATGAATACGATAAAAACAGTAAATTTAAATCATTATTCCACCTATGCAATAAAATGGTTATTTTTTTTTAAATCCAAAATGGTATCCAAAATTTTATAACAATGGTATTACCATTGTTATGAAGGAAGATTTGTCCTTATTTTACTTTGGAACAACAGGAAAAACTGGCGTTAAGAGACAATATTATACGTATAAATTCTTTATAACAATTTTCCTGCATCAATGAAATGGTCCATAACATAAAAATGGGTTTCACGTAGGTGTATAGGATAAAAAGAACAATTGGTTTGAAACAACGTGTTGAATTATTTAATAAATATAGGTAAATAAATATGAATGTTTGCCTGTATGTCCTATATAAAGTCGTAAGCTATGCATTTGATTATATGATAATCTTTAGCAAAGTTGTTGTGGCCCTTGTGGCCTTATCTATGAATGATTTTATCTTTTGTGTACCAACGCTCACAGATTACTTCAGAGTACTTCAGAGCCTTCATATAATTATAAGTTCTGGTTTACCTTGAACTATACACAATGCTATTTTTAATTTATTTTGGGATCTCTTATTTGTCGATTCAAATAAAAAATTAACAGTATTAAATTAAATCAACAGTAAAAAGTAACATAATATTATATTACAGTCTTTACTTGCTTTCATAGTGTCAGCATATCTTTAATTTTTTACTTCTAGGGAGAAGCTTTTTGGCCAACTGTCAATATTTCTAGTTCCTAAAGGTCCACTTTTTACACCTAAGAAAACTGTCAGAAGGAAGCCTGACCTACATAAGTTTCTTCTTGAAGTTTTTCTTCCACTTGAAAAAGTAAACTAGACTTAGTAGATGTACGTAGACTTCTCTTATCGAATATATTTCTTATATATCACTACATAGTATAAAACAAAGTTGCTTCGCGCTGTCTGTCCCTATGTATGCTTAGATCTTTAAAACTACGCTACGGATTTTAATGCAGTTTTTTTAATAGATAGAGTGATTCAAGAGGAAGGTTTTTATGTACAATGCATGCTTCATATAGTGGAGGAACACTGATAATTTTAGATTTTTGACTTTTAGGCGGAACGAAGTTCGCCGGGTCATATAGTAAAATGATAAATAATTAACAATCCAGGAAGTGGGATAAAATAACATCAATTACTGATTGCCAGGCACTGTTACATGGGCTGATAGACTACACTAATTTATCACTTCGATACCATTACAGAACATACTTTCAACTCATTTTTAATTAATGATGATGGATGTAGGACAGTGATGGAGTAGTTGCATTAGTATGCACAAATGTGGTTTTAATTCGTGATTATGAACATACAAACTCCGTCATTTACTGTACAATACCTCTTCCAAATAAAAGGATTTTGTTTAATAAAAATAGATAAATGTTAACTTTGTTGAAAAATTGATTATATGTATTTAAATATATTAAATCACAATATATTAATAAATAAAGGCTCAAAGTTATTTTATAAGATAGAAGTGCACTTATGCAGTGGAGCTAACTTTATACCACCTGAAGTTTCATTTACCACCACGCGTCATATACATCACACGTAATGGTTTTTTCGGAAAATTAAGGTCACAGGTCTTAGGCTTGGGAGGTTTGATAATTCATAAAACTTCAAATGTGGCTTTGCCAGCTTTTTAGCTTCTTAACATATCAACCTGATTAACCAGTTTCTATTTAAGTCTCTTATCAATTATGACGTAGCCTATGTGAATAATCTTTTAGTATTCTCCGAATAGGAGTAGGGTTGCAGGGTTGAAAATCATATATCTGGAAACATTTTTAGACGATGTCAGTTTTTCTGATTGCGTTTACCTGCGTTTAGATGTAAAAATAAATGAACCACACAGCTATCTTTGTGGGGAAAACGTCACCCAGTTTAGACATCAGGGACTGTCTTGCCGCCGCAGTAGTGGCCGTTTGTCGCGTCGCGCCACATGGTCGTCAACGACATCATCCCCGAGGTGCTCTTGTTACCGTCAACGTGTCGGCTGTCATTAAGCCGAAAGCTATAGCACGTGACGTGCTAAGTAGTACTAGTGCTTTATATATAGCTATAATTTATTTTCTCTTTTGTAACCTACTTTACTTTTGTTACGTATCCGTATGTAGAGCTACAAAAACTTCGACAATTTCGTTGCCGAATTTGGTGCCGATCTGATAAGACCAATCACCCAACGGTGCGTCCGAAAAATCGAGGAATGAAATCGTTTTTCCTCCACTTTTCGACTTTCTATGAGGTATCTTAACTTGTTCATTTCTACATTTTTCCGTTGTGAATTATAATAGTTGCTAACACGAAGTTGTAGTAGAATACGGCGTAAGGACGCAAGGTGCGCAAAAATTTCCACAAATGGTATCGGAATTCAATTTATCGTGAACCGATGGTATTTATAGTAGTTTTATGTGCTGGGGCAGCGGCTTAGGAGATTTACTATAAGTACGGCTTATCTTCTTCCTATCGTATTTGGGCGGCTAACGGGTGTTGGGGGACCGATTTCTGTACTTGAGGAAGCTGCAATTCTGGAATAGTCTTGTTTTGTAAAACGTTTATCTTTTTTGGATTTTTGTACACAAATTACCATAATGAAGGGCAATGATCTCGTACGAGTAAAGTGCTAATTAGTCAGTTTAAGCTTTTATTGTAATGTTTTGGTAACTTTTTGTAGAACCATGCATACAATTATTTTATATGTATTTGCTTTCATTCGACACCAAAATAATATATACTTGTACATACATCTATAATATAAAAATGAATCGCTAAATATGTTGGTAAGCGCATAACTCAAGAACGCCTGGACCAATTTGGACAATTCTTTTATTTTAATATTCGTCGAAGCTCAAGGATGGTTTATACGGTGAAAAAATACCAAATAATTGCCGGAAAAACATTAAAAACAGTCCTTTTCTTTATCCCGTATAAACGTTTTCTAACTAATACTTACAGTCAATTTGAGCTTTATTGCTAATGTATAAAGTTCACTGTTGTCTAAGCAATGTAGGTGTATTCCTAACATCAAAGCAGTGTGCGTTGTAGCACAGAATATATTATTGTAATGTCGCTCTCTGAAACTCAACAAAAGTGATATCGCGGACCCGACTAAATTGAACAGTCACAAAATGTAATGAATCATTAGATATTTGGTTGACTTCGCGATATTAGTTATTTTGTTTTACTTTAAAATAAATGTTAACCTGTCATTACATCAGACAAACACAACCGTTACTAAAAGTCCATGACTCCAAGTCATATCAAATTAAAAAAAAAATCGTTGTCGATTTGAAGTGTTGTTTTTCTTGGATTTTCTGTTACGTCCTTTACTGAGTTTGCTTTGATTTATATATAGTTTGCTTTATAAATCAGTTGATTCGGCTACTAACCAAGATGATGTAATCAACTATCCACCGGAATTTTTAAACTCGCTGGATTTGCCAGGATTGCCACCTCACAATCTTCAATTAAAGGTTGGATCGGTAGTTATAATGTTGCGAAATATCAACCAACCGCGTCTTTGCAACGGCACACGGTTAGCGATAAAAAAAAAAACTAAACAACGTGATAGAAGCAACTATACTCAAAGGAAAGTATAAAGGAGAAGATGTACTCATACCGCGCATCCCAATGATTCCGACTGATGTGCCATTTGAATTTAAAAGACTACAGTTTCCAGTGCGGCTTGCTTTTGCCCAGGGGCAATCATTAAGTGTTTGTCGTATTAATCTGGAAAACCCATGTTTTTCCCATGGTCAATTGTATGTTGCCTGTTCCCGTGTTGGAAAACCATCAGATTTATTTGTCCATGCGCCAGGGAATCAAACAAAAAATAAAGCACTACAATGAAAATAAAACTGTTTTTTGCTAATAATTATGGTTGTTAACAATAAAGCGATTACTTAGTTTTAAATGCTTATATCTGTTTCATATAATAATTATTTTTTATTCACAACGCCCTATCAACAGGGTGAAGGTTCTGTTCAGGAGAATTTTTGCCCCCACAATAAAATATATAGGAACAAAAAACTGTCATATTACAAATCTTTTTGACAGAACGAAGTCTGTCGGGTCCGCTAGTATACAATAAAAATATAAACATAAAAGTACTTTACTCATGACACTGTAAATTAAAACTGAAACTAAAACATAAATAGAAATGAAAGCCGTTGCCTATTAGATAATTAATTAATTCTTCGATATTTATTACGTAAACTTTAATTTCTTGTCTCAGTTGTCTATAATGCGATGTCAAAGCATCACAAATCGAAGTTGCTGTGTTCTACTATCGATGATAATATGCCAAGTAAATCGACCATTGATATTAACTTGCGTCTTTTTCATTGATGATATGAAAGTTGGGGGCCTTAAGTGTGGTGCCCTTAATTTATTGAGTCCATTATCGTTATCATATCTGTTTAGTTAAGGTTTAAAGTGTAACACTTTTTTTTATTTTCTCAAGGGAAAAACCTTCAAAGGCACCCGACGCCGCGGGAGCGACGCAGGGTTATGTGGGATTTTTACCGCACTAAAACTCCTCTGGTGGCCATCCTCGGCGCTACAAAGAGGACTCCAGGATCTTCAAAGGATCGCAACCGGATTCCTCTAAGCACGTTGCCCTATCGGCCTCCTCCCGGATGGGCGTCTGGGCTCACTGCTCCGTCAAGTCTTTACGATGCTATGCGATCACACATATCATCGTAAAGACTAGACGGAGCGGTGACACCGTCGTCCTTCCCGGGACCGCCTGGCTGGACGGTTCAAGCTCCCACTCTGGCCGCCCGCAAACCTTGAAGCCGCTTTTAGTCGCCTCTTACAACAGGCAGGAGATACCGTAGCCCTATTCTGATCCCGGTACTACAGGGACTAAAGTGTAGCACTGCTTTCTTTTTAGTTTTGAAGGAATAAAACACATTTACAAACGTCTTTCAGCATGGTCGTCTGGTGTATAACATATTTAAATCCAGGCTGCAACCCTCTTCTTTTTTTATAGCCGGAGTTAACTGAATTATTCAAAAAATAGTAATTACTCTTCAGGAGTCTAAGACATTACTCGTTCTGCGGTTTAAGGTGATCATTCTTAATTAGAGCTTAAAGAAGTAAAATGTGCTATAACAGCACGGAGCTTACATTTTAATAAAATTACTTCATTAATTTAATCTTCATTCCATCAATAATAAAATAAGCACATCGTTTTCTTTAGATTGATGACTATTTAAATGCGGAAGAGAAAAGTTAAGTTCAGCAGTAAAATTACAAGCTTTGAACATTGAAAAACAAAAAAGTTTGTAGTATGAAAGTTAAAAACTCTAATTACTTTCTATTGTAGATCGATGAACGAGCTAAGTATTGTTGATCTTCTTCGTGGATACATAATACAGAGTTCCCAGTCAAAGGTGCCGGAGACTTTAATGGTGCGACGTTCATATTAATTAATTACCATATCATCGATTATTTATACTTTTTCTATCGAGGTGCAGGTGAAGGTCTTTAGAAAAGGAAATATAATTGTTTTTTTACGAGTTTTTATATGTCATATAATTATACAACTACATTAAAAGACATACTCTCGCTGTTGTAACATAAAACTAAAGTAGCCATCATTTCATAATGGTTGAAGAAATAATATTCACGATGTGTCATACGTCAGTAATATTGTCCATTTGTCTCGAGGGGAAAACTTTAAAAGGTAACCGACGCCGTGGGAGCGAAGCAGGGTTATGTAGGATTTTTACCACACTAAAACCCCCTCGGCCGTCCTTGGCACTACAAAGAGGACTCCGGGATCTCCAAACAGACGCAACCGTGGTATAAAAATGTCCATACTTATAAAGCTAAAGGCTCCGCATCGCTGACTGATCAACATATGTATGATGAGAATTAAGGAATGCAACACGAGGGTCATTATATTTATCTTAAATACTTGGCAATATCGGAACATTTGAATTTGTTGAGTATATTATTTTTTATATCCGCGCGTCCTTTTTACTTTGAGTCGTTCTAGGACAAATATCATAATGTAACTCTACTTCCACAAAAGCATTAAAATTCAAGAATCAGTTAAGAATTATAAAGAAATCGCTTATTTTCAGTAATAATATTCAAATAACTTAAACTCCAAGGCAAGGACAATATTTACAGCACCCTCAACATAAGTACTTGTGTATTCAAGCACATAATACGAGGATGATTCGATTACGCGCAATTTACAAATCACTTCTTAAGTAATGCAAATGAATACTGACAGCGTAATAGAGCGACATGATGTGACTTTGAATCTCTGTCTCCCTTAAATATAAATGATGAGTTATCTTTATTCGGATTATAATGGCAGCCTAATTAAATAAGGACGGATGTCGGTATATTTATAGATTCCGACAATGTTTGATCGATCGTCATGGAAGTTGGCAGGAACTGTTTTTTCACGAATTTTCGGGAATTAAAGGTTGTTCTGTATTGTATTATATACAAAACTTTGTTGGATTTCGTCACAACGTAGAGCAGGTCCGTATCAACTTCCTTACCATCGGATCGCAATAGATATATACCGCAATAGATAATAATTATCTAGTGTACATAGGCATAAGAGAACATTTTCGCGTACATATATATTTTTATTTATCTGCTATAATGAGATTATTAATTATTAATTAGTAGTAATAGTTTTCTAGCAACTTTCGAAATTAAACAGTCATTTTGAATTTTCATCCATTTTTTTGAACATTTTGAACATTTCCATCTATCAGCATTTTGAAGTTCACAGCTGGACATAAGCGTCTCTTAATGAGGGTTTTTATTGTAGGCCATTGCGAGTAGCATCCTACGTCATCCTCAAGAAGAGAGAATGGTGTTGTTCAAGACCAACTGTTTTTAAATACCCATTCCTAAGCTACGCTGAGTAATGCGCACATATAGAGGTGTGGTGTGTGTTATCTGACATCGGGGAAAGTACGTACTTAAACATATCGTTCGAGGCTGTTAGTATAATTTTCAAATACTCTAAGGGCCGGCACTCATATGACGGAGCGCAGCGCAGCGCATTTTTTGCTGTCAAACTATTATCGTCATTGTCCCTTTAGAAATAATATCCAAAATTAAATAACAGCAATTTATTTCTGAGGAGCATGGAAGCGCATGCTCGCGCATCCGCGCGCACCCGCGCGCATCCGCGCGCATTCTCCCAGTAATTAGCGCGAATTTCGGCTAGTGTGTGATTCGTTAAGAAAATTTCGCCGGCACGCGCTGCGCTGCGCTGCGCTGCGCTCCGTCATATGTGCGCCGGCCCTTATGCCATTTAACTGTATTTTACTCTTAGGGACGATCCGCGTTTTCAGCCAATGTTGATAAATTTTGGGCTTCAATTGTAAATTAAGTAAACTGGTAAAAATAATTATATTTTTAATTTGTAAAAAACTGTTTACTTTGTATAAAACACATCTATCTAAAATGTAAATAATTTATACACTTCTTAGTATTAGTGTTACAAGTTTTATTTATTATTATTTAATTATCTAGGTATTAGAAAAATACTCATATGACACGTAGGTTAAGCGGCCGATGCATTATTGTTTTAGTTTTGGTTCCGTGTGTTTGAGCCTCGTTTTTATGTCTATAAATAATAAATATTTTTACCAAGTTTCCCACACGTGGGATGGATTTATTTATTTATTTTTGATCACCTACATAGTTTTACACCAATTATAATATAAGAAGAATTTTGTTCTTCTTATGTAGTATGTAGGTGATGTAGGTGAAAAGTATACAATACGGAAAAGCTAAGTGCAACTACATTATTGATTGCCATTACATAGTATTAAATGGAAAGTCTTTAGTTACTTCCGTTACATAAACATATTTATACGTTTTTTTATTTATACATAGTCTCATTATTTTATGCTAAACGTGCAAAATCCTTTCTTGGGCTCCCCTACTATAAGTTCTGAAAATCGTGAATATACAATATGTACGTATGTACAAAAAAATAAGCCATTCTTATTTGATCGCAATTGTAAGAAAAATATTATGTTAAACGTATACGTGTTTACATCTAAATGGGGTATCATCTGAAAATCATTCTTATTGATACCTGAAATTTAAATACAATAAGTACTTAAATGTAACAGCCTCTGAATATAAGACATAAGTTCATAGTTACTACATTGTTATTTAGAGGTCTATTGACTTGTATACTGTTGTTAGCTGTGAAATATATAAAGAGATCCATATTTATTCTAACACGGAGCGTATTTTTATTGCGTTGCGTTCGATCCAGCGGTGATTTATCGGCACGTATTCGTATAATAGGGCCGAGTGGCCGGTCCGGGAGAAATTAACGACCACGCGAACCGATCGCTATGGTTAGTGAGTGTATGATACGTTAAATCCGGTCAGGTGCCTGCTTAATTGTATAAAGATTTGTGACTTTTCATTGAATCTAGTCACCCGTCGCAACTAAATTAGAAAAATAAAATTAATCAATTAATTAATTGTTTTTTAATTAAAAACTAAGCTTCATATTGTCCAAAGTAGCACGAATATTTCTCAAATTCAAATATATTGTAATAATGTAATATTTTCAAGTTATTTTGAACGCACCCGTTAAATGTAAAAAGAGGTTTAATTAGCTAAGCTGCATTTAAAATCAATATCGGGTATTACGACAAAGACATGTGACATTTTTTGTTTCGTTGAATGTTTTATTTCGTTTGTTATACATGTGATTGTGTCGTGTTTTAGTTGATTTTATGTATGTTGTATGCATTATTTGAAAAAAATATTAACATTCCGTAATCCTTCTCTACATCGACTATAACCGTGCGTAATATCATACTTCTTCGTCTGCGGCAAGTATCTTAAAAACGGATCACAAGTTTTTGCTTCACGTATTAATATATAGATACTGTATCGTACATTGTTGTATTTGGACTACTGGTCGCGATTCCCTCGTTCTTTTTATAAGGTCCTGTGTTGTCATTGGGTGCTACTTCCTAAACTTTGATTTTTAAAATTTTCAAAAGGCCATTAAACGGACCATGTCATTAGATTTATATAGCTACTTAGGTATGCACGAAATCGAACTTAACGTTAAGTGTTTAATGGAGAACAATAAGTAAAAAACTACCAAGAACGCGATAAGAATGAGTAATGAAGAATACCAAGAATTTCCACCCTTTCATTTATATTTTTTTTATTATTAGCAAACGAGCGTAAACTCCACCTGAAGGTAAGTGGTCACTGCCGCCCATAAACATCTGAAAACATTTTTTTATATCAGACTGCAGTAGCAAACGAGCATGCAGTCCACCTAATGGTAAGTGGTCACAGCCGCCCATGGACATCTTTAATCAACTACATACAGAACATGGGTTCCATCTGAACTCACAGATGCGTTGCTTCTCCCGTGTACTATTACTCAAAACACACGTGTGTGTGTTTTTGTGTAATAATGTGTATAGGTGCGAGTGTGCTTCTGTGTATGTGGGTTCGGTGTTTGCATTTAATAATGAGCGTGTGGATACAAGTTATAAGTACGAGCAATTATTAGGGAATTAACTACGTAATATTAATAAATTAATTAATAAGGAAGTGACATTGTTTCAGTGAAATATTGTTATATCATATAAAAAGAGATATTGTTATTAACACGATTTGCATAACACTCGTATTATAACACAGTTAGTTACTATTTGCATATACTTTTTGTAAGGAGGGTGAACTCGACTCGGTTTTAACCTGAATCGTGTCTTATTAGGTTATCAACGCGTGCGTGACTTAGTGTTGTAATTCCAATTTACGATACCGTAATATATCTGACGTATATGACGCTTTTGATATACGTAGCCTATATTTTCTCTCATTAATATTATCGTTTTTTTACGGTTTAATCTTCGTTAATTATACGGAAGTTTACTGTTTTATTGGAACTTCGTTTTATATGTATTTGCTAAATAGTTATATACAATGGACACACAATGCAAACATTTTAAACATTAGCCCAACACAATTCTGATTAAATCTAGTGTCGAATATTGTGATAATTTATTAGGCGAGTGCGCCCCACATTTTGAATTATTTCTACTTTTTAGTTATTTAACCTTAAAACCGTGGAATATAAAAACAAATATTTTTCTGGAAAATGTATGTAAATTTAGGCTTAATCTATGTGCCAGAATTAAATGACCCAATTCTAAAAATGACTCGGAAAGCTTTTAAGCTTATACGACAGAGGGATTATGATGAAATGAAAATTAACACAACAGGAAGTGTGGCCTAAATGAGCAAAAAATTAATTAAATTAATGTTGGATTTGTTAGATTAGATATACTGGACACAGGTACCTATCCCAAAACTATGGGAAACTTGATATAATCAAAGTTTCTACTTCAGTGCGGATTGGAAGATAGGGGTTAATAGCACGTCGCCAGCGCCAGCTCATCTGAAGTCATAACAAAAGTCACTGAAGTTTATATTTTTTTTTATAATTTAGACTTAGCAAACCAGCATGCACCATAC
This sequence comes from Spicauda simplicius, assembly GCA_949699795.1. Classification (NCBI taxonomy): domain Eukaryota; kingdom Metazoa; phylum Arthropoda; class Insecta; order Lepidoptera; family Hesperiidae; genus Spicauda; species Spicauda simplicius. Next base: position 17,212,073 of record OX453060.1, on the reverse strand, counting down.
TGTATCACCTGATGGTTAGCACCGCATAGATATGTATAAGCAACTTCACGTAGAACAGAAATCGCATCTAAAATCAAACAGATGCATTGTTACTCCCAAAGACTAATAAGATGGTCTACTCTACTACTAATAAGACTAATAAGGAGCCGGTAACTATCGAAATGTAAAAACAACTTCAATCTAGTAAAAGGAGTGGCGGTAGTACCTCAGTTGAACCGTACTAGTTATACCACTTTGAAATACTCGTTCTCCTTTCATTTCAGTATAATAATATACCAGTCATTATCAGAATAATTATTTACAAATTGCTCTTTAAATCTTTGTTAAAGTCGGACAGAATTAATTTTCGCGCATATAATTATAATATTTCGCTGATGATTCCAATAATATATAGCGTTGATTATTTTTGAAATTTAGTCTTAAATCTCTTTAAAGAACTTCATTCAATATTAAATGTAATCTGTACTCAATTGACAATGTTTTAAACAACGGACTCGATTTACGGCCTACGAAACAACAATAAAATTATATTTAGTGACGCTGGCGGGTCTAGGGTGAGGCAAAGAGATACCCATCTCCCCAACTCAAATTTAAATGCAAGTACTTAAATCCATTCGTCACATGGTTTAATTTAAGTAATAAGAGGAGCCAAGATCCGCCCTACGATTTATAAAACAGCATCCTCCTCGGATGACCTCTTTTTTCGTCATAAAATTTTTCGGTAGCCTATCTTTTGCAGGTCAACCCCGCCCTCTAAACGAAAATTCGTGATCCGCCAGTACTAAGTTAATATCGCCTAAAAGCGCCTCATTGCATTCTGCTAAAACTGGCACAAACTTCGTGATACACAATCGCTATTTTTAAATTACTTAGGCTATTTTAACCCATACAATTCACCATTCAAAGGTAACGAAAAAGACGTACGTTATACGTCTATGAAAGTACAAGTATGACATGCTGAAGTGAATCGTAATAGGTTATGTTATTCCGACAATAGGTACTAGAAACTAGTATCTATGTTTTAATCCATTCAAACTGGAAACAACCCTCTATGTTTTGCGTCACTCGTAGTACCGGCAACTGGGTCGAACGTATTTGTCATTTTGGCGGGCCGCGGCGCTCGTGGCGTCGAATTGCCGCCATTCCGGCGAACAACGACTCGGTGACTAAGTGAAACTGTTTATCGCAAATATTGTAAATAAATATAGCACTTTTACACGTGCGTATTACATAATTATAAAGTAAAGGCAAAGCACTGTCCACTCAAACAAAACTTTAGCGTTATATCAAACTGGATAACAAAGTGTTCTTTAGGCCTAGTGTAGGAATATCTGTGTTATAAGTCCTATACATCCACAAGGATGTTTTTTAAGAGGCTGGTTTTAACCGGGGATAGATAGAACCCAGAACACATTTTGTGTCAGATCTGAATGGTTTTACTACGGTGCTACGCCGCCCGCCTAGGCGAAATGGTCACTACACATATTCATCAAATATATATATTTTATATGGTTACAGAATCGAGGTATTGGTGACGTGTTGTCAATGTCTTAACAGTGCTGGTAAACAGCAAAATGTAAAGCTATACTGAGGAAAAGTTTAACCCTATATTCCAATTCGCTTGTCGTTAAAGTGGACGCGACTTCGCTTTGTGTTCTTTTTTTTACAAAAGACATAAATTAATCCGAATATCTTACGTAAAATGTCATTACAAGTTCTACTTAATACCACTTCGAAATGCAGTTATTGTCCGACGCAGTGCGTTACAAGCTAGACCAACTACCATGTAGGTCGAAGATATCATGAAGCATCATATTGCCGCTATTCGACTTAAATTACTTGACATTTACTTAAACAAATTAATCATGTTCAGCAATAATGTAGATTGTAATGATAAAAACAAACTTTAGTGCGTTAGGCGATAACTAAGGATATTAAAGCGTAAACTTTGTTTATTGACGCTTCGGTACATTTAAAACAAACTAGTTTCCGCCCGCGACCTCGTTCGTGCGGGCTATAAAACAACGTCGTAAATTATCCCATAGGGATCTTTTACCCTGATAAAAAAGTCTCCTATTTGGTTGTCCAGGTAATGAACTGGACTGCATTATGCAATGGTATAGTGATGATACTTTTTTCCGACTGAAGTATCAAACGAGCATGCAGTCCACCTGATGGTAAGTGGTTATTGCCGCCCATGAACATCTGTAATCAACTTCATACAAAACATGGGTGCCATCTGAAGTCAATCACAGATGCGTTGCTACTTCCGTGGACCACGATGGTCGCGTCATGTGAAAGTGTGCCGGCAACCACACCCTTCTATCGAAACGCAAAAACTGCTTCACGCTAAAAATAGGTGTGGCGGTGGTGCTTCCCCGGTCGAACTACACTGGTTCTGCCACCTTGTAAATTATATCATAAATTATATTTAGTATCTACTAAGCTATTTACTAGAATTTATAAATTCACATTATAATATGAGTGATATAAAACACATTTATACTAAATCGTGATATCTATGAATATGACCTTCAATATAAACGTAGAATGAATCGACAAAGAAGTAAACAAAAAACTTTGTTACTACAACATATTAATAACGATAAGTACACGAACTTTTATAGCCTTACACTAATTACATAAAATTGCTTATAAGCAATCCATCACCGCGTAAACTATGTTACCAATCGAAAGAAGACTTGCAATTATTTCTGTTCGTCGGTAACAGCTTGTCCGTCAGTAACTAAATAACAGAAAATAAATGTACTATATAGGCCTACAGTCCAGGCCTATAGTTCAAGTTCCTATTGTTTTATGTAACAAACGCCTATTCAAAACTTGAACGTGATGTATCATGCCATCTTTTTTTTTATTTGACTGATGTAGCAAACGAGCATGCAGTCCATCCGATGATAAGTGGTCACTGCAGCCCATGGACATCTGTAATCAACTTCATACAGAATACAGGTTCTATCTGAAGTCAATAACATATGCGTTGCTACTCCCGAGGACTATGATGGTTGTCTCATATAAAAGTGTGCCGGCAACCACACCCTTCCATCGAAACGCAAGAAATGCATCACGCTAAAAATAGGTGTGGCGGTGGTACTTCCCCGGTCGAACTACACTGGTTCTATCACCTTCAAATCACTACCATCTCTATTAGAAGTGAATTCATTTAAAAAACGAGTACTTAGGTGTATACTTTTCTTTTATTTTTTAAATAGCGTGCATGACGTCCGTCTGCAACAGTTTGAAATTTTACAGTATGTAGAACATGTTTCGGATTGCAATCGACGCGAATGAAGCTTCAGATGAAAGTTTGTCCATGCAAAAATGCATAGAAATAGATATATTTTAGTGCGTGCAGACGTTTATATGTTCTGAAAATCAATTTTTATTTCAGCCTATGAGTTGCGTTCTTAAATCCAGGATCATTGTTCTGAAGATCTGAAGTTATGACTACCTAACATCAATGCGTTAGTCATAACTTCAGATAGGTTAACCAAATCGATTTTTAATATGAGACTAATTTGTAGTACATTTTATTCAAATAGATCTAATGCAAAAAATGTAGATGTAGATTTGAAAAATATTGTAGGTTATTAGCCTAGTGCTATATTTAAGTTAAGCTACGAACTACATAGGTGCGTCTCTGTATTACGGCATACATCGCAACCCTAATTTGTACATATTACCGCTATGAATTAATGTCCAGTGTAGTCCAGTTAAGTGTAACCTTTGAAGGTGGTAGAACCGTGTAGTTCGACCGAGGAAGTAGCACCGCCACACCTATTTCTAGCGTGAAGCATTTCTTGAATTTTGATGGAAGGGAGTGGTTGCCGGCATACTTTCACATGAGGCGACCATCACAGTCCTCAGGAATGGCAACGCATCTGTGATTGAGGACTTCAGATGGAACCTATGTTCTTATACGAAGTTAATTACAGATGTCCATGGGCGGCAGTGATCACTTACCATCAGGTGGACTGCATGCTCGTTTGCTACTTCAGTCAGATAAATAAAACCTTATTAGTGTACCACCAAGAATAATAAGTATTACCATAAATAGGAATTTCTTAATGCAAAAGTCGAACTTCCTCGGAAGTTCAACTTGAGCATTAGGTACTATCAACAAGAAGATAAATGGTTGCTTCGAAATGTTGTCGATGGCTGCCCCTAAAGACATTTATTTCCTGCGTTTTTGGGACGATGACACGTACCAATCCATTTTTTATAATGTTACTTATCAGGATGAGTAGTAAATACTTTTTTAATCTAGAGTGCAGCTAGATAATATAGTTACACAGGTTATTAAATATTTTATTCTGGATTATTAATCAAAGCCTAATAAACTAATTGTTTATATACAAGAAAAATAGTTTATGGATAATGTTGCTTGGGACTTCTCTCGTTTTTTTAAGGGAATCTATTATTTAAATAGGGTCCATACTCTATCGCATATATACATAACAGTAATTAGTTTAGTAGTAATAATACTTATCATATCTTATGTACTTATTATTATTTATAACCAAAAATTTACAAAACCTTTACTAAGCTATTAACATTAATACTTTAATAAAGGTTTTCGTGTTTATACTTAAGTTATATCTTTCAGGATTTACTATTCCTAGATTTTATAGACATTGTAATGTACGTGTATAATTTATTTGCCAGTTTAAGGGCAGTTCTTTGCCACTGAGAAAAATAGTTTTAGATTCGTCAGTGTTTAAATACATTAGTCACCTTTAGTTTATACGGTGGAAAACTTTCTTTTTATACAAAATATGTCTTGGAACTTAATTTTTTGTTCCTCCAAAAACTTGTGACTCTTCGCTAACGACCTTAACTGAGAAAAAAATCGGGCATTTGTCACGAGAAAGAAAAGCAATTTTCTGAAGGAATCGTGAATAGTGGTGAAAGAATTATTTTTACATCAGAATACTAGTACCGGTAGCAATAGTAGTAGCATGATAATATTTTTAAAATAGCCAACGTTGTCCACTTCCGATATAATCCGGGGTTAGGTGGATATTCAATCAAGTGGTGAGTGGGCGGGAATCTCTTGTGTGATACTTAACGCTACTAGCTTACAGCTATTCATTTGTAGATAGATAAGAATATCTACAGATAAGTATTTTTCATTATAAGCGTTAATTTTGATGTGACTTTAAACAGTGCAATAGAAAAAGATCGATTGTTTTGAAGAATATTTTATGAATAACACTTGTGGTGACAAGCATTAAAGTGTCCTTGGAACGAATTTATTATTTTTCTGTACAACGAATACTAAACGGTATACGGATATGGACGTGTACGTAAACACGTTTACGTATACGTCCAAACCATTTATGAGCGAGTGGACGGTGATCGTTAGTAGGAAAACTTATAAACTCATACTAAGATCACATCACGTGTTCAGTCATTCACGTGTGTCACTTTTCTTTCAAGTTTCTTGAAGTTGAATCAGGTCAAGAACCACAAACTCGGTACAGAGTTCTAAGGTCACCGTAACAACTTTCCAATTTCCAATTTGACATTTATTCTTAACTCAAATAATTATTTTCTTGCGCACATTTTCCTACTTAAACAACATTTTATTACGTGTAACAAATATACGAAATTTATGTAATAAGTAAATACAGTAAAGAGCGTCGGAATGTTTCATCTAAAAACTTATATATCTCATAATAAGCTGACAGCTAAATTATTTTCATGAAAAAACGGAGTTATTATAGAGAAATTTCATGAATAAAATATTCCTGCAGTAAAGATAACGACGCCCAACGCCGTTACCAACTTTTATACGGTAACGCGAACACGTCTACGCTGATTTAATTCCGTAGCACTTCCTTCGCAAATTTTCCCAAACTGTTTAATGTCCAGGAAAATCAGTGGCTTAAGGCTCCGTTCATATCCAATTTATATGCGGTATGATCGTTTTATGTTATATGACAACATACAAAGGGTAATCTCATTTTTTCTCCTTTCTTTTTATTATTTTTGAATGTTAAATGGATACTGGCCGTACCAAAAATATAATTGAGTCAAACATACTGCATTTTTGTTTTCATCATTTACTCCATTCTTCGATTTTTTCTCCATTAATCGATTTCTTTGGCATTTCGGTGGTATTCAAATACTATTAACTTTAAATAAAATTGTAACTGAAATTTCACATGAGTTTTTATCATAAGACAAGGCGCTTCCACTTATCTCAAGTCGGGGTTTAACTTATCTCGAGTAATGTCTAATCCTTTTAGCCTACTTAGACACAGGTAAGGCGACGCAAGGTAAGATTTTGTTAGTTACTCCGATCTTCTCAAGGGCGCAGGATGTATCACGTCACATAAATCCAATTTGCTTGATGTTTTACTCGTATACGCGACCTTTTGTAACTTAAGAACATGCCCGAGGTATTGTATCAATTCAAATTGTGTCTTTACGTCAAACAATTTTATGTACGAATATATAGTCAACTGGGAGCACATGGCAATTTAGAGAGAATTGTGTTTATACATTTTTTGGTTGACATGTGTTTAAACAGATACGATTCTTAAAAGAGGTAGAAAGAGTATTCGATTGAAAAGGTACGAGTACCACTGCCACATTTATTTCTAACGTTAAGCTGTTCCTACGTTTTTTGGTCACTAGCTCACTTTAATTTGAGGACTGTGATTTACTCATGATAGGATCCCTGTTCTATAATGTATGAACTTGTTTACAAATGTACCTACATGGTCGGCAGTAACTGCTTACCATCATGTGGACCGCATACTTGTTTGCTACCTTAGAATTACAGAAATAGTTAATGGCCTATTTCTCGTCAACCCATTATTGTCCCACTGCTGGGCACGGGTCTTCTCTCAGAATGAGAAAATGGCCTATTTATATTAAATTAATTATATATTAGTTTATTTATTTATTTATTTGGTTTACCAACAATTGTTACATCATTACATACACAATATTAAAAACTAAATGCACATACATATTAGTTGGTAATTCAACATACTTATTTATAATACAATGCAATTATTTAATTGAAAACATAATTCTCTTCGTTTTAAGTTTAAAAAACAGTTTCAACACATACAGAAATTAAATAAGTTCTTGTAATACTTACTTCTTTAATGGTTGTAATTCTTATATTATTTTTTCAATCTGACTTACTTAATATTACAATAATTTAACTTTCGACGTAGCAATAATTCTACATCAATGAAATTAGGCAATTTTTATTGACATAGCATTTACATTTTTTATGATAATTCATTATATCAAAAGATACTTAATCCCTAATGGTCCCAACTATCAACGATCACCTATCAACTATTACCAATCTATAAACGACGTGACGCCGTTTAATATTTATATCTAAAACACTAACAAATGTGATTTTTTATACCTCGACAAGATTCGCGCGACAAAAACTCGCATTGTGTGAATCGTCTCCGGGCTTCTGTTAATGAAGCTGAAAGTGCCTGAGGTCGAGCTCCGTGAAGCCACTTCATATGCAGGTCGGGGTCAAAGTGACAGCGAACTAACTTATGCTTTCACCGTGCTAACTGAACGTCTAATTAATTTAACTCGAGTATAAACCTTTGTTTGGTTTATTTTCTGCTAGTTTCGAGCTGGACGAAGTTAGTAAAGTACGTTAAAGCGCATATATAAATTTATTTATTTATTATATCTTTATTCATCATACTAAATAATGCACAAAAGGTGGACTTGCATTTTCTGTCAGTCAACCTTAAGGAAGTGCAGACAAAAATAGTGTTTTTTCGTTTTTATATCTGAAGATATTGGCAACCAAATGTTATATAAAATTTATGGGTATTCGTTTCGTTGAGTGTTTATTGTTGTCAGTCTGTTGAGAATCGGTCTTTTCTCAGAAATTCTTGTTCTGAGTTTAAGTTATAGAGAATAAAACTCCAAAACTTTATTACCTGAGAAATTCGTTCCAAAGTTTAAACAATGGTCGATAGAATCTTATAAAACTACTTTTAATACTAAGTAATCTTTAAGAAGATTTATGGCATCATTAAACGAATAAATTATTGTCCCACTGCTGGGCACGGGTCTTCTCTCAGAATGAGAGAGTTTTAGGCCATAGTCCACCGCGCTGGCCAAGTGTGAATTGATGGACTTCACGCACTTCCGCGAACTTTTTGTAGGTTTCCCCACGATGTTTTCCATTACCGAAAAGCAGTGATAATTAATTTCTAATACGCATATAATTTTTGAAAAATCAGTGGTGCTTGCCAGGTTTTGTACCCCGATCTCCCAATCGAGAGGGCAAGTTACAACCATTTTGCTCTAAGTTATTAAAATGTACATAACTTGAAATATTTTCAGGGAGGAAGGATTCAAACGCTAAACAAACAGATGATGTGACAAACAGTCTGACACACAATGGATTGTAGGTGTGAGTCCGGCCTCACGTATTTGAATGATGAATGTAGATCTCTGTTCTGGGTTGGGAGTTTTTTTTTATCTGTCTCAAGTAGCAAATGAGCATCCAGTACACCTGATGGTAAGTGGTCACTGCCGCCTATGGACATCTGTAATCAACTTCATACAGAACATGGGTTCCATCTGAAGTGAATCACAGATGTGTTGCCACTCCCGAGGATTATGATGATCGTCTCATGTAAAACTGTGCCAGCAAACAACACCCTTCTATCGAAATGCAAGAAATGCTTCACGCTAGAAATAGGTGTGGCGGTGGTACTTCACCGGTCGAACTACTCACCTATGTGAATGATAAATTTAGACCCCTGTTCTGGGTTGGGAGTTTGTTTATTCGTCTTTAGGTGTGCTCATGACACCTACGACATACGAGAAAATCCAAAATATGGGGCTAAGAGTGTATAATACGTAATTTATTTATTACAAAAATGTGATAAAATTATATTTGTAAAGGCTTGTGTTCTTTAGTAATACGGGCGTCATATTGTAGGAAATAGCAAGCAACATAATTTTGTTTACAGCGGAAATTCATCCTCACAGTTACACAACCGTCAGTATCACGGGAGCTGTGACTGGGTTAATGAGGCATGTAAAGATGTAACGCGTATACAAATTATGTTGCGCTCAATTTATTAATGCTTACAACGGTTGTTGTCATATGATGTCGTATGAATGTGTTAACGAATTTTGGTACCTTTCTTTGATTTAAAGGAAAAGAAAATAGTAGGTATGAATCTGAAGAATACATCGATTGACCTCAGTATAATAGCAAATTATACGCTTCATATTTTTAGAATTCATCTACTAGCCATTCTACGAATAAGTTCCTGGCCTGTGTTTCAAGCAAACATCGCTGTCCTGTTATTTTTCTCCTAACATTGTTTAGGTGATAAATCGAAACAGACACGTACGACTATTTATTCAAGCCTTCAATTTATGCAGTTCTGGCGAAATACTCGTACGTGCCTACAACCCGCAGTGTTCGCTTACCAACTGATAAACTAGCTTTTTTAGCGTAATTTATTTACATATCGTGATTCGGTACCATAAAATATCGAGTGGCTACAATATTACAGAGAGGTGTAATATAAATCAAACACAAATTCTCGCTTAGAATATGAAAATTAATCCATTAGCCTTTAAAATGATAAGACGTAGGATATTAAATAATTAATTTCTACTTACATCTTAATCTCTCCTATTAAGATTAACTTACATTGATAGACCAGTCACAATTATTTTTTTCTCACTGCTTTCTATATGAAAACCACTAAATACCAATTTTTGAAATTCAATAGAACAGACACGAAGTTGTTTATGATAATTTGAAATTCAAACTAATGATATATTAAATTCTTAAATATCCTATCTATTAATTACTAATGGATTTTGAAATCATATTAGACTTCGTTAATTTGTTAGTTTCTCTATAAATTAAGGTTCGACCACATCGATTGTAGTCACTCATATGCACGTAGTGAGTTATTACTTGCTTGCCTTAAACAGTAGGAAGAGAAGTGCTTACATACTCGAGAGGTTTCCGATAATCTCTCGATCATGTGTGAAGTCTAAATAATCTTAAATAACTGACTCGTACTAGGACTGAGATATGAATAGGTCAATGATGAAAGAAAAGTGCCTCTGCTGAGTTTTACTTGTGTATGGAATTCAATATTGGAATGGCTTTGATTTCTTGGTTTGGTTCTATCTGACATGATCATTAGGGAACGTAGAGATAATATCCGGCCTCAAGCCATCGTTGAGTACAACACTGTATACAATAATAACTGCAGCTCAGAAATTCAAATTAATTAAGCCTATATTTACGAGTAGTATGAAGTACATTTCTGTTGGTAAGGCGCCTCATCTGCATAACAAAAGGAAGGATACAATTAAAAATATTTTTTCTTGACCTAAAAGTAGTCGATTTGCATTTCAAATATGAACTATTATTAGCAATACTAATTTGCATTTTAACACTGTTAAAATATTTTGCGTGTCGTAAGCCACTTAGAGAATTAGAGCTACTGTGGTGCATTAAGGCAAAAAAAGTAAAAATATACAGTTTAAGTAACTAAATTAATCTGTGAATCAAGATCACTCTTTCGTCAATGTATATTTATGATATGCATGGTAAAATATTATACTTTTTTGCAACTAGTTTTCGTTATAACAAAGTCGATCCGTAACTATAAGATCACAATGAAACATATCTAAATAACAAATTGAAATGTTATAAGTATTTACATGTTATGATGTTATAAGTACTTTACATGAGAAAAGACATTATTTTGACGAATAACGTATCAGTACGAATGTGAGTTTCACTCTTTGTAACGCTTTTACGCCTTCACTAAACCAACCAACTGATCTTCACGAAATATTTAACACACATTGTTAGGGTCTCAGGAAAGGACATGGCGTACCGTATATCCCAAATAAGTTTTGCCCGCGAGGAATATATAAATAATTTTTAAACCTAGAACCCTACCTACCTATTTTTTAACTATATACTTTATTTTGAAATATTATAAACCAAAAATTATTATTTTTTGATCCATGTGCCGCGTACTCTGTCATGTAAGAAGGTAATCAAATGGTTATTGAATTTCTACAAGAGGCGAGATCATAGTATGAGGAGAAACAAGCAAATATGCGTCGAGAAAGTGTAACAGTAGATAAAATGAGTATTTTTCGCAAATATGTGACAAACAATTTTATCATATGGTTCAATTAAACTTACTTGCTCACTTAACTGTAAAATAAAATCTTATAAAGTTATGCAAGTGTTTAGTGTACGAGTGATTTCACTCTCTTGAAACAACATTCATGAAGGGGTTTCTCCAGCACATTATATTTTTTCCATCTTAATTAATCACGTTTGTGACGATATTCGAACACAATTATAAAGCTTCAATTAAGTTAGTATCTTACTTCTAGAAAAAAAAAGGAGTCCTAGCGCCATCGATATGTCTTTTCCCATTTCCAAAAAAAAAAACAATCCCTACCTTTCTATGACTTACACATGGTATATTTATTCTGTAACACTGGATTTTTTTCTAAGCCTTAGTTGGGTTAGCTTAGCTTAACTGGTTTGCACTTAAGGACGGCATAAATAAATTATTTATTATATTGACATCCAACTTTGTCCGCAAAAGCTGGTGTACCAATATATAAAAAAACATGGCTTTTCGTACGACAACAGATAAATTACTGTAGATAGATACTCGATTAGCTTCTAGCAATTTCACTTACAGCAAAAGTTACTCATATAAATCCATGTTAGTGTCGTCGCGTGACACAGTTTCTGGTTACAAATAAAGCAGTAAAGCGGCAAAGTTCGCCAAATAGTTTCCATTGAACGAGTATCTTGCTTGTTAGTTGATAAGTGCGAGCAACCCGCGCGAAGGTTTAACCTCACATAAACATGGAACGTTACTCATTAGTTTATTATAGTTTGAGGCAATACGTAGATATACGTGTAGGTAAGATACAATGGTCGTAAAGTATGTCGTTAACCGGTATTGAGCTTCGTTGCGCTTTGTACAGGTGTTGGTGATGATTTCATGAAATTTTACTGTTCTTGTGAAAGAAGCGAGCCGCCTTTTAAGGTTGTTATATGAAATAACATATATTTTTCATAGAATTATTAGTCCTCATGAAGCAAATCAAATAAAATTAAAAGGATTAAAATGTATAAAACAATGTTTTAAAATATTATTATCAAACCTAATAGCTTTCTGTTAAAATAACTTACGTATAACGAGAGGTAGTGAAAACCTTCATGGCTAAACAACTTTACATTTGTTTCTACCATAACACCGTTTCAAGTGCTCTTGTGTTTTGAAGCACATGTTAAGACGAATATACTTTCACGAATGTAGTACCTACTTAGCGGTAGCAACGAATCTGCGGCAAAGCTAATTAAAGAGTCGATCTGAAATGAAAGTTATTTGACAAGTCCTTAAGTTTTTCATTTTTTTTTGTTAATTTTTCATTTAACTGTTTGTAAATAAGCAATTCACTTGCAATTTTAATTCATTAAGAACTATTTAAATCTCACATCCTATCTATAATTCAGGTTTTTTTTTAATTATGTTAAGTCATAGTGTGTTTATTGGTCTTAAATGGTTTTCTGTTTGCATTATCTCGATGATAAATACTAGTATATAACACAGGGAATGGTAATAAGGTAACGTGTATTTAGAAATTTCGTTATGTTAATAGTTACGGATGAACAAAATGTTATATTTTACAAGCCTTTACTTTACCCCATTTATTTTAGATGTTATTAAGAAGTTCCCATGTTTACGGAAAAGATACACAAATGACTTGCTAGAATATTGGCCTACTTCCGACCAAATTAGGTCATCGAAGATCGGCAATGAGATGCAATGAACTACGAATCCATACAATCGTGAAATGTTTTCCGATTCTCAGTATTACTAGCAGGAAAAAACTTTAGAGCGATTCTTGTCAGTTAGAAGAATAATGCATGAAGTTTTTCCCGATTAAGATAACTTTTTATTTCCTTATCAAATATTTTGGGATCGAAGTTTCTTAAATCAGCTTTTGGTAAGTTTAAAGGTAAAAAATCATATAAGAAAATGTTTTCTGTATTTCATGTCGTATTATAATATATATAATAAATCTCATATTTTTTGTATTATAAACTGTGCGCGTGTGTCTGTAAGTATTGAGATTCGAACAGACAAGCATTGTATGTGGCCGGATGTATAACTTAATTATATTTGTCTTTAAATATACATAAGTTTTATTTCAATTTGCAAGGCGATACAACAAGTATGTGAGCAGTGATTGCCTAATGGTTGAAACTTACCCTCTCGATCGGGAAATTAATTGCGTATTGGAAATTAATTATCACTGCTTTTCGGTGAAGTAAAACATCGTGAGGAAACCTAAACACCCGAAGGGACTTTAAAAAAATCTCCTAGGTGTGAAGTCCAAAAATTCTCACTTGGCCAGCGCGGTGTACAATGGCCTATAACTGTCTCATTCCTGAGCGAAGCCCCTTCCCAGCAGTGGGACAATGATAGGTTGACGATACAACAAGTATGTATGATTCGACCGGAGAGGTAAACAATGCCACATCTACTTCTAGCGTTAAACTATTCTAGCATTCGGCGAAAGGGTATAATTTCCGGCTCGTTTTTTATATGTGGCCATTATATTCGTCCATCGGCAGAATTGACCACTTACCATTAGGTGGACTGCATGATCGTTTGCTATTACTAAAATATTGAAAAAAAATCGTAATGACAGTAAAGAAACTTCGCTCCTGAAAAGGGTTAGGGTATGTGGTTTTTATAAGCTTTTATGACAAGTGGCACAGCGGACGTTACACCTGTCTAACAGAGGATAAGATGTTATGTTATACTCTTTTCACTTCTTATTAAGTATCAAGATAGCACGCAAGCAGCAGCATATCTCGCTTTTTATACAAGCGGGGAGCTGAGATAAGCTTACTTAGCCACATTAATTTGGATTAAGTTGGCGTAGTTTAACGCTGAAACTTAGTTTAATACTACTTGGGAACTATAGTATAAATTGTAACAAACTTTGTATAGTAGCTATGTATTTAAGAAAATACTTAGATCAAAGTGTAATCTATATATCAATACGTGAAGTAAAAATTTGGGATCCTTTTTAGGGGAAATTACCCGGACCGAGGAGTATGATATTTGGCACGGTTATAGTTTATATAGAGAAGGAGTAAAGGTTGCAAATAATGCATAGAACATACATAAAATCAACTAAAAGTACATTACTAACATTACTATGCATTTGGCATAAAAACAAAATACACGAGATAAAACTTTCATTGTGTTACTATGAAAACACAAAATGTCATAAATGTCAGATGTCTTTGTCAAAATACCCATCTTTGTTTTTAATTGTAGCTTGATCCTCTTTTTTCGCTTAACGAGAGGTTTTAAAATAACTCGAAAATTGAATTAGATAACTATTCGTTCTACTTTGGACAATATCAAGTTTAGTCTTTGAATTGCGATGTGTGACTCGTCGATATAATACGGTTAATAAGTAACATTTATATATACATACATGCAGGTGGTAGAACCAGAGTAGTTCGACCAGGGAGGTACAACCGCCACACCTATTTCTAGCGTGAAGCTTTTCTTGTGTTTCAATGGAAGGGTGTGGTTGCCGGCATAATTTTATTTGAGGCGAAAAACCATCTCAGTCCTCGGGAGTAGCAACGCATCTGTAATTGATTTCAGGTAAAACTTATGTTCTATATGAGGTGCCTTACAGATGTACATGGGCAGTGACCACTTACCATTAGGTAGACTGCATGCTCGTTTGCTACTTCATTGAGGTAAAAAAAAAATCAACAATCGAATTACTGTATCCGTCATATTAAAAAACCATGAAAGGTTAAAGTGCTTCAGGTAGTGCAGCACACGTGTGCAAATTAAGTTAACAGACGCCAGACAAAGTGCTACGCGACTAGATCAATTAAGGAAAGTTTAAATTAGCGCACAAAGGTATGTTTCGACTGGGGAGGTACTGCAGCCAAACCTATTTCTAGCGTAAAGCAGTTCTTGCATTTCGATGGAAGGATGTCTTTGTCGGCGCACTTTTATATGACGCGACCATCTTAGGCCTCGGGAGTAGTGCTTGATTGAATTCAAATAGAACACATGTGCCGTGATGAAGTTGCTTTAATAGCAAAGTAAATAGTCACTGCAGGCCATAGACATCTGCTATGGCCTGTAGTGACTATTTACCTTCAGGTGGACTGCATGATCATTTGCTACTTCCAACTTATAGAAAATAAGGCTTTCTATGCACATAGTATTTCATAAGATGCACTACGTAAGCATTTCAGCTATGCAGATATATCGTGAGTAATTATCTAGGAGCTTTATAGGAAACTGTAAAATTATACAGTTGAGTCTACAAGTGTAAATAAGGCCTAATGTATACACAACCCCGCACGAAGTTTGTTTTTGATGAATATAGATAAGGAAATTGATTTTCCCCTTCTTTATACATATGTACAGTAATAACATTCGCATGTAAAAACTTTGTCGTCCTGACTGGATAGATATTAGACATAAAATAATGGGTTTGATAACAAATGCAACTTTAGGTTACACAATTGAGAAAATAGGTAAGCAGTGTTTTCAATGAAAATATATGTTAGTGCAATCGAATTATTTGTTTTGATTTTAACTGAATTCATTACTACTAAATAATCATTTGAATAATTTACTAAAAAAGTGTTGATTTGCCTTTACCGTTACTCATTTTATTTATTCCTGATTTAAAAGCACATGGTTGTAGTTTTAAATCAGCGTTTAAAGCAGTACCGGATTAGCTACATAACAAGAGTACCAAATGCTACGGGCACCGCGACTAGAGGAGCCCCGCGGCCCAACACCTACCTGCTATTTATATTTTACTATCTTTGCTAACCTTAAAATCGTAGACTGAAAGAAGATATAGAAAGTGTCATCTCTAAATTTTCCCAAAAGTTTACTAGTAACAGTTTTGTTTAATTTAATACCCTTACTTAAGGCAAACTATGAGCCTCCTGTCAGAATTTGCTACAGACCCCGCGCTGGCTTAATCCGGCACTGGTTTAAAGTACAGCCCAGTACAACTTTTTACTTCCAAATGGTAAAATATACTTAATTATTCTATATATAAAAATTATAATTAAAATCTGTTTGTTTTTATACTAATTTTCAAGAACATTTTGTGTGTGTTCACTTTCAAGGTTAACTTTTGCTTACTTTACAAACTTCGTATTGGAATTTCAATGTTGTGCTCCATTATAAGCTTTTCATGTAACCATAAACCTTTTAACGGTATTAGAAATCCAAGAACGGTTTCTAAAGATTAAAGGAAATTGTTTTTTTTATATCTGTAGAATTACATTTGTATGTATTCCTATTAATTTTTTACTCGATTACGACTGCGCCAGAATACCTAAAAATAATGTTTTTCAACGTATGTATGTATGGGCATGTTTTTTTTATCTGACGGAAGTAGAGACGAGCATGACCACTTACCATCAGGTGGGCAGCCCACCTGATGGTAAGTGGTCATTGCCGCCCATGGTCATCTGTAATCAACTACATACAGAACATGGGTTCCACCTGAAGTCAATCACAGATGCGTTGCTACTCCCGAGGACTATGATGGTCGCCTTATGTGAAAGTGTGCAGGCAACCACACCCTTCCATCGAAACGCAATAAATGCTTCACGCTAAAAATTGGTGTGGCGGTGGTACTTCCCCGAGCAATCTACACTGGTTCTACCACCTTGAATGTATTTCTCAGGCTTTAAGGCACAAACGAATAGATGGATTTATCCAAACTCGTAATATAAAGAGATATTGTCATTGCATTCTTATTAGAAGTGGGAGCGACCCATAAAAATAAAAAATACTGGTGGTGATATTTTTGTAGAGAATAAAATGCATATCTAATGAATCCAATTAAACAGAACAAATATTTATGTCACTACTTCTTTTAGAGTTTTTAGTGAATTTTTGTTAAGCATACGGGGTTTTGTTACTATAACATACTAATTCATTGTGTAAAATATGACAATTACGTGTTATAATACCACATATATATTTATACATAGTAACAAGTAGGCGTTATTTACTCCCTTGATCCCCTCTTTGTTTGTGCAGATTGCAAGACGTATTTGATGGATTTTCCCGGGACCCGAATAATCCCTGAGTATCCCTAAATACTTGTAAGTCCATATACAGGCAAGATTTCAGGATATGAAAGGATAGGGTAGTTGTAAGTCTCTAGTTAATACTGCAGAACCATCAAAAAAACACGAAGTGAATTGAAAATCTTCTTTGTTGAATTTGAGTTTGCTACTCGTGTTTCCACATAACTTTTGTTTTTATGTAACGAGATTTTTTCTGAACATGAACTTTATTACTAGACATAATTACGACAATTATTTAACACAGATATTCAATGATAAGTCGCCTTTAAAGAACATTGGAGACTGGATGTCTTATGCTAAGCAAATGCGACTGCTTATGTGCGTCAAAATAAATCATAACTGAAATAAAATAAGTTTCAAGGTCCGCTTAAATAACTTTTAGTTCTATGTTTATATGTTATGAGATCAGTATACTAGTTGTATATGTCATCTTTTAACTTTAATGTAACAAATTATAATTAAGACAACAACTAAGAAGCTATTTATATTATTTTGATTTAATTATTTTGTAGATTAATTACATGTTTTGGAAGTAATTAATATGCTATGGCTTTAGTTTGTATGTATTTTTATTTTTATTTATTTTATTTTATTCTCTTAGGAAAACTTACAGCTTACTTACATACTATAACAGTAAATTATAAATACACAGTTACAGCCATTTACAAGTTTTCACAAATAAACTAGAGCATATTTTTTTTTCCAAAAAACTAACAAGAGTAAAAACAAATAATATGTTGCTTTAACAGTAAGGATAATAAAAAATTATAATAATAATTGGTGGTTTATAAAAAAAAACTTAAATTAAAAATAAAAAATTATAGTGACTCGAAGAAATTATTAGTCAACTTAGATTTAAGTTGGGTATCGTTGGTATAGAAAAGATCTAAGTCAGCGGTGTCTGCAATTGCGTTGAAAGATCTGCATGATCGCGGAAAAAATGAGTTTCTTCTATATTTACGTTTCAAACTTAATGTAACTAACTATTACTTTAAAGGAAAAGGTTAGATACAACGCTCAGAACTTGACAACTAAAACAACGAAGTAATACGATATTATAGTATATTTGGGAATATTTACAGCAGGACTTAATGTATTTTTAAATCTATTTCAGTGCAGCGTAGGTACTAGTTGACCCAGCGAACTTCGTTCCGCCTAAAAGTCAAAAATCAAAAAATATCTGTATTTCTCCACTATATTATACATGTATTATTCATAAAAACCTTCCTCTTGAACCACTTTATCTATTAAAAAAACGTAGTGTAGTTTTAAAGATAAGCATACATAGGGAAAGACAGCGAAAAGCTACTTTGTTTTATACTATGTAGTGATGCTTATGTAGCACACGACCACCTAATGTAGATGACCACAGTTGCCTTTCAGTATCTATAATATAGCAAACTTAGCTAACATCAGAATCTTATCTGTGGTTGGCTACAGATACGTTGCTACCCCTGAGGACTAAGTTAGAACGCTTTTAATAGAAATGTCTTCCTTAGTTACAATTATATACATAAGTATAACATACAATAGGTACAAATATTCTAACGCAGTATCATTTTCGTATTCGTATCTATCATAAACCAGAAAATGTTCTGCAAATTGCTTCAGATGCAAATCTAAGAAAATGTTGCAAAGAAGACCCTCTTTACGCTTGGCGACGTGAGAAGAAAGACTGCTATTATGGAAAAAGATTCGCACAATTCTAAACGACAAGTATGGCATAATATATGGAATAAGTATGACATATATTATCGTGTTGTAAGTTCACGTTATGTTTTTTCTTATACTAGTCACCCGTCGTAACGGTCGAAATTCGACCGTAATTTAAATTTAAAAAGTACACTTGTCCAAAATAGCACCAATATTTCTAATTTCAATAACATTTATTAATTTTCAAGTTATTTTGAACGCACTCGCTAAAGGTAAAAAGAGGTTTATTAAGCTAAGCTGCATTTAAAAGCAATAGCGGGTATTTTGACAAAGACATTTTTGACGTTATGTGTTTTCATTGAAAAACATTTAATGTTCTATTTCGTTTATTATGTATGTGTTTGTGTCAAATGCAAGGCAATGGGCGTAATGTTATTTTAGTTGATTTTATGTATGTTTTATGCATTATTTGAAAAAAATATTAGCATTGCGTAATGCTTCTCTACATCAACTGTAACCGTGCGTAATTTCACACTCCCCCGCCAGCGGGAAGCATCTTAAAACCGAATCACAAGTTTTTGCTTCACGTATTAATTATATATTAATACATAATTAAACTCTATTTTACCGGTAAGGTACCATCGAAAGGCCAGAAAACTTAAAATGAGAAAATATTAAGCTGTACTTATCCCTACATACCTATATCTACAATCTATTTTATTAAAAATTACATCGCAAAAAAACTAAATGGTCCATATTTTTTATACGAGCTCAATGAGAAACCCCCGTAAGTCCATTCGAACGTTTCTGAGCTTAGCCGGGATTTATATTTTATCCGGTAAAACACAAATAATTAAAAGAAAACAGTCTAAAGTTGTATACATAATATACTGTATTGTACATATGAGACAAGCTTGACGTTATGGTTAGAAATTAATAACCCGTAGAATAAACCATGTTATAATTGGTTGAGTTTAATTGAATACTGATACTATTCTACATCTCGTGTTTTTTTTTGTTTTTTGTCCTTAATGGGCTGGTTTAACTCATTGATGGAAATGTCGACTAAAAGCAAGTGAGCTTAATGCTCGTTTTCAGAAAAAACATTTCTGAAAAACCAACAAAAAATGTCTCCTTGACACATAGTTGGCATGCTTTCGTAGGCCCCCAGCTGCTCGCTTATTGGCTTCGAAGATTTAATAAAAATAATTTCGCTGCAGCCATCTGCGAAGTCGATATACTCACATTTAAGGTGGCCGTCATGATTACAGCTATTTATTTATTTAGTTACACCAACAAAGTAAACAATTACAGATTTAATGAATTGGATATTACATAGATACTAAAACTAAGTGTCACCTCAATTATAGGTGTAAACTACGTGCTAAGAGCGACAATCTATCTATCTATCTTCTATCTTCTTCTATACTATAATAAATCTGTAAGAGGTCGCTGTCTGTACATGGAATAAATTTAGGTGAAAACTATTTCTAGAGGTCTTTAATACGATATAGAACCCAAAATAATGGTTTTTAGAAATCTTGTCTGTTTGTCTGTTTATCTGTTTGTCTGTTTGTCTGTGTGTTTGAAAACGCTAATCTCAGGAACGGCTTATCCAAATTGAAAATAATTTTCACCGCTGTATCGTGGGAAACTTCACTTAACATTTAGTGTTTATTTTATGTAAATCGGTTTATAAATAAAAAAGTTATGTCCATTTTAAACTACGCAGTATTTATTCCGTGTTCGATAAGTGTTATTATGATAAGTAACTGCATAGTTGAATTGGTTGAAACTAAACATGTTATGGTCTGTAAAATGTATTCCTTTGTTATGTATTTTTATTGGTTATGTGTGTACCTATGTTATTTGATACTATACACATCTATATCTCTATATCTATATTCTATATATACTTAATATAAAAACGAAAGGATGCTCTCTCACTCATCTATTGAATAAACATCGTAGAGCCTAAACTGCTAAAGATACGAATATAATTTTTACTAGGGGTTCTTTTTATGACGTCGACGTTAATAATGAATGAATTTTCTATCCCCCCCCCCCCCAATTTAACCCAAATAGGAGATGTAAGTTTGTATGAAAGTCAGTCAATTTTGAGGCCACCTCAATAAAATTTAGTATTTCGCTTTGATTTTTATGTTAAAACATAGTTTTAAACTGACTTTCAAAAAAAGAGAAGGTTATCAATTCGTCTGTATTTTTTTTATTTTTTTTTTTATTTAATATTTGTTACTCGATTTCTCCGCACTGGGTGAACGGATTTGGATGATTTTTTTTTTCATTTGAAAGGTAGTGCGTGTCATGGGGTCCCATTAATTTTTAGTTCACTTTTGACAGTGGCATCCATAAGAAAAGCGCATAAGTCTGATATTTGCATTAACGATGTGCGCGATAAATAGATGAATAACTCAATTTCCCGCCAACCGATTTTGATGATTTTTTTATTTGAAAGAATGTACTTTAAGGATACTCTGATGAGTTTGATACGGTTCTGATCATAGGATCCATTTCTTTGAAGCAAATTAACGAAATTAGCGATACGCGGCCAAACCTAAGCTGTAGGAGTCCAATTGGGTTGAATGAAGAATGAGATTACTTAGCAGATATTTCCTAAAAAAAATTGACCTTCAACTCTTCAATCCTGATGATGCAGGAGTAATGCTAGCCTGAACCGTAGAAGTAAGTCAATTTGTTTTTATGGATATATATAATAAGATTGTTAAACAAATTCATGGGACAAAAATTTGATCTTCAACTCCTCAACCCTGATGATGTAAGCGTATTTCAAGACTAAACCGTAAGAGTTGGCTATTTGGTACTTACGGTTATGTAATAAAAATACCAAGGAAAGATACACGGTAAAAATTTTGACCTTCAACTCCTCAACCCTGATGATGCAGGGTTACTTCAAGCCTAAGCCATAGGAGATGGCCAATTGGTGCTTTCGGGTATGTTATATGATTACTAAGCAAAGACACAAAATGAAAATTTCGACCTTCAACTCCTCACCCCTGATGATGCAGGATACTGCTAGCCTAAACTATACGAGATGGGCATTTGGTGCTTTCAGGTATTTAATATAATTACTAAGCAAAGACACATGATGAAAATTTGACCTTTAACTCCTCAACCCTGATGATGCAGGGGTACTTCAAGCCTAAGCCATAGAAGTTAGCTATTTAGTGCTTTCAGGTATGTAATATAATTACTAAGCAAAGATACATGATGAAAATTTTGACCTTTAACTCCTCAACCCTGATGATGCAGGGGTGCTTCAAGCCTAAGCCATTGAAGTTAGCTATTTAGTGCTTTCGGGTATGTAATACAATTACTAAGCAAAGACACATGATGAAAATTTCGATCTTCAACTCCTCAAGCCTGATGATGCAGGGTACTGCAAGCCTAAGACATAGGAGTTGGCCATTTAATGCTTTCGGGTATGTAATATAATTACTAAGCAAAGACACATGATGAAAATTTCGATCTTAAACTTCTCAGCCCTGATGATGCAGGGTACTGCAAGCCCAAGCTATAGAAGTTGGCTCGCAAGTGCTTACGTATAAGTAATAAGAATACTAATAAGAATACTAAGCAAAGACACGGGATATTTTTTTTTACCTTCAACTCCTCCCTGATGATGCGGGATAGTGCAAGCCTAAATTATAAAAGGTAGTCACATAATGCTTACGGTTGTTTTTAGTATATATTATAAGTTTAATGACAGCTCATTAAACTGAAATGTGATTAATAAATTAAACTTCAATTCATCAACCCTGATAATCTAAGTACACAACCTACTTAAGCCGTATGAGTTTGGTACTTATTGATTACAATACATTACAACCCGTTCCTGAGAGACCATTATGATGAAAAGTGTCACTTTGAATACCTAAATCCTAAAAATGCAGGAGTATTGTCATGTTATTGTTAAGAGTTGGATTTAGCTGTAGCTTTTTAAACAGGATGGGTTAGGTTAGGTTGGAACATAAAAGAAAACATAAAAAATAAGCGAGCAGGGTGCGGCAGCGCCCTGTGAGCGGGTGCGCCCTGTTCGTATGAATTGTAAAAGTGTTTTGATTATGTCTACTGCTTTACAAAGAACAATGCGGGATTTACGCACACAAATAACCCGATACACCTCTTAAAAGATCTTATCCCTGGCCACATGAAACAATATATGAACTTAGAATATAAGTCGCTGTTCTGTGATATTCCAATTATCTAATGATTTACTTCAAGTAGAAAATACAAAGCACTATTATCCGGAAAAGTTAAAATCAATCTTTATATCGATACGTCTTCGTTTAAATGTGGAGGAGTTGGTTGAAAAAGTATATCCCAATATTGTTAATACAACCAATAACACTATAAATTGGTTCCAAAAGACGGCTATATACCCACCCACCAAAGGAACGTGTCGATAAAATAAATGATTTTTCTTTTTAAAAATTTAAAGCAGCGTCACAGATCTACTATTCGGTAGACACAGTCATTGAGATGAAGGAAGCAGTACATTATCCAACAGAATCCTTGAGCGGCCAAACCGACTTTAATGTTACTACTTTTTATCATAGAATTTCCACGGTGTCGAGATGTGCTCGGGAAAAACTTTGTGACACGTTGATTTGCACGCGGGCAAAGCCGCGGGTACAGCTAGTAATTAATATAAATGATTTATAAGAGATAAAATTAGATAAACATTAAAATCATTAAGAACAACATTAAGTTTACAAATTACATTAAAAATAGTGGAGTTACAAATTTTATTAAGTGTTAAATTACAAATTCATTAATTAATAGTCAAGAATCGAATTGATTTACATATCACAATTGTTGTTTTAAATGTTAAAAAAAAAAGTATTAAAAATAAGTAATTAAATCAAAATAATAATAATAATACTCAATCATAATTCATTCGATTAACAAAAAATAAAGTAAAATTACAATATAACTTAAATCTATACCAATGTGATATACTAATTCGGATCAATATATATAGCTGTACCATATGGTACATCTATGATTTACTAATATTCTATGCTATCTCATTCATAAAATAATCTAAGATATCCAGTAATATCCTTAAAATATAAAACTTGGTTCTTACATTCTTTTTACCAATCGTTAATATATCTTTAGATTAATAACCATGAAAATCCTGCAATAACTGCATTTGTTTCAATTAAGTATGACTGTTAAAGTAAATCCGAATTCAACTATGTTTTTCAAAATGATCTTCTTCATCCTAATTGTGATAAGAATTTAATGAAATATTTGATATCTACGTGGTATCAATAAGGTTTACAAATAAGTAGACTTTCGATGAAAGTTTATTAGGTGGTTGAACTTTTTCTAACCTAACTGCATAGGCGCCACTGCAACACCATTCTTGCCTGTAAAAATATTATAGACTGAACCCAAAATTGGCAACATGGCTTCATATTATATTCGTTGATTGACTATATTACGTAAATAACAGCATTTACCTTTAGTCTAAAGCTCTCTCATTCTGAGATAGGACAGTGCCCAGCAGTGGGACAGTAATGGGTTGACGACACTCTTAGTCTCCATTATCAAACGGCGATGCCAAGCTTTTCCTTCAAAAAACTTAATTTAATTAATTCAAAAGTACCTATAGTGAAACGGTGAATAGATGTGTACACCATTCATTTCCAGTAATGTTTATTTCCTCGCATTTCGTTTATTCAGTTGGAAGATATATGGGTCTAACATCACTTATCGGATCACTTAACACAGTAATCAGCATTGCATACCTATGTATAGATCTTCGAAACTATTAGTTTAGTTTACTATTATTATACCCGACTTATTACAAAAACCAAAAAAGCGATTGATTCGCTTTAAGCAGTCGGATTTTTTAATGTTACTTTTTTTAATTATAAGTTTTTTAATTATAATTATAAGTTTTCTATTTTTTTTTTACAATGCCTTTTAATACGAAGTAAAACATATGACCGAAGGTAGATATACTCTACAAAAGACTATTGAACTGCCGCCCTTGGGGCAGCGACTGCGTGCGCTACTGCCATCAATCTGAAAATCCACCTTTGCGTGTAATATTTTACAGTTCTACGATAAAGGCAGGTGACGAATACGACTAGACCTGCATTGAACTTACAAGCTAATGGACTGAATTTTTTTTTTATAGGAGTAGCGAAATAGCGTTTCTAAGTCTAATGGTAATTTCCAGATTAGATTTGAACTCTATCTAAGGTTGACCACAGATGAATTAATTTACTGAGGTCTAAGTTCGGATGCTTCAGATAAGTATGTTTACAATGCCCTTCAAACTAGATTTTTTTATACTTAAACCTAACGATAAGGCAGACGGGCTACCTGATGGAAAGTAGTCACCGTCGCCTATGGACATTTGCAACACCAGAGGAGTCGCCAATGCATCACCGGCTTTGAAGGAGAGCTCTTTTCGCACCTTTTTTGAAGATCCCCATTAACGCCCCGGGAATACCGCAAGAACACAGAATACAGGGATAGTTTATACTGTTAGTATAAACTATCCTATGGTGGTAGGGGTTGAAATAGAACCACAGTGGGTTACACCTTTAAATACTCCATCACTACATACAACATTTAACTACCAATACGAATTATGTAATGTTATTGAATTGTAGCTTATAAATAAATAATAATCACAACTGTAATATGTAACGTGGCATGTACCTACTTGTGTAAGCGGTAATTATAATACAACTATACACAGACATACGAGTCACCGTATGTTATGTATTGGCAACTTCAAAATTAGCATTTATTGTATATCAAATGGTACTTAATTTATGATGAACGTATATAATACGAGAGCTTCAAAACAAATAATGTACCATGATACGAACGTATCATGGTAAATATAGCCGCATTTAGCGTATTGTTGGGCTTTACGCAGATTTTTATGTAATAACATATTCACTACAAGTTTTGCAGTGACTGCCGCAAATGCACGATTGAGCTCAGAAATGAAATGAAATGTCTTTTTTTTTCATAGGCCTTTGGGGCGCTTACAAATTGTCAGTTACATATATATTTTTTTACACTACCACCGGATCGAAACACGACCTCAACTGAGAAGATCCGGCAAAAAACTCAGTGGGTTTGTCTCTTTTCTTTGTATATATATATTTTTTGCCATCTTGTTTTTACATGGGTAACAAAAGTTAGCTCCAGTATCCTGCCCCTCTAAATATATCAGGAATAAAATGTGAAGTTGTTAAAATATTTGTAATCAACACCAGATAGGATAAGATAATCCTTACCACCCCTACCATTTACTGCTGCGCTTAACGCTGCGGTTATAAGACAGAAATAGGCGGTAGTGTCTCTGGAGTAAAAAAATAGCCACTTCCAACTTCTTTTTTTACACTACACCGGATCGCAACACGACCTCAACTGAGAAGATCCGGCAAAAAACTCAGCGGGTTTGTCTTTTTTATGTTGTATTTTTTAAATACCAAGGTTTACACTCACAGAGCACTGCTGGCCCTCCTATGGAGGAGCTGGAGCAAGCTGCCGTCGCCGGCCGAGGAGCAGAGGCTGCGCGAGCGCGCCCTCCTCTCCTCGCGGTCCCCTCGCTCGCGCCATCTGGTCATCAACGACTCCAAACACAACATGGTGCCACCATCGCATACCATCCAAATGTTTACTTCGTTTTAAGGTCTGTAGTTTCAGTTCGCGATCGAATGTAAGGTGCTGTTTATATCGATCAAATGTTCGTTGTTGTCATGTTGCTTTAATACTTGTTACTTTAATAGCGTGGGCGACTTTAGTTTTAAGCTGTTGTTTGAAGCAGAGTTTTTGAATTATTTGGAAAAGTTTAGTTTTTTATTTGTATACTTTATTGTCTAAATGTAAGTATACTCTTTGTAAAGTTAGTACCTATCGATACTATAACTATTCTTTCACAAACTTCACAATAAGCTTTTCAACATTTATTATCCTGAAACAACACAAGTTCAATATACTTTCTTTAAAAGCACTTAGTCGAACTGTAAAACTTTCAAGAGCTCTTACTATAATATCCTTTAAGTAACAAACAGTAGGTATTACACTTTCTAAGTAACCGGAGCAGATTTTATATTGTAATCGGTGAACTTAAACAGTTTTTTTAAAGTTCAGAGAAAATTGAAATGGGATTTGAACCAAGTTATTACCGTAAATCCTCCCACTAAGCTATATTCATGCAAACGTGCCTACACGCGCGTATCACGTATAACATTCACGTGTCAGTCAGCTGAGACAATAGTAACCATCCGCCACACTGCACTGCAAAACAATCGCATTAGTAAATAGGGCAAACTCGTTACATCACCGGAAAGACGGTTCAACTTGTTCAGACGACTGGGATGTAACTTCTGCACTTTGCACTTCGTAACTGTTATTGACAGTTTAACTCAGTTCCTGTTATCTACTTGTTTGTTTCCCGCGTTAGTAGGCGCTGATAGAGCGGAGGTGCGCCGCACGCGGTTGCCGTTCAGCGACTGAGCCGAACTGCTGTGAAATAACACTAGACACCCTTGCAATCCGCCCTCGCCGGGCGCATGAATTTGCTTCAGTAGTATAGCGTGCGACGTGTCAAACTTTTTCAGTGCTTCTGGTTTGCATCCAACTTTGACGGAGCACAGGTGAGTCGCGTGAACGTTGAAATATAGTTTGTCGTTGCTTAAAAGGTATGCTATAAAATTGTTGTTTTCAGGTAGGTATATGTTTTATTTTTCTAGTCTTTTGATATAAATGGAAACAGGCGCAACTTTTCAATTACGTATGTGTTCTATATGTTTGTACATATATGGTAGATCATTATGTTTTTGCAAACCAACAAAAAGTGAAGAAGATGGCTAAAAACGAAACCATTTCTTCCGCAGTTCGTTTATGTTTCCTTATCTAGCTAAGGGTACTAGATTGTTACTATTGATATATGGATGAATCATTATACAATAGTGAGAGTAACAGGGGGAAAATATATAATAAATGAAATAAATGTTAATGTGTGAAAAAAATCTTAAATTACTATGAAAACACATAAAGACAAAAATGTCAGATGTTTGTGTCAAAATACCCGTCAATGCTTTTAAATACAGCTTAGTCAATTAAACCTCTTTTACCTTTAATGGGTTTTTAATTAAAATAACTCGAAAATTATACAATTGAATTGAATTTAAGAACTATTCGTACTACTTCAGACAACATCAACTTTAGTTTTTGAGTTGAATTATGATCGAATTATAACCGTTACGATGGGTGACTAGTTTTAATAACTGCATATAATGTGATTGTAAAGCACTTTCAAGCTATAGCAAAAATCTGAAAGGTCGTACCAACTTAAAGACACTCAACGAAATTGGTTTGAATAAGATATGTTGACCTATTTTTGAAATATGATACTTTGTTTTTGATATATGATACTTTCGGAAACAAGTCATTATTGTAACGACCGAAAAAATATTTTTATTTTGCACAATGTAAGAATTCCTATGAACTTTTATGGATGTTATAAAACAAATGTACATTCTGACTACAGAAGTATTTTACGCTTGATATTACATTGAAATATTTGTACTGTTAATTGTTCTATCAGTCTTTGATAGTCCACTGCTAGACAAAGGCTTTTAAGAGCGCCCAATTTGCATATTATTTCTCTTATCGTCATGGCAGACATTACTGAATGGAAAAAGTTGAGGATTAAAATTGCATAGCGTCAATTTCATATAAGACTAACATTACTCAGCTTACGAGGTTTTCGTGATCTTCCGTAAAGCCCTGTTTTCCGTAATCGTGGAAATGTTTATAACACTGAATTGCCATAGGGTAACAAATAGTAATTAACAAGGGTTTACATTTCACTCGTTTTCTATAATTTGTGAAGGAGATGTATTAATATAAGATCTATCATTTCGATTTTTTTTTTTATAAATGAATTCTTAACATTGGTTACCTATTTCTGTACTTACGAAGTACAGAAATAGGTAACCAATTTTTAAAACCGACGATTTTTTTGTCGTCAACCCATGGTCCCACTGCTGAAAACCTCTCGGGTGTGTAAGTTTCCTCACGATGTTTTCCTTCACCGAAAAGAAGTGACAATTAATTTCTAATACGCACATAATTTTAGAAAAATCAGTGGTGCGTGCCTGAGTTTGTACCTCGGACCTCCCGATCGAGAGGGCAAGTTTCAACCATTAGGCTGTCACTGCTCTTTTTATTTACAGACGAAGATTTTTTAAAGTGACATTATTCTGGGTTCTGACATTGCTTGTTTTGTGGCGATAAAGTTACAGTTCGTAATTTAATCTGGAATTGAATACCCCACTGAACAGATGTTCTTCCAACGATTAATTAAGACCAGCTATATTTACTAGTATGCGGCTAAAATTGCGGTTTGATACTTAGCGCTTACCGCAGAGCTCAGACTCATTGTAAGGTTGATCACAGGTGCGGTGCTCCCACTTAAGATCTATATTAAATGTCTCTAGATCATGCCATTGAATTACGTTTTCATTTAAACGTAGCCTACTACTTCACACCTTGAACTTAACTTAGCCTTAGATAGGTTACAATTTTCATGAATATAATTTTAGTTATATATCGTCAACCCATTACTGTCCTAATGCTGGGAACAGGTCTTCTCTCGCAATGAGAGAGTTATAGGCCATAGTCCACTGCGCTGGCCAAGTGCGAATTGTTGGACAATAATTTTAGATTTAGATTTTAAATAACTTTAGTTACTTATCAGTGATATAACTACATGTTTTAGAGCCTAGCATTTTCTTTGATAACATAAACTCTTTAGTACTATTAAGGTAACGTTTAAAGTTTTGAACGAATTATGCCTTAATTTTAAATATCTATAACATAAAAGATACTTGTTTGTGGTAAATAAAATGAGACAAAATTTTAAAATAAATGTACGCATCAGTTAAAAATATGTCAAGCTATATCCTCGAAATTCACTTTAATTTCGACCCGCCTCACATCAGCTGTGACCTGGAAACAGCGCAGCCTGAGTTTAAATAAATTGTAAAAAAATATTTGTATCTTGCATCATACAATTTAATACAGTGGGGAAAATAATCCTCTCACTACTCTATGCATATATTACTAATTTAAAAAATAAATTAACTATAGAAAAAACTTAAAACATGTTTATAAGCCCTGCTTCATTTAAAAAAATAAATTGCAGTTGAATTTAATTCTTGTTCTTAAAATACCATATGCCATTGTATAAAACAAGTCTAACGACATTTCGTAGTTCAAAATCCATCACGCCGCTTAGGTTACAAGCGGTCGCAAAGTAATTCACATACCTACTGGTAAAACATGCATACAAATATCCGAAAATTAAACATTCGACAGTAGGAATAAAACCCTCGGCAGTTTTTTCGTGATATGATTAGGATAGGATATGACAAGGATATGATTTACAAAGAGATGATTTTTACGTGAATTTTAGAGGAAAAATGTTGCCAAAATCACCTTCCGTAAAATTCTCGTTTATTCATTTCCCGTCTAAATCCTGCTACATATCTGCTACATATCTTTGCCATTTTAGGTTGTATAATAATTAAGAAATTTTAATAGTAGATCAATTATATTATCGTCAAGATTTAGACAGTTTTGTTTTAATATCATGTATTACATTGTGTATTTTGTGTATTGACATTATTTCAGACAGATACTTGGATTTTAATTGATTAAATACACAACTTGCATTTGGATGTTAATTGATTATATACACAACTTGCATACTGTGGCGTAACATCATGTGCCGACAGTCTTATTCTACAGAAGTGTAACGCATCTGTGATCGACTAGAGCCACGGTTCTGCATAAAGTTGATTTCAGACGTCATTGGGTGGCATTACTATTAACAGTAAGTGAATTAAATGTTAGTTTGCACCAATCTAGGATAATGCAATATTTTACATCCGTTTCTGTATCCCTAAAAATCATTACCTAACTATTAGTTTTCCTTGTGCTTGGATTTAATACTTTTGTGTAAATACAATGAAGTGTATGGTCATTGCGTCACTTTTCATCTGAATTGAACGACATAACAATTTGCAATGAAATCCAACAGCCGTGACTATTGCCAGTACAAGCAGACAACTAATTGTTTTTACACTCACTGCAACATCTATATAAATTATGATTGGTGTACAGTAAAACTTTAAAATATATTCTGCTTTCATTCTCTCAAAACTTTACCTTTCAATTTGACCGTTTCCAAATTGTGAAACTTTGATTAAAACACAAATAGGTAAACGATTTGTCCCGTTGTCAATAAGATTAAGTGTAATGTTTACTTCGCAGAGACTGGTAGCGAATTCTTTGAACTGCTGCAAATGAAATACGTGACTTTAAGCTGATCGCTGGGTGCCTCACCGTTCTTAGTGTCTGACGTCCGCAATACTAAGTACCTATATACATATAAATTGAACCTACGGGTCAGCATCTATTGTTTTAAAGTAAATTTTTGTAATGTTGGTATTTTAAGCAGATTTCGTTTAACATCTTTATTAATATAATTCCTGTCTCACTGCTGTATTGGAATGGTTTTCTTCGAAATTAGAAGCAATAAGTATATATCTCATCACGCTGGGAATAAATCACCTGTAACATTTAATGGATCTTGGAGTACAATATGAAGAACATAAAATTTAGGCAAGTAAATATTTCCGGCTGTTTATACATGTTTGTACCTGGTAATTATAATCATTAACACACCGTAACTATTTCTTTGCTCTTTAATCTTTATGGCCACGGAGTTTATAACTTGCGCATTCCTAAATAGTGTAAATGGTCCCAAGGCCATACAAAAATAACACCACATAGTATAAAACAAAAGTTGCTTCCCGTTGTCTGTCCTTATTTATGCTTAAATCTTTAATACTACGCTACGGATTTTAATGCAGTTTTTTAATAGGTAGAGTGATTCAAGAGGAAGGTTTATATGTATAATTCATGCAAAATATAGTGGAGGAACAATGATACTTTTAGATATTTGAATTTTAGGCGGAACGAAATTCGCCGGGTCAGCTAGTAGGTTTATATAACACTAGCAGAATCGACACGACTTCGTTCGCGCAGACTATAATGTAATCTATCCAACCATTATACATTTGAGCACCACTCCTGGACATGTCCCTCCCCCAATCATGGGGATTTGGTCAATAGTCATAGTCAGCAGTGGGTATTGATGCTATTCCGATAGTAGTCCCAAAAAATTTTGCGACGACTGTTTTGCGTAAGGGTACACTGATCATTGTGCGGCGGCGGTGTCCAAGACAAGTTCTATTATATTGTGGAACATTTTTTTGTTCTATTATTAAAAATACTCAAGTTTTACCCTGTGAAACATAGGCTATTTTTGTTACTAGAATATATAAGGCGTCTTTCCTTATATATTCTAGTAATAAAAGTAGCCTATGTTTCTCAGGGATAATGTAGCAGTCTAATGGTGAAAGAATTTTTAAAATCGGTTCAGTAGTTTTTAAGTTAATTTATGACAAACATACAAAAATACAAAAATACGACGTTTTCCTCTTTAGGTATTATATTAGTATAGATATAAAAAAAAATTCTCTTTTGGATTATTTGTACGTTCAATTTCGAAAACGACTTCAGTTAACGACGATGCGGGTTACTAGAACACTGTCGAGTGTTAATGTACAGATCGTAACTGTTGACAAATCAGGTCGATAAACGTGGGTCAAGTCAATGCACGCTTTATAGTTGCGCGTTGCCAAAACCTTGCCTTTAATCTTTGGAATACTAACCATTTGAAATTGCAGTGGAAATCTTCTATATCTTTAGAAGTACTTACTGAAATTCTTAAATGTGTGTCATTTCACAAGTATATAAATCGTTTTATGACTGTTTGTACAAACAGTTTTAAATATTGGGGTACAATGGAGTACAATTGCATACCTAGTATTTTTTCAATATAAAAGTTGCAAGCGAGTACGCAAGTTTATGGCAAGTGACCACTTTTGGTAACTGGCATATCAATCCATTTTAGATAGGACTAGAATCCTGCCTGAGAAGAAGAAAACTGTTGATATTGCGTAGGACTAAGTTGGAGCAACACATTTATAAAAAACCCTTGAAATCAGAGTTTGGCAGCGTTTAGAACTGCTATTAAACCACGAAGGGTCCGACCAATAACTAATTTAAACTTTTTGTAATTACTTAGTATAAATGTGTCATGAACAGTAATATAGGTTAATTGCGTAGAATCAACGAACAACCTACTGACATTTATCCAGCTTGATGTTGTAAAATGTCGATAAAGGACGTAAAATTTTATGGAATATGATTTTCCTTCCCGTATATGGTAAAATATTTATCTTTAATCCATTTCATCATTTTCAACTATTAATAGGTATATATCTTTGTGCCAAATGTCTAAAAGTGGGGATATTTACTTTAATGATTAAGAAAATAAGGTCGCAAAATAACTTTACTAAATATTTTTTATACTTTGGAAAAGTAATGAGTGGGCTTCTATTTTTTTATTTCAGTCATCCAAAAATTTGATATGTTTTGATATTTATAGGTTAATATCAAATGATATATCGCGTCAATACTATCTTTATACCGTAAGGGACACAAAGAATAGCTCCTAGTTGTTTCTTACGATAGAATAACATGTTTGTCCGAAAGATCTTACGCGACATTTCTCTGCGAATAAGGGGGTAATTTATCGTTGCCTCTCCATTTCACTATCAAAGCCAGTAATCTACTTAGAAATCGTGCAATTTACTAACATATAAATCTAAGAAACATGTGGATTATAAGAATTCATAGGCCAATAGTGCTGTTGTAAAATTTAACGTGGCCTATAGCAGTTGTAATACCCGCCATAAGAGTTGCCAAATTCCTTGCCAGCTTTCAAGTAGGTTTTTCTAGTCTTTTAAAAATCTTGTGACAGGCAGTATAAATCTATTCGTAGAATTCAAGTGCTGGTGTATACTAACAGAAGATTGCTTTTCCATTATTTCACTTGTTAAGAAATGCTGCTATATTTGCTTCTGCCTTGTAATTTATTTAATTTATTTCTTGCGCCTTTAATAACGTGAGGGCAGAAGCGGAGTATCTTCTAATCGAACGTTGTACATTAGGAGAACAGAAAGGCAGATAAAAACGGTCCAAATTACGACGAATTTATATTAACTAGTCACTCGTCGCAACAGTCGAAATTCGACCGTAATTCAACTAATAAACTAAACATGACACGTCAAAAGTAGCACGAACATTTGTCAAATTCTATTAAATTATAATAAGGTATTTTCAAATTATGTTAAATATAACCGAAAGGTAAAAAGAGGTTTAATTGACTAAACTGCGTTTAAAAGCAATAACGGGTATTTTGACAAAAAAAAATTTGACATTTTGTGTGAAGAGATTGAACGTTATATTTATGTTTGTGTAAAATGCACGGTAGTGTGTGTAAAATGTTTTAGTTGGTTATATGCCTGTTTTATCAATTATTTGAAAATTATTTGCATTTGGTACTCCTTCTGTACAGCAACTATAACCATGCTTTTCACACCTCCAAGTTTCTTAAAAACGGATCCCTTTCCCTACCAGATAACAATTACCTCCAAAATTAATCAAAACAGTAAATATTTCTACCGAACGCGTTAGTTCATGCACCTACGTCCTCTTGAATCCAAACTTTTTGCATTAGAAACGTAACCGTGACGGCTTTGTTCGTCGCGGGAGCAACGTTGAAGTATGAAGAGGTTTCTCTAGTTGATTTTTGTAGTAATTTCGAGTAAGCATTTACACATATTTTGCGATATCGAGTTTGAAAGATCCGGAGTAAGACGAAGCTTTAGTTACTTCATCATCGTTTTTGAAGTTACCTGAAAGCACCGTGTGTGCCACCTTGAGGCTTTTTGTTTATTCGTGGACATTCCCGTGACAAACTCCAATATCTCTGTTTTGTATTGTGTTGATGATGCATGAAACTTGTCCATATCGTCTACTAAGACAGCTACCGCAGGACCATCAGTTTTATTTCCTGAATGGCATTTATATTGTGCCCATTTTTAATTCCAATTTATTCAAATTTTTTGTCAGTACATGTGGTTGCCATAAACAGTCCATACCAATATGAGCTGATACACAACTAGGAGTATGCGATTCATTTCAAAATAATTATAAGACAGACCATACAAGAACATCCTCTTTCAAGTTAAATCAGGTTATAGTATGGAATACATATTGTGTTCAACGACAAACAGATCATCAGTTTGATTCGCTCTATTCAATACGCCAGGGAACCTGATACATGTCTCGTTGTAAGTAAGAATATCTATATTTGCGCCCATTCATAAAGTTCAGTCTTATTCCCTTAATATTCAAGCCATCAATCATACACCAGCAGTTAGTTATTACGCAGTGATTAATTACACAAATAAATACGCCTATTTTCAGTACCGAAGATCTATTCACATCTAGATTACTTGTTTAGCACCAATGGTCAATTAATTCATGATCTGCTGAGTACAATATAATTTCATCGACTGCAGAGTTTACTGGGTTTGTAGATGTCTTCACACGATTATGACTTGACTTCATATGCAAATTTATAGGACGACCGTTCATCAATGTCGGAGCCTTAAGTATTATTAATTTTATTTATTGAAAATCCCCGATTGGTTTTATTCATTTTTTTTGCAGTCATTGTTAAATGGCATCCATTAAATTTGTATGTTACCGAAGTGAGGCAAGTGTTCAAATTTAAATCATCAAATAGTCTAATGCTAATAATATAATATTTATTGTTGAATTGAATTAGCGTTCTAACTCCATAATAAGGAATGTTGTGTTAGATATTTTATGTGACAGACAGGGATATTTGCAATTTACATGCTTTTGACCGTTTTATTGGAATACAAATTATTTTGCTGGTTTGCAAAATTTATTCAATATACAAGGATCAAGGGGATACGAGTACAACGGGAAATTGTTGGAGCAGTCTAATAAATAGAGAGGCGACCAAAGGAAAATACCCAAATACATATGTAGTAGGGTCGATGGAGACACACTGGTAAGGCCTAGGTCTGTTGTGTTAAAAACATTTTCGAAGATGTATAGCATGTTATGACATTTTCCCCGCATAAGTTAGCAATAAACTACTTATGCAAGACAAGCTTTCTTTGGTGGAAGTAGTAAAATAGTACTAGACTATAATAAAATAGTAAGCCAAGGCAAGGTTCAATCAAACGAAATCATTATTGTTTATTTCTATGTCGAAGCAATTAAACAAAAGCAATAATAGCTTAGATTTTACAGACATGTTTTGTTAGCTGTTATCGCAAATCTAATCATAAAATCATACCTACACAACGAGGTACAAGCAATTAATAAAATATCAAATTTTATTCATATTATGAATGTAAAAGTTTGTCAGGATGTAAATGTGTTTGGTACTCTTACACGCAAAAACTATATTTACAAAGATATTTACCATGTGGTGGTTCTGTGTACAAGGCGTCGCTTACGAGCCGACGGTCGTCCTCCCGATGGTCGGAGATCGCCAGACCAGGGAGCTCCCGCGGGAGCGGCCGCCCCCAGGTGGTCGATCGTGTAGAGGTGTGGGATACTCATTACAGTGGTAACATAGCGGAGATACAGGATTAAGCTACTTTGAAATAAAGCAATCTAACGTAACGACACCAAGCCTTGCGTGATGTTGGGGTCGCGTGACGTCCGTCTTTGATGTTCGTCTGCTGTCTATACGTATGAGGTCTTATGTACAACTTGCGTCTTCATAATAAACGCTATTCTACTCATATTTTATCAATATAGCGCTATAAATGATACATTTACGTCCACACTTTTTGGGTTCCATATGTGTCAATTTCGTAGGTACTATATTTTTGTTGATAATAGCATTAATGTGATATATGAATTCAAAAATATATTTTCATAAATACTTTATGATCACAAGAGTTGGGCAGATATTTTCAACAAACTACTCAGTTTATTTAGAGTTCAATACGGAACAATGGTGATAGTGATTAAGTTGTTGTATTTATAGTTTACTAGTTGACCCAGCGAACTTCGTTCCGCCTATAAGTCAAAAATTTAAAATTATCCGTGTTCCTCCACTATATTATACATGTTCTACTACTACTGAAGGTTGCAAATATGGACTTTTTGTGTCTCTGCGTTGTATAACAAAGATTCACAAAAAGTCCATCATGGTAATGGTTAATTTGTTCCTTTGGGAATCGACATGCAGTCATTGACCAGTTGCAGCTATTATATGTGTAGTCAGGGCGTTCACTTCTAATTCATTCAGTTGTCACATATGCTACCTTCATGCTGACAACGAAACAATGGTGTAAAAATAAGGAAAAAAATACTAAAATATTTAATAGGTACTAAGTATTAAAATAAAGCAATGCTACCTTGGTCGTAAGATATAACAATAAGACTTCATTTAATTAATTAATACGTATTTCGATATCGCAGTAACAATGAAATAGGGTCGCTCTCATCTATTGTGGTGAATAATTACTATAGCTTCTTGCCCGGTTTGAATCGTCAGATACGGTAAGGTTCGAAAAAAGCTGTGAGGGAGTCGCACATAGCCACATACTATTGAGAATAAGTCCCCAGTCTTACAGGCTTCGTAAAAATGGACCGTTACGTTAAGTAAATTAGCGAGCGAAAGCAATAAATAGTCGGTTCTTGCAGTGAATCCTTCCTGGTTGCTATTTCTACACATTTTATGCCCATAACGTAATTAACATGACCTGGCACCCTCATTAGCTTCGCGTTCTCGGAGTGAATAATTCAACAAAGTAACAGTGATTGTGTAAACGAAACATGATAAATGGTTGTTCGTCTTTCCGACCTGGATATTCCACCCACATGTTTACTGGAATCAATGGAGTGAACAGAACGCTATTAGCACCTTCCTATTTTAACCTACTTAAATAACACGTTATTTATTTAATATCAGATTGTCATTACTGTCCTAGTTCTGAGCACTAAATCTTATCAGAATAACATTGAGTGTTGAGTAGTTTTGTGAAGGTTGCTATAATTCCAATACCCTTATTGCTATTAGAAGTAACATTATTAAAAGCTTTTAGAGAACTGTTTTCAGCAATTAGGTATAATTTGTTATTCAAGTAAGTGACAAAAAATATAAACACAAACACACTTAATCATGTTCTAGAAAAGTTACCTTGTCTATATTAAACATCATTCTACTTAAAAATGTAGAGCACATACATAACAGCATTACTTTATTATGTAATTAGGAAAATTGAATTAACACGAAAACACTTTTATTGCTTACCGATAGTAAGTCTGGTCTAACGCAGACATTAAATAATCAAAACAGAACGATAAAGTTTTGTCAGCACGGTTATGAGTGCTTAAATTACCGACTCGGGATAGGTTATACGAGTTTGGCAATGTTGGCACCTTGCCAAAATTTTGTTCTTTTGTCCCAAAAGAACAACTTGGTCTCGAGTGTCCCGCAAAGGCAATCGAATGCGAAAACATCATTATGTACATTACCTAACTATAAAATTATTCAATTTTTAATACTGTTGTGATAGACGAACACTAAATAATTACTTTAAAGTAAGTGTATTCCAGATAATTACATTTAAGATTTAGTTTCATAATTACTAACTGACCCGAGCGAAGAATTGGTGGGTTGTTGGTGTGCAATAAATTTAATTACCTCTAAAGTAATATAATGTTATTCTCAAAAGCTACTGTACTTTATGGTACTGGTGTATTTATATATTGTTTTAAAAATCTATTAATATCAATAACTTTTTGAAACCTACTGTTATTGTAGCTATTGATAGTCATACATTTTATTTTATCTCTAACGTTATCTTTGAATAAAATCGAAGTAAATACTGCGACTTACAAATCATGTAATGTTGGAAAAAATCTTTTTTAGAGATTTACTTGTAAGTTCTGAACAATTTCACCCTTTCTACGTATAACGTCCGTCCGGTTAAAAAGCCATGTCTTTTGTACGGGTTTGTAGGGCAAGGACGTTGGTGTAATTACTAGCCCCCAAGACAATAAAATAAATTTTAGACCTCGGAGTGACGCCTTTTTTCAACTCAAAGTGAACAGGAAAGTGCGGTTGCGTTGAATAACTTGAACTAATTCAGCAATAAAGAAAGTACATTCATCTGTATAAAATATATCTATACAGGTAGGTACCTTTTATTCTTGTTTCTCGGAAGACTTCTAAAGTGTAACCTAATGAGGGAAAGGACGAGATAAGTAGGTAAAATACTTACTACCTAGAACCTTGGCGGCCAAATCGCACATATCTAAATGAAATCTGCGAGATCTCTAAGAACGCACCGATGATTCCCTTATGTAGTACCTACCCATTTCTTTATAATTATTTACAAGTTATCTGCAGCAAGTACACAGTTCAAAATGACATGTAACTTAGCTTACCTGGTACAATGCATTTAATATATTATTATTTTTATTATTGTTATAACAATAATTGTAGTCTTTATTTAAACTAAAAGGGTCTGTCCCTTTTCATTTGTGAAAAGATCTGTGTCCAGTAATTGAAAATTGGAGCCAATTTATGTATTTAAGTTTCATCCGTTTCAAGTGAAAATGTGTTCAATTACTTATTTTCTTTTTATATAATTATAGAACACGTAAAAACTGAACTAGAGTACTAAACACGAAGTAGACGTTATCGTGTTACATTAAACTCTTATAACGACATCTATGTAGCAGAGAAAGAACTAACTGTCGCAGTTTGTGATATAACAGAGGCTGAACTGGTTCACCCTGTTACCGAGAGATGGCGTGATTTTCAATGGGAAACGTGTTTTTTGGGACCAAATAAAATATAAAAGATAGCAAAATATACCTATTCTTGTCGCATAATATAAATATAAGTATTTAAAGTATGTACTATTATTAAACATTGCATACTTAATGTCATCATTTTAAATTAGTACGCAGCATTAGATCGGTACTGTCGCTTTTGGCATTACTTTGACATTGACTTTAACTTGACAAGTTGACATATAAGTGTATCATCTATGAAGTTGACATTAGTTCGATGTAAATGCACTGTATGTGTGTTGATTCTTCTCACAAATTAGCAATTTCATGAGTTATTTAGTTTATTGTATTTAATTGCAAGCAAATAGTAGTGCACGTTCTCGTATTTATACATATTAAGAGTACAAGAGGTGAAAAACTTAAAGTTACACTTACCGCTGAGTCCACCCTTCTAGTGAAGAACTCCGATGCTCAGGTTTGCATTTAATATGTTGTACACTGTGCAGTTTGTTCTTTAACTTCACACTTAATCTTTTTGGACTTCCACTTATTTTAACACTCGACATTATTTCGCCTATTAAATCATGTCATATACTTTAAATTATATTCTATTTTTGCATGTTTTTAACACAAATTACTCGTTGTTTTCAGTTAACTATGGAGAATAGAGACTGCGGAACCTCAGATTCTGAAGGTGAATTTTATTTTGAAACGGACCATCTGGCTATCCGGGGCAATAAGGAATACTCTGAACTTTTAAAATATATTGTTAAATTAGAAGCACAGAAAGTGCAGGCATTACAGGATATTGAAAGTCTGGTAGAAAATCAAAACAAAGCTTTAGCTGAACCACTCGTCTTTCTGAAGGACCTCCAGGAATCAAATGTCAACTTCCCACCAAGACAAACTATTGCGAACATTCCACAGCTAGATTGGGGTAAATATGGAATAGATACATTAAGTGAAGATCATAGTCTCAAAAACATTAATATGAGTAGAGATGATGATGAGACCAAAGTCAGAGGGCGGAAATTCACTGACAGCAAGCCAGAGACATTTAACCAGCTGTGGTCATGTGAGGAGCAGAGGAGATTAGAAGAGTTACTTGAAATATACCCGGAAGTTGAGCCGGGAAGATGTAAAAAGATTGCTGATGCATTAGGAACAAGAACACCCCTTCAAGTTATGAGTA
The DNA here is from genome assembly GCA_949699795.1 of Spicauda simplicius. Lineage (NCBI taxonomy): Eukaryota > Metazoa > Arthropoda > Insecta > Lepidoptera > Hesperiidae > Spicauda > Spicauda simplicius. Next base: position 17,171,145 of record OX453060.1, on the reverse strand, counting down.
GGCTACAGAAATATTTTGCTAAGCTAGCCAAAGCAGGGCTACCTATACCAGGACGAGCACCCAAGCGAATAAACAAGGAGAAAACAAAGAATTTCCTATATAAAAAATCAACATTCTTCCCACATCTACATGTCCCAGTCAAAATGGATGACCCGTATGATGGCAGTGAGGTGTATGACTCAATATCATTATTTGAAAACAAGAACGGTAATAAATACATGTTGGACTTACTAAAAGCGGCGAGGGAACAAAGACTACTAGATGAGACATCACCTGTTTTTCAGACTAATATCCTCTGTGTTGGGTGTCAAAAAACAGGCTTTCTCGGAGCTAGATGGACTGATAATGCTGGCACTGACTATTGCACAGATTGTGTGGTTAAACTTTTACCAGCTGAGAAGCTGGTGCCTATTAGATAATGATACACTTGTTTTGTGATAACTATTATGTTATGTGAAAACTATCATTTGTGTCTGTGTAATTTAAGTTTAATTTGGTATCTACCTTTATAGTCAAATAAGCTATCAATCTTTTTCATCCGATTGAAGTAGCAAACTAACTTGTAGTCTACTTGATTTGTACACTTTTTTGTATAAATAACGGGTTTGATTCAAAGTCAATCACATATGAGTTGCTCTTTCCGAGGACTAAGTTGGAAACTGAATATAAAAGGAAGCTGACAATTATTCTATTAATCCGAAATGCAAGATCTACTTTATGCTAGAAATGTGCGTGGCCATGGTTCATACTTGTTTGATTCATGCCCATTTCACCTTGCACTATTAACATTTAAAAGATAGACTTTAGGGAATAAAATTATTGAACAAGCATTTTTGTTCTCTATACTTAATGTATAATTAATCCTTAGTTTGTAAGATACCAGGAAGTTAATCAAGTGAGGCATTTCAAATGGTGTGTTTATGATTTTAAATTGTCACAGTATTGTACTTAGAGATTTGTACAATTGAATATTATGATACAGCAAATATTTATTGTATATTCTGTTAGCTGCTAATATTTTCAGTGAGAATACTTGTAAGACATTTTCATAATAAACAGTAAATTTTCAATAAACCTCTGGACTATTTTATATTCTGTTATGTCCTAAATATATTTGTGGGAGTTTATAAGTGTAGCTTCAGAGGATACACACAATTTGTTGTGCAAGGATTTCTGTATTTTGATTAAAATGGTGGTAAAAGAGTTTTGCCATTTGTGTATTCTTTTAGGTAGGAAAGAAAGGTTGCTATGTATGTATATGAAATCACTCAATATATATTATTTATATCACATATACTTACCATTACTTTCTGTACAGAATAATAACAATTTGTTTATATTCTTTGAAGATACAATTTCCCCACCACAACGAACCAGTGTCTTAAAATTTTGACAAACCTATAAACAGGTCTATAAAAACTTTTTTATATATAACAATAAATAAGTAAATATTCCCCATGACCCTTTATTATATTTTTACATTACTTTAACTCTAATTTCGAATTTTAAATAGCACATTAAATATGACCTATTAAACTAAAGAAATGAATATTATTGTATGACATTACTTTTAAGCTGTGAATGCTGAATGAACAAGTTTTGTTAGAATCACAAAATGACAAGGCAGGCTTAATGCTTAACATTTCAACTATGCACATCTAAATAATTAATTAGAAACTAAAGACTATTCAATGCTATGATTAATTATACGTGACATTAATGTAGGCACTTTGTACATTCCAAGGAAATTGCTAACTTGAGCAGTTACCGTCGGAATAAGCTTAATTAAGCGGAAAACGTATTTCACTTCAGCGGTTGATTAAATTTTACTAACACATCACTGCATACTAATTGGATAATGTATGTAAACATACGCGCACGTATTCGAAACTTTATTGAAATTCGCGATTAGGTACTATTGTTGTTTTTTTAATCACTTTTACTGAAGAAATATAAGATCGCGACGTTTCTCTGGGAATGCGACTACATTAATAGCGTTATTGTTGGAAATGCGGGCCGAGCTTTTAGACACCAGTCCCGCAGTAGTGGGGCCGGCGAGTGATGAAGAAGCACTGGCCTGGAACAATGAACACGTAGGGCTACCTCTGAATGACCATATTGCTTTAGCCTTTGAACCTTGCCTTTCGTGGTAGTTAATTAAAAGTTTACCGTGTTACGTTTGTGGGCGGTAATTAGATTATAGGAAACAATACGAAACTTAGAAGTTACCTACATTGATTAAATTTATAATATTTTATGTATTTATAATTTCGACGGATATTCTTTATTATTACTGTTTTGGGTACAAGTACAACCCATTATTGTCCCGCTGCTGGGCACGGGTCTTCTCTCAGAATGAGAGTTTTGCCATAGTCCACCGCGCTGGTCACTCGCACGTGATTGGTGGATTGGTATTACTGTCTTATTTGGCAAATATTTTATAAACAAATTAATAAACAATCGTTATTTAAACGTCTATACTTTTTGTACGACTGAAGTAGCAAACGAGAATGCAGTCCACCTGATAGTAAGTGGTCACTTCCGCCCATGGACATCTGTAATCAACTTCATAAAGAACATGGATTCCATCTGAAGTCAAACACAGAGGCGTTGCTACTTCCGTGGACTTTTATGCTCGCCTCATATGAAAGTGTGCTGGCAACCACACCCTTCCATCGAAACGCAAGAAATGCTTCACGCTAGCAATAGGTATGGCGGTGGTACTTCCACGGTCGAACTACGCTGGTTCTACCACCTTGTAAAAAGAATCATTTTTACGAATGAATTATTCAATAAAGCGTTATTATTAAATTCCCTTTAAATAAACTTGAGAGTTTATTTGGTGTGGAATATAGTACCTACTATTTAAAAAATATTTTAAGAGTGCAGAGAAAAAGATGCACAAAATATGGCAGCCCTATGATAAAAGCTAGCATACCCTGTAGATACATAGATATCCGATAGATAAATAGACTGAAACAACGGGGGAGACTGACTGGTAATCGACATCGCGATAGATAACACTGATACATTTGCATTGTGGCTGTGATTCACTCGACCGTTATGTTATGATTGAGAAAAACTCTTACTAGTGATACCTACATCTCTATAAATTTATAAATAACTAGCAGAACCCGCGGCTTCGTTTGCACAGACCATAATATGATCCATCCATTAGGCTTTTGAGATATAAGTACTGCTGGACATAGCCACCCTTTCCCCCCATATTGTCAGTAGTCAACAATATATTGAACCACTAAGCCAAACACTGAGTTTCATCAAGTTTGCATCAAATTTGGCGAAAAAAATACTTAGAACCAGATTGTGCATTAGGTACCTACATCGATGATGAATGATGAGTTTAGATTCATGTTCTGGGTCTGGGTGTTTGTGTATTCGTCTTTGTGTGTGTTCATGGCACCCACGACACAGGAGAAAATCCTACTGTGGGGCTATGAGTGTAGAAAGCGTTTTTATTTTTTTATCGATCCAGTTAGTCAAATACATACTGATTTTCATTAAAAATGCATCAAAATGGCAGAGATTACCTAACATTAGGGAGGCTTCTTGGTCTAAAAGAGGCATTCTTGTTTTTTTTTAATTACTAATCTGCTATCTCATTGCATTTATGTAGGTAAGTATATAGCTAACGCAATCACAGTCAATAAAAAATAAAAATGATGGTACCTACTAAACACTACGTGTACGACTTGCATTTAGCAAAACATCAGGATAACCTTTGTGACATATTTTTTCAATATTATCTTTCGACCAATTCAACTTTATGGTCAGATAGCCCTTTATGCAAGTCTTTTAAAAAGAGATGTAACCATGATTTTACCTTCATGTCTCGTTATCCATAGCGGGCATGTGTTTTGGGTCAATGGAATCTGCGTCTCATCCGTATTATAATTAGTAACGCCGTAGTAAAATTATTATACTTATCCGCGAACGTTTCATACGTTTACTAGGTTATATTAAAAGCCTCTATTATCAGCAAATTCACAAAGCTATGCATCAGGTGACAAATAAGTACTTAACAAAAAATATATCTAAACCTAAACTTGGCAGTGAGCCAACGTGTTATGATGACATTTGATGGATTAACAGAGGTTTTTCCTTTCAGTTTGTCAGTAGGAAACTAGGTTACAATCATTCTATGATGATGAATGGTGCAATGATCTAATTTCTACTAGGTCCTTCCCATATTATTGCACAATTTGTACATAAAATGTTTAACCTTTGTTTCGAATACCCCTGAAACTGGTATAAAGAGTTAATATGGGTATGTTACTTCGAAACATTATTTTAACTTTAAAAATTAATAAATTCGAGGCAAATGGATGCCTCTTTGTCAGAGCCAAGAGCTATCTGAGCTGACACTATGAATAAAAGAATGACTGTAGCTGGCCTCGGCGGAGGCGGTTTTAATAGAGCGTCTAATATAAATAATTTATAGTAGAGCCATATAAATTACAGCTTTAGTTACGAAGTATTGTTAGAGGTTTGCAAGGAGGTAGATGCAAGGTCGAACATTGGTTCGACTGGGGAGGTACTCCCGCCATACTTACTTCTAGCGTGAAGCAGCTTTTGCATTTCGGTGGAATTGTGGTTCTTAGGATAACGAACTGCCTGCATTTTGCGACCAAATAGACTGATGATAAAAAGACAAAAATTGAGTCGCTTAGTTGGTACAATACTGAGTGAATTTTATGTCCACTAATGGACCTTTAAAAGCCTGATAAATGCATGGTGAAATGCTTTTACACATGAATCCTAAGTACTAAGTCACCTGATCACATATTTTTGATTTAATTAGCATCTCGATTATAAGCGGTCAGCAGTTATCACACTACTAAGGCAAACGGACTTACCTAGTTCCGCTTTTGATTTGATTCACTGAAAATAATATAAAAAGTTATTAATCTTGTATTTATCGCTACATTTTGTTACAGTCACAGTAAGTAAAAATAAAAAAATATTCGTGAACTCTCCAGAACATAAGATAGTTTGCAAAGTAGTAGGTACTCATAGCTTGCTGATTTTTATAGCAGCTGTAGGATGTGTGTTGTGCGCCTTAAAGCTACATTTATCAATTTTGTGGCCTTAGGCAATTAATGAAAAACGAAATACAATAGGTACCTAGTTTATTCGTGCATGGTAAGTTACGGTATGTACCGTATACAATAAGGATTATAAATAATAAGTAACGATCTCCTCGAAGGTTCTCGCGGCGTGTCGTAACTCACTAGTGGTATTTATCATCCAAAACATAAATCTTTGCGGTAAGAATGTCCCATTTTTCTCCTGCAGGTATATTCCATTGACAACAATAATATATTGGATTCAATAATAAATGCCTATGCCTTCTTATATTTGGTATGTTATTTATAGTAAAAATAGGTATGATCGTAATACATTATAGTCGTAGTAGCTTTAGTCTTTCATTTGAAACCCTGAAGATAGATATAGATTAAAAAGTTAATAATTGTTTATTAACGAGTATCCACCTAAGTTTTATTTCTATTATAAAATAATAATAGGTAGGTAGTTAATTTTCTCAGAAATGTTTTAAGAGCCTTTGCCGGTTATAAATAATCTCATAGTTTTCTATGTAGGTAGGTATACAATGAATAAATACTTCGTAATAAGACAATATAATATGAGGGTAACGAAACCTAAAAAATAAAATATCATTAATTTTGGAGCAAATTGGACCAGATTTTCGCAAATTAATTTATTTTTGACGCGTGTACGTGAAGGCTGATGGTGAATGGACCCATTATAATACCTTAACATTTTATTAAAAGGACTTCTATTGAAAATTTATTACGGTCCTTGCTTTCAATACGGTTTTCATTCGGTGTTGAATAAAATTTTTGATTTTATTTACCTTACGCTAACCAATTTTGTCTCTGTAATTACGCTGCCTAATCTATAAGTAGTAGGCAAATAAGGAGGCAAAGGTTCATATACCTACATACATAACTAAATTCCGTATATGTATGTACGTTCTGAAAGTAAGCATTAATTAAACTGCTTAACAAATAAAGCAAAGGTGTTTTACAAAAACAAATACGACAGAGAAAGAAACTAGTGTTCTCCCGTAGTCCCCAGTTGTACCTAAGCTTGAAATTTAAGCGGAATTTCTCGTGGAATTATGATATTAGGTATTTTAAAAAAATACCGTTAGCATCCGAAGATTAATAATATCATCCATAATTCATCTCATATGGGATTTCAGTGTGAGGTGAAAAACAAAATAAAAAAATCGTATATAGAGAAGAGCGTATACTTAGAACTTAAAGCCATAGGTACATGTAGTAAAAGAAAGCAATTTGTACCAGTGTGCGTCAGAAAGATGGTACCTACTGTTTTCGACTTCTCTTCATGAATGTAGGAATCGTCGATACATACACATACATTAGATTTTGGTTATGTAACAACATGACACTCATAAGGAATTATTGTACGCACATATAAAAATATTTTTTTTTACTAGTAATATAGTATACACTTTAACGTCGACACGTTTACGTAAGACACGTGTTAATAATGATGATAATTTTATTCCTGTATTAGTAAGAATTTGAGAAAATATTGCACTGAGTAAATTGAACTACGCGTAAAGCTAATATTTTATTTCATAAATAATACATAAAATTAATGTTGCATATGTAGTAGTGATGTAGCGTAGCGTACCGAGGACGAAGGAGGTCGACCCGCCCAGGCTGTTGGGTACATTTTGGAAGGCCACAAATCATGTTTTTCGTAATGAATAATGTGAAATATGCGTTAACCACACATAGGAACCTATAAAAGCTACTTAATATAAGTGTACTTAATAGTTCATATTTGAATATTATGTAGGTAGGTACTTTTAAAATTTTCGGTAGGTTGAACCCCCAAAACCCTCCCCCTGGCTACGCTCGGGGTTTGGTAATCTCTTTGGCTTTTTTCCTCTTCTAAGTAGAAAGACTAAATTTCAGAGAATATTTGCGCCGAACGACATTTTTTGTCATCAATTCAAATTCGTATGAAGGTCGGCAAATACAACTTCCGCCCTAGGCTACAAGAACCTACGATACGCTATATGAATGTAGTAAAATTGAACATTAAACTTATGGGTTTATAATTAATTGGATTTTTGGTTAATTATTCATTTTATGAAAGTTAATAGTAAAACAAATTTTAAATTCAATCTACCGAGAGATAATATATTAATGGCACTTAAAGCTTTATCTAAGAGATATTTTTATGTCATATTTCCCGGATTTTATATTCAGTGGCGTAGCTAGGCGTGGGGGCAGTGGGCCATCGCCCACGGCTTCGCACTTAAAGGGGCCTCGCGAGGCCTTTTTGAAGGAGGAGGCGGGGGCATTTTCAATGGAATCATGCATAGGGGCCTCGTGTAGGGGCCTCGTGTAGGATTTTGCCCACGTCTACATTGGTCCGCGCTACGCCTCTATTTATATTCATTTTATGTTGTTGTTGGATGAGCTTCTTATTAGTCCAATTAGTGTCTTGTAAATACAAAACTTGGTTAAAAATTCGTTCGTTAAAAAGCCGGGAACGCTTTCTTTCTTTTGTATTAATCAAATATAGCTGCCGGCACTAACGACGCTCGGTAAGGTAAAATCAAGGGTGGTTCGAAACAAAGTCTATATAGTAAGCTAATGTCAAAATTGGGGATACTCGTAGACCCAGTACCTAGTTTTTTAATAAGGTTAAACTAAATTTTATAAATTCCTACGTACCTATAGCCCAAAGTTTATTTTAATCGTTGTATCTTAGAAGCTATTCGTTCACAGCGCTGAATTAGTAATGGGTCGATGAAATTTATTAAAAAAAAATGAAACAGTAGTTAAGACAATGATATGTAGGCAGGCACTCATATATTCTATAGAGAATAGTGCGAGGCCGATTTCGTAATATATTTTTACTATATTGTAGAATTAAATCTTTAAGGAAGTTCTACGGCTTTAAAACCATACTGCAAAAATACCTATTTGAAAACAGGCTGTTGCTTTGAATTTACAAAATACCGATGTTTAAAATAATAGATAACAAACTGCTCACAATGAAACTTCAACTTAATTATAGATAAACTTTGAATTACAGATGGCATGAACACTTTTATGAGTAAGTTAATATTACACTTCAATTAAATTCGTAGTGTCTGTATAATCTGTCCAAAGTCTTACATATACGCCTCCTTTTTTTTTTTTTTTTTTTGTTTTCGAGGGGGAAACCTTCAAAAGGTACCCGACGCCGTGGGAGCGACGCAGGGTTATGTGGGATTTTTACCGCACTAAAACCCCCCCGGTGGCCGTCCTCGGCGCTGAAAAGGAGGACTCCGGGATCTCGAAACGATTTCAACCGGAATCCTCCGAGCGCGTTGCCCCATCGGGCTCCTCCCAGATGGGCGGCTGGACCCACCGCTCCGTCTAGTCTTTACGACGGTATGCGACCACACATACCGCCGTCCTTCCCGGGATTGCCTGACCGAACGGTTCGAGCTCCCACTCTAGCCGTCTGCAACCCCGGAAGCCCCTTTTAGTCGCCTCTTACGACAGGCAGGGGATGCCGTAGCCCTATTCTGATCCCGGAACTACAGGGCGTACTAGGTATCTATCTATCTATATTAAAATTTTAAACTGTTTAGACATGAACTGCTCAGAGCGTTCATTAGAGTTTCTATACTAATCGCCTCTACGTTTATCTTTCCTATTCATACTCACCGCGCTTTGTTTACTTTGCTCTGTAAACAATAAGCTCTTTATATAGGATGAGTTCTGTTAATGTAATACTGTAAGTTTTTACATAATCATCATCGTTAAGGTATCACCCAATTTGTTGCAGCGCATTTTCCCTGAGGAGGATGTAGGCCGCATATGGCAATCATCGTCCCGTTTAATTTTATTGGGCGGCTCAAATGTATATGTATATTTCAAAGACTGAAAGGCATTTTATCTTCGTCTTACTTCTTGGGCGGAAAAATTACAGTGACGTTCGGAGCGGCACGGTATAGGTTGGGAACGAGCAGTTTTTTATCGTATTCCTTTTTCAGATCAAAGTGCCCTTAATATAGGTTTATTTATATGATTTTTCATAATAAGCATTGTTCTCGTTTTCACTAATCATTTCAAGTACATTGCATGTTACGGCCGAAAGCGAAAACGTAAGCGCAAAAGAAATTTACAATGTATAATATAGATTAATATAGATTTTTCAGAAACATGATAAACTTAGGGTAGTTACAGCACGGACATAAGCTACACTTTTGTTATGTAGTTCTTACCTACTACATGAACTTCCCTATTAACGTTCCCCTTAACTTCTTAAACATTTAAAACGATCGTACCCAGCTTACGCCAAATATGTTTTACATTTCTGAATTTTTTTTTGTAAACAGGTTGTACAAATAAATGAATATAACTGCTCTTCTTTTTATGAAGTCATGCGACGACCTTTTACAGGATTCACATGTTTTGTTCAACAAAAACGTGTACCTAATGGTCTTAGTACAGTGTTACACAAGAAACGATCCCTACCTTGTGCATATTACAGCGGTTTACCCATAGAACGCGGCCGTGTTTTGGTAAGCAGGCCTTGAAACCTTCATAACTAAGGCACATGTACCGGCAGTAACCTTGTTTGTGTTTTGACAAAGTAAGAGATATTATGTAACTGTACGCATTTCAGTTACAGACGCCAATTTACTTCAGGTAATTTTTAGCTTAGAGAAATTATATCAAATTATTTCTTTTGTAAGCTTTAGACATGAAACTTTCAAACAATGGTATTCACCAGCATTAGATCTTGATTGTTTGACTTGAAATAAAGCGAAATAAAATGTTTTACTTTATATAGGCCTACGGAGGCACTCACAAATTGCCAATTACAATATTCTTTCTTACATCACCACCGGATCGATACACGGTCCTAATTGAGAAGATACGGCAAGAAACTCAACGGGTTTGAGTTTTTCTTCTTAATCAATTTGGGTGATAACATATATTTTTTATAATCTTGTTATCTACTAAAGTATCTTGCCTTATCTTCTTCTAAATAAGACACTTATTTTTTAGATATACCCGATTAGGAGTAATGATATTCCACCCCCACCGAGCTTAGTTATGCGTGTTGCTGACCTTTTTAGGGAGCCGCCATTTCCCATATCCGGATTTAATGAATTACTTGCCGTTTACGATATTTATGGAAAGAAGCGAGTAGCTATTCGAAGCGACCACTATTTAATATTTATTAACGCTGAGAGGGGCTTGTGGGAATGTATTTACGAGTTAATAACAAACAGCTAAACCTGAGCACACTTCGATGTAGCTCAGACTCATGTGCTAATACGAATTTTGGGATGAAAAATACATAGAAACACTTATACATAACTATATACAATTGCAAGGTTATGTGAAAATTTCAAATCAATGGGACGATAATTTGTCAAGTTTTCTAGACAGAAAAATAAAATCAGAAGTATAAAAAGATATGTTCTCAACCTTTCAACTACACTAGGCAATCATTACTCTACAGCTCTCGAGTGTGCTAAATAACGCTACTATTGTATTGAGCGGCTTCGGTGTAAGATAAATGACACGTAGGTCTTCACGGCACACAGCTGCTATCACAATCCACGGAGTCTGTCATGACTTAATCTTATTTACTAGCTATTGTTGTAGTATAATGAATGAATCCCGTGGCAAACCAATAGACAAAGACTTCATCTTTTTTTACCGGATTAAAAAATGTAGAGCCTTTTTTCCCGTGTATGACAAAGTGTAGCGTATCTTGCCAAACAGGGCTCTCTTTTACTGAACTGTAAGGCAGGATACTGGAGCTAACTTTCATTACCATGTAAAAAAATGATTGTAATTATATTTAAAAAAAAATGGATATAAATAAGAAAAAAAGACAAACCCGCTGAGTTTCTTGCTGGATCTTCTCAGTTGAGGTCGTATTCCGATCCGGTGATAGTGTAAAAAAAAGTAACTGACATTTTGTAAGTGCCACCGTAGGCCTATACAAAATAAAGACATTTCATTCGTAAGTAGGTATATGTATGCTTAAGATTTTGTGAAGAATTATATTTTGTTATGTTTGTAAGAATTTCATGATTGTGTTTTTAACTTCGTTTATTGTTTTAATGAATTTAATGTACAAATACATTATTCATAGCTTTCGTTATTTTAGGTGGATCAATATTGAAAAAAAAACATTTGCCAAGTAAAGATAACGTAAAGTACACACATAAGACGAGAAACTGTCTAAGAATTTATAATATTTCAATTCGAATAGACAGAAAACGCTTGTTATGCTTTGTTTAAATGACTTTGTACTTTTTGTTTGATGGGCTCGTTTTATTGTTTAAGTGGACCCTTAAATCAAACGGAAACTCATTCTCCTCCAAAGTTTAAATGATTAGCGAATTTATAGCACAAACTCAAAACTTTACTATAATTTATATTCAATTTTACCATTACATCAAACAATTTCGTTAAATTATAAGTTAATAGTAGCTTCATATCAGTAAATTTGTTATAGTTACGTTAAAATACAATTTCTTCTGTGTAAATGTACAATTTTTTGCATTAAGGTAGGTAAAGTAAAATAAATTTGCGTAAGTGTAATACTTCGTCATAAAGCTCAGGTTGGAACGTTGTGCATAATAAAATTATATTCGGGCTCACGTACCCAATCTCTAATCAGGATAGAAGGTATACCTGTATGCGTTATTATTAAAAAGGGTCTTAACACATTTCAATAAAAGGAAACATACGCCCCTATAACGACAATGAGTAATCAATAAATAATACATATAAATTCAAAACAAGTGTACATACGTAAGTACTTACCCATACAAAACTAATGACGAAACATGAGAATCATAAGTTTTGTTAATCTCATGTTACTAATGAAATATATTTCTTGTAACAGTATTCCCAGTGTCTTAACACATTTCTTATGTACAAACGTGAAATGATTCGTATTACCAATTAGACAACCGTTAGCTTTATATATATTTTGTTCGTTTTCTTTGACTTCAAGAAACATTATACACAAAGAAATACCTAGTTCGTTCTCACAATTACAAAGAACTTGGCACTGTTTATGGAATTCATTAAAAGTTTTCAGTTTCTGTAGCAATCGCCCCGTTTAACTATGTTTAATATTTTGTTTACCGTTTGATCTTTCGTTTATTTCGTTTTGAAATAAAAGTTTTGTTTTCGTTCCATTTCCTTGTCAAATGGAGTGGAATTTATTTCAATTCACAGTTTAAAGACAGACAGCACCATCTGCTAAGAATTTTCCGACCCCAGATAAATATGTGTTCAGGATATGAGTATTTGTTGTTTATTATTATGTTCGTACAAATATATATCTGTGTACCCGAGTACAAAGTATTTAATTGGGTACTGAGAATGCTAATTCGTTGTTTAGCTTTTATTTTTTGTTCCTATTAATATAATTAATTTGTTATACTACATCGTGATAAAAGATGTACTTACTTATAATACTAATACCTACCTAATTCTACGTCTTTTGCTTTTATTTAGTCGTCTATCCGTATCTTGTACTTTGTATGGCGACCAAAGCGAAATCTATGTATGTGCTCTAATTTAATAGCTTACTATGGCTGTATTTACACTACTACAGAAGGGTAAGGGAAATACCCAATGATTTCATGTGTAAAGTCCCTCCAACCCTATGCTATGATATCATATGCTGCAGATATCCTAAATATTTTATAAGCTAGCGTCAATAATGCGACTGTCTCTAATATCCATCACGTATCGATAAACAATAGTCAATATTCATCAAACAGTTCTATCGCCAATAAGATCGGCGAATCTGAAACACCACGCACTCCAGGGACTAAAGTTATTTCAAGAGTAACAAATGTATTATATCAATAAACTCTCTACAATAAGTATTTACTCAGTCTCGCCTTGTTTTATAAATACATAACCCGTTACCCGTGCCATAGCATTATTTTCAACCGTAATATTTATGTGCCCCCAGAGAGCAACACAGAACTTTGATGATGAATAAAATGGTCGCTTGGTGTTGTTAACAAAATAAAATACGACTTTTATAACAAGCTAAGCAACGTTTTTCTTTTATATTTTATATTTAAAATTATATGTAAACAAATATATGTAGTTTTTTTATTGTAAGTTACAGAATAGTGTTACGAGTAACCATTTAATTTATCTGCAGAAAACATTTGTGTGATTAACCTAGTATATTATGCTCTGTGTATGTGATAAATAAACGCAGAAAGTCCTACGAAATGTTGCCCATAGTTTAACATTAGATACACCTGCATGCTGCTGCTTACTTATGTTTGTGTTATAACTATAACGAAAGTTTAATGTCCCTTCGGCTCCCTTACAAACTCGTATGGGATGACCATCTTAGCACTCGGCAATAAAAACGACACTTTGCAAGGTGGTAGAACCAGTGTAGTTCGAGCGGGGAAGTACCACTACCACACCTATTTATAGCGTGAAGCATTTCTTGCGTTTCGATAGAAGGGTTTGGTTGCCGGCACACTTTCACATGAGGCGACCATCATAGTCCTCGGGAGCAGCAACGCATCGGTGATTGATTTCAGATGGAACCCATGTTCTGTATGCAATTGATTACAGATAAAAAAAAAACTGTGATTAACTTCAGATAGAACTCCTGTTATATAAGAATGTATTTGCTACGTCTATACTAAAAATATTTGCAAAGTAAATGTACCTACTGATGATGTAAAGCATGTTAAGATTTCAGAATAAGCACAAACGAGTCGAGTCACTGTGGCCGTGTATCTTTTTTAGACATAAATAATAATCATAGTCTACTCAACTCGTACGTAATTGTTTGCTCATATCAACCTTGTACAAAATGAAAATTTATTTTGCTCAGAATTTACAATTTAATTTCGTGTAAATTTTCCTTCAATATCTTCGTCAAATCGTTTACATAAATAATCAGGAATACATTAGATTGGTACTAGTAGATAATATAATTTGCAAACGAACCATATTTATTCGCTGGAAATTCAAAGTTCTCAGACGAGCAATTTAAATGCTTTATTAGATTTGCCCGAGACTTAATTAAACGGAATTTGGAATTATTTTTTTAAATATTATAAAATTGTAGACTTTAGTTCTAAATCATGTAACAGGAGTACTAGGAATGTATAAATTAGAAAATGTTTTTCTTTCATTTAAAACCCATGGAATATACTATTTTGTAAGTTAAACTATGTGCAGCCACATATAGCGCTACTGTGCCTTGTTATTTCTTCCTTAAATTATTTGTCCAAAGGACGTTAAAAGTACGACGAAGGCATATATTACTTACATAATGTTTGAATAAGTTATTGAATTTAATTTTATAAGAAATCTTTTAATTTGAACTAAGTTTTAAAGATTAAAGTTTTAAATATTAAATCTTATAAGTTAAGCAGCATTTAAGGTCATCTAAAATTGGATGGGTGTTCGCGGGTAGCACAATTTCCCTGGGAGGTTAAAGGTGCAATTATCATTTTCCCAGCTGTTATCAATGAAATGTCGTCGTTAACCCTCGTCGAACGCTTAATGTAGTCTGTGATCGTTCTGCATGGATCTGACACTAATCTTTCTCTACCAATTACTAAATGGAGCATCGTGATGGAGTAGGCATCAGGCATTCCACTATTTTCAGGACAAAACCTAGAACCAGCTCAGTAATAAAATAACAGAGATAAATACATTTTTGGGGATAATTAATCCGAAATATTGTCATGTTATTTGAAAATCCATCCGTTAATATCTGTAATAAATGAAGAGGATGTAGGTACTATTTAATTTCAATTCAGAGACGTTATTAATGACTGTCTACGGTTGCTGAGATTAAGCTAGGCCATCTAGATTTCAATTAATTAATTCACTCTATTGCTAATCCAATCTGTAATCTATATTTATACAATCATAACTCAAATACGTAGCTGTATCTGAGCAATCGCTTTTGTACTCATCTTTGTCTCATCAATGTTTATTTTTATAATGTAAGGCACAAGCATGTACTCCACCTGATGGAAATGGTAACCAAGTGAACACTGAACATTGCAAATCAAATTTAAATTAGACTAGAGGTTGAACACAGTTGGCTTGCTGCCTCTGAGAACGAGACTATTCTCCTTTACAGCACCCTGCAACTAAAATACTTGGTTCTTCCAGTGTTGAACTACATTGTTGATGTAACTACAGAGGAACTCACTTGGAATTCCACTTATAAATATCACTTAAAACCAGTGACGTAGCGTGGTAGTTGGTGAGAGACGACAAAGGGGACCATAGCCTCGGACGGCACGATTTGTGAATGGCAAAATTTCGTTTTTTGTTACTTACTGGTATTTTTTGTAGGTAGGCGCAACTCAACATGCGCCCCTGGGGCAGCATGAACTCTCGTTACGCTACAGCTTACAATCCATCAAAACATAACATAGAAGCCATGCACACTGTTTAAGCAGCAATAATAGAACAGTATTGCAATGGTGACCAGAAGGAAACACAGACGGTTCTTGCTCCTATATAATAAAAAGTAATTTTATTTATATAACAATATAAGGAGTAATACTGTTTTGAATCAATTTGGATCTATTTCCGTGACGTGTGACGATGCTAGGTGTCTATAGATAGTGACCATCTAATATTAGCCAGAAATGTGATTAATTCCCAACGTCCATGAAATTGTATTGAGAAGAAAATAGCCGGAGCTTCTCTGTGCGGTATCGAATAATCCCGCATCGCTGCTTCACTTGATAGATACTCCATTCTCGTTCCATGTGCCGTGCGGTATTTACGAGCATGTAGTCATACGTGTGAAAGCCCATTTATCAATCATGAACTAATAATCCTCTGTATTATTCTATAAGGACCCTTAGCTTCGGATGTATCGTGTTTCAACTTAAGTATTCGGACGCAGACTTAGATATTAATTATTCCGTTAGAAATGCTCACATTACGATCACTGATATATTGGAAATCTTATTAAGTATGTAGACAATTTACGGAATAACTATATACCTACCTATAGGCAACGAATTGATGAACAAACGCAAATAAATTAAATTAAATAATTATAAATAAATAAACGTGCGGCACTCGACTGCTGCGATAAAGCTATTGCATAGATTTTTTTTATTTATCAACTTTTGCAATTATATATATATATATATATATATATATATATATATATATATATATATATATAGTCCATTTTTTGACAGTTGCGATAAGTAGTAAACAAACCACCTAACTTTCGAAACATCACATTTTCACACAGTTACACGCGTCAAACGACCTGCAAACAATTACATCGGTTCACTTGATGTATTACACTTTGATTCACAACAAAAACTGCTTTAAATTTACAATTGTAATAGATAAATTTAATTAAAGTTGCAAAACCGGCGAAACTAATTTGCACAGATAATTTATTTCAACACAAATTTGACATTTCGGTCATTTCCAAATTAGTGATGGGACAGACGAATCGATTTGTTACATTGGTTTCATGATTTTGTTAAGTGACATTAATCGATATATTTGTTCGTGGTATAAACTCATAAAATTTAAGTTTGCTTTCTTGATGTCGCGATAATGACGAATCATATCGCGATAATTTAACTACTCTGTTAAAGCACAAAAGTATTACGTATGAAAATTGACGAATAGAAAATTATTTTTTAATCTGGCATATTAAAACGTAAACTTCAAAAAATTTAAACTAAAATAACTCAAAAATACATAAAAAATAAAATAATATGAAGTATTACAGATATATTTTTAATAGGAGATTTTAAATAATAGACTTATGAAAAAATAAAATTCACGAAAATATGCCTACAAAATAAATTAAGATAAATTATCACAAATAATAAAATATTTTAACGATATTTTAAGAAAAATATGAATTGAGTGATTAATTATGAAGTGAAATAATAACAAAATTCAAATGAATTCTCAAAAATTATCTGAGCTGGTAAGAGTATAAAGTGGCCACAACAATTTATTTTTATTAATAGAAATACAAGATTAAAGTATTTAGTCTGTAAAAGTATACCTAACAATAATTTCACTGTTTACGTCAGGAAAAAAAATAAGACGAAATACAATTAATTTATAAGCGAGTAAAGGATATTTTAAACATCTATGCTACTCTCATTTATCGTTAGTATTACATTTACTAGTGCGTATTTGAAACAAATACATTATTTTATTAAAAATATTTGATTATTTTCGAAAAAAATATCGTTGAGTATAATCGATGTTGATACGATTCGATACAACAATTTGCAGTAGCTTCCCAAGGTAAGTTATTTTGATACTTCCCAACCCTATTGATTGACACTATGTCATTGACATTTAAATGACAGTTCGAGTCGGCCATGTTTGTTTACCAAATAGATCAAGTGTTAAAAAATGAGGAAAAGTATTTGTACACCTCGTTTTTTACCCATAACTTTAATCAAACGAATGTTACATGAACGAAATTTTGGTGGTAAGTACTTCACTAAATATAAAAACATTGTGTATGTTTATTTATTATTAATAAAGAGTTATAAAAAAATTATATGGAAAAAACAAGAATTGAGTGGTCAAAAAAGTATTTGTACACATACGACAACCTTGTAAAACATGAAAATTTAAAACCCGACATTTTTAATTGAAATGAAATATGTATGTCTCTAGCATCAATAATAGCTTGAATCTTTTTGGCATGGATTCATCCAATTTTAAAGATGGGTGTTTAGGTATTATTCTTATATTCTATGATTATTCGTTGCTGATTATGTTTATTTGAGATTTTTCTGTTGTGCACTTTTATATCTAAATTATGCCCAAGATTTTCAATGGGATTAATATCTGGAGACTGGTGGTGTGTGGTGTCAACCAACTATCCAGAGTGTGTTGGAATACCTAACTGATAGGTAATTTTATAGAGTAACTATTCTCTTGTTATTCGTGCAGTGTGCTTAGGGTCAATGTTATGCTAATAGTGATATTGACCACGATGGCATAATTTGACTGCACTTTAATTAAAATTATCGCGCTACACTTCGATATATTTACGTGCATTTATATTCCCTTTGAAAAAAGCGAGCATTTCAATGCCATCGTATGCCATACAGGCCCAAAAACGTAACGTTCCGTCCACCATGATTAACCGTTATTTTGCGGTTCCAACTCAGCAATCGGTTTTCAACAAACGATTTTTTTTATATTTTGGTTGAGTGCAGAACATCATGCACAGTTTGTAATCATACGGACTTGCTATATGTTGATGCGATGTGATTGATCAGCGTTTGAACACTGGAAAACGGTTTTTCTGAAGCTTCTCTGATGATAGTACGGCGCTCTCTCGTCATAAGTATCTTCGGTTGATCTGATCGCGTTTCCTTTTACATTTGTATGAACCGTTCTTTCGATTTTTTTTACAATGTACTGCATTGTCATGATGTAACTTCTGCTCTTTACCATTTTTCTGATATTTTTTTCCTTGTTTCCGAAAAATAATAACGCAATCTCGCCGAGACTTACATATTTTACTTTTTTTTATTTTCCTTGATTGTTTGATACTCATTCTAAACTGAATTGGTAATTAAATAATCGAAGAATAGTCTAAAAAAGGTTTATGAAACATTTAAGGACGCTTTGTCTTGATTTAATACTTTTTTCGATAGTTTAAAGATATACACGTAAGTGTACAAATACTTTTTTGACCGCTCAATTCTTGTTTTTTTTTAATAACATTTTTTTTACTCTTTATTAAAAGTAAATATACATACACAACGTTTTTATGCTTCGTTAAGTACTAACCACCCAAATTTTGTTCACCTGACATTCGTCTAATTGAAGTTTTTGGTAAAAAATAAGGTGTACAAATACTTTTTTGAGTCACGGTATATATATATATATATATATATATATATATATATATATATATATATATATATTGCAGTATTTTTTTTCTTTGATATTACTTCAAGGTTTTTTCTTTGATACTATATACCTTCTCACAGCGGCTTACATAGCTCATCCCGATCCGTGCGAGCTTCGTACTATCGTACCATATACATACACGTTAAGCGAACGCTTGACCACGCTACATGGTAGGCGGATTGGGGGTGTTAGGTTTTTTCGTTACGGAATTTCTTGATTCGGTCGCCACGCTCAAAGCCCGCGATAAAAGCAACGTAAGCTTAAAAATCCGACAACATAAATAGAATGAGCTGAAACATTAAAATTAGTTCTGCAAGGTGTGGACAAATGTATGTACGTAAATGTACGTATGTACGTATGTTTTAAAAGCTTTTTCTGTATTTGTCTACATAAGAAATTGAGTCTGAGTTTCAATATAATTTACATATTTGTAATCTGAACAATCATGTTAATCACGTCGTTTCAATATAACGCCAAAGTATCCGGATAACATATTAATCTTATTCTCAGACCTCACTCCGTTAAATTGCCAAATCGTAATTAAATCATTCAGCCAATCTATAATGTATAAGCGGTCAGATCGGGTCGCTGGGAGAATACACTGTGTAGGTTAACAACAGATTAGTTAACATGTAATAAGCTAGCCTTAATAATATTGATATAGTAGTACAAACCGTAACATAGCAAATTAATGTTTCTGACTTTCTTTATGTATACTTATTTAATGACTCTTAAACAATTTTCAATAATGTAGTTCCAGGTACAGTCAGCAGCATATAGTTAGTGGCGTTCAAAGTGTCCATATTGTTAGATACAATCAAAGTGTTCAATAATATCGGCACAACCTACGTGTTCTAATTGTTCGCAACATCTTAAACTTCCAAATGACAGAACATTCATAAATTCATAATGAACCACTCAAATTGTCACAATTTCAGCATCTGTTACGACACCAGCGGTAACCTAGCAACGAGACTGTTCGTAAATATAGGTACATTTTATAATATTATACCTTATGTTGCGGATATAAGGTTCCTGATCACTTACGGTATAGGACATGCTAACAATGACTCTTCTCTTCTCTCTTTTTTATATTAACAACTATCCTTTTCATATCTTGCAATGACGTCATTGACTGTCAAAGTCATAGAATCGGTCTAGGGAAACAAGAGGCATGATAAGACAAGACGAGAGGACGGACGAGTAAGACGGGTCATGCACACATACCGGAAACGAAACGCTTTTGCGAGATGGTGCTGCAGCCCATCAGAACCTGCTTTCAAACAATACTCAATGGACCATGACAGTTGATTTACAATCAAATTTAGTTTAAATGCATAATTGATGTAATATTTTTTTATCCTTAATAACTACAGAAACAAGCAAGAAATAGTATTGAATTGATGATTATGTTCTCCTTTATTTTACGTTTTCCTTGAAGTTGATGGGCAATTTTAACACTGCTTTAGTCTTACCGTTATTTCATATTTTCTTTTAACATAGTAATTGGGGCAAAATGCGTAAATGTCACGGGGCATAATGGCATACACCATTATATTGCATTCTAATAATTCCATCGACAGAGTTAGTATCTCATCCGTGCTCAATTGCGTCAAGTGTTGTTAATGTTCTGTATATGGAAACATACACATATATTGCACCTGAAATACTTACCACGTCAAGTTCTACAAACCTACCCTCGTCAAGAAAAAGAAGGCCTAAGTGGGTTCATACACACTTGAAAAAGAACAAGGTCAATCGATTGAGTCTTCTTCCTGTTCTCTCCGGAAATCAACGTTTTCCAGTGACACTATCTGATGCTGATTCACCACAATAACATTGTTCACAATTATTTGACGTACAAAAAAGAAGTTCCTACGAAATTCGTTTTCACATACGAGCTTAAAGTTATTCGATCGTTACTAGCAAGGATGTTCAAAGGGTTTCAAAGGATGTATATTAAAACAAAAATAAAGACTGATGTATATTTCACAAACAATATATTTTAGCTAAAATATAATAGTTTTTCTGTAACCTCTACGGTTTTCTCATTTTTAAACTGATGAAAAGTATGTTCATTAAATTTTAAAACCCTAAATGAGATAAACATATGTCAATATTATCATTGCTCGCACAGTAAGTGATCCTTACAACATATTCGCAACATAAAGTTTAATATTATAAAATGTACCTATATTTACAAACAGTCTCGTTGCTAGGTTACCACTGACGCCGGAACATTTGTGACAATTTGGGTGGTATTAACATTATGAGTTTATGAACGTCCTGACATTTGGGAGTTTAAGATGTTGTCAACAATTAGAACACGTAGGTTGTGCCGATATTATTGAACACTTTGATTGTATCTAACAATATGGACACTTTGAACGCCACTAACTATATGCTGCTGACTGTACCACCGCCACCCTAATTTCTAGCGTAATTGTGTTTCGTAGGAAGGGTTTGGTTGTCAGCTCACTTTTGTATGAGGCGACTATCTTAGTCCTTACGAATAGCATCTGTGACTGACTTCAGATAGAAAACTTCTAAGTATAAGAAATTGCTTACAAATACGTCCTTGGGCGGCAGTAACCACTTAACCAACGGGTGGACTATATGCTTTTTGGCTACTTCAATCTGATAAAAAAATCTCTCGTAGCTACTAAAACTTACAAAAGTTGTAGCAAAATATCTAATATTTTACAGTTTACGGAACGAATTTATAGTTAAAGTACAACACTTCCTGAACTAAATATAACAATGATGTTGCATAAATAATTTATATGAAACCTTAAGCAAGGCATTGTTAGTGAGTTTCTAATTAATACTTGTCACTTGACTAAAGGAATAAACTTCGTTTGAAAGACGATTATCTGCCTGAAGTCGTTTATTTCACGGTGACTTAGCTTTGGATAATCCGATTTCGAGTTTCTGGTACAATGACTTTCTGCCAAATCATCCCTTTAACCTTGAACTGTAATAATTATTATTTGTAAAGACAGATAACATGTCCGAACTATTAGCAAGCCAGGAATAACACCTAATCAATTTGTTAAAGCAAGTTATATTGTATACGATAAAAATGCGCCTACGTTACTAGCACTCGCAAAGCAATACATATCTGTATATTATCGTACATATATTATCTTTCTTTAATCTAAAATATAAGATTTCCAAAAATAATACTGCTGGATGATACTACTGGATGGATGGATGGATGGAAAGTCAAATAAATCTCGCTATTACCCGCCACTATATTTTTGTTGTAAGGCATCTAAATATATACATATGTGTAGTCCAGTCCATCTGATGGAAAATGATCACAGTCGCTTATGGACATCTGTAAAGTCGCCTTACATAAAAATAAATCATATACGTACGAATATTTTGTTAATATACGAAACGACAACGATCAACCACACCAATCATGTGCATGTCTCATACAAAATTATCTCCTGAAATTCAGTTCTCATGCTAAAAAATCATAAAAAGAATAATTTTAACTTGTCATGATTCGAATAGGAAAATAAGTTTGAAATTTTTTTATTTGAAATCGTTTACTTTACAATAATTTAGGTTCTCGTTTTACTGTAACCAATTTGTGCCGGGAAATATTACTATTAATTATAGAAGCTCTATTAAATTAAATCGAAAAATTGAGAAAGTAATATTTTAATAAAGAATCGACACTTACAAGTACCTATACACTATTAACACATGTTTAAACCGCATCTAATACTTTTGGCAAGAACATTGTCGCTTACCGTCCTACTTGTGACAAGTTCTTTATGGCTATTTGGATTTCTTCTTGTCTTCTTATAATAAGATTTCACACAAACTTTTCGGACGAGTTCCTGCCAAATCATCCTATCATTAGCCTAGAACTATCTTTCCCTAAAGTTGGCAATGCTTTTATCCGATAACTCACATAAATAAGGGTACAGTAAAGCCAAAAACTACTTGGGATTATTCAAAACAAGGATTAAATGAGACCTTCTAGGCGAGTACTACATTACTTACCCGTCCTAATCACTTCCATCAAATAAAAGATTAAGGCCAAGCGTAAATCTATAACCGTAGCAAAATCCGGTAAGTTCATTTTTTTTTTAGTTACAATAAAATTTTAAGGACTTTTTATATTAGATACAAAAGTTATGTATTCATTCAATTATTTGTTTGAGATCCAATTTTAAAATCACGTTATTTAGAGATTTATAGTGCCGGTGTAAATACTGTTAGGAAACAAGGATAACATCTCAAAGGTGCTTGAAGTCTACTAGTTTGCACTTGAGTAGCGTGGCGGAAAATGGCCGTAAACAACCTCTCTACACTAAATCTTGTGCTTAGTTTATCCAGCGCTTTTTTATTTGCAAGAAAACCAAAAGAGGCATCCATTTCTAATAAAAGTTTTTGTTACAAGTTCGGTAACCCGCTGATAAGTCACAAGATCACATATCCTTATTATGTAAGTAAAGGCAAGATTTGTAATCCTTCGACGTTAGACTGAGAAGTTGGACAATAAATTACACAATGAAGTTGATATATTTGCGACTCAGTTTTATTGCGACATCGTAAATCTGTAGCGTGTCCGAGGTGTTATCGGAGAACAGTGCCTGTTCACAATACCTTATCGATTCATAAATATACTGAGTGGAGCGGAATGAAAAGAAAAATGAACAGCAATTCAACTGAAATGCAATTAAGTACCTGGGGTAATTACTTCCAACAGAATGGGCCATTCAGTCATAATGGCCTTAATAGCTTGAAATACATCAAGTTCTAAAGGTTTTACGGGAAAAATAATCAATGGGGCATATTAACATTTTTTGCCAAACCGCTGCATTGCGCTGTGCAAATAAAAAAAAAGGTCTAAAGGATTGTTCTGGTTGAAAAAAAAATATGGTGAAAACTATATACGAATCTAGTATATGTAAATAAAACATACATACTTAAGTGTTTCACAATTCGTGATCACAGGTGATAGAATGTTATTATAAAGTAACATAATAAAACATTATGACGTGAATCAATATTAGACGCTCCCTTATCGTGTCTCTTGATTTACCTAATATTGTGTATGGGACATAAAGGCAAGGTTAGGTTTGATTTGAACCTTGAGTTCGACCTTCCAAAAAAAATCTTTGGTTTTATCGTTTTTTTACCGTTAAAGATTATCTTTTATGTATAAAAAGTTAATCAGCTTATTAAAGTACATATTAATAAAATTGACAAAAGTTCATAAAGAAAAAAAGTGGTTTTAAGCGTTTTAACATGCCTGTTTGATATATGAAAAAATGTTTAAAATTGCAACAATATTGCATAATTATGTTGGCTACGGTGACTGGTGACTACTTTTCATCAGGCAGCACGTCTGCCTCATTGTCGGTTCGTAGGATATAGCAAAATTCCTGTAACCACAACAGATTTGAGTCTCGCCATATATGTACGAGTTTAACCTTGTCACTTAATGTTTAAGTAGAGGTACAAAGGTGTCTCTCGAAGCATACTGGAATCCCGAGGGATACTATAAACCCGTAGGAAATTTAAACCATCAGACATTTCCAGTTCAAAAGGAAAGTTGACGTCATGTTGTTACAAAGTAAATATTTCAGGTTACGATGAACATAAAGCCGGTATTCGCTGGGAATCGTTGTTTCTCTGCTGAGATGCGATACGCTCAGATCAAAGGTAAAGGGTGAAAGATAACAATAACGAACGCGTTAACGTTATACGAGATGAAAGGGTCTAGTTGTTTTGTGACTGAAAGGAGATAATATTACTAGAATAAGTTTAGATTTGTGTTAGTTATAATGATTGTTTTGAATGTAAAAGTGAGGATTATGTTCTTGTCACAATAATCTTATTGTCATTAACTAAATAAGTGAAATTAAGCGTATAATTTGTATCTCATCAAATGCTCTGTATTTTTAGTTTTTATTGATGACATTTGATACAATGGACACGTTGTCCAAGTGTTTACACCGGAAAAAACTGTATTTCTACCACCACACCTATTTCTAATTTAAACAATTCTTGCGCTTCGGTAGAAGGCTGTAGTATCCGACTCAGCTATATAGAAGCGGCCATTTTCGTCCTCAGAAGTAGCAACTCAACTTTAATTGACTTCAGGTAACAATACTGTAGGTACTACATTTATAATTTCAACCTTGTATTGTATATATGATAGTTTCTTACAGATTCAACGGTGATACTAACCTCATAAAATCAGATGAACTGTACCTGTACTTCTACTCCGTTTACTACTTCAACTTACAATCTTATAAAACAACGTATTTTGTACATCGTACGAATTGTCCTGTCTGGACTAATTGGTTTCGTAAATAGGCACTAATCATATTTAATTGTTTTCTTACATGTTATTAAATAAATAAGTAATTTGTATTTAAAACCTGTGGTTTTCATTATAAAACAGAAGCAACTGGCCGGACAACTGTTTTTTTAGGCATGAATATAGTATAAATTTACATAAGATTGTTACTGAGTATAATGAAATACTACTGCATATCATATATTGATATTGGTAAGTGTACAAAACTTTTAACATAAGCTTAATGTAATTACATACATCCTCCATACATTTGGAATGAGAAAACTTTGCGGAAATTAACATTCGTTCCACACCAATTTTAGTTTGACAGTTCTTGTTTGCTACCAAACTTTTTTTCAAGTTTTATAAGAAGCATACATACTCGTGTGTAAAAGGTTTTGTAATTAAAGTTATAAAAAGTTACTCCACGAAACGAATTTATAAGATGCTATCAACGCGTCAGGCAACAAACACCTTTGTAACTTTGTTTTCACGGACTCAACTCAGCATATTTTATTATATCCTGAACAAACTTTATATAAGACCCCGAGTTTCAATGAAGTAAACTAAAATTTGTTCTCAGTATTCCAAAAAAGCTTTATAAGCATGACTAATAAAAATGGTTTACATTTACATACATCCATTTATACATTTATATACATTTTTACATGTGTGGAAATCCACGGGGCAGCGATTTGGCTCATTTATTCTATTTATTATAATTTTAAATTTTAGTAAATTAATTTTTATGTTAAATTGTTAATTATTATGTTAACGTAACAATAAGATTAAGATACGAATTAATTCTTTGTTTTTTAAGTTTACTAAATATAACCTTGATTTTGAAGCAAAAGTAAAAAATAAAATAAAAATAATTAAATTGATTTTTAAAGAGAACATACGGAGTATAATTTTTACATTTTAATTTTTAGTTTGTGCTAATATTTTTTTAATAAATATTTACTTTTTGTTAAAGAATATTATTTAAAATGTTATTTTACTGCATTTAATTAAGCTTAGAGGTAGCGAGCTAGTGATCGGTCAATCAGCGCAGACAACTCACGTAAACGATTTTATCTATAATAATCTTATTACACTTTAAAATAAATAAGAGTACATTTTTATGTGATTAAAAATAAACTCTTTTTTACTATCCTTAAGGTAAAAATTTGTGAACTTTATGACCTATGTATAATGATTGAGAATTGTTCAATAATTACAAAATGATTTTTTTCTATGCTACTATCATTTCGACTGCTGATTAATTCGAGTGACGGTTTATATTTGATCTTGCAAAGGTCAAATTAAAAATTACATATTTCTATCAATTAAATGAAATTCAGTAATATATCTGCTCTCTATTCTTAATGAGTTTCCATCCTACAGTCATCAAAGAGACAAATAATTAAAAATGCACAATTATATTTTTTAATTAGAAGTACTCGGCTAGAGATCCCATTCGTATTTTGTTTAATAAGTCTATCTTGAAAAAAACATGAAAAAACTGAATGTTGGTAATTGGATTGATTCCGTCGCATTTACTTTGTACTTAGGGTTAAACGTGTACAATATTTTTTTAATCCACTGTTTAATACAATTTGTAAAGTTATGTTTCTTTCTTGCAGTGTTAGTCTAATGGATGAACCTCGTTTTAAAAGAGTTTCTTGCCAGTTGTTGAATAATTAAAATAAAACTATTTGATAATCGAAAGTAATTAAATGTTGGCAAAGTGATACCAAAAGTTCAATACATTTGGTGTCACTTTGAACATTTAATATTCAGTTCGCAAACATTCTTCCATTCATTTCGGTCCTTGGGGGATTGATGGCTTTTAGTTTAATTTACTTCACCTATCATTCCTTAGGGACTCTAGCCATTATAACTTTAATAATCTAACCGATACCCTAAATGAACATTCGTATGGTGTTATATTCTGTACATTGTTCTTTACGAAAATTTAACTTATTATATTATTTACCTTTAACTGTGCTATATTTCAACAACATTCGTCTGTCAGTCTTTTGAAGTCCACTGCTGGAAAAGACCTCCGTTAATTGTTTTTTTTGCCAATAGTCACCGTGCCTTTTTTTTTGTTTTCGAGGGGGAAACTTTCAAAAAGTACCCGACGTTGTGGGAGCGACGCGGGTTATGTGGGATTCTTACCGCACTAAAACCCCCCCGGTGGCCGACCTCGACGCTGCGAAGAGGACTCCGGGTACTCCAATTGACCGCCGCCGGTGTCCTCAGCGTGTGCCCCATCGGGCTCTTCTCTGGTGGGCGTGAACGGCTCACCGCACCTTCTGGTTTTTACAGCAACATGCAACCACACATGCCGCCGTCCTTCCCGGGGTCACTTGACCGGACGGTTCGAGCTCCCACTCTTCTCGCCCGCAACCCCGGAAGCCTCTTTTAGTCGCCTCTTACGACAGGCAGAGGGTACCGTAGTCCTATTCTGGTCCCGGAACTACAGCCGTGCCTGGCACGCGTATGGATAACTCCTGTGGTATTGACATTACAAAGGAAAATGCCACAACATATCACCTGTATTTTGATTCTTACTCGCGTCTTCCAGTATCTACGGAACGAGAAGAAGTGGTGCCATTGAAGATCTGTATCACAAGGAGCATATTTTGATATCTAATATAAGATTCCTTCATTATTATATAAGGAAACGGCTGGTGGTTATCTCAATTCGTCTACCAAGACAAGCAACGTCGGGTAAGGTTGGGAATGGGATGAGTGACCGCTACTGACTGAATTCATTATTGTTTCCGTACCCTCATGAAGTGCTTCATGACAATAAGTTATGGTTCTTGGTTATTACGTATTTCAAATAATAATAGCCTAGAACAATGGCTATCGTTAAACCTTGTCAAGGGGCCTTAACTCTCACTATTTTCCCTACCAGGTGTGGCGTGGTGGAGTCTGCTTTAGCCCCTATAGCTTCGAGAAAAACCCTATATCCAGCAGAGGTATATAAAAATGTAGTTAAGGCAGATTAATATTTATATATGAGAACATTGAAATTACGTAGAGGTTCTGTATATATTTTTTATATCTTATATTTCCTTTTTTAGTGCAGTCAGGCGTTGATAGGGTAGAATTTATTGCGACTTTCAGAAACGCCAAATTCCTCAGCGAGAGGCAAGTGAACGTGAATTTTAAACAGACATGTGCAATATCTGTCTCAAATAACATCTGATTTACAAAAAATGTGAACATCGTTCTTCAGGGAGGATATAAATATATCAATATTGTAGACAAAAAATACCTATTAAAAAGAGGATTATGAATATGTAAGTGAACTTCATTCTATGACATACGTGATAATAGGTTCATAAAGCAGCAAGGGACAGACGGACCTAAATTTTAAAATTATTCATTTTCACCTGGACTTAAGTTTGTTTTCTGTATAATCAATACTGTCTATCGATTATTAATGAAAAAATATATTATCTTCTCTTACAACGGCAACGAGAAAAGAGTAGCAAATAAAAACAACTTAGATCTCATCAAATAGGATTAACACTGTGGAACCTGTCTAGTAAGCGGATTTAGAACTATCACAACATCAGACCATCCACATAATCGACACAGGTAATCCGCAAACTGTCAATTGCCGACGGTTAAGACAATGGAGCAACTTGACAAAGTAGCCGCAGAATGAATGAAAGTTGAAAAAGTATGATTCGACCAGGGTGATTTAAGGCAACACCTATTTAGAGCCTAAAGAAATTCTACGTTTCGGTGGTAGAGTATGGATTCCGTCCGTTTTATACATGAAGAAACTTTTAGATTCCTCAGAAGTGGAAACGCATCTGTAATCAGACAAACTATGTGTTTTATATGGAGTTGACTACAGATGTTTAAGGGTGCCAGTTTGAACTTACAGGTAGATGAGCATTTTTATTTCTCGGTACTTACTGAAATTCGAATCTGAAAAATCACAATATTGAACAGGATTGTTAAAGAATGTGAGTGGCTCCAAAGTTGAGTTCCTCGGGATACGTCATATTTATATCGTTTTTCGTCAGTTTCATGAAGTTAGTTGACATATCACCGTTAAAGGATGTCAAAGTAAAGTGCTTTTAAAAGCAAGAATAGCACAAGATTCGTAGTGGTTGTTCCACTCAATTGAAAAAAATTTATATTACATGTTCGTTTGCTACTTCAGTCAGATAAAAAAATAACAGAGTACATATAAGTCTTCAACAAAAATTGACTGAAAAAACTAATGCCGTGTTAGTAATATAATATCATATTACTAATGTTTCGACAAGAGAGACTTTGTAGTAATATTTATTAAAAAATCAGTATTATTAGGTAGTCAAATTAGTTCGCGGCCTTTTGACAATAGTAGCGTAGTTGAATAATGTTTTTGTCTCCACTGTCTTGTCAAGTAAAATCCTGTACTCAGCAGTTGAATAATAAATAATATAACAAGTTGTCCTCAATTGTTGTAGGAGATTAATAGATTGAAATGACTACTGAACTCTATTTATTACCTGTATGTCTTTAAACTGTGAAGTTATGATTCATTATTCATGATAGGCTCGAAGGATAAAAGTGACTGATTAGACGAAAAAACCCTAAAGATTAAATTTTAATAGGAGCGAAAAGATTAGCAACGGCAATTAACAAAAAGAAACAAGCTATTTTGTTTACAGAAGTTTTTAAAATAAGTTATTTTTTTACATTACACACGCTTACATACACGCTTTTTTACATTACACATGCCTACACTGAAGCCTGTGTAACGTTTAATTAACGTGTATACGTAGAACTTTTATTAGAATTAATTAAGTGAAGTTCACGCCTAGCGTTTATTTACAGGTTTCTGTAGAATATTAATATGTAATGCAACCGCGGAACAATATGTTTTGGAGTCACCCGATTTGGTGAAAAATTTAATATAACAAGTAGGTGGCGCAAGTCTCGGCGTAAACAACAATATTTGCTTTGTTACACAGAAGAAAATTTGAAGGTAAACAGGAGTCAGAAATTATTAACACGGCATTAGTCTTTTCAGACAATGTTTGTTGAAGACTTATATGTACTCTGTTTTTTTTTTATCTGACTGAAGTAGCAAACGAACATGTAGTCCACGGACATCTGTAACCAACTTCATACAGAACATGGGTTCCATTTGAAGTCAATCACAGATGCGTTGCTACGCCCGAGGACTATGATGGTCGCCTCATGTGAAAGTGTGCCGGCAACCACACCCTTCTATCGAAATAAGAGAAATGCTTCACGCTAGAAAGAGGTGTGGCGGTGGTACTTCCCCGGTCGAACTACACTGGTTCTACCACCTTGACAATGTGTGTGTTACTCTACAAATCGGTCTTTAAATTCAGAAGTGACATTTATTTGTGGTCTTTTATATGAATTTTGTAACATTAGTGAATTAAGTAATTTGTGAATATATCTATCGCGATTTGTTTTTAACATGTAAATGCCTCAAGATACAAAAAACTCTGAAATCCAAGTTTATTTAACTGGAACATAATTCCATTTAACAAAATCGCTTTTCGGAAGAAAAAACTCGTTACAATAAACCCTAGTTATTACTTTGCACAACGCCGCAACGTAGAATCAACTCTGAAATGCACGAAAAAATTCAGGCTTTTGCTGCATCCAAAAAATATGCCCACGATCTCGTGTGGCCCACTGCCAGACCCCAATTTATATCGTAAGACCTTTTTATTTTCTGAAATTGGACAATATATGCATTGTATGCGGATATCCGGTCGATCATGATTTATCGTAAGTAGATAATAAGTTTCGGAACTGAAATATCTTTCCATGAAATACTTAGCATACGCATTGGTTAGTGGTACAATTAATATATTTCTTTCACATTATTTTACAGCCAAAGTATCCGTTACTAAAGACATATAAATACTATAATATTATTTTTAAGTATAATATTTTTTCTTAGGAGTAGTAAGGTTATAGCAGTTTTTATACACATTTAATGATTGTACTATTTGGATTAAGATTTCTCATAATATAATGCTGCTGCTGCTCATAAGTATATGTACATCTGCATATCGTACATATCATGAACCCCAATAGGATCGGTGTCCTAACTGAAGTTACCCCCCTGAGGCACAATGTAGCACGTCTCTTGGTCATCCTTCAAACCAGAACACAGTAAACCAGGGTTACAGTGGCTTCAAAATTGTAGAAGAGAATTTTATTCTGCAGCTCCTTACTTCGTACCTACCTACTTAAATGTTATAACATCTAAAATATAGCAGCAGTTTTAACAAACATGAAGGTAAATATTTGTTTTCTCAGTTTCTGTTTTTCTCGTTTTTCTTATTTCCATTGGAAAACTGTTTAGACATTACCATTATTTATAGAAATGGAAAAGTTTATGAATACTGAAATTCAAAAATAATGTTGTTATAAAAATGAATGTTGTTATTAAACAATGTATTTATTGTTAACTAGCTGTCCCGACAAACGTTTTGCCATATAAAAAATTAATAAAAAAATGTTAAGGGTGGACAACCCTTAAGGGGTATGAAAAATAGATGTTGGCCGATTCTCAGACCTACTGAATAAGCATATAAAATTTGGTTAAAATTGGTCAAGCTGTTTCGGAGGAGTATGGCAACACAAACTGTGACACGAGAATTTTATATATTAGATATTGTAAATGTGAAAGTTTGTAAGGATGTTTGGGTGTTGTTGCTTTTTTACACAAAACTTCCGGTCGGTTTTCGCTATTTGGTACATCCATAATTTATGACCTAGATTTAGACATAGGATACTCATTACTATGAATAATTTACGTTTTGGACTTTTCATATGTCAGTTTGTTTTTATAGTTTTTCGATGAAAATCATTTCATTATAACGCATTTTATCTTGCTATTATAGATACATCTCCTAATCATATATATTTAGACACAATAAAATCAATCCCAAATAATATCGGATTCTTAACTGAATTCGGAATACTCGCATTGTAACCATCAGAGGATCAATTTAATATTCTTTATAGTATAGAACACACCATATCTATTATACCCAACCACCCAACATATCTATTATAAACTAGGCGAGGGCTCTGTTACCTTTAAAATTACGTAATATAGTTTTATCTTGTGTGCTGCAACTCCATTGTACCTACCTACTGAAATATTATAACATCTAAAATGTAACAACACTTCTTAACAAATGTGAAGGTAAATATTTGTTTTCATAGTTTTCTCTTTTTTCATGTTTCCTATTTCTATTGGGAAACCATTTAGCTATTACCATTTTATCCATCACGTTTATATATACTGAAATACTAAAGTAAAATAAAAAAGTCAAACGAATTTTGTAACTAAACTATCCACCTTTTAGTTTCATCATTAGACCCTACTTACTAAATTCAATGTATTGGATTAGTCAAAAAGAATTATATGATCTCGAGATTTTATTAAAGACACTTAGTAATTCCACTATCCACCTCCTGGCTCCAACATCACACCCTCACTACTAAACCGAAGCTATTGAATTCGACAAAATTTACCTCATAAGCCCAAACACGAAGATTTTTAGTAACCACTGAAGAGTTCGACTATTCACCTTTTGACTCCATTATCAGATTAGCTTAGCTCCATCATTAGATTCCAATTTATAGTATCTTGGCATTTTTAACATGCGAATATTTAAAACATTTTAAATGGCAATAAAAAAATGAAGTTTCAACTTAGCTAATTAGCTACAAGGTAATAATAATAGCATGTTAATTAATCAACGTCTAAGATTTTAAATAAATGTTTTGTCGGCGCAACAAATTTATTATTAAAAAAGAAAAATACTTAAGTAACTTAAATGAAACTCGGTAATTTTCTTAATTATTTTATAATTTCGAATCCTTTTTCTTAAACTAGAACAAAGAAGTGCCATGACTTGCAATAGATGACTGATGATGATATCATAGCCGAACCCACAAAGAGTCTTTTCACTTTTAATATCTTCATAATCTCTACGTTTTGTCCAGTGAGACAGTACCGACATGGGATACGTTTTATGCTCATAGACATTGATACGTGTATGCTATTATCTCATACATGTCCGAAATTCCTTTGTTAGATTGCGAGACAAACCCTACTGAATAACAATTTTGATATAGGATCAGACATCTCCATGACATTAATGTTTATAACAATATCTAAAGCTAAAGCAATATCTATAGAATTGTTATCGAGGAACGAGCTTTGAGTAACAAAATCACACATGCATCAGAATACGCTTCCGTATCTTTGTGTCGCAAAATAATGATGTTATTTTGACAAAGGGAAAACTCTCTCTAAACACAGGCGACATAACTCCACCAATCTAAGATCAGAACTAATATAATTATATGAAAGATTTTGAATAAACCAGTATAGTGTGATTCAGAATATTTATGGATTTATGATGCCATTTAATGGCGACGTGCAAAAAGTTATTATATATTATATTATATATTAACTAAAGCGACAATAACACGAAATTATATAACAAACAGTACTAATAGACATTAATATCAACTACATTAAAGTAAATACATACTAGTATCATAACAGAATCTGGACTGTTCATTGCTTGCAACGTGTAGCACAAGACGAGTATAAAAATATGATGTTATAAATATTTTTCATTAAGAACAATCAACTTTAGACTAAAAAAAATCAGTTCAGTAATCGCTGACCCGACTATGCTGAACCATAAAGATGTATAATGGCGGAGATCGATACGGATCTTTTTCCCCTCTAATATCCGCTTATAGGAATATTCGGTACATTACCAGTAAGTTTACGAGCATAGTAATTTATGTCAAACTAGAAAACAACGTGCTTTCATATGATACAAAACAAATTACAGTCCTTTTTACTTTTGCTTTTTATATGCAACATGCTAAAGACAATCGTAGGGTCACAATTTTGCTCGTAGTTATTTACGTTACACCTATATTACCTTCGTTACCTTCATTATAACTTCTCATAAATATTGCAAAATTTAAGGAAAACAATTCCATAAATCGTTTTCTGGTATAAATTGGAAAAGTTTTAAATATTCAAATTGAAAAGTGACTTTAACCTTTTTGATACATTTTAAACTAAGTTAAATTCTTTACTACAGTGAATATATTTCGTAATCATTATTAAACGTATCAGTTAAGAGAGTTTACGATTAAAATAATATGTAAGAGAACTTAGAAAAACAAAACGATATAAATCACTTTCATTTAAAAACTTGATAATATCGGTATATTTTCAGGCATAAACAACATAAACACCCGTATTCACAAACAATACTATGTGGCCTCATAGTGTTAGCTAACGCATAGGATGGGTAAAATTATTTCATAGACAATACTTAAGCAAAATCCAATGCTATGCGTTTGTCAAAATCGACGCATAGGTAAAGTAGCCGTCGAGCTATTTTATGGAACGCATAGCATCGTTTATTATGGTTCCGTAACCAAAGTGTAAAACCAAAACCCTATTACTTAAGTCTCCGCTGTTCGTCAGGCCGTCTGTCCGTCTATCTGTCTGGGCTGTATCTAACGAACTGTAATAAACCGTGACAGTTGAAATTTTCACAGATGGTGAATTTCTGTTGCCGCTATAACAACAAATACTAAAGACGAAATAAAAATAAGTATTTACGGGGGCTCTCATACAACCAACGTATTTTTTAAATGTTTTTTTACAGATAATGTATGAAATATACGAAACCCTTAGTGCTCGAGTCCGACTCGCGGTTGGTCGTTGTTTACGTAACTTGGTTACAAGTTACCGAGTAACGCAATAATAATGATTTGTCAGTGTTGTCAAAAAGTCTAGAGTGAATGCAGCTACAACAAATGGACCAATTACAGAGTCCGAACCAACGCTATGGCACCTCATAGCAAAGTATTACTTGAGTTTCGTTTATGAATTAGATGGCTTGAGATGACGAACACACAGGATAGTATCGCTCTTTGCATAGTATTGTTTCATTACTTAAGAAAGTATTGTTCTTGAATACGGGTAAAATATATGTGTGTCAAGAGGGTTTATTAATGATAATTAGAAAACCACACTGTTATTTGAGATTGGTGTTGGGTTCGCACGAAACGATTTATGGGACTTTAAGATTATTTCTTGCTAGTATATCCTTTACCCGCCCGCCCAGGGGTGTAATGTATTTCGTTACATGATTATGTATGGCTTTTTCGCTGGGACGCCTTGTAGTCTAACACCCGTATTCACAAACAACACTATGAGGCCTCATAGTATTCGCTAACGCATAGGGTGATTCAAACTATTTCATAGACAATACTTATGCGAAATCCAGCGCTATGCGTTTGTCATAATCAACGCATAGGTAAAGTAGCAGACGAGATATTTTATAGAACGCATAGCATTGTTTATTAGGGTTCCGTAACCAAAGGGTAAAACCGAAACCCTATTACTTAAGACTCCGCTTTCCGTCAGGCTGTCTGTCCGTCCGGGCTGTATCTAACGAACTGTGATGAACCGTAGATAGTTGAAATTTTCACAGATGTTGAATTTCTGTTGCCGCTGTAACAACAAATACCAAAGGCAAACTAAAAATAAATATTTACGGGGGCTTCCATATAACCAACGTATTAACGTTTTTTTTACAGATAATGTACGGAATGTACGGAATCCTTAGTGTGCGAGTCCGCCTCGCACTTGGTCGTTGTTTACGTAACTTGGTTACAAGTTACCTAGTAACGTAATAATAATGATTTGTCAGTTTTGTCAAGAAGTCTAGGGTGAATGCAGCCACAACAAATGAACCAATTACAGTGCCCGATCCAACACTATGACACCTCATAGCAAAGTATTGCTTGAGTGTCGTTTATGAATTACATGGCTTGACATAATGAACGCACAGGATAGTTTCGCTCTTTGCATAGTATTGTTTCATTACTTATGAAAGTATTGTTCTTGAATACGGGTATAAGCGTCTTGATCAATTTAGCTGTATCAGGTGTCACATTTATTTCCATAAAGAGATATTTATTTCCATTTATAACCATAAATTACTTACATTCACATCCGAATATACTCGGAAACAAAATAACGAATTTGATTAATACAGAAAATCACCATTCTCCGTATTACAATACTAAACGTTTCCTTATACATTACTAGCTGAACCCCGCAGCTTCGCCCGCGTTAAAAAAATCGATGTATAGATTGTCCCGTGGGAATAAGTTTAGAAAAGTAGCCTGTGTTAATCCAGAGTGTCCCTTACAAACATACACACTCATAAACCTTCCGCCCTTAAAATATTAGTATGATATAAGGATACAGATGATACTAAAACGATCACTTACGTCTAAATGATATTTTTATTTAAATTTACTTATATTATGTTTAAATTATTGGTTATTTATTGTATTAAAGGTTATAGGTATTTATTGCAACACATCGTACAAGACGTTTACGAACAACTAATTAGATTAACTTAATCAATAGTATTTGTATTGTATTAAAATTCAAAAGGAATATAATAATAAATAATAATAGAATAGGTTTAAGTTTTTGCGTTAGGTAACTAGGTTTTCATGATCTTGGCTTGTAGATTATTATATTACATAGGAGCTTGTTGATATATATATGGTATAATATTATGTATACTGTACCAAAACTGTTGATTCTGGTACCCATTTGTCACGATAAACTCGTTTAGACATGAACCAGTCCCAAGTTTGTAGCGAAATTGCTCAATGGATACGTATGAATGTTTATTCGGCCTTTGTTCACGACTTGCTTGCTCATACGCTGATTAAATGTGGCAAACTTTCTATTACTAATAACCCTCCCACACAAAGCTGTTTAAAATCTTTCTAGAACCTTAGAAATTGTTTCATAGAGCTTATAAAATATTGTTTAATATTGCAATAGTAGTAATGGGTAAAAATCAATTTTTCGCCTTTATTTTATTTTTCGGTCCGCTTTATGAGTAATACGAATTTTGAAAATAGGTACTGGTAGTCGACCACGGAGCTTAGTGTGGATTTTACACACCTTTAAGGACTTTTTACAAAACTCACAGCTGTTTAAGGGTTTGTTGCGATGTTTTTCTACGCTGTTAAATCGAATAAAATTTTTACGTACAAACTATAACATTAAAGGGGTGTGTAGAGATAAGAAGTTTCAACATTACATACCAAAACTTTAAATTCTGTACATATTTGTATTTTGTTAGAAAAACACCGTGCACGTATAATTTTATACATTTGCATGCGATCGAAAGCTCTTTCGTAATCTACGCAGCATAGAAAATCATACCGTTGCATATCTCCGCATTTTTGGACAAAAACCTGAATGGCAAACAATGCCTCTCTGGTGCCCACACCAGTTCGGAAACCAAATTGGTTGTCACCAAGCTGTTCATCACATTTGACCCTAATACGCTCATGGATCATTAAGAGCAATAATTTTAGTACCTGACTCATCAAACTAGTTGTCTAAACATTTTTTCACATTGGGTTTCTTTGGGAGTGTGATGAACACAGACTTCAACCAGTCTTCAGGAATTTGGCCAGTATCATATACCAGATTAAGAAGCTTTACTAACGCATCTATGTTTTTGTCCGATACCAGTTTAAGGATTTCTATGTGGATGTAAGACACTTTGTGCAGAGTCAGTTGACGTCCGAGACAAGTTGTGTAACTTTATCCTTCAGAATAGGCAGATCCTCATCTGTTTCACTGCTGATATGTTAACTCCTGGAAGAGTCTGTAAATATGTTTATAATATAATGCTACCATAACCGCTTTTTTGTTCAAGGTCAACAACGGGGAGCTTATTTGTTTCCATCAATTGGTCGATATGGCGTCTTTGTTTAACCATGGCCTTAATTTCTTTGTGCATTTTGATATGATGCGTCATGTTTCTTATGAACCTCAAGCGCACTTGTCAGTATACCAGGTATTACGGGCATAGCGGATTTCTCTTCTTATTTCACAATCTACGTTTTTATACAGCTCTATATTTTTTTTTTGCAGTCTTCTTTTCTCCATGAGTTGGTAAATTTTATCAGTCATCCAATGTTCGTTTGCGACCCATTTATCAGGTTTTAGAAAATGTGATGTGTACTTTAGATTTTAAACAGAAATATGTTGAGTATCTCAAATGTCTACGAAAGTGTTAGTGATATTCAGCTCTATATATCAAACTCGATATAAGCCTCTAAGTTACCGAGAACGAAGTTATCAAACTTAAATAGCCTCGATAATTTATTTACACACAAATGCGAAGTGAGCCAATATGCTATGCTATGTAAAGGAAAGTATTTTCATACGATTTTACATATTAGCGACCCACTAATAATTATCAATAACATTGCAATTTGATGTTTTATATTTGTTAAGTATTCTGGAATGCCAAACGTCTAAGGAATATTTTGTCGGATATCGAATAAAATAATATATGCATGTTTAAGCCTACAATCTTCTTTCCTGACTGATCTTTAGTCTCATTATGAAAGCCTTCAGAGCTAGTTACTACTACACGAAGGGTGCGCGTGGGCGACGTGGGATGAACAAGCTAACAAGAAGCAAAAACACAACATAACAAAGTATCGTTCCACGCTCTTTATTATCCACGCCAATTATTGGGCTATTCGGCGCAGCATATTTCCACATATACTATAATCAAGACAAAATTTAAATAATAATCATGTAGATAGAATGAGTAATTTATAGATACCGGGGGAACAGATTTTATTTTGTATTTTTTACCATTAGTAAGAGTAGATATACTCGTATGTCTCCGAAAAGGTATATGAATGACAAAAACATGAATTAATAATCCTTTTTTTAATCTTATATTTACTCAATCTATTATATCGAACTTAAACAAACAGCATTATTCCGAGTTTCTGCATACTCAATTCTGAATTGAAACATAAATAATGCAAGCCTTTGTTCGGATAATAATCCTTTGAACAAAACAATGGCGATTTAATGTAAACAAGGAAAATGTTCTCTCCCGTATCGATAGTAAATATATATTCTCCATTCTGATCAAATATTGCTTCATCATATTATTTTAAGTAGAAAAACTCCATTATCTTTTTTTATCGCTACGCGTGTTAATACAGTTTCAGCATTTGTAGGGAATTCGAAGCATAAATCAAAGGAACCATTAACGTATTTCGTCCACCCATTCTTGTCCCACTGCTGGGACGTCACGCCTCTTCTCTCAGAATGAGAGAGTTTTAGGCCATAGTCCACGGCGCTGGTCCAGTGCGAATTGGTGGAGTTCACACGCCTCCGAGAACTTTTTATTTAAAAGAACTCTCGGGTTTCCTCACGATGTTTTCCTTCACCGAAAAGCAGTAATAAATTTCTAATACGCACATAAAACAGTAGTGCCTGAACCTCGGACCTCCCGATTGAGAGGGCAAGTTTCAGTCATTAGGCTATTACTGCTTCTTTTTTATCTGACTGAAGTAGTAAACGAGCATGCAGTCCACCTGATGGTAAGTGGTCACTGCCGCCCATGGACATCAGTTATGAACTTTATACAGAACATGGATTCTATATGAAGTCAATCACAGATGCGTTGGTACTCCCGAAGACTATGATGTTCACCTCATATAAAGGTGTGCCGGCAACCACACCCTTCCATCGAAACGCAAGAACTGCTTCACGCTAGAAATAGGTGTGGCGGTGGCACTTTCCCGATCGAACTACACTGGTTCTACCACCTTCAATGCATTAACTTAATATTAGGTACGAAACCACGGTTATATTATTATTTTTTTACATAAAGTAGCAAACGAGCTTGCAGTTAAATGGTAAGTGGACACTACCGCTCATAAACATCTGTAAACAACTTTATGTAGGGCAGAGGTTCTGTTTGAAGTTAATCCTAGATGCATTACTACTTCCAAGGACTAAAATGATCGCCTAATATAACGGTGACAGGCAACCACACTCTTCCACCGAAAAGCAAGAAGTACTTCACGTTAGATATCTTCAAGAAATATGTTTATGTCATACAGATGTACATACGAATAGTGGTATTTCGTTTTATCTTAATCCACTTTATACCTAAAACAGTTCACCTCATTGCCTTTAACAAAAACATACCATTACATTAATATGTAAGCTTTGAAATCTAAGAAGATAAAACTCAACTACTTTAAACTTTGATGGCATGGTGCCAAAACATATTCTTAAAGCTCTACGGACTCCAACTTTTGTAAGTTTACGCAAATTTGCACGCTTTTGCACTGCTCATATGAATTATAAATATACTTGATAAAACTTTTTTGTAGCAAAATTAAAAGCAGTTGTAAAATCTAAAGAAACATCGCATCAACCCGATCTTGGGTTCTATTAAAGTCTTGTCTGTAATAGAACTTAAACCAATCGACATCTCAATGTATTATTCAATTCTAGTGCAATATCTTTTAAGAAACTAGTAAGTTGTGACAACAAACTTCGTAGAGGTGAGGTAATGTCTTACTGTAATAATGTGCCCGCTGATTATATAAATATATTATTGATATATTTTATACCATCGCAGTAGAATTTACAGAATTTATACAATTATACCAAATTACCAAACCTGGTTTGGTAATTCTTTCGAAATTTAAGTTGATTTAATTACGAAAATATTCAATAACTTTAATTGGTCTTAAAATTTTCAATGCAGGTGATTCCCCTAAATGAGTAGGTGTTATAGAAAACAAACTACACTTTTATATACCTAGTTGATCACATCATGAAGGTTTCAAATGTTATTTCTGTACAAATTGAGATGAAAGTCTTCGCTTGTATCTTGAACCAACAAAATTATTCCATACAAATGTAACATAATTATATGTTGCATACATAAAAATAATTTCGTAGTTTAAAAAGAAATATTCCTTCATGAGTGCAAATTGTAGGCACACATTCAACCGGACAAGCCTCAAGAGATACTTGAGCAGTTTCCTCTTTACTTCCCCGACCGTTGCTCATACTTCAAATGCAAATAAGATGTTTATAGGTCCCGCATAGTCTAAGCGATAGGTTTATTTCTTGATTTACCTAATATCATGTATGGAACATACTCGCAAGATTGGGTTTGAATTGAAATTAGTTTTAGTTCGACATTCTACAAGAAATCTTTCGGTATTATAATTTTTTTCGTAAAAATTATTATCGATTATCTATACTAAAAAAAACTTAAATATCTTATTAAAACATGTATTTATAAAATTGACAATAGTTTTTGGAAAAAACATGATTTTCACGCATTTTAATCAGTACCTGTCAAAACATATGGAAAAACTATTTCAAAAGGCTCTACAAATATTGCAACACAGTTGCCTCTCCATCAATCCGTCTGCCTCTTTGTAGGATCGTAATATAGCAAAATTGCTTTCACTAGAACAGATTTGTGTCTCGCCATATATGTATGTGTTTAACCTTGTCACTTAATGTTTAAATAAAGGTACAAAGGTGTCTCTCGAAGCATTCTGGAATCCCGAGGGATACTATAATCCTGTAGGAAATTTAAACCATCAGACATTTCCAGTTCAAAAGGAAAGTTGACGTCATGTCGTTACAAAGTAAATATTTCAGGTTACGATGAACATAAAGCCGGTATTCGCTGGGAATCGTTGTTACTCTGTTGAGATGCGATACGCTTAGATCAAAGGTAAAGGGTGAAAGATAACAATAACGAACGCGTTAACGTTATACGAGATAAAAGGGTCTAGTTGTTTTGTGACTGAAACGAGATAATATTACTCAAATAAGTTTAGATTTGTGTTAGTTATAATGATTGTTTAGAATATAAACGTAACAGTTAAATTCTTGTCAGAATATTACTGTAGTCATTGACTAAAGAATCGTAATTATGTGTATTATTTGGTTTTAATTGCATGCTCTGTATTTTAAGTTCTTATTGGTTCACAAGTTTTAATACAAAAGACGTTTCCTGGGCGCTAGAGCGCATATAATATGTTCGACCGGGAAAGTATTGCCAAGATACGTATTTCTTATTTAAGCAGTTCTTGCGCTTTTTTAGAAGGGTGAGGATTTAGAATCACCTATATATGAAGCCATCATCTTCGTCCTCAGAAGTAGCAACTCAACTTTGATTGACTTCAGGTAACAACCCTGTACTACATTTATGATTTCAACCTTGTAGTACATATAAGATAGCTTACCGATTTCCATGGGCGACAGTAACCTCATATCATCAAATAATCTGTACCTGTACTACTACTTCGTTTACCACTTCAATCTTATAAAACAACGTTATTTGTACATCGTACAAATTTTCCTATCTGGACTAATTGGAATAATATTTTTTCATATTATTTTCTGATAAGTTATTAAGAAATTATGTATTTTTAATTAACCTTTGGTTTTCTATGACAGAAGCAACTAGTTGTACCATAATGTTTTTTTTTCTTGGCATGGATATAATCAGTATATGAACATAAGATTGGTACTGCATATCTTATATTAGTGTTGGTAAGTGTACAAAACTTTAAAAAAAGCTTAATATAATTACATATATTATATCCTCTATACATTTAGAATGAAAAAACTTTGCGGAAAGTAACATTCATTCCATACCAATTTTACTTTGACAGTTCTTCTTTGCTACCAAATTGTTTTTTTGTGTTTTACGAGAAGCATACATACTTGTATATCATAGGTTACGCATTTAAAGTTATAATATGTAAATGTAAAACCAATTTGTAAGATGCTATCAACGCGTCAGGCAACAAACACCTTTGTAACTTTGTTTTCCCGATCTCAACTCAGCATATTTTATTATATCCTGAACAAACTTTATATAAGACCCTGAGTTTCAATGAAGTAAACTAAATTTGTTCTCAGTGTTCCAAAGAAGCTTTATAAGCATGACTAATAAAAATAATTAAATTGCTTTTTAAAGAGAATTTATGGAGTATTATTTTTAGCGTTCAAATTACATTTTGTGCTAATATTTTTAAATAAACATTTACTGTTTATTTAAGAATATTATTAAAACTGTTATTTTATTGCATTTAATTAAGATTAGAGGTAGGGAGCTAGTGATCGGTCAATCAGCGTAGACAGCTCAGCTCACACAAACGACTTTATCTAAAATAGTTTGTTACACTTTAAAATAAATAACAGTACATTTTAGTGTGATTAAAAATAAACTCACTTTTTTATTAAAAAGAGGATTGAAGAAAGATTGTTGATCAATTAAAATATGATTAGTTATTCTATGCGACCATCATTTCGACTTGGTTTGTTATTAACGAGTGACGAGTTTATATTTGTTCTTGCAAAGGTCAAATTAAAAATTACATATTTCTTTCAATAAAATGGAATTCATTAATCTATCATTCGTATTTTGTTAAATAACTCTATCTGGAAAAAGATCACAAAAAACTCAACGTTGATAATTGGATTCATTCCAACACATTTACTTTGTAGGGTTAAACGTGTTCAATATTTTTTGAATCTACTAAGTTTAATATAATTTTAAAATTATATTTCTTTTGTTTTTTGCAGTGATAGTCT
This sequence comes from Spicauda simplicius, assembly GCA_949699795.1. Lineage (NCBI taxonomy): Eukaryota > Metazoa > Arthropoda > Insecta > Lepidoptera > Hesperiidae > Spicauda > Spicauda simplicius. The sequence continues at coordinate 17,127,281 of OX453060.1, read as the reverse complement.
AATGATTGAAATTTGGCCTTTTTGTCCAAGGTCCGAGGTTCAAATACCAGGCACCACTGATTTTTCTAAAATTAAGTGCGTATAAGAAATTAATTATCACTGCTTTACGGTTAAGGAAACATCGTGAAGAAACCTAAACCTATCTGAGAGATCTTTAAAAAAAGCTCTCAGCGCGCTGGACTAAGGCCTTAAACTCTTATACTGATAAATAAAAGAGAAGACCCGTTCCTAGCAGTGGCACTACATATGACATGGGTTGACGATATATTTTGAAGGTGGTAGAACCAGTGTAGTTCGACCGGGTAGGTACCACCGCCACACCTATTTCTAACGTAAAGCATTCATTGCGTTCCGATGGAAGGCTGTGGTTGCTGGCACACTTTTATATGAGGCGACCATCATAGTCCTCGGGAGTAGCAACGCATCTGTGATTGACTTTAGATGGAACCCATGTTCTGTATGAAGTTGATTACAGATGTCCATGGGCGGCAGTGACCATTTACCATCAGGTGGACTGCATGCTCGTTTGCTACTTCATTATTATAAAAAAAAGAAGAGTTCTGAAGAAATCTAATTCTTCGTTAAATTTATTTTCCAAATCTTTAGTCTTTCGCCACTCTTAGGTTAAGGTGAAAATGTGCCGAAAAATGTATATTTATCTATACTACCTAAATTTGTGAATATACATTTAAAAGATTTACATTGTAGTTATTGAACAATTAATATAAATATATTTGTTAATGAAATGTAATTAAATGTTGGCAAAGTGACACCAAAAGTATTAAAACTTTGAACATTTAATATTCAGTTCGCAAACATTCTTCCATTCATTTCGGTCTTTGGGGATTGATGGCTTTTAGTTTAATTTACTTCACCTATCATTCCTTAGGGACTCTAGCCATTATAAGTGTAATAATTTCACTGAAACCCTATTTAATGAACATTCGTATGGTGTTTATTTCTATTTATTGTTCTATACGAAAGTTTAACTTATTATTTTGTTCATTTCAGATTTTACTTTCAACTGTAATATATTATGATGACCATTCGTCTTTCAGCCTTTAAGTGCCTAATTCTGTAAAAGACTTCTGCTAATGAAGATTTCTGCCAACAGTCACCATGCCTGGTAAGCCTGTGGGTGACTGCAGTGGTGTTGATCTAACGTAGAAAGGTAATACTGCCTATCATCTGAATTTTGTTTCTTTATTTTTACAACATCCACTGAACGAGGAGTGATGCTATTCAAGATCTACATCGCAAGGAGAATATTTTAAAATCCAATACTTTATTCCTTTGTTATCATAAAGTCGAATAGCTTGTTTACATCCAATTTGTTTACCAAGTCAAGTGACGACGGATAAGGTTGGGAATGGGATGAGTGACCGTTACTGACTGATCGTTATTGCTTCCGTACCCTCCGAAGTGCTCCATGATAATAAGTTATGGTTCCAGGTTATTATTTCAAATGATAATAGCCAAGAACTATGGTTGTCGTTAAACCTTAACTCCCTTTATCTCTCTCTACTAGTGCACAATGGTGTGACGTGGTGGAGTCTGCTTTATCCTCTACAGTTTTGAGAAAAAGGCGTATATCCAGCAGAGGTATTTAAAAAAGGTTGTTGAGATTCTTCTTTAAATATATTAATCACACACTAAAAATAAGTACAGAGTCTGTATAATATATTTTTATATCTTCTATTTTCTTTTTCAGTGCAGTCAGGCATTGATAGGATAGAATTTATTGCGACTTTCAGATACGTCAAATTCCCCAGCGAGAGGCAAGTGAACATGAATTTTGAACAGACATGTGCAATATCTGTTTCAAATAACATCTGATTCACAAATAATGTGAACATCGGTGCTTTTGAAATAAATATTTAACCTTGTAAATAAATTAGCATAGAAGATATTTTAGGAAACAAATTTATCAAAATAATAGACAGAGATGATTAAAAAAGAGGATTATGAATATGTAAGTAAACTTCATTTTGTGACATATGTGATAATGTATAAAGCAGCATGGGAGAAAAAACTGACCTACTTAAATCATTAATTTTCACCTGGACTTATTAGTTAGATTGCTGTATAATAAATACTGTCTATCGATTATTATTAATTAAAAAACGTATTATCTTCTCTAACAACGGCGACGAAACAAGAGCAGCAAATAAAAACGACATATATCTCCCCAAGAAAAATGTTTAAGTCTCTGTTCAACTTTTCCTGTAAGCGGATTTAGATCTATTACAACAACATACCACCCATATGATCGACACAGGTAATGCGCAAACTGTCAATTGCCGATGGTTCAGGCAATGGAGCAACTTGACAAAGTGCCGTGAAAATGAATGAAAGTTGGTAGAAAGAGTATGATTCGACCAGGGTGATCTAAGGCCACATATATTTCTAGCGAGCACATCCGAGAATTCTTTAAAAAAACGTTCTCGGAGGTGTGTGATGTCCACCAATTCGTACTTGACCAGCGTAGTGGACTATGGCCTATAACTCTCTCATTCGAAGAGAAAACCCGTACCCAGCATTGGGAAAATAATGGGTTAACGAGAGAGAAGTTAATAAACAGTTAAGACAAGATCCAACAGACCATAGGAACGCCACTTTGACTAGAAAACAGAATAATTATTAGCATTCCGTGGTAGGTCACATTATTTTGGAACGAACGTCGTCACATATTTTTGCTTCCGAAAAATGTCACAATTATTTGACGTTCATCTTGATCACATAATTTTGACGCTACTGCATTATGCTGCCTTTCAATGTCAGATATTTTGCTGCGTTCGTGTAGTCAGATATTATTGAACTCCTTCTTGGGTCAGATACTTTTGCTAATCTGTTCGTAGTCATAATGTTCCAAATTATGTTTTGATGTCTCTTGAAATGACGAAAAATTAAATATAATAAGGTGGCTCAAGTCTCTGCGTAAACAACAATATTTGCTTTTTTACACAGAGGAAAATTTTACGGTAAACAGGAACTAGAAATAATTAGCTCGGCTCTATATTTTTTTTATTTGTTATTGCTCTCAATATATTTGTTGTTACAGTTATTATTACTCTCGATATTTGTTGAAGTGAAACTTCTTTATCGGGGTTGGAAAAAAATTTAGTGTAACATTTTTGCGTAACGAAAAAATGTTACACTAATTTTTTTCCATCTTTTTTTTCCGTTACGCGCCATCTTTTTCTTATCCCTACCACGCGTGATATTAGATAGATTTTTATAGATTAGATTATTAGATAAAGTTTAATAAAAGCCTTTTATTAAACTTTATCTAATTTAACTTTATTTAACCAATTTCTATAAAGTTGCATATAGTAAATTATTTTTTGAAAAATAACTTCATAAAGAAGTTTCACTTCTTACGAGTGTACGCTAGTACACGCACACATTTTTTTTCTATGTTTGTATTACTATAAAAATATACAATACACATCATATTAATACAAAATTACATTTAATATATTATGTTCGCACAAAAATTCGGTATTTTAATTCAGAAGTGGCATTTATTTGTGGTCATTAGCATGTATTTTATAACATGATCGAGTTAATTAATTTATGAATATATCTTTCGATATATTTGCGATGATTTATTGCAAGATTAGAGAGTTACATTAGAGAGTGCTTTATTACCGAAAAATCCGAAATACCGAAAAAGAAAGATTTCGCAATTATTTAATAAAATTATTTACACGATTGGTAATCGACGTAACTTCCTTTATTTGTGCGCTATTTTAAAAATAATTTAATGGAGATTAATTTTATCTCTGGCAAATATTGCTTTAAGAGAATAAAACCTGAAAGAAATTATTGAAAAAAAAGAGAAAAATTCCCGTCAACTTTTTTTCGTTTGAAACATGATAGCTTGGGTAAAAATTAATTGATTGATTTGATAAGTTTTTTTTATTACCTTGAGATCTACTATGCGTTAATTATTGAAAATGGTTGTCCTATTTAGTGTAGTCTAATATCTAGTTATTAAAGAAAAATTTACATTTTCAAAAAATAGTCGTCCACTTTTGGATTTTCCAATTTTTTTATATATTAATGCCTAAAGTGACACAAAAACTCTGAAATCTAAGTTTGTTAAGTTTGTTTAACTGGAACGTGATTCCATTTAACAAAATCGCTTTTCGGAACAGAAAACTCGTTATAATAAACCCTAGTTATTACTTTGCACAACGCTGCAACGTAAAGTCAACTCTGAAATTCACGAAAAAATTGCCAGGCTTTGGCTCCATACAAAAAATATGCCCACGATCAACTCATGTGGCCCACTGCCAGAACCCAATTTATATGGTAAGACCTTTTTATTTTCTGAAATTGGACAATATATGCCTTGGTATGGAGGTATTCCATCGATATCGATTTATAGTAAGTAGATAATAAGTTTTTTAAAATTCTTGGCGATGAAATATCTTACCATGAAATGCATCGCATTGGCTAATGGCCAATTAATACATTTATTACACACTAGCTGTACCCGCGGCTTTGCCCGCGTGCAAATCAACGTGTCACAAAGTTTTTGTCGCGCAAATCTCGACACCGTGGGAATTCTATGATAAAAAGTAGTAACATTAATATCGGTTTGGCCGCTCAAGGATTACCTGGTCAAACACAGAGCGAAAAAACGAATTTAAAGTGTGTATTTGTGGGTAGGAACGTATTGTTATGTATTTTTTTTTATTAGACGAATTCTAATATTGTAAATAGCTTTTTTGAACCAATTTACATTCTTAGTGGTCTAATTCACAATATCGGGATACTTTTTTCAATCAACTCCTCCACATTTGAACCAAAACGTATTGATTATAAAGATTGATTTGAACTTTTCCGAATTGAAAAATACTATTTGAAGTAATTTTGGCGGATTCAAATTTCTAAGTAAGATTATAGGTAAACCTACTTTTAATATTAATTTGTGTTCAGGAGTTCCGGAAGGCATTAAAGAATTCAAAAATTCTGTTGGATAATGTACTGCTTCCTCTATCTCAATGACTGTGTCTACCGAATAGTAGATCTGTGACGCTGCTTTAAATTTAGAAAAAAAATAAATCATTTATTTTATCGACACGTTCAGTGGTGGGTGGGTATATTGCCTTCTTTTGGAACCAATTTATAGTGTTATTGGTTTTATTAACAATATCGGGATATACTTTTTCAACCAACTCCTCCACATTTAAACAAAGACGTATCGATATAAAGATTGATTTTAACTTTTCCGGATAACAAAGCACTATTATCTACTTGAAGTAAATTATTAGAAAATTGGAATATCACTGAACAGCGACATATATTCTAAGTTCATATTTTGTTTCATGTGGCCAAATATAAGATCTTTTAAGAGGTGCATCGGGTTATTTGTGTGCGTAAATCCCGCATTGTTCTTTGTAAAGCGGAAGACATAATCAAAACACTTTTACAATTCATACGAACAGGGCGCACCCGCTCGCAGGGCGCTGCCGCACCCTGCTCGCATATTTTTTATGTTTTCTTTTATGTTCCAACCTAACCTAACCCATCCTGCTTAAAAAGCTACAGCTAAATAAAACTCTTAACAATAACATGACAATACTCCTGCATTTTCAGGATTTAGGTATTCAAAGTGACACTTTCCATCACAATGTTCTCTCAACTGGTTGTAATGTATTGTAATCAATAAGTACCAAACTCATACGGCTTAAGTAGGTTGTGTACTTAGATTATCAGGGTTGATGAATTGAAGTTTAATTTATTAATCACATTTCAGTTTAATGAGCTCTCATTGAACTTACTCGTATATACTAAACACAACCGTAAGCATTATGTGACTACCTTTTTTAATTTAGGCTTGCACTATCCCGCATCATCAGGGAGGAGTTGAAGGTAAAAAAAAATATCTCATGTCTTTGCTTAGTATTCTTATTACTTATACGTAAGAACTTAAGAGCCAACTTCTATAGCTTGGGCTTGCAGTACCCTGCAACATCAGGGCTGAGGAGCTTAAGGTCAAAATTTTCATCATGTGTCTTTGCTTAGTAATTATATTACATACCTGAAAGCACTAAATAGCTAACTTCTATGGCTTAGGCTTGAAGTACCCCTGCATCATCAGGGTTGAGGAGTTAAAGATCAAAATTTTCATTATGTGTCTTTGCTTAGTAATTATATTAAATACCTGAAAGCATCAAATGCCCATCTCGTATAGTTTAGGCTAGCAGTATCCTGCCTCATCAGGGGTGAGGAGTTGAAGGTCAACATTTTTACCGTGTATCTTTGCTTGGTATTTTTATTACATAACCGTAAGTGCCAAATAGCCAACTCTTACGGTTTAGTCTTGAAATACCCTTACATCATCAGGGTTGAGGAGTTGAAGATCAAATTTTTGTCCCATGAATTTGTTTAACAATCTTATTATATATCCATAAAAACAAATTGACTTACTTCTACGGTTCAGGCTAGCAGTACCCCTGCATCATCAGGATTGAAGAGTTGAAGGTCAATTTTTTTAGGAAATATCTGCTTAGTAATCTCATTTTACATTCAACCCAATTGGACTCCTACAGCTTAGGTTTGGCCGAGTATCGCTAATTTCGTTAATTTGCTTCAAAGAAATGGATCCTATGATCAGAACCGTATCAAACTCATTAGAGTAACCTTGAAGTACATTCTTTCAAATAAAAGAAAAATCATCAAAATCGGTTGGCGGGAAATTGAGTTATTCATCTATTTATCGCGCACATCGTTAATGCAAATATCAGACTTATGCCCTTTTCTTATGGATGCCACTGTCAAAAGTGAACTTAAAAATAAATGGGACCCGACGACACGCACTACCTATCAAATGAAAAAAAAAATCATCCAAATCCGTTCACCCAGTGCGGAGAAATCGAGTAACAAATATAAAATAAAAAAATAATTAAAAAAAAATCAGACGAATTGATAACCTCCTCCTTTTTGGAAGTCGGTTTGAAACGATGTTTTAACATAAAAATCAAGGCGAAATACTAAATTTTATTGAGGTGGCCTCAAAATTGACTGACTTACATACAAACTTACATCTCCTATTTGGGTTAAATGGGGGGGGGGGGGGGGTCAGAAAATTCATTCTTAACTGACGTCTACGTCATAAAAGGAACCCCTAGTAAAAATCATATTCGTATCTTTAGCAGTTTAGGCTCTACGATGTTTATTCATTATATGAGTGAGAGAACATCCTTTCGTTTTTATTCACAGACTCGGTCGAGTCTGACACCAAATTTCAAAGTCAGACAAGCCGAGTATGTCTTTACTGTAATAGGAGCAGTTATTTGTAGGTTATGAAATTTTATTACTTACACACAGCGTATTATCCTCAAATAATATTTTATAATAGTAGATTATAATTCATATATGTGATATCAATTAATTACAATTGACTTTGTAATGAATTACATTTGAAATTAATAAAATTCGATAGCACAAACCATAGTGCCCCCAATTCTTAGACTTTTCGCTTTCGCGCGATGAAAACCTGACATCCAGTGAACGTCAAAGTCGTTTACACATCGCTTGACATTTAGTGAATCTCAAACCATTACATTTACTACCAAAAAGATTTTTTCATAGGTAAACATTATTTAATTAATAAACGTAATGAAGTTATGAATTATAATAATTCAAATGGTGACGAATTAGAAGAATTTATACTCGTATCAAAGGAAGAGATGTGCGTAGGAACTTGAATGGAATATGTTGGAACTTTTTTTATTAAGTACATCGTTTAATTGAATGCGTAGTATGATAGATACCATAGTAGGAAAGTATACGAAGAGACGAAGCGAAAGCGTGCTTTACTGTAATAGTTTTTTACTTTTACTTTAATAGTTTGTGCTTGCTCATATCGTACTATTTGGTTTTTGTAGTCCAGTTTGATAAGAATGAGCTTTCTAGTCTTGCCTTATTGACAAAGGTGTTTATCGCTATGCATATTTTATTTCTCTTCAGTTATTTTGTCATCATTTTAGAATCAAAACAGCTATTACAATTTTACGTTTATCGTTACAAGTAGACATAATAATAATAAAAAATGTCTGGACTACTAAAAAATAAAAATGGCAACGTATATTAAAACACTGATTGTATTTTGAGCGAAGTAGCATAAACTGTAGCTATTTAGTAATTAATTAACCCAACAAGCAAATATCATTTGTACCTATCATAAAAAAAAATAGACAAATTAATTGCTTAGCGAGGGATAAGCAATTAATTTGTCAAAAAGATTTGTTGTAGGTATTCATTTTTTGATTCACTATGCCGGGCACTAAGAGCATGACTACTGAATATAAAGCCGGGCGGTCAAAAGATTATAAGTATATAAACTTATTCGCAAATTCTCTAAATGCTGATTTGAAGGGTGTACTACAAATGAAAGCCATTCAAGAATATCTTTATTTAATATGAAATTATTCTGAAAAAGATTATTATTTATGTTGAACTCCCAAGTTACTAGTAAAATTGCGAGTTCCTGCTTCTTCTATGGTTGTCTTCATGCTGTAGGTATATTTTATTTATGCTGTATATTATTTTCATACTACATGTTGCCTGACGGAAGGTTGACATAACGGAGATGAACATATTGCCAATTAGACCTCATCCAGCAGAGCAAACAATCAATTCTTATTTTAAATAATATGATATTATATGAAAATATAGATTACTAGCTGACTGGCAAACTGCGTTTCGCCAGAGAATGGTCAGATTTTAAAATGAATACAAAATTGTCAAGCTTATTTTTGTTTTCAGATAAATCCAGACACTAATACCATTACTAACATTTATATTTTATGGTATGGTATTTAAGTTCAAATTGACTTTAAGCATAATTATAAATCTTTAAACTTGAAACTAAAAATATTGTCGTTAATAACCAATTTTCTCTCGTCTATGCATTTCACTTTTTAATTAACGGATCTAATAGTCTTATCGCAGTTATAAACCCATCATTTAGAATATAACTACCTATTCAAGGATACTTGTTTTGTTCTTAACATCAATCTGCAATCTAAAATACAAAGTTAAATAATAATAAAGTATCCTTTTTTTAAGTAGTGAAGTTATTCTAACACTTATTATTCTTCACCTGTAAAAATAAAACAGTAATATGTAATGAATTCAACTTTTTTCATGGGCCAATAAATCCCACTCATTTGAATCAAGATTCAATTCCCACACAACGCTACAAGGTATGTTATTACTTTCATCATTTAATAGAATTCTTTTAATATAGCTGGGGATTAAAAAAAAAATAACTATTATCACATCTGGTAAATATGCAATGAGAAGAATTATATGGAACTCGCTTTGATTTGGTAACATTATTTGTGTATAATTGTGGGGCAAGTGCTGCATGCAGAATTAGGAATATCTGGCACGCTTAGTAAAATTGTGTGTTCATACTGTATGTTGTCATCATTCTGTACATTTTCTTTGTGCTGCATGTTCTCCAAATGTTGACTAGATTCTAAGTATGTTGACATAACATTCAACCAGACCTCACCCAGCAGGAATGGCAAACATACTTGGTTCTTATAACCTAAAACATTTTTATGAGAGATTAATAGCCGATGTCCATTAGAGGCAGTGGCCACTTACCACTGGACTTTTTACTGCTCGTTTTATACTTTAATAGTTATTGTAAAAAATAATATAAATACTAAATCTGGCGATTCAAATTAACTGTTAGCAGAAATATTGCAGTAGAAGTTAAATTCAATCATAGTGGATTCTCAGATACAATAATATGATACCTCATTTTCCTCCTTCCTGGTACAATTAGGGCATACCATGAGGTGGCCCATTAAATATTTGTTGCCAGTTCCTCTTATTAGTAAAAAAAATGTGTGACAAATATCCATCTCTTAGGTACTGAAATATTTAATGAAATATTAATTTAGAATCTATTAAAATCACAACAAATTGTATTTTATGTTTCCATAGTGACAATCACTATCATATTTAAAAAGTTCAGGTGTTACACAATCCGAGTTCCTGGCGAAGAGCCGCCACAGTGTTTTCATGCGGGCTAGACAGTTGTTTGGAGTCACTAATTGCTGGGCCGAGATGGGTCATCATTAGCACTGGATGGCTCGCACAACCAGGTGGCGAAGCTTGATGCTATCCCTAGTGCGCCGGTACCTGCCTCTTCGTTGCAGACAGCTCCAAGCGCTAGTAAAGCCCACGATGGAAAAGAAGTTACTCACACCAAACGTCTCCAAAAATATAAGTGATATGGCTGTTATGTGACTTCCTTCTGTGTTTTCTGTCTCATAAATATTACATTCTTTTTTCCTCAGACTTTATCACCAGTAGGTATCCTTTGTAGTTTTTATGTCATATAGTGCTATTATTTTCAGTTCCTGTCCAGTCAAGAATCTTTATGTTGTATTTCTTTACTTGTGTTGTAAGCGCGGTAGTTTACATGTCTTCGATATCAATGTTTATTTAAACAAAGAAAACAATAATTTACAATTTTGTACGTTTTATTTTTTTAAACTAACATCTGTCAAATTAACTTTAGAACGATCTATGGATTCCTACGTTTTGGCCCATTTGACAATCAGTAATATGTTGTATAAAAACCTATATGTAGTAGTTCATATACTTAATATGCCCATAATTACTAATAATTTTTGTGTAAAGTTTGTTTGTGTAAATTTAATATAAATGATTTCTTTCTATACTGTTGGTAGGTAGGAGTTATATTAAGTCACTTATTTATTATATACTAGCTGTACCCGCGGTTTCGCCCGCGTAAAAATGAGTGTATCGCAAAGTTTTTCCCGCAAAAATCTCGACCCCGTTGAAATTATATGATAAAAAGTAGTCTATATTATGTTATTCCACAACCTTTTCTATAGTGCAAGTCCTATCCAAATGAGTTTAGCCGCTCAGGCGATTACCCGGACATACAAAGAGTAAAGAAACGAATTTAGAGTATGTATTTGTGGTTATGATCATAATTGTTATGTTAAAATTTTTTAAAAATTAGACAAATTAGGATTTTAAAATTAGACGATTGTGAACCGCCTTTCTTTGAATTAATTAACAATCTTAGTGGTCACACAATACCAAGAAGCACCTTGTAAACCAAATCCTGCTCCACATTTAAACCAAAACGCATCGATTACAAAGATTGATTTTAACTTTTCCGCAGTATGTTTAAAAATTTTCAGGGTTATGCTGCAGGGTGAAGTGCAATGTTTGTACTGGTCTAGTACAAAAAAACGCTATTCTTACAAACTTATTTAACATTCGTGTCCTACTCAACACTGGACACTATCAAGTGGTCAGATTACTCTAATAATGCACACGCATCGGCGGCCGGCATGTATTAGCATGCGCGAGCGAGACGGTTACCTACCCCTGCCGAGAGACACATCTTTATTATTTTAAATCTCTAATATCTTTAAAAGTATTTATTTGATGCATATAGTGTAAAAGCTAACGAATGCATTTATTTATATAAGGATTAATACCGAACAGAAGAAAACACACTCGAAATTATTAACGTAATATTTTTAGTTGAAATATGGAACATAAAAAAAATATTGTGACTTAACCATAAGTTATAGAGATATACTATCGCGGATTGATTTTATATTTAAGGTAGCAATCCAGTGTTTCGTAGCCCTTGACGCAATTATTAGTATTCAACATCAACATTTAATTTATCGATAGACTTCGTAGTTGTTTTGTAAATAACGCCACCTATCGCATTCAATGTAATTGGACATAGTAGTTCAACATAGATCAGGATAGATGGCGCAAGTATACCTAATATTTAACTCATCGGTAATTCCTCGTAATTTTATATTGTGGGTAAATTAAATCAAATTTATTTGTATGATAATTAATTGTTATCTATTTATAGGTATCTATTATTTCATAATGAACTAAGGATCAGGATGACATCAGGGCAAAATGGCTAATATGGCGACAAACAAAAGTCGCGATATACCGAGTTTTACAGATATATGTTGTCGACTCAAAATCAATATTTTTTAATGTTTTATTATTGAGATAAGTTTTCAATCAAGTCTATCTTGCCCCTTGACGGAATTTTATTATCGTACCCTTTGAAGGAAGTTATATAATTTGATATCTCTAATGACTTTAAACGTATTTATTTGATGCATACAGTGTAAAAAACAATTTTGATCTTTATTAAAATTACGAAACTAACGAATGCATTTATTTACATAAGGAAGAATTACAAGAAGTCCACCAATTCGCAAATAGCCAGCGTGGTGGACTATGACCTAAAACTCTCTCATTCTGAGAAAAGACCCGTGCCCAGCAGTGGGACAATAATGGGTTGACGACGACATAAGGATTAATACTGAACAAAAGACAACAGACTCGAAAATAACGTATTATTTTTAGTTAAAATGTGGAACATAAAAATAATTATTGTGAGTTAACCTTAAGAGATATAAATATGCTATCGTGGATTTATTTTATAATCAAGTGTGCAAACCAGTGTTTCTTAGCCCTTGACGGAATTATTAGTAATTCAACATCAACATTTAATTTATCGATATTACTTCGAAGTTGTATTGTAGATAACGCCATCTATCAAATGTTCATTCAACATAATTCAACAGAACAGTGATAGCGCAAGTATACCTAATATTTAACTCATCGGGAATTCCTCGTAATTATAATCGTATCTTTCGCATTATAAATACATTTTCATATTATAAACCCATATTATGGGTAAATTAAATCAAATTTATCACATCTATTTGAATGATAATTAATTGTTACCAATTTATATGTATTATTTCTGAACGAACTCACGATGACGTCCAGGCGAAAGGGCCAATATGGCGATTGTCATTTGCATTGGAATTTAACAAAATTCGCGACATACCGAGTTTTACGGATATATGTTGTCGATTCAAAATCAATATTTTTTAATGTTTAATTGTTCACATAAGTTTTTAATCAAATCTATCATACCCCTTGACGGAATTATTAGTACACCTCTATGTCAAAAGCCAATATGGAGATTGTCATTTGCATTGGAATATAACAAAATTCACGACATACCGAGTTTTACGAATATATGTTGTCGACTCAAAATCAATATTTTTTAATGTTTTATTATTCACATAAGTTTTTAATCAAATCTATGATACCCCTTGACGTAAATAATAGTACAGCTCTTAGTCAAAAACGAACTACCATACAAACATTTATGCTCGATTTTAACATTTTCAACCCATTTTTTGAAATAAAAAGTAGCCTATAATGGATCCCAAGGTCACCACTATCTGTGTACACAATTTTATAAAAATCGGTTCAGTAGTTTTGCCGTGAAAGAGTAACAGACAGACAGACAGACAGAGTTACTTTCGCATTTATAATATTATTATATATTATATATTATATATTATATTATATTATATTAGTAGGGAAGTAGGGATATTTTGGTAATTTATTCATATATACTTTAAAATCTAAGTTCAGACAAGCCTTCTCGAATAGTGCTAATCGCGATGAAATTGGGCAAAGTTATGAGAGGTATTACATATTTATATATATAAGTACATACAGACATAAACACAACATCATAAAAAAATCATAGGAGAACCTTCCTCGGACGTCTAAACATCGAAATTCGATTGGAAACTCGATTTATGTAAAACGGGGTAAAACCAATAACTTCCTGACTATCCACAATTTTTAATTATCTTATCAACAAGTCAAAAAATCTTTACAAAAAGATGTAAAATCCTATCAAAAACAGTTTCACTGTAAAAATAGCACCAAATTCAAAGTCATAAAATTGTTGAAAAACAATCAAAAATTTTACAAAAAGTTATGAAATACAAGCACAAAATACCCAAGTTATGATTTTTTGATAATTTAATATTGAAAAAGTTTTGTTGCAACCTTAAAACTTAACAAAAATCGAATTTGGTGTGCGTCCTTGAGAACTTCATTTTTTTAGGATCCATTCATAATACTTTAATGGTAAGGTAAAATACACTGTAACTGTTTAGGAACTAGTACCTACCTGCTCACTCCATGTATTTGTATTTATGCATTTGTGAATATAGATATACAAATACATGGAGTGAGCAGATGCGGATTCCTGGGCAGTAACTGAGCAGTATAACTTACTTATGTATAATTATCACGTCAATATTACATAATAGGTAGTATCGAAAACTGAATGGATACGATTTGAGTTAGATGAAGCTGAAAATATGTTGGAATAAATTTTTCTGTGTTCAGTATGTTCTACTTGTAAGAATGCAGCGTATCTACTGACTCAGATGAAAATTATCTCGCACTTCCCACGAAGATAAATAAAATTAAAGTAAAGGAATAAGAACGGTATTGAGAAATTACTTGCAATACATCCAAGCAAATTTGCGGTACTGAAGGACGCACGCCAAGTTCGATTTTTGTTAAGTTTTAAGGTTGCAACAAAACTTTTTCAATATTAAATTATCAAAAAATCATAACTTGGGTATTTTGTGCTTGTATTTCATAACTTTTTGTAAAATTTTTGATTGTTTTTCAACAATTTTATGACTTTGAATTTGGTGCTATTTTTACAGTGAAACTGTTTTTGATAGGATATAAGTATATATAGATATAGAGATATAGATTTGTATAGTATCAAATAACATAGGTACCCACATAACCAATAAAAAATACATAACAAAGGAATACATTTTACAGACCATAACATGTTTAGTTTCTACCAATTCAACTATGCAGTTACTTATCTTATTAACACTTATCGAACACAGAATCAATACTGCGTAGTTTTAAATTGACATAACTTTTTTATTCGTAAACCGATTTACATAAAATAAACACTAAATGTTAAGTGAAGTTTCCCCCAACACATCAGTGAAAATTATATTCAAATTGGATAAGCCGTTTCTGAGATTAGCGTTTTCAAACACACAGACAAACAGACAAACAGACAAACAGATAAACAGACAAACAGACAAACAGACAAACAGAAAAGATTTCTAAAAACCATTATTTTGGGTTCTATATCGTATTAAAGACCTCTAGAAATGGTTTTCACCTAAATTTATTCCATGTACAGACAGCGACCTCTTACAGATTTATTATAGTATAGATTATTTTACAGGTGCGGTATCCGCTAGTAAAGATATACATATAATCACTTATATATTATTACTTAAAGTATTTTTTTTAATCGTAGGTTTATAATAATAAAAAAGGTTTTAACATTTAACCAATCCAGGAAGCATTGGTAAATTGGTACAAAACTACCGATCGGATTTCGGTAACATTTGTTCTACACATGGTTTATAACCTAGATTAATACATAAGACACTCATTAAGATGTTATATAATTCATGTTTTATACTTATCTATCATCAGTAAAATTTATTTTAGTTCATAATCGTTATATTGCACTACACCAATACCTCATTTTAATCTTACTAATAGACTATGAACTACTAACCCTATGATAATGAAATCTGCTATGATCAGTAGTTTAAATGATTATATATCTAGATATCAAATAGATAGACATGAAATCGATCCCAAATCAAGTCACAGTGAAGTCAAGTCAAATGAAGTCGTCTGTACAAGCATTGTTATCATCTGAGGACCAATTTACTTCTTAGCATTGCTTCCTTCCTTCATCCTTTAAATCAGAACGCAATAGCACCTACCACGACGATTATAAACTAAGCCAGGGCTCTATTGCCTATAGAATAACGTAAGAGAGTTATGTGTCGTATGCTGCAACTATATACTTCGTACCTACCTACTTAAATATCTAAAATATACAGCAAAATATACATCTAAAATATAGCAGCAGTTCTAACAAATGTAAAAGTTTTCGCTGTTTCCTCTTTTCGTCTTTTTAATGGGAAACCTTTTAGGTATTCGCCTTATTTACAGAGGAACAGGAAGGCTTGTTTGTGAATACTGAAATGCAAAAGTGAAATAATATGGCAACCGTGTGTTGTTACTAGACAATTTTATTTCACATAAATATTATAAGTGCGACAGTTTGAGGATGTATTATGTTTGTTCTTTTTTTTATACAAAACTACCGCTCAGATTTCGCTGAAATTTGGTACACTCATTATTTATAACCTAGATTAACACATATGACACTCATTATCGTTTTGTATAATTAATGTTTTCTACTAATTTGCCGTCAGCAAAATTTGTTTTAATTCATAATCATTTCATCGTAATACACCAATACCTCAATTTGGTCTTGCAAATAACTATCAACTGCTAACCCTACTAAATGACAACTGCTACAGTTAGCAGTATATATTTTTCTTATATATAAAAATGAAGGTTTGTCTGTATGTCCTCTTGTCTGTATGTTAATGGTAAACTATTCATTTGATCATGTGATGATCTTTAGCAAAGTTGTTATTCATGAGCTCGCGAAGGTTTCTGGTGTATTTTCTATGATGGCGTAGCAACGCGCGCAGAGTACAGCTAGTATGATTATACATATATTTAGATATCATCAAATAAACCCCAAATAATATCGGAGTCTTAACTGAAGTCGGCTATAGGCACATTGGTACCCCTGAGGACCTATTTATTTATACTAGTCACCCGTAGCGTCGGCCGAAATTCGTCCGTAATTTAAATTAAAAAACTAAACTTCATATTGTCCAAATTAGTACGAATATTTCTCTAATTCAAATCAAATGTCATCTGACATTCTTGACGTTGTGTCTTTTCATAGTAAGACATTGAATGTTCTATTTCATTTACTAAGTACATATGTGTTTATGACAAATGCAAGGCAGTGTGTGTAATGTGTTTTTAGTTGATTTTATGTATGAAAAATGCATTATTTGAAAAAAATATTAACATTCTGCACTCCTTCTCTACGTCCACTATAACCGTGTAAAATTTCATACTAATCCGTCCGCGGCATATTACTTAAAAATCCATCACAAATTTTTGCTTCACGTATTAATATAATAATTCCTTTCATACGTCATCCTCCAAGCCAAAACACTGTAGCACCTAACATAACTATAAACTAAACCAGGGATCTATTGCCTTTAAAATTACGTAAGAGAGTTTTATCTGGTATTGTGCAACTTTATGTAAATGTAACAACAGTTCTAACAAACGTGAAGGTAAATATTACTTTTCATAGTTTCCTCTTTTCTCATGTTTCTTATTTCTATTTGGAAGCCTTTTAACTATTACCATTATTTCCATCAGGTTTGTAACTTCTAAAATATTGAAGTGAAATAAACATGTCAAACGAATGTTGTAACTCAATAATAATATGTATATATCACAAAATCCCATGGATTGCTATCTGAATGGTCGCCATCGTCGTCCAACATATCGATATTTGTTTATTTCAAATCAGTGTACGTATTTATTGACAAAACCATCACAAGCGTTTGACTGATTATCTGACATTGACATCACGTGATAATATTCTTATAAAAATAATGAGGTCGTATCCACGTCCACCACTTCGCACTTGGCCAGCGTGGACTATGGCCTAAGAAAACTCTCTCATTCTGAAAGAAGACCCGCGCCCAGCAGTGGGCCAATAATGGGTTGATGATGAGAATGAGGTCGTATACCATGGTAAATTGGTTAATTATCTCTAACATATAGGTATATTATTAGTTACTGTACCAAGTTTTTGTTATCACGCTATCAAGTATATAGCAGTATAATTAACAGTGAATATATTAATAACAATAATAAAAGATTTGCCTGTGCTGTACTGTTAGATGGGTTGCAATAACTCAATAAAACTAATTTTATAACTTTTAGTCTTATAATAATCCTCTTTTTCCATTTCCCGCCAAAAATTACAATACTGTCAAACCAAATTTTCTCTCTTTCTGACAGCTGTCAGCTTTTTAAAACATACATATTCCCTGAATTCATATTATAATGCCATTATATGTTACATTTTAATATCTTATTATATACTTTATTTATAATTAGTATCAATTTAACCAAAAAATATTTTATAAAGTTAACAATATAACAAATTATATTACTATTTATGGACACGATTAGTAATTCATTAAAAACTTTACAGACCACTTTCAGTACCATTTCGGATCACTGGTTTAGAAACACTGGTCTAATTACTACGTACTGTTATGTCTGGCCAATGTATGCATATATGCCTACCCAGCCTTTTCCCCTTCTATCCCCTAAATCCTACTCAGCATTTATCCCTGTATAAAAAGGCCTTCCCAAGCGCCCATCTTTAGTCTATCACTTAACTTCAGCCGCGTGTAGCATAGTCTACCAAACTTAGTGTCGCGTATAGCATAGTATAGTAATTCCCTTCGCGAACGGCTGCCTACGGATCCCTTGTGTTTTGTATAATTAAATTGTGTCTTTTTCCTAAGTGAAATAAATAATCCTTTTTTAAAAAGTGACTTTTGAATCATCATATAACATTTTTGGTGGCAGCGGTGGGATCCGAAAAATTCTGAGTGCCGAAAATTCCGTGGGTTCCGCATATTTCGAGTGCCGCGTCCCTGGATAACGGATATTTTTAAAAATATAGTGCAAAGTTCACACGCTCAGAACTTTAAGACCGTATCGCGAAGTGGTGAAAAAGATAAATATTTTATAAAAGTGGTAGGCTCCGTGGAAGACCTCAAGACTTCGTCACTACATGACCAGCGAGCCCAAGTCCAGTACCCCTGCGAAGAAGCATGAGCGGACTCCACTGTGTGTAAGAAGCCCCATCGCCTTGCTGTGGACGGTTCATCACCGAGTCCCTGGTACTGGATAGGCCACCCAGTTGGCCCCCCTCACGAGGTAACAGCTCGCCGAGTCTCCGTGTGCAGCGCGATTCACCGAAGTGGCCCTTATCTCCGGAATGCGTCTCACGTCCGGCATTTTATTATTAGCTGCAACATATCTGTAAGTCTTGGTCATGCTAGATAGGAATTCCACGTAAAACAAATTTATAATTTTAAACACTATTGTAACAATATAAAAACTTTGTATTAATATAATTTTACCTTTTCATTTTAATGTTTGCAAATTTACAATTTAAAAAGTTGTAATTTCGATTTATAAATTAAATCTTTTGTTATATGGTTCACTTATATAAAAATTAAAAGAAAATAATTATTAAATTAAAATGTTATTTCTAGAAGCGTGCATGAATACGCCTTGCTTTTAATCTTCTAATTTCTGTTGTATTGTGTAATTGTGATTTATTCCATTGTGTATTTTTATTTTCGTATCAATTTTGTGTATTTCTGTATTTTTTCAGTATAATCTACATTTTGCGTTTCAAAAAAAAAAAACAATTTTAATTTAGTATTCCTTTAATTAAACTTATAATAAAATAAATAAAAAATGGCAAAAGCAATTAAAGATAAATTAACACTGGATATTCCAGAACTAGTAACTTTTGAGGAGGAGCAAGAAAAATCGCCTGTACCTCCTACTACTTCTAAAAGAAATAAAACCACGTATGATGTAGACCTAAACGTTTTATTAAAATTTATTAAACCTTATGATGGCTGTAGAGAAACATTAAATGCTTTTATGGTAAACTGCAGTAATGCAATTGAATTAGCTTCAGATATTCAAAAACCAATTTTATTTAAATATATTTTAAGTCAACTACAGGGTAAAGCTGAAACAGCATGCTCTATTAAAGAATTTAGTAATTGGGGACAATTAAAAGAATTTCTAATAACTCAGTTTAGCCAAAGGAAGCATTACGCTTTCCTTCTTACAGAGCTTCAGGAATGTAAGCAAAATATCCATGAATCCGTTAATCAATTTGCTCTTAGAATTGAAACTTGTTCATCACAACTTTTGACAGAAATTTCTATGAACCCCTCCAAAGTGAAAGAGGTTCCTGGTAGGGTAGCAGCCATGGAGGATTTAGCCCTCCATCATTTTACTATGGGTCTACATCCCAGAATTTCAAATATAATTAGGTGTAGGAATCCTAAAACGCTTAATGAAGCTGTTAATTTTGCCATTACAGAAGAACGCATTTTACAAAATATATATAAAAAGAATAATGAACCTAATAGGCCAAACTTAAAACCTAATTTGCAAAATAGAAATCAAAACTATAACGATATGTTTCAAAGATTACGTATAGGTCAAGTTCAAAGACCAAATTTTACAGGTCAAATGCAAAGGCCTGCCGTTATGAATCAAATACCAAGGCCTGCTATTTCTAATCAATTTTATAGACCTGCCATTACAGGTCCGCCTCAAAGACCTGCTATTACAGGTCCGCCTCAAAGGGCTCAATTAATATGCAAGTACTGCAGACTTCCAGGTCACGATATTAATAATTGTTTTAAAAGAAGAAGGGAACAATCCCAATTTAAACCTAGAGTCAATTACGCGGATGACGGATATTACGAAAACGAAGGTCATGATGAAGTAGACTTCAATTATGAAGCCGAAGCTGAAGCCGAAGCTGAAGCCGAAGCCGAAGCAGAAGCTTACATTGTTAATAATAATAACAATTTAAACTAGCGGGTGTCCCGTCTCCGTGTCGGGCCGGACAATTTTCCGCGAATGACACGACTTCTATTCGTCTTCGTAATCCTGACTCATTTATCCCGGCGCACGAACAGGGTAACCAGCCCCAAACTCTCCGTCGGTCTTCTTTAAATAAGGCGCATGAACAGGGTAACCAGCCCCAAACACTCCGCCTCAATAATATTAACCCGGCGCACGAACAGGGTAACCAGCCCCAAACTCTCCGTCGGTCTTCTTTAAAAAAGGCGCACGAACAGGGTAACCAGCCCCAAACTCTCCGCCTCAAAAATAAAAACCCGGCGCACGAACAGGGTAACCAGCCCCAAACTCTCCGTCGGTCTTCTTTAAAAAAGGCGCACGAACAGGGTAACCAGCCCCAAACTCTCCGCCTCAAAAATAAAAACCCGGCGCATGAACAGGGTAACCAGCCCCAAACCCGCCGTCGGTCATTTTCGCAATCGGTGCACGAACAGGGTAACCAGCCCCAAACTCTCCACCGTGAAAATGTTTTTAAAATTATAGGTAAACAAAGATATTTACCCCATGTAAAAATACTTACCTCTGGAAATGCTAAACCTTTGTGTTTCCTGATTGACACAGGCGCATCATTGTGCCTTCTTAAGAAAAACTGTATAAAAAACAATTCAAACATGTTACCGAGTGACGTCTCTGTTAAAGGTATAGACACTAAGGACGACACTTTGAAAAGCTTAGGGTGCGTCAATCTTAAACTTAAACTTAATAAAAACCATATTGAACACACTTTTTATGTGTTTAAGGAATTAAATCTTCCCTATGATGGAATTATAGGCAACGACCTTTTCATGCAACAGGACTGCCAAATTAATTATAACTCAAACACATTAGAACTCAAAGATAATAAATTAAACTTACTTTTTAATGAACCCTCTTATACTATTAACCCGAGAGAAGAAACAGTTATAGAGTGTTCGGTATCTAATCCAGAAGTTCAAGAAGGACTTATACTGGATCAGCATATTTCTGACAAAATTTTAATAGCTAATTGTCTGGTAAAAGTGAAACCTAATAACAGAATTAATTTATCAATTTTAAACACTTCCGAAAAACCAGTTAATATTAAATCAAACTTAAATTTAAAACTCCAACCAATTAATAATTATAATATTAAACCAATTGATAAACAACAAAGCTCATCAGATAGAGCCCAACTAGTTTTAGAGTCATTAAGAACTTCTCACCTCAATGATGAAGAACTAGATAACCTTTTAAATTTATGCTATACATACTCCGATATTTTTCATTTACCTCAGGATAAATTATCCTTCACGACTGCTCTTAATCATAAAATTAGAACTACTTCAGACACTCCAATAAATACTAAAACTTACAGATTCCCAGAGTGTCATAAAACTGAAGTTAAATCACAAATGCAAAAAATGCTAGACCAGGACATTATTGAACCATCTCTGTCTCCTTGGTCTTCCCCAATCTGGGTAGTACCAAAAAAAATTGACGCGTCAGGGGAACGCAAGTGGCGTGTAGTAATAGATTACCGCAAACTTAATGATATAACCATTGGCGAATCTTACCCCATTCCGCAGATCAGTGAAATACTTGATCAATTAGGGAAATGTAAATATTTCAGTACACTTGACTTAGCATCTGGATTCCATCAGATTCCAGTGGAACCGAAAGACGCTGAAAAGACAGCATTTAGCATCCCTGATGGACACTTTCAATTTAAAAGAATGCCTTTTGGACTAAAAAATGCCCCGGCTACATTTCAGAGACTAATGAACACCGTGTTATCCGGGCTCCAAGGTATTCATTGCTACGTATATTTAGATGACATAGTTATATATTCTTATGATTTAAAGTCACATATAGAAAAGTTGGGCAAAGTTTTTCAAAGATTGCGTCAATTTAATTTAAAGTTACAACCTGATAAGTGTGAGTTTCTCCGTAAAGAAGTAGCATATCTGGGTCACATTATAACTGGTGACGGTGTTAAACCTAACCCGGAAAAAATTAAAGCTGTAGAACAATTTCCCATTCCTAAAACCCAAAAAGACATTAAGTCTTTCCTTGGACTCATTTCCTACTACCGTAGATTTATCCCACACTTCTCTAAATATGCTAAGCCTCTTACTTACCTTCTTAAAAAGGATACCCAATTTGAATGGAATAATGAGCAGCAGCTAGCATTTGAATCCTTAAAAAATAAATTAATTACTGCACCTATTCTTTTATATCCGGACTTTTCTAAACCTTTTATTCTTACCTGCGATGCTTCTAACTTTGCGATTTCAGCTATTCTATCCCAGGGTGAAATTGGAAAAGATCGCCCTATCGCATATGCTTCTCGAACACTAAATAAAGCTGAAACTAATTACAGCACAACTGAAAAAGAATGTTTAGCTATTGTATTTGGTACAAAAACCTTCCGTCCCTATCTGTATGGAAATAATTTTACAATAATTACAGATCATAAACCCCTTCAGTGGCTTTTCAATTGTAAAGACCCAGGATCTCGACTCGTAAGATGGCGTTTAAAACTCGAAGAATTTAACTACGACATTAAATATAAAAAGGGTAAAATAAATTCTAATGCAGATGCTCTTTCTAGATATCCCGTTAATCCTATCCAATTAAATCCCGAACAACCCTCTACCTCGAAACAAGCCAGGGATTTAGATATCGACCTAAACGATCTATTAATATCCCCACCATCTTTTAATTTAGATGATCTGTCTTCAAATAATGAAGATCTTCTAAATATCCCTACGCCAGAACCCTTATTGCTAGAACCCTTAAATATACCTACCTCTGATCCTGTAGAAATCCAAGAACCTGTAAATATTCCCGATGATCCTTTAACTTCTGATGAACCTGTAATAAACTCTCCTACAGATATTCTACGTTCTCCAATCTTAAATCCCTCTACTGATGATTACTCGACCTTCTTAAAAACTACAGCTGATAAAAATAAAAACCTTAACTGTCAAATTACAGAACATAATGGTAGTATTTTTAAAAGTAATTGTAAAACAATTTTAATCCCAACATCTATAGATCTAGATGAATCTAACCCCTACGTTTCGGAACTATTAGAAAAGACTGAAAAACAAGAACAAATTATAAACAGTGAAAAACAATTACACTCTTTTTATAAAATAGGAATAAACAATAAAACTTACTTCTTCTTGTTTACAAAAGTACATCATTTCGATGAAGCCCGGTATCCAGAAATTTTTGAAACCCTTAAACGTATTAGGAATGAACTTTTAATAACTGATAACATTGAGGAAATAGCTATTTCGGATCTTAAAAACCCTTTTGAAAAACATTCTTTCACTAAAATTTATAATATTCTTTCCTATCTATTTCATAACACTAATATTAAAATTAATATTTATCACGATAATATTATTTATCCGACCCCTATAGAAATTAAAAAGATACTGCGTGATAATCATGATATACCTGCTGCAGGGCATTTAGGTTCAGCCCGCATGTATAACAGAATAAAAGATATGTATTATTGGAAAGGCATGAGGAGTGATGTCGAATCTTATGTTAAACAATGTAAGTCTTGCCAGGAAAATAAAGCTCTTAGAAGAATCAACCGTGCTCCCATGCAAATAACTAGCACTTCGACTGCACCTTGTGAGCGTGTAAGTCTAGACATAGTCGGACCCCTTCCAGAAGCAGGACCAGCTAAACTAAGATTCATCCTAACATTGCAGGATGACCTTACGAAATTTTCCATTGCCTACCCCATTCGTAGTACTACCGCTGAGGAAACCAGCGAATGCCTTCTCCATTTTATTTCAGTTTTTGGTATACCTAAAATGATCTTAACCGATCAAGGTACAAATTTTACAGCCGAATTATTCAAAAGGACTTGTGACTTTTTAAAGATAAAACAGCTTTGGTCTTCGCCGTATCATCCTCAAACCCAAGGTGCCCTCGAGAGGAGTCATTCAACCCTCAAAGAATATTTAAAATCCTATGTTAACGAGGATCAAACAGATTGGCCCCGTTATGTTTATACAGCAATGTTTGCATATAATACAGCCGTACATAGCACAACCCATTATACTCCTTATGAGTTAATGTTTGGTCATAAACCATTTATACCCAACTCCCTTTTTAACGAAACACCCGGAGCAACCTATCCAGAATATGTGAGAATGCTCCAGAATAGATTAAAATATTCCCATGATAAGGCTTTAGAGAATATTCGTAAATCTAAAGAAACATCTAAAGCATATTATGATTCTCGTACTCGGTCTGTAAAGTATAAAATTGGCGACTTTGTATACCTTAAGAACCATGCGAGACTGCGGAAATCCTTATCCCCTTTGTGGAAAGGACCTTATAAAGTTATTAAAATTAATGGTAACAATACATTAACATTGTTAATTAACAGAAGACATGTCACCCACCATTTTGATGAAGTCAAATTGGCGGAAACAACACAACTTTAATTAAAAACCTTATTCTACTATATAATTTTAATTATACACATTAATATTAAGTTTAATTAAGTATTATTCATTAATTTCTGTAATCGTTATTATTAATTAAATAATGTAATTCCTTTCATATTGATTATTATTAATTAAGTATATAATCATTAGCTGTTGGTATTGTGAGTAGTTACTTTAGATCTTGTGTTATTATTTACAGTGTGTCCGCTCAAACACCTCACAAGTATGTTCAACATATAACGGCGGCGTCCGGCATCTTCTTTGACTATGCAGGAAAATTAAAAGTAAAAAGCGGCCAACTGAATGTAATTATGGCATTAGATATATCGCATTTTAAAACTCATATTGAAAATATTAATTCAACAATTAAATTTGCAAAAAATATTTGTAACAATACCCTTAAATCATTGGAATGCAACAATGTGTTTGAACCCTTAGAAATACGTCAGAATGAAATGGAAAAACAATTTTTATCCATATCACACCTTCTAAATCCAAGGTCAAAACGTGCTTGGTTTGGAGGTATTGGCTCAGTGATGAAGACTATTTTTGGCACTTTAAATGAAGATGATGCAATTAATTACAATAATGCTATTAATTCATTATTAAATAATGAAAAGAAACTATTGTCACTAACAAAACAAAATATTTTAGTGACTAATTCTGTTATTTCTAATTATAACAACACAATAAATAAAATTAATCATAATCAAAATAAATTAAATGAAGCCATTTTTAATTTAACGTACAGCATCAATAATATAACTTTGAGAAACAATGACATGCAAACTCAGCTAAATATAAATTCTATCATCAACTGTTTGGATATATCAATGATGACTCTATCATTCCAGTTAGATGATATTATAAACTCCATCCTGTTTGGTAGTCAAAACATCTTGCATCCTGCCCTGATAACGCCTCTGCAGTTATACCGGGAATTGCTAGACAACCATAGGCACATTCCCAACAGCTTAGATTTACCGACTAAGTTAGATTTAAGTTCTATACATATTATAACAAATGTATCCAAAATGGTTTGCTTCTTTATGAATAATAAGATTAATTTTGTTTTGAAAATACCTCTAGTATACAATAAAGAATACGATCTATTCCATAATATTCCACTACCGGTACCTCATAATTCTATGAAACCAAATACTTTTAGTTTAATTATACCTGAAAACAAATACATAGGCATGACCAAAGACAAATCGCATTATTGTAACTTTGACAATTTGGAAAACTGTATAATTGTATCAGGCGGACAATATATTTGCGAGGTTTCTAATGTATACACAACAGACGCGCAACCAATTTGTGAAAGTGAACTATTATCGAAAGTGATTAGTGAACTACCGGAAAAATGTAACTTTAAAATATTTAATGGTGATATAGATTTATGGAAAAAACTTAATGGCAATAGATGGATTTTTGTTCAATCGACATCAAGTAAAATTTCTATTGATTGTTTGAATTCTGAACCCATTGAGGAAACTGTATTGGGAACAGGAATATTAAACTTACCCGGACTCTGTACTGCATATTGTAAGAATACAATATTAATATCCAGTTCTGACTACTTTAATATTACAATAAATAAGAATACTATTTCTGATTTTAATTTGATCAACGACTCATGTTGCAATTTAAATAAAGTTAATAATATAATTAATAATATACCGTATATTAATCTGAAGAACTTAGACTTGGATGATTTAACCTTAAATAAAAATATTATAACTCAAAAATTGTTGGACGCAGAATTGGATACTGATATTCCCCATATTGTTCAATATGGGATACACTACTCGATTTTAACCATAATTGTATTCTTCGTTATAATATTGTATGGTAGTTATAGATTATATAGATTATATGAATATTGTAAATCCAGCAGCAGTCGAGAAATTAGTAACATTATCTTGCAACCTTCTCAGAGTCCCTTTAAGAAATCCTCTTCCACGCAAACTGACTTCGACCATGAAGAGTCGACTTCTTCTCCTCCTGCTCCCACACTTCGGACTTTCAGCTAATGTCCTTAAACTTCAGAACAATGTCTGAAGTTTACCCCATGGGGGAAGGTGTTATGTCTGGCCAATGTATGCATATATGCCTACCCAGCCTTTTCCCCTTCTATCCCCTAAATCCTACTCAGCATTTATCCCTGTATAAAAAGGCCTTCCCAAGCGCCCATCTTTAGTCTATCACTTAACTTCAGCCGCGTGTAGCATAGTCTACCAAACTTAGTGTCGCGTATAGCATAGTATAGTAATTCCCTTCGCGAACGGCTGCCTACGGATCCCTTGTGTTTTGTATAATTAAATTGTGTCTTTTTCCTAAGTGAAATAAATAATCCTTTTTTAAAAAGTGACTTTTGAATCATCATATAACAGTACCTAATATGTGGTGAGATGAACAAACTGAAAGCTCGGTTATTGCATATTATGTGTTTGCTATCTATCGCATACATGAAGCCTATAAAATATATAAAATTAAAACACGCATAGCCCCACACTATTGTTCTCCTGTGTCGTAGTTACCATGGACAAAACAAAGACGAATACACAAACACCAAGGCCCAAGAACAGACATCGAAATTCATTCAGTACCACCGCCACACCTATTTCTAGCGTAAAGCAGTTTTTGCGTTTCAATGGAAGTGCGTGTTTGCCTCATACTTTTATATGAGGTGACCATGTTAGTCCTCAGGAGTAGCGACGCATATGTGATTGACTTCAAATAGAACCCCATGTTCTGTATGCAGTTGCTTACAGATGTCCATGTGTGGTAGTGACCACTTACCATCAGGTGGACTGCATGCTCATTTGCTACTTCAATTTTATAAAAAAAAATCAGATATCTGTCTGGCCGGGGATCGAACCCCAGTCACGCGAATCATGGTATGCATTTCTCACTCTAGCCGGCTAGCCGTTACGTTGGCCTATCCCGTGGGACGCCAAATCTCCGCATTGTCTGTGACTCTATATAGACATGAAACATTTATGTATGTACATATAAACCAGAATTTCGTGTTCGGAACCGTACGTTGCGGAGTACTTTTCGTTTAATATGTTTTAGGTAATGCTTTTTAGAGTACTGTACAGTTACTATAGAACATTACACGTTTATTGTATATCATACATAATTTTGTTCGATATTTAACAAAACAAATATTACGTTTAAGGATCAATAAACCACGCACATATCATGTACAAAAAATTGCAAATGTTTTTAACGAGCCTATTGAAATATATTGAATTCCTGAAATCGAATCATTTGAAACCAAATTCAAGAGGTTTACTAGCGACCACTGGTCTGTTCAACTATTGTTAACCTTTTGGTTTCTATGTCGCTATCGCTTAACGTGAGCGTGAACCCCAGGAATTTAAGCTACTAAAGAATTCTAGCTACATCATCAGATTAGCTTCAACGTCCCAAATTATTGTATCTTCATTTGAATATAATACTATTACCTATACATAGGTACTAATACCATTTTTTCATAAGGGCAGTAAAAAGTAGATTAAAATTAAATTAACATTTCATAACCTTGTTAGTTAATTAGCTACAAGCTAAATAATAATAGCGTGTTATTAATTAATCAACGTTTACGATTTCAAAATAAATATTTTGTCGGCGAACCAAATCTATTACTAAAAAAGAAAAATGCTTCAGTAACTTTAACGAAACTCGGTGATTTTCTTAATTATTATTATAATTTTGAACCCTTATTTAAACTAGAACAAAGAAGTGTCCATGACTTGCAAAAGATGACTGATGCTGATATATAGCCGATCCCAAAAAAGCCTTTTCACTTTGGATATCTTCATAACTTCTACATTTTGTCTAGTGATGGTACCGACATGGGATTCGTTTATGCTCATAGACATTGTTACGTGTATGCTATTATCTCTTACACGTCCGAAATTCCTTTGTTAGATTGCGAGACCAACCCTACTGAAAAACAATTTTGATATAGGATCAGACATCTCAATGACAATAATGTTTATAACAATATCTAAAGCTAAAGCAATATCTATAGAATTGTTATCGAGGAACGAGCTTCGAGTAACAAAATCACACATGCATCAGAATACGCTTCCGTATCTTCGTGACGCAAAATAATATTGTTATTTTGACAAAGAGAGAACTCTCTCTTATACAGGCGAGCATGACTGTGGAGTGGCCGTCCTTCACCAATCCAAGATCAGAGCTAATATAATTATATGTAGATTTAGAATAAACCATGTAAGTGTGATTCAGAATATTTATTGATTTATGGTGCTATATATTGGCGACGTGCAAAAAACCACTATATTAACTTAAACGACAAAACCCGTTATTATATAACAAAGAGTACTAATCTATATATTAATACGTGAAGCAAAAACTTGTGAAGCATTTTAAGTAATATGCCGCGGACGGGTTAGTATTAAACTTTGCACGGTTATAGTGCACGTAGAGAAGGAGTGCAGAATGTTAATATTTTTTTCAAATAATGCTTAAAACATACACAAATTCAACTAAAACACATTACACACACTACCGTGCATTTGTATCAAGCACAAATAATAAACGAAATAGAACATTCAATGACTTACTATCTATTATACATCCATGTCTTACTATGTAAACACGTCAGAAATGTCAGTGTCTTTGTCAAAATACCGCTATTGCTTTTAAATGCGGCTTAGATTAAACCTCATTTTATATTTAACGGGTGCGTTCAAAATTACTTAAAAATTATTACATTTTATTTGAATTAGAGAAATATTCGTACTACTTTGGCCAATATGAAGATTCGTTTTTTAATTTAAATTACGGTCGAATTTCGACCAATGTGACGGGTGACTAGTAGATATTAATATCCTCAGCAGAAACTGGTATGTTCATAGAATGCAACGTGTAGCACTTAGCAAGTTTAATATTAGAAATATTTCTCATTAAAAATAATCAAGTTTACACTGAGGAAGTTCAGTTCTGTTCAGTATGTATTAGTAATCACTGAACCATATAGATGTATTATCGCTGGGATGGATACGGATCTTTTTTTCCCGTGATATCCCCTGATAGGGATATTCGGCACATCACTAGTAAGTTTACAAGCCTAGTAATTTATGTCAAAGTAGAAAACAGCCGTGTTTCCAAAAGATAGAAATAAATTTAGCAGTCTTTTTTTACAGCATACGCACATTATGTATAAACATATTGAATACGGAGAAGTTTATCTATTTTTGAGTCTGATTACTCAAATAAAAAATGTTATTACTATTACTATTATTTTGTTTTTGCTTTTTATAAGTAACTTGTTGAAGACAATTGAGTAGTAACAATTTTGCTCGTAGTTATTTACGTTAAACAAAATATACACACTCATTATAACTTCTTGCAAATATTGCAAAATTTAAGAAAAAACAATTACATAAATCATGTTCTGGTATAAATTGAAAAAAGTTTTAAATATTTAAATTGAATAGTGGCTTTAAACAATTTTTACATACATTTTAAATTAGGTAATTCGTTACTATAGTGAATATAATTTATAATTTTTATTAAACGTCTCAGTTAAGAGAGTTTAATAACGAGTTACATAATATGGATAAAGAAGGAATTAGAAAAATATATTAGAAAAATAAAACGTTATAAATTACTTTCACTTACAAACTTGGTAATATCGGTATATTTTCAGGCATTAACAATATAAATATATGTGTCAAAAAGGTTAATTAATGATAATTAGAAAACCACACTGTTATTTGAGATTGGTGTTGGATTCGCACGAAACGATTTATGGGACTTTAAAATTATTTCTTGCTAGTATATCTTTTACCCGCCCGCCCAGGGGTGTAATGTATTTCGATATATGATATGATTATGTATGGCTTTTTCGCTGGGATCCCTTGTAGTCTAAGCGTCTTGATGAATTTAGCTGTATCGGATGTCAGATTTATTTCCATAAAGAGTTTAACTATAAATTAATTACATTGCTATCCAAATATATTTAATGACAAGTAAAAAAAATCATTACCTGTTAGTGATTCTCCGTATTATTCAATAAGAGGTCATATGTACCATTTGCTGCTTGAAATTTACCCTAAACCTAAAATCTTTAATTAAAGCCCATCCATCCATCCATCCATCAGCCCTTTGATGTCCACTGCTGGACATAGGCCTCCCCTAAATGGCGCCACTCCAACCGGTCCTGTGCCCTCTGAATCCAACGGTTTCCCGCTGTCTCCTTCAGGTCATCGGTCCACCTGGTAGGGGGGCGACCTGTACTCTTTTTGCCTAAACGTGGTCGCCACTCGAGGACCTTTCTTCCCCATCGGTTATCGGTCCTTCGAGCGATATGGCCGGCCCACTGCCACTTCAGCTTGCTGATTTTGAGACCTATGTCGGTAACCTTCGTTCGTCTACGGATTTCATCGTTGTGAATCATGTCTCGTAGCGAAATTCCGAGCATAGCCCTCTCCATAGCACGCTGAGCGACTCTGAGCCTTCCAATGAGGCCTTTAGTGAAGGACCACGTTTCGGTGCCATAGGTCATCACTGGCAACACACATTGCTCGAACAATTTCGACTTCAGGCACTGAGGAATTGTTAATTAAAGCACAATAACCTAATGAATTAGCTACGCCGTTCTCGATTAAAAGAATATCAATGGCTGCAATAGGGCTGAAAGCCGATCTTGTACCATGAAAATCCTCAAATAATAATTTTAAGCCTCGAAAAACTCCTTTCAGCAGACACAACCATTTACCACGCCACCACACCTTTGTTTACAACACACAAGGGTGTGGAGGCAATAATTCTAAGGACTATTTGGATAGTGGGGTAAACATTAATGATTTTTTCCTATTATGAATTTCCGCACTAAGATAATGTCGTTTCTTTGTTACTCATGTCCGTCAATATCACGTGATTCTCTTATTATCATAGTCATTTGCAAGTCTATTATATGTATTTGCAAAACATAGTAAAAAGATCTATATTGTCTTAAATTAGCTTGTTGGTTGTTTTGATTTTTTCGCAAGGCCCTTGCAAGTGCGAGGCCCCGGGCGATGGCTTTGAATAGTTTTATGTTCTTGGCTTCTAGATTATTATATTACAGAAGAGCTTGTTGATATATGTACGGTATAATGTGTATACTGTACCAAAACTGTTAATTCTGGTACCCATTTGTCACGATAAACTCGTTTATACATGAACCAGTCCCAAGTTTGTAGCGAAATTGTTCAATGGATACGTATGAATGTTTATTCGGCCTTTGTTCACGACTTGCTTGCTCTTACGCTGATTAAATGTGGCAAACTTTCTATTACCCTCCCACGCAAAGCTATTTCAAACTTTCTAGAACCATAGAAATTGTTTCATAGAGCTAAATATTTTTCAATATTGTAGTAATAATAAGTGATAAATAAAAATCGCCGTGAACCCATTTCTGTCACAATATGAGGACTAATCCGCTTTCAGAGTGATAAAAAATTTGAAAATTATCGTAGTCGACCACAAGTCAAAGTGCGGATTAACAGACTTTACACACCTAGAAGGACATTTTATAAAACTCTTTCACTGTTAAATCGAATAACAATAATTTATTATTTTTTGAATACGCATAAAGTATAACAATAAAGGGGTGATTACTGATTAGATACCAAATCTCTGAATTCTGTACATATTTGTATTTTGTTAGAAAAATACCGTGCATGTATAATTTGATACAATTGTGTGCGAACAATAAAGTGAAAATTGCGATTTTAATAAACCGACAGAAACTATGTTCAACTTGATTTTGTTCCAATTAAAAACACTTCACAGTTCCTCTTTGACACTAACCTCGGTGTAATTGAAATGTTGTTCTAACTTGACACGCTTTGATGGTTTGAATTTTATGCTTTATTTTTTTTAAATGAAGTTTTTAGACAAGTTTCATTACGAATATTATAAACTAGTTTCATTTCTCATTCGATTATCTTACTCATATGATTTATATTTATTCTTTAGATTCTTACAAAAACACAATTAATAGACAGTACGTATATGTCGGCGCGACACCGCGTATTTATGAAAAACACGTCGCCGAAAATAATTATTTTAGTTAGTTCAAAGATCGAAAATTGTTTGTTTGTGAAGATATTTAGAATTTTAATTTAGTTTACCCTCCATGAATTTGTTATTGTCACCTCACCAAACATTGTTATAAAAAGGCGAGCGCCTGCCGGTAGAAAGGGATTCTTGTTTAACCGTCGAAGCGATCGGACCTCCTCAATTGTGAATAAATCGAAGAAGTTTACTCCTGTGTTTTACTTGAAATCTTCAAGAATGGACAGTAATGAAGACTCCTGGCAATCCTGACCCCACATATCACTCGCTCACTTCGTTATATATAATATAACTTTAATTCAGATATAAGTTGTTATACCGCTTGCAATATTTTGTCCAAATACAAGGTAAGCACATATCCGAGCGGTACCGACCCCTCGGAATTATACCCTGTAAACCTTATCTTATACCTTTTATTCTTGTAGTCCAATAGTTCCGTGAAGGATTTAAGAGATTTCTATTGCGATTTTCTCGTAAGTGCAATTCTAGTGTTCCCCTGTTGGTCATCGAACGTTGTATAGTTTTATCACCGTCTGGAGCAATCTATTCTGAACATTGTCTAGCATGAAATGCAATAGAAATAAAACTCAAATATTATTTCCCAAGACGACACATTATTTAATTTCATATCAATAAAATATTAACGCACATATATAGTGATATAAAATTACAGTGTCGT
The DNA here is from genome assembly GCA_949699795.1 of Spicauda simplicius. NCBI lineage: Eukaryota > Metazoa > Arthropoda > Insecta > Lepidoptera > Hesperiidae > Spicauda > Spicauda simplicius. The sequence goes on along the minus strand of OX453060.1, from coordinate 17,093,483 downwards.
CTTTTAAAAATATATATTGAGTTTCATTTCGATTGTTTTGTTAAAAAAAACAACCAAAAATATCGGAAACATGTTTTGAGAATAACAAAAGTCTACGGAAGTATTAGTGATATTCAGCTCTACATAGCACTCTCGACTTAAGACTCTAAGTTACCGAGAACGTAGTTAGGAAACTTAAATAGCCTCGATAACTTATTTATACGCAAACGCGAAGTGAGCCAATAGGCTATGCTATATAGAGGAAAAATATTTGCGAACAATTTTACATTTATTGTCTAAAATATTTATTTGAAGTTTCACGTACGTAGTATTAGCGACTCATTGAATATAATGCGACATAATTTTGATAACATTGATAACTTTCTAATTGCAAGGTTTAACTCAATATCTTGCAACAAATATTTGATAAGTATTGGGTATTGTATTTAGGGGAGGCCTATGTCCAGCAGTGGACCTCAAAGGGCTGATGGACGGATGGATGGATGGGTATTCTGTCTATTTAGCCAATTTTGTGATATTACACAAAATATCGTCAACCCGTTATTGTCCCACTGCTGGGCACGGGTCTTCCCTCAGAATGAGAGAGTATTAGGCCATAGTCCACCGCGTTGGCCAAGCGCGAATTGGTGGACATTACACAGAATAGGTACCAAAAATTTGAGCCCACAGCCTTCTATCCCGGCTAATCTTAAGTCTCATTATTAAAGCTGTAAAAGCCTCCAGGGCTAATAGCAACTACACAATGCGAGAAAAGAAGGAAGGGTGTGGGCGGCGTGGGATATACAAGCGATCGAGAAGTGAAACACGACATCAAAAGTATTGCGCAATGCTCTTGTCGAATATTCAGCTATTCGACAGAGCATTTTGGCAAATATACTATAACAAAGACAAAGTTAAAATAACAATAGTGTAGAAAGAGTAAGTTATAGATCTATCAGCACTTGGGATCATCTCTATGTAAAAGCTTGCCAGGATGCACTTTCACAGGATCCTGCTTTCACAGGATGTGGCAATAACACTGCTTTCTTCAAGAGAGGAAAACAAAGACCTTTCAATAAATAGAAAAAAATGTAGAATACCAACAAGAATTTCTCCAATTCGGTGAAGAACAATTATTTACTAATAATGACATAAAATACAAAGTATTCGATGTAATGCAAATGGGGAAATAAATTATTCTTTTTAAATCTTTTACTATTCATAAGAGCCGATATACTCGTATCTCTGCGAAGTGGTCTATGAATGACAAAACCTGAATTAATTATTCTGTTTTAATCTTATATTCACTCAATCATGATAGATCGCACTCAAACAAACAGCGTTATCGCGAATTTTTGCATACTCAATTCCGAATTGAAACATAAATAATGCAAGCTTTTGTTCGGAAAATAATCCTTTGAACAAAACAATGGCGACTTAATGTAAACAAGGAAAATGTTCTCTCCCGTATCGATAGCGAATATATTTTCTATTCGCATCAAATAATGTTTTCTCATATAATTGTTATCGGAAAATTTTCCATTATCTTTTCTATCGTGTGTTTGTGTTAATAAAATATTAGTGTTAGTGGTGAATTTGAAGCAAAACCAACCACCAAACCAATATTACGGAACTAAAGCTAATATTTATTTTTTTAAAACATAAAGTAAAAAAACGAGCTCACATTCCATCTAATGGTAAGTTATTGTCGGCCATGGACAACTGTAAACAACTTTATAGAGGACAGGGGTTCTATTTGAAGTCAATCCCAGGTGCGTTATTTTTCCCGAGGTCCCGCTTAGACGGTCGCCTTATATAAAAGTGACCAGCAACCACACCCTTCTAACGAAACGCAAGAACTACTTTACGCTAGAAATAGTGTGTCGGTGGTACCGCCTCGATCAAACTACACTGGTTCTACCACCTGGTATTATCTTCATATTTTCAAGATACAATTTTATGACATATACACATACGAATAGTGGGATTTCGTTTCATCTTAATCCACTTTATACCTAAAACAGTGCCTTTAACAAAAACCAAACCATTACATTAATATGTATGCTTTGAAATCAGCAGGTAAAACTCAACTACTTTAAACTTTGATGGCGTGCTGCCAAAACATATTGTTAAAGCTCTATGGGCTCCAACTTTTGTAAGTTTACGCAAATTTGCACGCTTTTGCAATGCTCATATGAATTATAAATATACTTGATAAAACTTTTTTTGCAGTAAAGTGAAAGGCAGATGTATAAAATGAAAAATCGTATCAACTCAATCTTGAATGGATCTTGTATTTAATAGAACTTAAATCAATCGACATCTCAAAGTATTATTGAAGTGCAATATCTCAAGAGTTGAGACAACAAACTTCGTATGGGTAAGGTAATGTCTTACTATCATCGTGATCGCTGTTTATGTATCACGTTCCACGGCGTCGGGTACCTTTTGAAGGTTTCCCCCTCGAAAAAAAAAAGGTAGATTCAGCCATTTAGTAGATATAAAGGGTGAAAGTGGGGATAAAAAAAATCAAATAATGTTAAATATGCCCAAATAGGCTATCAGATGAAAGAACAAAACAAATAACTTACATTCAGATATGTTTTATTAAAATTGTCTCAGACGTTTACTAGATATAGATATATCTAGTAAACGATATATAGGTACAAAGGGGGACGAAAATCAAACGTCGTCAAATATACCCAAGTGGGGTATCAAATGATAGGTAATGAAATCTATATTATAATAAGATACGTTTTATCAAAATCAGTTCTGTCAGTTACTAGATATAGGAGGCCGGATCCGACCGGAATGATGAAAAATTGACCGGATCAGGCCCGATTGAGAATGAGGCCGCTTTGCAATCCCTAGTCACGTGATTCCATAAATTGTCTAAAGATCTAACATTCACACGAGAAGGTCCAATTGTTATTTCTATATAACTTGTGATAAAAGAGAAGTTTTCGCTTATATCCTGAATCAACAAAATTATTCAATACAAATGTAACATATCTCTTGAATACATAACAAATAAGTTCGTGGTAGTCATGTTATGCGGCTCAAAGCAAATTTATTCTTTCATGAGTGCAAATTGTAGGCACACATCCAACCGGACAAGCCTCGAGGGATACTTGAGTAGTTTCCTCTTGACTTTCACCGACCGTTGCTCATACTCTCAAATGCACAAAAGATGTTAGGTCCCTTATGACTACACATAGGAAGCGATAGATACATTTATGGGTTAAATTCCCAGGGGATAAATAAGGAAGTGGAGTACTACTTAAGGCTTTTATATTACAATAAATTTATTAATAAAGTTCCGTTAATACAATTTTGTAACAATAAATTAAGATTTATATTTGCTGTATAGTTTTGTATTTAGTTTATATGTTTGTCTTTAAGTCTCTGTTTAATGATACGGCTAATTCGTAATTCTAGGGAGAACAACGATATAATAAGAGCCATATATTAAAGTTATATAATATACCTACCTGATATAATATAACTTACATTATTATGTGGCCACAACAGTATAAACAAGTATATAATCAGAAAATAATACGTATGTCTATAGGAGTAAACGAGTAAGAAGTTATAATAAATAAAAACCAGCAAAGTGCGAGTTGGTCTCGCAGACTGAGAGTTCCGTACGAATATCTGTAAAAATACGTCAAAATATTCATAATTTTGTATGGGAGCTCTACTCGAATATTTATTTTGTTTGCATTTAAGTAAGTATTTATTTTAGAAGTACAATCAAATAACTAAATATTCTGAGAACATTTCATGCGACCACCTGTTGCTGTTATTAATATTGAGCAAATATATATTATTATTATTTTTGCTTGCTTGCTTATACGACAATCCATAGATTGCCGTATGTTGTTACAGCGCAAACAGAAAAACATTGTCTGGAAAAAAAGTATCTAGTTATCGCGTTACACTGTCTGATAACAGTCATACAGACAGATGGACAGAGGAGGCTTAGTAATAGGATCCCGTTAATAATCTTTGGGTACGGAATCCCAAAAATAATGTAAAAACATATTTAGTTACTCTTTCGTTTTGTTATTTATGATAAATAAAAAAATGGTTACTCGCAATATATGTACTTGATGCCATTATTAAAACTGGGCTGAATCATGCTTCGAGATTTTTTCAAAAATGTACGTCAGCAAGAAATTTAACAAGACAACTCGATTTTAGTACAATCGGATTTTATACAAAAATTTCGACATTCACTGACCCACTTTAGGTTGTCGGTTTTCAAAAATTAAGTTTTATGATTTTTCCACACACAAGTATAACCCTAAAAAGTAAATAAACAACTTATATGACATTCTCAAACTTTATCGATACAATATTTTTATAGAAGATTAAATTTTAAATAAGTTTTTTTTCGTAACTTTTTAATGTTGCTTTTGATATCATAAGTTTGAAATATTGTTATCAAGAACTATGATAGTTTTGTCCAGTACATCTCACTTTATTTGTTCACGCATACGAGCGCATAATTCGCCTCTAGTTAACAACGTACACGACGGTCACGTCGGACAGCGGGACACCTGATTTCCGTGTCGTTCGTGACTCTACATATGCGTTATAGTACAATCCAACGTTGCCAAATGTCCCAATTTTGGCGGAACGTCCTGATTTTTAAATCAATATTAAATATCCCGCGCGGGACAAGCCCAGTCCCACTTTTTGGAAAGGACAGGACTATTGCAAAAAAAAGGTCGCCAAATTCAAAAACGTTTAAGCCGAACCGCAGTTTGTCGATCAAAAACTAAGGTCGCCAAACTTATACACGTTTATGTTGAACTGCAGTTCGTCGACCAAAAAATAAGGTCGCGAAATCCGGCCCCCTATACTAAGTCTTCATTGTTTTGTTTGTGTGCCTCTGAGACGCGAGGCCATATGTCTGTGAAGGGCGAGGCTCATTGCACCGCGAGGCCGTGGGATGAGGCCTACACCGCCCACGCCTTACGTCGCCTCTACCGTCCCGCTTTTGACTATGAAATCCTGCTTTTTTCATTCAAAAAGTTTCAAAGTCCCGACTTCATAAAAAAAAACTGGCTACGCTGGTACAATCTGTTGATGATGCATTATATACATTTCCATAGTTAAACCCCATTAAAATAAAAAAGTAAAATATGTGTATAAAAAGTTTGTAGTATAGTAGTTTGTAGTAAAGTAGTAATATTTATCGAAATGCTAATGTTATGTAATAATCTTGAATGCTATGTATGTCTCAATATATTATAAAAGATAAAAATAAAGAGTCAAATATTTACAGATAAAAAGACATTATTTGCACGATAAACTAAAATATTACATAATAATCATTGTGTATGAAAATTAACAGACTCAAAAAATAAATATAAAAATAAAAGGCAACAGAATTTAAAAGAGTAATGGATCGTTTGCATTTATTTGCAGCGCAACTACAGCTGCCACGAGACCGGATATTAAATCCAGCTTTCTATAGTTAATTCCAGCAGCAGTAAATACATCCTCACAACATTTCTAACAAATATTTAAATCTCAAATAGCTTTCTGATTCTACAAAAGGAATTATAATATTATTCTTATAATGACATTATTTAAATAACTGTAGAAGTCGTATAAGTAAGTTTCACAACATTACCTTTTAAGAACATACTACTAGCGTTTTGTGAGAAACAATTACTGTTAAGTAAAATAGGTAAATGAAGTGAGTAAAAATAATATTGATCATCAAATTAAATATTATTATTATTACTAAATATTTTTTGTTTTTCAGGAGACGGTAAAAAATGTGTAGCACATAAGCTACGACGTAGAACGTTCGTAGAGGCGTAGCACATGCAAATTGTGAGTATTTAGTGTTACTTTATTCTTATTATATATTCATTACTATTATAATAAAACCACAGTACTAGTATCTACAGTATTCTAACCTTTTACAAACGCACGAAACGCAAGTTGTACCTACGCGCCACGATTTCGGTATGCACTCGGTACCCAACAGCTAGTGAATGTGCCGTAGTGCCGAGCGGGCGATGTGCCGTTTTTTAAGCAGTGGATCTTTTTATTTAAATAATAATGTAGCGAAGAGCAGTTGTAAACTATATTAGCCTGTTTTTGATTGCTTTAATTGTGCATAAACACGTCCAGTGTTAATAATTTTTATTTTGGTTGGTAAAATATTATTCAGTGTGAAATTTGTAACTATTATTTGTGTACGATTTATTATTAAGTCTCTTTGAGTATTAAAAGAACGTTGTTTGTTACCTTAATCTACTGAATAAAATACATAATAAGTAGAAAGAAAGTCAAGTATACAGATGTATTAAAATACTTTAGTCGGGTAGCCCTAACGCAAACTCTCGCCCAGCGCGTCTGTAGGTATAAAATTCAAGGACACGGCAGAGTTAGACTACTGTATGATATTAATACTGTGATAAAACTGACACGTAGGAGACTAAGTCTGCATACAAATAAAATGTGTACGGGTTCAATGGGCGGTGCTGGAGTCCCTTCAGCGATGCCAGATCGACTATAGGTACATCGAGGTGTTGAAGTATGTATACACAGCCACCACCATGTCAGTCCGAGTACACGACGAAAGCACGAACCCCATCCAACTGCAGCGGGGAGTCAGGCAAGGCGATGTCATATCGCCGAAACTGTTCACCGCTGCGTTGGAAGATGTGTTCAAGCTGATGGAGTGGAAATGTCTTGGCATCAACATCAATGGTGAACACGTCACACACCTTCGATTTGCCGACGATATAGTCATCTTGGCAGGTTCGCTGACGGACCTCAGCACAATGCTAGGCGACCTCAACAGTGCCTCACAACGGGTGGGTCTTAAGATGAACATGGACAAGACGAAAATCATGTCTAATGTCCATGTCGCACCCGTACCGGTAGTTGTTGACGGCACTCCTCTCGAAGTTGTCGACGAGTACATTTACCTGGGACAAACGATCCGGATGGGTAAGGCCAACTTTGAGAGGGAGGTCACTCGAAGAATCCAACTCGGCTGGGCTGCGTTCGGGAAATTTCGTAGTATCTTTTCGTCCACAATTCCTCAGTGCCTGAAGTCGAAATTATTCGAGCAATGTGTGTTGCCAGTGATGACCTATGGCGCCAAAACTTGGTCCTTCACTAAAGGCCTCATTCGAAGGCTCAGAGTCGCTCAGCGTGCTATGGAGTGGGCTATGCTCGGAATTTCGCTACGCGACATGATTCGCAACGATGAAATCCGTAGACGAACGAAGGTTACCGACATAGCTCTCAAAATCAGCAGGCTGAAGTGGCAGTGGGCCGGCCATATCGCTCGAAGGACCGATAACCGATGGGGAAGAAAGGTCCTCGAGTGGCGACCACGTTTAGGCAAAAGGAGTACAGGTCGCCCCCCTACCAGGTGGACCGATGACCTGTAGAAGACAGCGGGAAACCGTTGGATTCAGAGGGCACAGGACCGGTTGGAGTGGCGCCATTTAGGGGAGGCCTATGTCCAGCAGTGGACATCAAAGGGCTGATGGATGGATGACTAGTTGACCCGGCGAACTTTGTTCCGCATAAAAGCCCAAAATCTAAAATTATCAGTGTTTTCCCACTATATTATAGATAAAAACCTTCGTATCCTAGCAATGACACTATCTATTAAAAAAACTGCATAAAAATCCGTAGCGTAGCTTTAAAGATCTAATCATAGGGACAGACAGCGATAGGCATTTTTGTTTTATATTATGTTGTTTATAACTCAACAAAAGTCAAACGCGTAAATAAAAGTACGAAATACAAAAAAATACACCTATTATGTAAGAGTGACAAAGTGAGTCTTATATATACCAAGGTCGAATACTTTGGTAACATACAATACAAACATTAAATCCAAGAAGCTGTAAAAAGTACTTAATGTTTGGTACAAATTTACTCAACATTCGATTCCATAACGCGCTATCTCCGCCGCGTCGAATTGGTTTACAGATGACGTGGTTACATTCCTCGCGAGTGATGTTCTCTCAATGTTATACGGATTGGAAAATATTGACACTGCACACTTTGTGAGATACGAAAAGATATTTCCAGCTATATTTATTGTGCGTAAGTGAAGGTCTGAAACGATATTTACATACTTTGTTCTGAACGTTTTATATGGTATTATGGTATAACGGGCAATATGTGTAATATTTTTAATGCTAACCAAGTATGGAGCGAACAATTCTGACGTTTTGTGATCACTGCAGTAAATTTGTATTAACTACCTTATCCTATACTAAATCTCACTCAGTACTAGATGGATTACTACCACTGGAAACTTGCCTTATCTAAGACAGTTCGATCAATTGCGTCACAAAATAGAGCTTAAATTAGTCTAACTTCGAACTGAAGTACATAATAGTTAGCAAGGTAAACTAGCACTAGGGATATTTTATATTTTAGTAAATAGATCTTAACTACGCCTTGTACTCAAAACCTCAGTACGTGTTTCATTTTTGTTGCTACATTATTATTAGTTAAATATGTACTCATCAGCTCAAATTATTCGTAAATTATACAATTATACAATTGTATAAAATTTATTTATCAGAATTTTGACAATTATAATGCTATAAAATTGTGACATCTCTCGGAACAACCATAGAAAACATAACATATGTAAATGCAGCGCAACATTACAATATACAACGGCTGACAAGAACATGTTGACAGCAAAAGAGCAATTAAAAGAGGGATTCGCGTGGTAGAAAGTTCTGAGTTTAATTTAAATTATTCAACATTTTCAACACAACTCCGTATTTAGCATCGTAAAGCTTACTTTAAAGTATAAAGACATTAACATCTCATTACTGCACGACTGCTGGACAGAAATTGCCTTTTAGGATGAAGTTTTAGTACAGTCGTGTGTAAGTTTAAAAATAGTAAAAAATATAATATTATATGCAAGGCTGTATATGCGTTGTAGACGTATGTTGGCTTATTGCTACTAATTTATTGTATAATTACGATATGGATTTTTTCAAAATATTGCATATACTTATATAAGCTCTAAACTGAGATTTTCGGAGCATGGCCGCTAGACCACGATCAGTATCTACTAGCCTGGGTGATGATCTAACTTTGCAAAATGTGACTCCGATGTGATTCAGGCATATTCTCGTACTAATGACGTGACCTCCTTATATTATTGGATTAAATGTGTGCGCATGCAAATAAGATAAAAGGACGTGTTTTCGTTTTTGTTTGCATGATAAAGATAAAACGTTTATTATCTTTATGAAGTATTATTTTTATTTAAGTCGACTGCTGGATTACAATAGATTTAGTAGGGTACTTATAGTTACCTCTATAGTTGTAAATCCGAGTCTTTGTCTTTAAGTGAAAATTACGAGACACTACACGCCTTTGTGAATATTATACAGAACTACGCTTGCGAGTTCTGGTCTCCTCACGTTTCTCTTCACGGTTAAAGCATGCATAATTAATGTAGGATACGCATATGACTCCGAATACTCTGAGGTACGCAAGAATTTCAGCAGATATTCTGAATATCAATTAAGTCTAAAACTAATTGTAACTAATTTCAATCAGAATTAATAACAAAATTTAGGTCGTGAATTAATAACCACATATTACAAAATAACTGTTCTTATGAGTCTAGGTTAGTTAGTTAGTTTTAGTTAGTTTTTTTTTATTTTATTTACCTTTTGAAGGTTTCCCCCTCGAGAACAAAAAAAAAGGTATTTATATAAAGGAAATACAACAACCGTCTATGGGACTAAATTACTTTATGTAAATAGACGACTTTCTCATTCATCATTGTGTTCTAAAGTTACGGCGAAATTACTCAACTGTTGAATGGGCTTTTGACCTTTGTCCGCAAATTAAACTTAATTTGGCCGGCTCTTAAGTCGATTGAATGCGGTAAAGGAACTTTCCTATCGTGCAAGTGTTACGAAATTTTATAACATTCGGTAATTTAAAAAGTTGTAACCATCAATGTACACTCAGGTTTGATGTTTTTAAGTTTTGAGTTATGTAAACTCTTTAATAAATACTGAATATAATCATTATACTAATTCATCAATTTGAAAGCAACCTCTTAATTCACAGGAATGTTCAGTCATAGTTTGTATTGACAAATGTCTTCATTCTACATTGAAGATACTATACTACTTTCGTTTAATATTATCATTGTCAAAATATTTACGGAAGGAAGGGAGCGTTCTCTTTGAATAAGAAAAATAAAGGAAACATTCGTAAGTAAAGTACTTCATGAATGTTTTATTTATTTTATAATGTCTTTTATATCTGAACAAATATACGTTACAAAAATACAACTTGCTTTGAGACCTTGAATAGAAACTAAGTATTAGAAAAGCATACTTCGATACTAAGTAAGCGAATAGCTATAGAGCCCAAACTAGGCCAGCTCGAAAGCCTTATTACGACAGATAGATTTAATTTTCGTAAACCTGTTAAAAATTTTAAAACATGTGAAGTAGGCAGAGTTATAGTTTCGTAGTAGTGTTCTCCTGTGTAGTTGCTATAAATATAAATAGGTACTCGTATATACTTTCTCTTAAATATAGACCTTTACCCGAATAGGGGTATTGCTTCTATTTAAGATGCGTGATAGCTCCATATAAAGATCTTTTTAATAAGAAGTAGGTGGTGACTTAATCTTGAAGCTTAATTGAAATCATTTTCAACGAAATTCAGGGAAAGAAAAATAGAGGTTTTACGGACCGAAAAACAACGGATGTCGTAATATTCATTACATGTTTATCATCATATTAATTTCTATATGTCTATATCATCATATATATTTTTATTACTTTAGCAAATTTGTTGGTAATTTACAGAATAAAGGACATTCATCACATTATATGTAATATAAAACTTACACTATTCGCCGATGTGTTTTACGATAACGACTATGAAAAAGGAGTTCAACATGAATTCGTGGCATGACTTTACCGTCGGCGACATTTATATTAGGAAAGATATAATTCTTACATTATTATTGACTTGTTCCATATTTTACGAGTAAAAGCAAAGCGATAATGCGTTTTATTTTCTCAAGTTTCTTTTATCTGATTGACGTACCAAACGAGCATGCAGGCCACCTGATGATAAATGGTCACTGTAGCCCATGGACATCTGTAAACAACTTTAAATAGAACTTGAGTTCTATCTGAAGTCATTCACAGATGCGTCGCTACTCCCGAGGACTAATATAGTCGCCTCATGTGAAAGTGTGCCGGCAACCACACCCTTCCATCGAAACGCAAGAAATGCTTCACACTGGAAATAGGTGTGGCGGTGGTATTTTCCTGGTCGAATTACACTGGTTCTACCACCTGTCAAAAGTTTATAATATTGGTTATCATAATATATAGTATAGGTAATATTTTCGAGACCCTACTTAATTCAAAATCAATGTTTGAAATCAGAAGTAAAAGAAACTATTCGAAACACAAAGGCATATTATTTCTACTTGAGTTGATAAAAATAAGCTCTTAAAATCACAGAACTAGTCAACCTTTTAGTTAATTTGTAATGTTTATGAAAATAAACATAGAATTCGGCTGTAGGATGTTGCTGGGAAAACACGATTCACTCTTATATGTTTTGACATGTCTCGCCGATTCATTAATATTTCATCACTTAAATCAATACAGTTATCGTTTCGATGTGTGTCAAATATGATTTGCTATCTCCAATATGATTAAACTAGTTTTGTTGACGCTCGAGGCTTGGCTCGTGTGACATTATTTAACGTTCAATTCATTTCGTTCAATTGGCATATTTGGATGAAACGAAATGGAAAAATATTTTTATGTAGTAAGATTTATCACTAATTTATCCTGGATGTTTTTATCACATAGAAGTAACGAATAATAATTATGGAGTTCACTTAATGTGGCCACTGTCGTTCTCGGACTTCTGTAATCGACTCGAAGTAGGCCGCATATGCTTATATCAAAAGGAGTACAATAAAACGCTGCTAGTTTTTTTTATAATTATGAATTATCAAACATCTGGAGGCAACTTCATAGGTTCTATCTGAAGTCGTTCAAAGATTCGTTGCTATTCCCGAGGATTAGGATGGTCGCCTCATATAAAAGTGTACGCTTAACCACACCTTTTCATCGAAACGCAATGAATGCTTCACGTTGGAAATAGGTGTGGCGGTGGTATCTTCCGGGTCGAACTACACTGGTTCTACCACCATCAAAATATGCTTCATTTATACCTTAACACTGTGGTTATAAAGCATTAATTCATGTAATGGTACTGCCTCCAAAGTAAAACTAAAAAGGGATCTACCACTCTTTCTCGTTTTAAAAGAAGAATCGATGTGTTTAGGTATGTCATATTATGTATCATATATTAATCAATAAACATGTTTTCTTGTTACATAATTCGCCTAGAAATGGTTCCCTGCGTGGTCCTAAGACCCGAACCATGCACGTACATGCTATTCCAATATGGACACCGAAATTATAATATATTAAAGAATTAAATTATAATATAATAAAATAAAATCTTATAGAAAGCTTATTATCGGTCGTAGTGCAACAGCTCCTTAATACCTCAAGGACTCAAGGCTAAAAGTATGACTTAATCTTTGTCGTTAATTTAAATTAAGGCGATCAATCATAAACATTGTTGACCGAAAATGTTAGAAAAATATTGAGTATGTTTTATTTAAAAGTATTAAAACTCAACTTAATATTAAAACGCTTCGCAGGCATGTCTTTGTAATATTAAAAGGACGTAAGACTAGGTGAAGGAAATAATCATAAATTATTACAATTATGATAATGCTGAAATGTATTATGGAAAATGTGATACATTACATGAGAAAGTTTGGACATAACGTGTTTTAATTATTATACTACCTCTATTATACTTGTTACTTGTGTACGAATCAATGAAGCCTTTGTTAACGGATAACAAGTGCTATAGAAAGAAAAATATATAAACACTTGTCATATAAAAAATCTGTTGTGTTTTCCATATTAAGTAGGCCATGAGCAAAGTACGTATGACGTAAAATATTTGGAAATTGTAGGTAAAAACGTTCCAAACTTTTGGAATGCAAAACAGCCCGTATGTAACAGTGTATGTGCCGAGATTGTAGGCGGAGATCATAAATGGAGCTTCGTAATTGCGGTATTCATGCCGCCGCACATCGCACGTACGCAAATATTGCCGGCAAATGAACAACATGTTTATACTTGTTGTACTATGTTGCTGTAACTACATTCGATGTTTATCGATGTATTGAGGTCACATAAGCGTTATATTTTTTTATACAGTTGTAATAAGTGTATACATTCGAAAGGTATAAGAATATAATATTAAATATAATATTATTATAATATATAATACATTAATATTATATTATATATAATATAATATTAAATACAATATTCGAACGTATACCTATGGTTCGACCGTGGAGGTAGCACCGCTACACTTATTTCTAGTGGGAACAGTTCTCGTGTTTCGGTGTAAGTGTGGGGTTGTCGGCTCATTTTTATATGCGGAGACTATCTTAATCCTCGGAAGTGGCAGCAACAAATTTGTAATTGACTTCTGAATGAACCTTTGCACTGCGTATGAAGTTGCTTACAGATGTGTAGTGAGAGAGTGTAGTGAGTATTAACTGCAACTCATAAAAATTGCAGTTGTGGTGGCATTAACCTGTGAATGCACTTTGTACTCACGCGTTCCAAAAACACAGTAAAGAAGTAGACAGTAATTATTTTATGATTGATGAATTTAAGCAAAAATGTTAGTAAAATGTAAATTATTTTGCAAATAAGCCCGTATTCGGTGGTGACATAATCAATGCCTAGAAGCTACGGAAGCCGAGCATAAAAATAAAAGATGGTTTAAATTCGAAGAAAAGTCAACTGGACCGCTACTCAACAGATTGAAAGTATTATATAACGTTTGTCGAATGGAAAGAGCTGATGCAGTAAATGTATGCACCAAAGACGTGCGCTGGCAAGGAATTTCATTCTGATCGAATTACCAAAGAGAGCGCTTTTCGTCGTTTAAGTGGTACTACTAGATAATGTGGAGGTCTTGGTAACTCGGTCTATTACATATTTTGTAAGTGCAGCTAGCGTTAAGTGGCCTTTGTAGGTCAGAATAAATTATGACACTATTACCAGACTGGCTGAAGTGCATTCTGATGTAGCTCTTGTATCCCTATGGGTACCGTAAGTTCCAGCTGGCTCTTGTTACGTTACACTCATTTATTGTAACAATGCATTGTTACCTTAAAACCTAAAAATATAAAATACATTTTTTTAACAAAACAACAGAATGATAAAATGACTTACAGAATCATTTACTTTGATTTATTTTTCATATGTAAAGATTACTTTGTATTCATGTCTTCGTTTTGGTTAGGAGCTACCAGCTTTACCGATCAATAATATTTTTTTTTTAGAATTTTGACTACTATGAACTTACATAGTGGTCAAAACTCGGTCATTTAAATTGTCGTAACTCAGAGCAGTTTGAACAGTCCCAATATAATAATTACCTCATTTATTTGTCATGACAAACGACCTTTAAATAGTGGAATTTATATACGCTTTCACGGTACAATGTTGTTTATAATATAAGCTCATATATTATGTAACTTTAATATGTAAGTGCCTATTAATAATAATATATAATAATAATGATTTATTTTAGAAAATATGTCCCATAAATACCACGTTATTCATCAAAAGTACAGTACAAATAATTTCTTAAATACAAAACAACCTCATTACATTAGAATTTAAATTAACAAACCTATAAAAATTAAAAATACACTTCAATAAATTTCCAATCAAATTAATATCTTTGTTAATCATGAGATTACAATTAACATTAACATAATAAAGTCACGTAACTTCTTGAGCACTAGTGACTTAAAATAGCTTACACTGACATATAGTGTCTATGTAAACTTTGTTTGACTTTCACAAATAAATATATTATCATTACTTATACCTTTTTAATATTCACTTTTACTATTCTATAGTTGCAAACTGTTCTCCCAAAATAATAAAAAAGGTTACAACCATAAGTTTGAAAAATTTCAATTACGTAGGCATCACACATCCTTGAGAATAATTATATTATCATTTTCAATCCACAGGTGGTCAAGTCTTCGCAATATTCTACTTCGTTCTCAAACTATAATAATCAAAATCTAACAACATTTAGATACTTACGGCGTTCATAATAAAGCCTTGCGTGTTTTACTTTGTTATTTGATACTGTTGAGCAAAGCAAGTAATGCGATGCAATATAGAAGCACGTCACGCGAGGCTTAATTACATATTGTATTGTATTATAGACTGTGTCGATTTTATACCTAATGAAATTTAATTAATTCAATGCAAATTTACGTAATTTCAGCCTGTATTAATAAATTAATAGACTCGAATATTATATGTCTGTTATATAATATCCAACTCTATTAATTTCCTGTTTATAATATCATTATTTGCGCATTGCACAATTTTACTATCAATTCTCGCAAATTCGAGTATATCAACGGTGTTAATCACTTGCCGATACAACGAATTTAATACGATAAAATTTTAACAATTATACAAATCCTTTTTACTTTCTCTCATTTTTACAATGTGAAAAGTAATTATTTATATTCAAACATAGCCAAATACTTATAGTCTGCTGTTATGTGAATTTTACTAATTTTAGGGTGGTCTAGAGTATAAAGTCAACGTTATTGCAGTAAGCGTTATTCTAGATATTTCCTATGCCGTTCATTGATATTTGATAACTGTTAAATCATCTTTACAGAAACAAAGTTTAACTTCTATTACAACTACTAGTTCGTACGAACTATGAAATATGAAATGATTGGGTAATTGCATCTCTAGTACGAAATCAATGAGTATTGATTTCGTACTAGAGATGCAATTACCCAATCGAGGAACAAACGTGCTTTGTATCGTTTAAATCATTGAAATCTACGATCTTGAGACCCTGAAATTTAGTGAAATATAACATAAATAGCTGAGAGTTACCCACCGAAACTTAGTGTGTAATAACCATCACATTGGATACTCTCACGTGATTTTCTATACTCAAAGAAAAGTATTGTTATACCATGTCGCGTTTCATGTTCATAGCACAAGTATTATATCATCAATCATGGATTCTATTTTTCCCAAATTAAACCTATCCCAAATTTAAACTTTTCAGCTTTACATTAATTCCTTTCATCATTAGTCATATAATTTTTTTATCAATAATTATTCTATTACTTACTGGTGGTCCACGGTGAGGGCGCGTCTGGGCGGAGGCACCAGCGCGACTGGCCACGCCGCCTGAACCAGCGACTCTCGCACAAACTGCTCCCAAGACGGAGACGTCCCTAGAACAATAACAGGTTCTTTTATATTATAGCATTAGCATACGAGTAGCAGACAACCCTTAAGTTGACTAATAGATAACTCCTGGTCGGATTAGAGTCCTGCCTGAGATCGCCCAGATTAATACTTAAACAGCTTTTATTAGAAAGAATACACACCATTAAGACTCCATACGAGGTTATCTCACAATGTTTTCATAGCCTTAAAGCAGTGATAATTAATTTCCAATACCCACATAATTTTAGAATAATCAGTAGAATGAGGTTTGAACCTTTTACCTCCCGATCGAGATGGCAAGTTTTAACCATAAGACTATCACTGCTCTTCTGCTTACTTTATATTCAAACTCAAATCTATATTCAATAATACATTCTCTCTAAAAATAGTTATTTTTTATTAATTAATTCTAGAAATAATACTATATATCCTACCGCGTATATAAAGTATGGAACAAACAATAATGAACCATTATTACGTGAATATATAAATTTCCACAAGCTCGTGTGTACGAAAATTCGATTATGTGTTTGAAGGCCGCTGGTTTTCAAAGGCAAACTAATTTGGTGGCCGACGTGACGTCACAGACCATGTCAGCCACTGAACAAAAGGTAGGCCAAGGACTACACTGCTGTTTTGTTAATCCTAATGCTTCAAGAATTTACTCGTTCAAAAATAATAGCAACATTTTGCGAGCTCTGAACTTGGCCCGAGATGTTTATATTGGACTAATGTGACAGTAAACATCGCAAGGCTAAAGTTATATAATTTCAACGGAGGTAGGTATTATTTTTCCTCTCTTTCCAAACTAACTTTATTAACGAAATTTAGGAAGCATCAATCCTCAATGCTTCTTCAATGATTATACGACCATTTAAGCATTGAGAATTTTTGGTGACTACCTATATAGAAACCGAAAATAATGTAGGTAATAATTTTCAATAAATTTTATAACCCCTAAAGGTTTATGGCATTAAATAAATTGTGATAAGAATAAAAAATCGACTCCTTTAAAACATTTACTACCATGTAATAAAAATGTAAAAACATAAATTTCATTATATAATTTCTGTTGAAATATATTTTATTACTTACTATGTTTAAATGCCACTAAATCCCAGGCAATTATTATAGGGAGTTCGCGTTTGATTGCCAGAATTGATTGGCACTTGTTACCGCCTATAACACTGGATGATGTTGCAATTCCCTATAGTAATAAGGTTAAGAATTTAGGTATCTATATGGACCAACATTTTTCGTGGATACCACAGATCACGGAAGTCAGTAAAAAGCTCTTTGCTGCTATGGGTTCCCTTCGCAAACTAAAAAATGTTTTACCTATACCCACAAAAATTACGCTTGCGCAATCTCTACTTCTACCAATACTTGACTATGCTGATGTGTGTTATCCTGATATTACCGAGGAGCAATTAAATAAGCTTGAGCGTCTTCAAAACATTTGTATACGGTTCATATTCGGCTTACGGAAATATGACCATGTGTCAGAGTATCGCGCTAAACTCAAGTGGCTCCCGTCTTCGCCGAAATGCTCACATTCTATCTCTTCTGTACTGTATATTATTTAATCCGACCTCTCCACCATACCTCAAGGAACGTTTCCCCTTTCTCCACCTATCACATGATAGATCCCTTCGCTCCACTCATAACCTTACTCTTTACACTCCTTCCCATTCAACTTCATTTTACAAAAACTCCTTTACTGTTTCAGCTATACATTTATGGAACTCCCTTCCTGTTTCAATCCGTCTTGCCCAATCCCTATACTCGTTTAAAAATCTTGTGAAGTCCCATTACCTTAAGCTCTAATTTTCCAATCCTCTCCTTACGCTTTTTGCTATCCTTAAACTGTATTATTTTCACAATTGTTGTTATTTAAAAAACTAGTTTCGCTTTTACTTTTTTATTAATCTGTACGTTGCTTTAAATTCATTAACCTGATTTTTGCACCCTACCTATTCTTTATTTTCACCTTAGTCTTAACTCCTTAACCTTAGGTTGCCTGGAAGAAATCGCTGTTGAGCGATAAGGCCGCCTTTTGTATTCTAATATTAAGATTTCATTGTATTATTTTCCTTGTTGGGTACAATAAAGTATATTATTATTATTATTATTATGTTTAAACATTATGTCTCAGCCTATATTACTTTAACATTGAGGTGAATCCAATAACACCTCATATACTAAACTTTGGCGATAAGTTTGGGCTGTAGAGCGTGCCAAAGATACCTACGTACATATTCCGATGCACACGTATATTCTAAAAACATTATCCTCCTTGTGTTTTGGTAATAATGTAAATCAAACGACTTTATTTTACGCAGCCACCTATAAATTATCAATTACAATACTTTTTCTTTTATAAAGATCACATGCTCAATTAAAAGAATAAGAGTGAATTAATTAAAAATCCAATTGATTGTCTAAATATGTCCATCCTGATGTAGAAAGTCTAGTCAAAGTCAATTCGGATATTTGGGTCAATTGATATGTAGATATATAGATACCGTTCTCTTCATAGCAAACAAGTAACAGATAATACTCTAAGTATACAATTTCAGTTGTATTATAGAAAAAATACATATATATTTTGTGAGAAATAAATTCTCTTTTTTACTAATACTAAGATGAAATCATCTATGGAAACAATAGCACAATTTTACAAGTTACGCATATCACTCAGTTATAATATTTGAACCCGATATAGTGGTCACAATATAATAGTTTCTGCTTGAAAGATCACAGCCAAAGGGCTAGTATAATTACAAATTTCTTGTTATCCTAACCTTGTAGTTTATGCCCTTTGTCTACATAACCAGTTCTGAAATATAATGATGTGCTATGTAAGTCCTTTATATAATAAAGTCCCATTTTCTTTTACGATCCGCGTGGCGCAGCGGTTACCATACCGTTCTGACACGCAGTGGGTCCCGGGTTCCATTCCCGGCCAGACAGGTATCTGAATGATGAATTTAAATTCTTGTTCTGGGTCTGGGTGTTTGTGTATTCGTCTTTGTGTGTGTCCATGGCACCCACGACACAGGATAAAATCCTACTGTGGGACTATGAGTAGTAGAAAGCGTTTTTTTAAGAAAATACAATTAACAGAAACATTTTATTACCGTAATCTTCCTTTTCTATAGAAGTAGTAAAATACCATAGGATCCAATTTATTTTAGGTGTTTTAATGAATCCAAAATTTAAAAGGGAGCGAAGTGCGGGTTTAGCTAGTTAATTATACAAATTTACAGAACATTTAAGGCAGCCACTTAATTATTTGCTTTTGATCTACAGAGAAAAGTCTATTATATTTTAAAACTGCTAACACTCTGAAAGGGTTTTAGTACTTTTGGTTGAGTTTGTTACAATTGTACTTCGCTACATTCATTTTTCACCCCAAAGACCGACCCGACATCATTTGTGAAGTTTAATTATTCCCTCCATTTAATATAAATTTTGGTAACTCATTTGGGCTTTATACGAAAAGACAATAGACAAGTAATGTAACAAATATTGATTTAAGTGAAGTTACAACTACGATAATTATAGTATTTATGTAAAAGAAAGGCAAATATATAAAGATATATGTTTTTCGTGGTTTTATGTACCTCTATGGTCAGCTAGACATACATTGCTATTCCTAAAGACTAAGTTAGAACATTTCGTCATTGAAAGTTTATCTCTCACAAATAGGTATGACCGAGATACCTCGAAAGTCCTACTACTAGGAGTTTCACCGCCTTTAATTTATTTTATTTACGAATACAGAGCTTTATTTACAATTAAATTTCGTCCGTAAGTCTAACCGAGGTTTGTACACAGAAACCTGTTTACCTGTTTGTAGAGGCTAATTATGGAAACCTAACTGAATTTATTATGACGACACTTTTATCGATACAGGGCCCCAAATATAGATGATTCAATTGCTATTTAATTTCCTTTGATTTAGTACAAACAAGTTTTATCTAAGGCTGATGAAAGGCTCGTAGATTGTAATTGATTACTAAATAACTTGATCATCCAAGCAAAATGCTATAATTAAATTAAATAACATCTAACAAGCAAAAGACCAAACCAGACTGGATCTACAATGTAATAGAATTGCGGTAGATTTTATTCAATAACCGATAAACCGTAAGCTTAAAGTATTTTTTTTTCTGGGTTACTACTCGCAAAATTGTATGGCATTAAAAATCATGATGTTTATTTTTATTATTTTGTAGAACCAGTATAATTCACCCGGGGAGGTACCACCGCCACCCTATTTCTAGCGTGAAGCAGTTGCATTTTGGTGGAAGGATATGGTTGCCGGTTCACTTTTATATGAGGCGTCCATCTTAGTCAACGGGAGTAACACATCTGTGACGTACTTTACATGGAAGCCCTGTTCTATGTGAAGTTAATTACAGATGTCCATGGGCCGCAGTGGCCATTTAACATCAGGTGGATTGCATGCTCGTTTGCTACTTCAATGTGTTAAAAAATTAATATGCTATCCCAGCGAATTTGAGTAGGTACTTAATGATTTCCAAAATTTCAGCAAATTATGACGAATGTGAGCCAGAGTTAGTGAATTCGTCCCGGGGCAGTGTAATTTGGGGCCTTGCTAACTTAATACTCAAAATATAATTATCATCGTATGTTCATTGCCTCCAAACGAGATATTCTAATATTCTGACAATCATATATACAGAAACATGGATCTTTCAAATCTATTTTATGTTTGAATTTCGTGCACGTTGTTACTACTCTTTTAAGTTTACCGGATCAAACACCCAATACTCCCAATTTAATGGGTTATTTATTCATACTTTACAACATTCTCGAAATTCCACTACAGATTAAGAAAATTGATCGATTGATTGATTAATGACCCGCGTGGTGGAGCGATTACTATACCGCTTTGACGCGCAATGGGTCCCGGGTTCGATTCCCGGCCAGACAGGTATCTGAATGATGAGTTCAAATTCATGTTATGGGTGTTTGTATATTCGTCTTGTGTATTTTCATGGCACCCACGACACAGGAGAAAATCCTAATGTGGGGCTATGAGAGTAGAAAGCATCTTTAAAAATAAATACCAAACATTGAGCAACTCCACCAAAACAATAAATAAATTGAAACGACCAACAAACTTGCCTTTTAAAAAGCAATACACATAAATTCTGAACTTACTGTAAGCGGCTCGATTCTCACCACTTTATGCCTTTCGAGTTTGCATAAAACAGAGTGCATTTTCATGCTCGACAGAATGAAACTTCTAAAGAATGAGCAACTTCAATCTAATTAAAAACAGACGCCCGAAATCTGCTCTACATTATGCTCAGTTCATAATTTATACTGAAAAGGGGTTTCCAGTTCGTACCTTAATCCACTGGGATTTTCTCCGTACAATTATATATTCTGTTATAGTACTTCGCTTCAATATCTCGCAGTGCAACCAAATAGGTATTAGAAACGTCCTTACTGTCTTCGTGATAGATAGTACGATTGACGGAACAGTCGGCCTACAATTGGTGCAATTTCTGTAAAAGCCTTGAAATTATTACGGGCATTATATTATTCAATTTAGATACGTTTATATATGTGATGATACAGATGTATACAGGTCTGGTGTTGGTCTGTGCTCTATAGTGCCCATTTTTAATTGCTCCACTCCTTCTCTTCCCGTGAATGTCATAGAAGGCGAATAAGGCATGAAATTTAAAAGAGAGGCAGCAGTGTTTCTGTGTAACATAAATACCTATGGCTTTTGGCGAAAAAACCCAATAACGTAGGCCTTAGTAGAAGACCTCAACAGGCTTAGGGATGGATAGATGGGTATTGTATGACGGAGAATAAATTACTACTAATATAGTCCTTTGATTCATTTATATATTTACTAGTTGAGCCGGCGAGCTTCGTTCAGCCTAAAAGTAAAAAAAAATATCAGTGTTTCTCTACTATATTATACGTGTATACTATATTCTGCATAAAAATCTTCCTCTTGAATTACTCTATCTATTAAAAAACTGCATTAAAATCCCAAGCACAGTTTTAAAGATCAAAACGTACATAGGGACAGACAGCGAGAAACAACTTTGTTTTATACTATGTAGTGAATATACAGTTTTTCAAAGCGAACAAAAGTTATTTTGATTAGAATGTGATTATCGGTTGCATTTTTTAATATGAACAAAAATCTGTGATGAGAGGCTACGGCCTTTATGGTTCTCGATGTTAAAGAAGTTGACAACTATTAGGAGGTATGATAGGTATCTACGATGACAGTAATGGTATAGTTATAAATGTTATCTGCTCTAGTTATCTAACTTTTTTTATAAACATTAGTCTAGAGTAATTGTGTTGGATTTAAGCGTAAAGTGTTGCTATAAAACTGTGTAGGCACCTTAAGCCCCGGATCAGTCGTGTACTCGTTAATCGCTTCGTATAATCTCAGCGGCAATCCCGAAGCTACACTGTGAAAGATATTAAGCGTATAGCCGCTGCCGTCGTAAACGAATGTCGTTAAGCAAGTCATATGTGCTGTGGGTAGCGCTTGCCGGATTATGGAAACATTTTTTTTTTAATTACGGCTAGTGGTTAACAGTATAAGCTAGGTTAATGTATTTTTATAGTTTTGCTTGATAGATTTTTGTTTATATTACTAATTGAACCGGCGAACGTCGTTCCTAACGCCTAAAAGTCAAAAATCTAAAATTATCATTGTCTGTCCACTATATTGTGCATTTATTTATACTCATTAAATCTGTAGAGAGGTCAATTCTGTACATGAAATACATTTCCAAAATATCTACAAGCGGGTGATAAGAGATCGATATCGGATGCCAAAAATGCAAACAGTATTTTTTTTGTCTGTGTGTCTGTATAACCGTTCTAGAAACAAAAACTACTCGATGGATTTTAACGAAACTTAGTACAATTATTTTTCATACTCCTGAACTAGTTATAGTATACTTTTCATCACGCTACAATCAATAGGAGCAGCGCAGTGAAGGAAAGTGTTGGGAAAACGGGAGAAGTTACTCCATTTTTTAAGCTTCCGTCGCGTGTGCAACCTTATTGGTTATAGCTACACAGAAATCATGAATGACGGAAATGTTCTCCTTAAAGTTATATAAAAAATATCCCACGACAGCATATGTCTATCTTTTATGGCTGACATACAATAACACGTGTAACTCCCTATTGTACATTGTTATTATATTTCCCTACTAAAATACGAAGGTTAATCTATCTGTTACATTAAAATCACTAAACCGTGAGGAAGGACATAGGCTACTTTTTTATACGAAAAACGACGGAAACGCGGACGATGTCCTCCTCTTGAATCACTTTATCTATTACAAAAAACTGCATTAAAATCCGTAGCGTGTTTTAAAGATGTATCTTAAATCTTCTTAAATAGGTACTGACAGCGGGAAGCATCTTTGTTTTATACTTAGTGATTAAACAGCCTTACCCTTAGTTTGAGTTTTTTACGTTACCTCTTAAACGTTTATGGTTTATGAGTGGAAACGTCAACAATACTCATTTTGAAGAAAAACACAAACTCGTTCTAAGTATAAAGGGTCCAAAATGGGTGCTGAAAATTATTATGGTTGCCCTAACAAACAAATTTATTGCAGCGAAAATGCTTAACTTTGCATGTTGGAAACTAAAAAGTGTAAATGGATAATTTTCTAGGAAGATAATTCTGTGCACTCACATTACAAAGCAGGCAAAATCACAAACAAAAGTTTTAAAATAAAATAAGTGAATGTTTTGTACAGAACTAGAAATGAGTATTTAGCAAATTTCTATTGCTGTAGAAAACATCTTTTATTTAATCCAATTAATTCGACTCAGGTATAACACTGAAATAGAACAGACCAAGAAACAGATCACAGGTTTATTAAATTTGTTCATTCCGACGCAGTAATGCAATTCCGGACCACTTGCTTTAATTGTATTACTGCAACGAAGATCCGGATGGATAATTGGAACAAATAAGGTAACATTGATCATTACCTGTTATCCTTTTACTCCTTTTTATCAAAAATGAACAATTAACATAGCTCTTGAAGAATTTCATCATAAATTGGTGTAATTTTCATTGTTCTGAAAATCATTACGTAGTAGCTACGTACTCGAAGTATTACACAATATAAAATATAGTATTTAAATTAACGATATTTATTATTTTTAACTTGAATATTTTTTATTTACAGAAAATGAATTACTCTCTACCGCGACACTATTTCCTAGGGTGAAGCAGTTCTTGCGCTTCGTGAAAGGGTGAAGTTGCTGGCTCACGGTTATATGAGGCGACCTGAGATGGTGTTATATTAGAAACAGCAACGCATCTGTGATCGATTTTAAATAAAATCCTTGTTCTGAATGAGGTCGCTTCTGATGGCCATGGGCGGCAGCGACAGCTTATCGTTAGATGGATTGCATGCTAATCTTATAAAAAATCACAACACAATAAGCATCAATATCACAATCGAATATATTGTTACAGAAGTAGGATTGGATGGCCAAAATAAACGACACATTATGTACAACACTGTTATATTTTCATGATTTCACACATAAACAATTTCAGAATACATTAGGGCAGAATAACGTGTCACACTTGTAAAATCTTATAATGATCCACATTATGATTATATCCTCCTTTTTTATACTAAACATGGCAGGCGTTAAGGAAACCGTCACAGAGACAAAAACATTACTATTAATCTATTACATTACATAAGAATTAAATATATGAATTTATGATATTTATTTATATAATCATTTATATTTCTTTATATTGTGACTTCGATTGATTTATGTTATTTATAGTAACATGGCACGATCAATTTAAATACAATTGTTATATAGATTCTTATTGATGTTTAAAACGCTTTCTACACTCATAACCCCACAATAGGATTTTCTCCTGTGTCGTGGGTGCCATGGACACACACAAAGACGAATACACAAACGCCCAGACCCAGAACAAGAATCTAAACTCATCATTCAGACACCTGTCTGGCCGGGAATCGAACCCGGGACCCACTGCGTGTCAGACCGGTACGGTAACCGCTGCGCCACGCGGGTCGTCATGTTTATAACTAATGAAGTCATGAGTTTAACAGTAGTGTCCCAGGCAAGCTACTTGTTGGTTGGTAACAATACATTAATCCACAATTTGTCGCACGCATGCATTGCAATCGATTGCCGGGTAAGCTCTTCATTTTTACTTGTTTGAACAACAAATTACATTTGCTCATCTTGCACACGTGTCACGTAATCTCGATTCATTCCCACGTAAAGTAGGTTATTTCACTACACAGAGAAGAGGAGATAATCTTGATTCAATATAGCACATGATTTGAAAAGGTAAACGGTTATTCTACGTATCAAATTTTGTGCAGATAATCTTAGTGATATCAGTAATATTAATATTATCCTTTAAGTAATTCCAAAAAAGTTATTTTTATTTAATAAATTTTCTAAGTACTTTAAAGTAATTTTAAAAGTACGATATTATGAAGGGTCCAGTCCTATTTGATGTCATTATATTTTTCTACAGACGTAACACCTATCACTAACTAAATTGCCTTATACGACTAGACATAAAATCAAATACCTATTTTCATAGTGGTTGCATCAAAATTGGCGAAGTTTTAAGCTAACCTCTCCAAATAATCACCTTGGAGTGGAATTGAAAAAAATCTTTGCTTAATGGGTGTTTACATAATTACTAGTTCCCGGTGTCAGATGTTATAACTATAATTTCATTCTAACTTCTGTAGCTTAGGCTCTAAGATTTTTATTAGTCACTGTAATTAGCTACAGTTAATTGATTGAATCCAATTTATCTCAAAACTTTGGTTACTTCTCTGCTCAATGAAATATCAATTAATATAGAACCTTTAATGCAAATGTTAAAACTGTGTGGCCAATTATTTAGAAAAATATAATTTAACTAGCTATGCTCCGCGATTTTACCAGCGACAAATATGTTACGTAATATTATAATCTATGTTTATAGTATACTTTCAACTAATTTGATAATTAAGTTGTAGTAGGTACTCATCTAATCCGTTTAGCCTCTCTAACGTGATTGAG
Organism: Spicauda simplicius; assembly: GCA_949699795.1. Lineage (NCBI taxonomy): Eukaryota > Metazoa > Arthropoda > Insecta > Lepidoptera > Hesperiidae > Spicauda > Spicauda simplicius. The sequence continues at coordinate 17,066,973 of OX453060.1, read as the reverse complement.
TTACAAGCATTCATATATATAAACTTGCGCTATGAAAACAGTTTATGTAAATACATAGGTAAATAGTAATTAAAGAAAAGATACGTAGGAAATAAAAAGACAGGCTTCAGTAGTTTTAATTTCAATTTAATTTCTAGTAAATTTTACAATCTGTGCGCGTTAATGAACTGAATCCTCCACTTAAACGGTTAAACTGTTCAAAATACTTAATTATAATGAAGATACATTCATATGAGCTTGTCTGATGTTGAACCTAGATGCTGGGCATAGCAATGTTTCAACTAAATTCATATTTTCTTCGTGACTCTAAATACAAGAACGAATGAAATGAAGATAAATCTAATAAGCCCAGATTTATCTTGTTTTTATTTTGTTCTTGTATTTAGTTTTATTTAACGAGCCTAATATAATACAGACCGTATCTGTATGTAGTTGTCTATCTAAATTCTATACACTTTACTAGATCTTATCCTAGAGCATAAATTCAGCTCGCTAGAATGTTACAATTTAGGTTGAACAGAGATCTGTTTTATCTCAATCTATTTTTGTCAGACTCAAAAGCATTTTCCTGCGGTGAAGACTAAGTGCTTCCCTTATACCTACTTCTGGCAAATTGGCTGAAAAGATCCGTTACCGTCTTGTCTAGTTTAGAGACATTTATCTATCTGATTATTATGTGTTATAGAAACACACATAAAAATCATTTCTTTGGAGGCAATATATCGAAAACCACAAAACCGCTTAATTATTATTCGTACCTAAAGTTTAACAGAAGAATCTTATAGTATCATAATTTTCAGTAAAGTTACAATAAAATTTACCGTATAGGCGACATATATATAATGAGCGGCATAATGGTCAATGTCGCCCATTGGCATACATATGTCTGTTTTCTTATACTCGTATATGACGAAGTGTTTTATAAAATCTAAAACGAAATTACCAACCAAAATTAATCTGAATAAACTGTGCCCAAAATGGAAATTTTAAAATTGCGTTATATAATGATGGATATCATCTTCTTAGGATCACGGATCATTAGTATTCGGAACTCGTCCGTGTTAAACTCATTAAAACTTAGAAAATGCTAGTACGCCGGATACTGAGTTACTGAGGATTGAGCTACTTAGCGGTTAATCAGGGATTTTATCTGACCATCTTACATCTTTGTTAATGGTTTGAAACTTGCACGTAGATACTTACATAATACTAAATTACGATCATTTTTTTATTTTTCTATATAGGCCTTTTACATGGTAAAGAGGAAGAGTCTGTATAGACGTTTATTACTTGTTATATTTATGTTCGTTTTATAAAACCGGGTCGAAGCCACTAGGGCGGCGTTTGTTGTACTCTAATTTAAACTATAGATGTAAAGGAGAAGCAAGCAAGGCAACGCATTTATGTTTGAGCGTAGATAAGATAACAGTTCCATTTGCAGTTTTTTGCTGATTTGTATGTGGGGTTGTAACCCCGTAAAAGCTTATAGGTATTATACAATTACCAAGGAATTACCACCACCAATTACCAACCAATTACCGATTTATTTTCATAGAAAGAGTATATTATGTCGAACTGTAATACAAACGTGAAGCGCGAGGGAGGTCTGGGTATGATACATTTGCCCTACGGCTAGTTCGTTGCCCAATATTTTATAAAATTGGGGTAATATTATGATGTAATCAAAATTGTTTTACATAACAGAATTATCATACCGCAGGGGACGGTTTCTTAATGGAATCCCTACTAATATTATAAATGCGAAAGTAACTCTGTCTGTCTGTCTGTCTGTCTGTCTGTCTGTTACTCTTTCACGCCAAAACTACTGAACCGATTTTTATGAAATTGTGTATACAGATAGTGGTGACCTTGGGATCCATTATAGGCTACTTTTTATTTCAAAAAATAGGTTGAAAATGTTAAAATCGAGCATAAATGTTTGTATGGTAGTTCGTTTTTGACAAAGAGCTGTACTAATAATTCCGTCAAGGGGTATCTTAGATTTGATTAAAAACTTATATGAATAATAAAACATTAAAAAATATTGATTTTGAGTCGACAACATATATCCATAAAACTCGGTATGTCGCGAATTTTGTTAAATTCCAATGCAAATGACAATCTCCGTATTGGCTTTTGACAAAGAGGTGTACTAATAATTCCGTCAAGGGGTATGATAGATTTGATTAAAAACTTATGTGAATAATAAAACATTAAAAAATATTGATTTTGAGTCGACAACGTATATCCGTAAAATTCGGTATGTCGCGAATTTTGTTAAATTCCAACGCAAATGACAATCGCCATATTGGCCATTTCGCCTGGACGTCATTGTGAGTTCGTTCAGAAATAATACATTTAAATTGGTAACAATTAATTATCATTCAAATAGATGTGATATAAATTTGATACCCATAATATGGGTTTATAATATAAAAATGTATTTATAATGCGAAAGATACGAATAAAATTACGAGGAATTCCCGATGAGTTAAATATTAGGTAGGTATACTTGCGCTATCTATCACTGTTCTGTTGAATTACGTTGAATGCACATTTGATAGATGGCGTTATCTACAATACAACTTCGAAGTAATATCGATAAAATATATGTTGATGTTGAATTACTAATAATTCCGTCAAGGGCTACGAAACACTGGTTTGCAAACTTAAATATAAAATCAATCCACGATAGCATATCTATATCTCTTAAGGTTAACTCACAATAATTATTTTTATGTTCCATATTTTAACTAAAAACAATATGTTATTTTCGAGTCTGTTGTCTTTTGTACAGTATTAATTTTGTTCAGTACAGTGTAAATAAATGCATTCGTTAGCTTCGTAATTATAACAAAGATCAGAATTGTCTTTTACACTGTATGCATTATATAAATACGTTTAAAGATAATACAGGTATCAAATTATATAATTTCCTTCAAAGGGTACGATAATAAAATTCCGTCAAGGGGTAAGATAGACTTGATTGAAAACTTATCTCAATAATAAAACATTAAAAAATATTGATTTTGAGTCGACATCATACATACTATCTGTAAAACTCGGTAGGTATATCGCGACTTGTGTTTAATTCCAAAATCCAACTGTCGCCATATTAGCCATTTTGCCCTGATGTCATCCTGATCCTTAGTTCATTATGAAATAATACATACCTATAAATCGATAACAATTAATTATCATACAAATAAATATGATATAAATTTGATTTAATTTACCATTTTACCCACAATATAAAATTACGAGGAATTACCGATGAGTTATATATTAGGTATACTTGCGCCATCTATCCACTACTATGTTGAATTACATTGAATGCGATAGGTGTTAGGTGGCGTTATTTACAAAACAACTACGAAGTCTATCGATAAATTAAATGTTGATGTTGAATACTAATGATTCCGTCAAGGGCTACGAAACACTGGATTGCAACCTCAAATATAAAATCAATCCGCGATAGTATATCTCTATAACTTATGGTTAAGTCACAATATTTTTTTTTTATGTTCCATATTTCAACTAAAAATATTACGTTAATTTCGAGTGTGTTTTCTTCTGTTCGGTATTAATCCTTATATAAATAAATGCATTTGTTAGCTTTTACACTATATGCATCACATAAATACTTTAAAGATATTAGAGATTTAAAATAATAAAGATCGCGACGTGTCTCTCGGCAGGGGTAGGTAACCGTCTCTCTCGCGCATGCTAATACAAGCCGGCCGCCGATGCGTGTGCATTATTATAGTAATCTGACCACTTGATAGTGTCCAGTTTTGAGTAGGATATGAATGTAAAATGAGTTTGTAAGAGTAGCGTCTTTTTGTACTAGACCAGTACAAACATTACACTTCACCCTGCAGCATCAGGGTGATGTCAGAACTTTTAAACATACTACAGAAAAGTTAAAATCAATCTTTGTAATCGATGCGTTTTGGTTTAAATGTGGAGGAGGATTTGGTTTACAAGGTGCTTCTTGGTATTGTGTGACCACTAAGATTGTTAATTATTTCAAAGAAATGCCGTTTACAATCGTCTAATTTTAAAATTCTAATTTTAATTTGTCTAATTTTTAAAATATTTTTACGTAACAATTATGATCCTAACCACAAATACATATTTTAAATTCGTTTCTGCACTCTTTGTATATCCGGGTAATCGCCGGCCGAGCGGCTAAACTCATTTGGATAGGACTTGCACTATAGAAAAGGTTGTGGAATAACATAATTATAGACTACTTTTTATCATATAATTTCAACGGGGTCGAGATTTGTGCGGGAAAAACTTTGCGATACACTCATTTTTACGCGGGCGAAGCCGCGGGTACAGCTAGTGAAAAAATAAAGTAATTTCGAGAAAACGTTATGTGAATACAAAATATATTTGCCAGTAAGATGTCTGTGAAGCAGTACCCGCGACAGTTTACGCTAACCATAATCGATTCATTAAACTTTTAAGATACACTGCTGAATATCCACCCCTAAAGAGGATAAAATAGGGGTTTAAAGTCTTTTTAGAAATCCGCATAATTTTGATGTAATCACAATGAAACTTAGTATTTGGCTTTAACGTTTAATATATTGGTGTTTGGTGACAAAACGGGCGAGGGGGGGAGGGGCAGGACCAGCAATGGATCTTAACAGTCTCATAGACGGATTATGGTTTGCGCGAACGAATTCGCGGGTTCTGCTAGTTACCACATATAGGTAGATACCTAATAGACCTAGAATGAAATATATCGAAAGGACAATTTTTTACTACTCTTCAGTTAATGTTTTCGATATGTTAATGCAACATAAGTGTGAATTTTCTTTCATAAGTTACTATATTATATTTAATGCTGTGTGAATACATGTTTTATAGTTTTTTTTTATCTGACTGAAGTAGCAAACGAGCATGCATGGTAAGTGGTCATTGCCACCCATGGACATCTGTAATCAACTTCAACAAAATATGGGTTACAACTGAAGTCAATCACAGATGCGTTGCTACTCCGCCTAGTCCGTACGTCCGTCCTACGGAGTAGGACTATGACGGTCGCCTTATGCGATAACTATCATATAACGTACACCCGATTTTGTATTTCGACCCACAGATTTATTAATCTAGCGCATATAAAAAACAACAGACATTACCATCATAATAAGCGAATAATAAATGTAGGTACGTTTAACGTGGCTTTTTAATTTATCTGTTATACATTTTTACCGCGTTATTACGAACAAAAGAATGATGTTCTGCAAGCTAAGGATATAAGTCCCGGCGGATATCTGTGCTACGATGCGTATAAACCTGACATACAATAATATTTATGCTCTACTTTTTCCGTCCTTATCTTACACATGAAGAAAAGACATGTTTCTGAATTAATATTAAAGTATGATTCGGCACATAATGATATTTATGTATGTATGTATTATACTTTGTACAACTTATACTTTTACGTAAAAATGTTTTGTTACTTATAATGAAAATTAAATCGAAGTTATATCAAGGAGTTGTGATATAATTTTAATAGGTATAACATATAATTATTAATTTTAAAATAATAAAAGTAATAAGGTTCGTTAATATTAAAGACATATTAACGAACCTTATTGCAATTAGTGCATGTTTTATTTCAATAAATTTCTTCCCATCTTAATACCTAGGAAAAATCAATAGGCACATACTTTAACCACGTTACCTTTCACTAAAATATTTCGGTTGTTGTAACTGAAATTTTTATAAAGATTAGGGATATTTAAAAATAAATAAATTTTTAGAACTGTTCGATAACACAATCAGAACATAGCGGTATACCACGCGGTAAATTTTCGGATACATTTATAGGTATTATATTTTTATATTTATAAATTCTAGGTTAAAGTATGGTTCACTTTTACACACGAAATCATAATAACATTCGTGTAAAAGGCTTTCTTAATCTTTTAAAATTTCTTTACTTCATATCCTTCTTAGAAGACCCTGTCATTTGATATCAATTGTTCGCATATCCATACCAAATGTATACGCTAATTTTTGTTTCAATCTGTCTTTCGGCAGTTGTTCAAATGTTCCTTGCAAAATTTATAAACATACATAGGTCATACATGTTATAATTTGTGAAGGCAATATTCATACACGTTTTCATATATGTTTGGTTACACGTAAATAAAAGCTTTTAAAATATTACCCTTAATAAATACAATAAAGTGCTGGAAAAGTCATATAGCGTTAACTTCGTATACCTAAATTAAACAAAAACGACGAATCCTGAGATCAAGTTGACATCGTAATAAATTGTTATACGGGAGAGATTTTACGGCTTGTGATTTGTGAAGACACAGAAATAAATTGTAAGTCTAATTCAATTCTTTTGACTGTATCTAATAAAAATATTTTCGAGTACTGGTACTACATTACTTGGAAATAAAATCATATATATACTTTCTTAATATTTCATTGTTAAAACGGTTATGTTAATTATGCATTGCGGTTAGTAGATTAGCAGATACCACCTTCGGTAACTTTCTTCACTTTATGAATGGCTTTTAAATTTTCGACACATTTGGTAAGTAATTTGTACTTCGTCCATCTCGCACGTTGAGACGTTTGATAGAAAGAAGAAGACTAAAATGATAGCAACATAGTTATTGTCCGAAGGTCAAAGATTTTGTATAATTTAATGATTATGATTTTCATGCACATAAAGTCCCTAACAATAGCTACTTTCAGAACATGAGTTACAGCAAGAATAGAATGTTTGACCCTTGTCAATCAACTACAAGCATTGTACATAGTTTTGGAACTTGAATATTGTTTTCGCAATAATATATTGCCAATAAATATTCTGAGCCCTTGTCCAGTAGCTGACGTTGAAACGCTTTCTACACTTAGAGGTCTATAATGTTATTTTCTGTATCGTAATATATGGTTACGTAAATACCCAGAAAAAGAATAGCCATTATTATGTTAACTCCCTATGGTCAAAGGTCTGACCCAGAATCCTCTTCGTGGCAGAACAATGGGACATCACTCTGTCATGTCAAACAGTTAACCGAAAATTATATGAATACCAGCCATGATAAAATTTAAGTTTATTACACATATGTTGCAACTTGATACCCTGAAAGCTAAGTTAAAATATCTTAATAGGAGCCTTGCTTTACGAAACAGAATACAACTGCTCTACTCTGTTGCTTTATAATGTGATAATATCAAAAGTATATGAGATTCTGTTACAAAAATATCTTTACGTTGCTTACAGTTTAAAGTCAACCTTTTAATTTTTAATTTGTGACGGCTACTGTACAAACTGTAGGCAGCTAAATATTACAACACGAGCCGAGGTCGAGATCTAAATTTTTCATGACCTTTTTAGCAATTTAACTTATTTTATCTGCGATAATAAAACTTAGATTATAACTTGAACGTATAAATGTTTTATACGCTATTAATTATTTGCGTCGATTGTCACTTAGAAATTTTTGGAACATTACTTCAGTCTGTCCATATAGCATAACTATTTTTAATAATCTACAATCTGCAGAACTTCTTTACTTATGTGATAAACGAGTTAATGTGCTACATAGAATGAGGTTTTGACAAAAAATGTAAAAAAACGATATAAAGGAAATCCAATTAGCATAATGTAAATCGACGTGAGCGCGGTAAAGTCGGCAGTGAGGAGAAAATATGGTTTGAAAGAGGAATAAATTGTAAAAGCTACTATTTGATTTACATTAGCATTAAAGAGAATCTCTTAATATTTGAAACAGATATATGGCGCATTATGATCTACCATGGCCAACATCATCAAATTACTTTAGTAAACTTTTTGACTGATTTGCTGTTAGCCCGTTACCCCATTTTCATGTGTGGACGAATGATGTAGATTTGGCAAAGGGAGATCCCTCGCCAGGCTAGATGATCATACCTGGGGAGCGGCCGTGCTCCCACAGTCTTTGTTCGGAACTGATATATGTACAGGGTATTGAGAATACTTCGATAGCGTGTTTCAGAATACTAGTAGCGCCATCTCTTGATGAGTTGCGAGGGGTCGCCACATGGCTTTGAATAGAAATGTACAATCGAGCATAGGTAATATAAGTCGGTTACGTATGTCCAAAGCCAGTAGGTTGCTATATCAGATGGACTGCATACTCATTTGCTACTTTTGATGTTTTTCTTTTGCATAAAAGTAGTTATAACTAATTTTACAATCGCGCACCACTTTAGCAACAATGTCTCAAGAGTAATTATTCAATAACCAGACAGAATAGCGTTGTAGTGTTCTCTAGCTAGCAATAGCAACTCTCAAGTAACTTGTAGGAAGTAGACGCACGTTGATTAAGTTCACACGAACTACTAACCACGGGTATAAAGTTTGAGATCAGTAGCATATCTTACGTGTCATAGACACTATGTCTTTGCGTCGATATCTATATATATAAGAGAGAACTTACTTAACTATTGCCATATCAACGTCTAGCCCAAAGTTCTATACCTAGAAATTTGAAATTTGGTACAGTGGTTCCTTTCATGATGTAAGTGAGCACTAAGAAAGGATTTTTGGAATTCAACTCATAAGGGGTGAAAAACGGGGGCAAAGTTTGTATGGGACAACGTGCTTTCTTGGTCTAATCTACTTCAAATTTCTTTTTAATCTACTTCAAATTGAAACTCCTCGTCTAGCGGAGTACAAAATAGTTTTGTGTATTCTTGCATCGATAATCCTCAGTGCTTTTGAGTTCAATTACATTTCTTTTTTGACACATGATTGAAAAGTAACTCTAACTGAGTTAATGACTAACATATCAACGCACAGTCCAAACTACTATGAAAAAATGGGGTGGCAAGTTTTAATGAAAGAGTACCAATTCTGATGCTAACTTTATGAAACTTGGTATTTGGCTTCGAGCTTGATTCATTGGGAAACCCATTTTACGATTTTCTGCAAATTAACCCATAAGAGGATAAAATAGGGGTTGAAAGTATTTTTGTAAACCCACCAAATTTGATACAAGCTCAATGAAACTTAGTATTTGGCTTTGGGGTTCAATATAATGGGGTCTGTTGACAAAACGGGAAAGGCGGTATATCCAGTAGTAGACCATAAAAGTCTAACTTAATAACAATAATTATTGTTAAGGGTCTACTAGTAACGATATATGAATACATATTTTACATCGAAAGTACATGACCATTTTATGTATCTGTATTGATTTACCCGATTATCTGTTTCGCTGCCTCTTACTTGTAGGTATGAGGTGTAACTATGTTATAACATTTTGCTATCTATTGTTGTATGTTTCCATTTTACAAGTTATCTGGATATTATTACCCTCAACAGCAATAAAAGAGAAATATATAACATTCCTGTCAATAAATTGTAGTTTATGAGAATGTACTTTTGAGTCGTGTATTGTAAGAATCCGTACTTTAGTAATATACGTACGTTGTATAGCTACATCAATCCGTTTTTTGTTTCAATATTTTACCTTGTGTTTTTTAATTGATTGATGACAATAGAACAATAATATTAGTTTCAAATTCAATAACTGATGTCCAAATGAACGACTAATTTTAAATTTTTTGACAACCTGCGTAACGGAACGGTTGCCATACCGGTCTGACGCGCAATGGGTCACGGGTTCGATTCCAGGCCAGACAGGTATCTGAATGATGTGTTTAGATTCGTTCTGGCTTTGGATGTTTGTGTATTCGTCTTGTATGTGTCCATGGTACCCACGACACAGGAGAAAATGCTAGTGTGGGGCTATTAGTGTAGTAAGCCTGCGTGTGTGTATTTAAAATCCGGTGACGCAATAGCTATTTTAATATACCATGTCCAGGTACGAATTCTAAAGAGTTTCGGTCTAAGGTTAAATTTCGGGCCGAAGCAGAAACTCGTGGATGATAGAATCCCTTGTGGATTGATCTTAGAAGCTGCTGTGTACTGGTTTCAGGGTTGTGTATAGGAGATATTATGTAAAGTATTATAACTTAGTCTATTGGGCTACATCGCATCTGTGGTATATCCCAGGTAAGACTTATCTGGCTTATTATTACTCTAGAGGAAGTGATCACTTACCATTAGATGGCCTGCTCCTTTGATACAACCATCGAAATTAAAACCTAAATGATGGCTGAAGATAACGTAATTCTTCTGTACAAAAGCTTAAGGTACCACTACCACACCTATTTCTAACGTGAAGCTTTCCTCACGTTTTAATGGAAGGGTGTGGTTGCCTGCACACTTTATATGAGGCGACCATCCTAGTCCTCGGGAGTAGCAACGCATCTGTGATTGACTTCAGATAAAACCTATGTTCTATATGAAGTTGCTTACAGATGTCCATGGGCGGCAGTGATCGCTTACCATCAGGTGGACTGCATGCTCGTTTGCTACTTTATTATTATAAAAAAGGTAGAGTACAAGCTCGTTTGTTACACCAATCGTATAAAAAGTCAAATAAGAGAGTTGTTTTTTTACAACATTAGCATTCAAGAAACAAAGTAGAAACTAGGTTACATTTTCTTTATAGCAACATATTTTTTGTTTCGCAATAACATGACGATATCACACATCGCTAGATTTTATTTGAAAAACAATGTTTATTGTGAGAACGTATGTAATATTGTGTACCAATTGTTGTTGTTTTTCTTGTTTATGATTAATTCTTGTTTTTATGAATTCGGTTACCAAGTTGTGAATGTAATGTCATAGTGAATTTATCACCTGATATATAAGATCCTTGGTTCAAATAACAACTCAAAATATAACTTGCAGACATGTTCAAAGACACGACGCTTAATTTTCAATATTGTACTTGGTAAAAGCTAATGATTACATGTTTTAATAGTAAAAAGAAACATCGGAACGAAATCAACATATCAGTGCCTTTGTCATATTGTTCTAACAATCTATCAGCATAATGGTTTACCTACTCTCAAGAGAGATTTAACAAGGGATCAATAATGAAAGACAAAGTGAGCAGTGGTAGCCTTATGGTTGAAACTAGGCCTTTCAACCGGAAGGTCTGAGTTGGAAATACCAGACACCTACCTTATTTTTTCATAACAAAATTGCGTGTAAAATAATTCAATTATCACCACTTTACGGCGAAAGAAATATCGTAAGGAGACCTACACGTCGTGAAGTCGTGTGTGAAGTCAGCGCAGCGAACAATGACTTGTAACCCAGAGAGAAGACCTGTGCCCAGAATTGAGACACCAATGAGTTGACGGATAAATAAAGAAATATTTTTCTTCCTAATAAATTTATAACGTGTATAAATGCGTTGTTGTTACTTAAATTTAATAGTGAATATTTAGAATAGTACAATTATTTTGTTAACCGAACGAATTGCTTATTTTACTTTTAGCATTATAACAAAGAATTTATGTTGGTCCGTTCACTAAACCCAGGCATATTGACTTCTTGCCACGAATGCGAAAATAGGGACATAAGGGTAGCCTAAAATCCTTTTTAAGACTATGGAGAAAACAGGGGCATTGCGGTAGCGATAAAATATATTGTTCAGAATAATGACCAAATCAATATGTTTGAAATCTTAATTCTTTTAACACATAAAATAACTTGCGAATCTACAGTCTACATATACATATAAAAAATATACATATTTATCGTAACGAACGCTAAATTATTTATTCTTATTAAATTATATAACCATGCGACTTCCCAATTGTTCTTGTAAGTAAATTAATAAAGACATTAAATATTGAAACGATTCTAATATTTGACATCTTTATTATGAAATTAGTTTAGATAATTACGTATTTTTTTACAATCATTTTGTACAATTTATGTTTTAGTAGGATAACTGTAAACGTAAATGAACTAAGCTTTAGCTTTTAATAATAACACGTGTTTTAATACTCTCTTGTACATATTGAATTTATTTAACCAACTGCCATTCATACAAAATATATAACAAACATGAAACTCGATCGATTTAAGCTTCGCAATTACTGATATCGCTGTGTTCATACGTTGATATCGCTAGCACCAAATTTTCATGAATGTTTCATTACAACGCCCCGTTGTAATCATTACGTAACAATTGTTATACCTTATTGACAATCTACAAAGGCTTTTTAATATTTCGACCGACCTTTTTTCCACCCATAACCTTATCCGCCCGTTTTGGAGTTGCCTTATAGAATATTATCTAGACCAGTGGTTCTTAAATTAATGTTCCGCGAACTTAGAGAATAAATTATTGTCTAGACCCTACAAGGAATGGTGAATTGTTCCTGTAATAATAAACTGTCACTGAAATAAATATAAAAAAAAATGTTTTCCTATTTCAAATTTAATTTCCAAAACGCTTTTAGAACTCTTGGGTAATATTAACCCCCTTAACCGATTCAAAGCCCCCCAATTCCCTTGAACCTTTCACCGCCCCTCTATTAGCTTCCAGTGCGTACAAAGGGGAGTTACTTCAAGAAACACTGACGTACACGTATCTCAATTGTAAGAAGGTCCGTATTTAGTGTAGCTGGTACAGATAATATGTGTTTTTAGCCAATATGTTATTAAATACAATTAATAACATTCTTAACATTAAAAAACACACGATCATGGGTAGCCAATTAACAAAAGCAGTGCATAAAATTGTAAAAGTTGATAGACTGTTTAAATGAAACCTATTAGGTACTCGAGTATTTCGTGCAACTACGAACAAACTTTCCGCTATACAGCCAGTTGAACAATTCGTGCTACAAACGAACTGAAACTAATAGTTGTTGTTTTTCATGCATTTTCAAATAAATTTATTAGACTTCCCTCCAATTGTAGTATTGGATATTTTCCACATTTGAATATTGAAAATTACTTATATGTTTGAATAACTTCCACACATGCCTGTTTTGATTAATGTATGTTTGTTTTATGAACGATTATTATATCACCTGTCGGATTTGGAAAGTTATGACGACAGTATCATTGTTTGACATTGTTGGTAGAGTGTCATGTTTAATTTAATTAAAATTGATTATCATAAGCTTTTATTTAACTTGTCTTGTTTGTTCTCTTTTAAAATCAATATAAAATTGAAATATTTTTTTTATAAAGTGATAGCCTAATGGTTGAAACTTGCCCTTTCGATCTGGAGGTCCGAGGTTCAAATCCTAGGCATGCACCACTGATATTTTTTAAATTATATGCGTTTTAAAAATAAAATATCATTTCTTATCGGTGTACAAAAACATCGTGAGGAAACCCACGTACACACGGGAGAGTTCTTTAAAAAAACCTAAGAGGTGTGTAAAAGAGGTGAGGTGTGTAAAAAAAATCTAAATCTACCAATTTGCACTTCACCAGCGCGACAGACTATGACCAAAACTCTCTTATTCTGAGAGAAGACCAGTGCCCAGCAGTGAGACAATAATGGGTTGACGAGAAGTATAATATTCACAAATGGCGTTAATCCAGAGGTACAGAGGGATTTAAGTAAAACGTTATTAGTGCAGTTACCTACACCTGGTATTTATGGTCAAGTCGTAAGTTTGAACACTTATTTTTAATAAAATTCCACAATTTCCTCCACATTGGAAGTATGCTACATAATAAAATACAAGCATATATATGTATGAGCATCGACTGACATGAAATATTCATGAAGTAGAATGTTGAAGTAGCGGTATAGGTGAAAAAATAAGCCCATAAACCAAATATTTGTTACAAAATATTCTTGTAGGCTCAGAAGATATGTTAGGAAGTAAATCTTTTGTTGTATTCACCTTCTCATCGCTTGATTGCATGTGTATTACTACTTACGAAAGATGTAATAGTTTTAATTAATTTACTTATTTATGTACTTATCCAGTTGTAAGTTGATTCTTATAATTGTATATTTATTATATTATGAGCCTTAAGTAAGTAATTAATTACTTAGACTTTTTTCCGAATTAATTAGCCAACATTGCTGTAGGTGAAAATTATTTATCAGATAAATGACCGATATTTCTGCATGCGGCTTTCATTAGATAAATATTATTTAGCTAATGAAAACCTTTAACTAATATTTGGCTTAGTTTGGCAATATACCTATTTCTACGTATTAAAGCCTAGTGATACCAAAATATTATACTGCTATCTATTAATTTATTTCGGAACAATTGAACATAGGCTATTTGAAGACTTTACACATCTTTCAAAATATTACAGTAAATATTTGGACTTACAAATTTTATTTTCTTAATATTTTCCGTCATTGCTTGTTATAATAAAATTCATAATACACACTCTTTATACGTTGATATCAAAAGCCCGTAAAAAGACAACAAATTTGTGTTCTACGATATAAAGAAATAGCATCCAAGTATATCGAACGTTATACCTGAAGTCACGTTCCTATCCCTATGGGCTGATTATGAATGTATGTAAATTAGTCTAGAAGTGTGCACAGCCGGCGGCTTCTGCGGATCGTAACTTATCTACAAAGTTAAGCAACGTCGGGCGCGGTCGGAAGTTGGATGTTAGTGGTTAAATTTCACGCGCGCATCGTGCTCCGAAGTAGAGTTGGGCCTTAAAATTAGTTGTTAAGGGAGACATACCTATCCGAGGTGTTCTAACTTAGTCCTCAGAGGTAGCAATTCACCTGTAGACAGTCTCGCGTAAAACAAGTATATCGTCAACCCATTATTGTCTCACTGTTGGTCACGGGTCATCTCTCGGTTTGAGAGCGTTTTAGGCCATAGTTCACCGCGCTGGCCAAGTGCGAATTGGTGGACTTCACACACCTCTGAGAACTTTTTTTTTTAAAGATCTCTCGGATGTGAAGGTTTCCTCACGATGTTTTCCTTCAGCGAAAAGCAGTGATTATTAATTTCTAATACGCACATAAATCAGTGGTGCGTGCCTGGGTTTCAATCTCGGACCTCCCGGTTGAGAGGGCAAGTTTCAACCATTAGGCTATCACTGCTACGTCCCTGTAGTTTCGGGATCAGAATAGGGCTACGGCATCCCCTGCCTGTCGTAAGAGGCGACTAAAAGGGGCTTCCGGGGTTGCAGGCGGCTAGAGTGGGAGCACGAAACGTTCGGTCAGGCGATCCCGAGAAGGACGGCGGTATATGTGGTCGCATACCGTCGTAAAGACTAGACGGAGCGGTGGGCCCAGCCGCCCATCTGGGAGGAGCCCGTTGGGGCAACGCGCTCAGAGGATTCCGGTTGCTGTCGGACCGAGTTCCCGGAGTCCTCTTTTTAGCGCCGAGGACGCCCACCGAGGGGGTTTTAGTGCGGTAATAATCCCACATAACCCTGTGTCGCTCCCACGGCGTCGGGTACCTTTTGAAGGTTTCCCCCTCGAAAACAAAAAAAGGCCATTACTGCTAGTACTAGTACCGGTTAAAACTAGTCATAACTGAGGTTAATTACAAATATCCAAGGGCTGCAGAAGTCACTTTCTATAAGGTCTGAATGTTCGATTGCTAGTTCTATATCATAATAAACAATAGCAGTCTAGCAACAATAGCAGTATAGCAGCAGTAATTAGGTTTTATTAATATGCATTATCTTCAAATTGGCACTATATAGACCCTTATCCGACAGCGATACGCGATGAAGGTTACAGTTACATAAGTTTTCGTAAAATTGGCTGATATAAACCTGGCATAGGTTAGAAAGAAATGTAACCGCAAACGAAGAACAAAAAAATATACGACGGAGTTACGAAAATGGTACGTATGAACAATCTTTGCAAGACTCTCTGTAGAAGTTTTATCTAAATAGCAGCTGTCTGCAGGTACTAAAAGTGTACTGAGTTTGAATATGTATTCTGATCTGTTGAATACTGAGTTAGTATTGCTTTATGTATTTTTTTTTTTTTTATTATAACACAAAAACTCCACAGACTGATCGTCCGTGCCTTTTATCACAATAGTTCTTCTTTTTTTTTTTAACAATAAGTCTTTATTTCTTAGCTCCACGTTAGGCCATCGCTGTCACCATCACACTGTCGTGTGCGGTGGTGACAACGTTGGCAATTAAAGAAATCTTACAATTACGCTTAATATATATATAGGACCATTCATCATTTTTATTTACATGGTATGTATAATTCAGTGCATTGTACATAGATGTATATGTGTTGTAATTTTGTTTTTTTTTACGTATAATGCTAAGCTATTGTATATAATTCTAAGGACACTACACTCTAATTACATTGTTATTACTGTAAGTTGCGATTTAATTTTTTCCGGAGGCCACTTCGAACGTGCAATTTTCCTTATCTATGATTTTTTTTATTTATTTGCTTTATGTATTGAGCCTGCGGACCTATATGATTTAAATTAACCGCTTCGCAACACACAAAGTGAGTTAGGTTGCTACGGCGCATAAATACCAATTACACGGTGAATAGTTGCTTTTAGCAAATTACCAAGGCTTTAATTATTGCGACGTTGATGCGCGTACGTAACTATGCATTAATGCTCTTATTATTATAATAAGTTATATAATGGCATTATTAATATAACGAAGCTCTTTCCTAATGAAAAGTTTAAGGCAAATAGTTTGGAATGTCTGTGGTACACATTCGAAAAATCCAAATAAAACTTTTGTTACAGATTGTTACAGATTTGCATGTTACGTATAACATGCAAATAAAATAAAAATTAATTGTTGTGTGCATACATCTGTGATTGGTTTACATTCTACATTGATCGAAGTCTACATGAATATACCCATTAAACAATTTCAAGATTTATTATACAACTATGAAGTATACATTGAAAAGAAATTCATTCCTTAGCGATTTCTCCGCCGCAAAAACCTTAAGCGCGCAAAAACGCAAGGGAATCTTGTACTTGCGAAGAATTTACTGCTAATGACAAAATTCTGCTCGCAATGAAGATGTACTCGGGTCTGGTTTCGTATTTATGAACTTTATGAACCGATCATTTCATGAACATTTTGTTTAGAAAGATCGGTTTTCCTATTTGTACCTTTTATGTGGAGATAGCAATCACAATAGACGGGTTTTAAAGTTATTTCAAGTCGTCAATTTAAATCCGATTTTTATAGTCGATAACGAAAATAAAAATTAAAATAACTTGTTAAGGGACAAGGTTTAATTGTCACGCAGCAATACTCTGTTAGGTATACATTAAATATGTAATCCGCATGATAAGCTTATTATCCCAAATTGATAGTTCCCCTTAATTCCAAAATGATAATCATACTTATGAACAGTATCAGCGATGATATATCAAGATGAAAAAGTAATTTCTACCATATTTTAGAAGCATACATAGCATTTATTATAAAGTAAAGGTTAAACGTAATTCATCGAGCAAACTGACTGTGGTTGAAAATATTCATGCAAGCAAACAACAAAACCCCGTTTGAGTACAAGTGTCACGTACTGTCGAGCAGTGCTGGCATTTTCATGCTTTTGTTCTGGCTACACACTGCACACGTCTTTATAAATGCACATTTATATAGGTGTGTGATGTTCCTGCTGTGTTCAGATTTAAAAAGCTTAGAGGTTTATCGCATATCTATATATTAACTAGCTGTCCCGACAAACGTTGTTTTGCCATATAAAAATAAATGTTAAGGGTGGACAACCCTTAAGGGGTATGAAAAATAGATGTTGGCCGATTCTCAGACCTACTGAATAAGCATATAAAATTTGGTAAAAATCATATGGCATCGTATGGCAATAAAAACTGTGACACGAGAATTTTATATATTAGATACGTGAAGCGAAAAATCCCTTTTTAGGATACTTGCCGCAGACGGAGGAGTATGAAATTACGCACGGTTATAGTCGATGTAGAGAAGGATAACGGAATGCTAATATTTTTTTCAAATAATGCATAAAACATACATAAAATCAACTAAATACATATTACACACACTACCTTGCATTTGACACAAATACATATACAATAAACGAAATAAAACATACAATAAATTACTCGTCGCATGTCTTTGTCAAAATACCCGCTTTTGCTTTTAAATGCAGCTTGGTTAATGAAACCTCTTTTATCTTTAAAGTAACTTAAATTTTATACAATTTAATTGAATTTGAGAAATATTTGTGCCGCTTTAGTTTTTGAGTTAAATTAAGGTCAAATTTCGACCGTTGTGACGGGTAACTCGTTAATGTGGATAATTATGCCAAGTAAATATAAATATATTCGCACCACCATCCACGTCCACCAATTCGCACTTGGCCAGCGCGGTGGTCTATGGCCTAAAACTCTCATTCCGAGAGAAGAAGACCCGTGCCCAGTAGTGGGACAATAATGGATTGACGATAAATATAAATATATAAGTGTATATCTTAACATATCAGGAGTTAAATAACATCATTATGAGAGTAAACCTAAAATTTCATGTTAAGTATATAACAGTATTTCAAACTTTGTTACGATTTTGTTCTTAACAAAATCTAGTGCTAATTGTATAACAATTAGTAAAAGGATAAATTTAGTACACCATGTAAAGTGAACTTACTCACAGGTAGGTAAATCTCCACTATCCAAAAATGCACACCAGAAAAATGCCACCAAAAAATAAAAACTTCTTTATTAAAGCCTCTATGGAGAGTAGAATTTTGCATTTTGAAGAGAAAAAATTGAAATTAAAGAACTCGACCACAAACACATGTGTTGCTACAGTAGAACCATGGCTGTTTCAACCGACTTTAATAAACCGCTAAAGGCTCTGCGGGATACGTTACTTTTTGAAAACACTCAAAAAGTTTGATATTTAGGAGAAATATT
The DNA here is from genome assembly GCA_949699795.1 of Spicauda simplicius. Taxonomy (NCBI): domain Eukaryota; kingdom Metazoa; phylum Arthropoda; class Insecta; order Lepidoptera; family Hesperiidae; genus Spicauda; species Spicauda simplicius. The sequence continues at coordinate 17,048,214 of OX453060.1, read as the reverse complement.
CCTTGTTTATTAAAACAAATACATTCATACGGATTCACAGACTACTTCTCCAAACAAGTAATTTACATACAAACGGATAACTATTCAGTTACGTAACATTGTTTTTCAACAATATTATTACAGAAGCTTGCAGCTCGTTAAATGTTACGAATATGGTTATGGCCTTTATCAATAGTTCTAACTTTTAACATAAAAGCGAGGTGGAAATTAAAGGTGACAATAACAGTAAAGTATTTTTGACACCAACAGTATCTGGCCTTTATTGTTAAATATTATAAGATTACAAGTTTATTGTACTTTTTCATACGACGCCATGCATTCATATGAGCTCATATGAACTGTGTCATCACTGTAACTGTACATTCTATTACATATAAAATTAATTGTAACATTATAATAACAGCGTGTCCTTTAACTAATCCATTTACTTTTTAACCCAGGACGTTAGTTTATTAATAAATCGTAAACATATATTTTTTTAATTTAAATACAATGAAATGAAATGTTTTTATTTTGCATAGGCGTTCGGAGAACTTACAAATTGTAAGTCACTTATTTTTCTAAATTGTCAGTTACACATTTCTTACACTGCCAGTGTATTGGAACACGACCTCATCTGAGAAGATCCAACAAGAAACGTTTTTTTTTCTTTGTATTACTTTTTTTAATCATATTGTTTTTGCATAGGTAATAAAAGCTAGCTCCGGTTCTTACCTTACATTGGGCTAAACAAGGAGCATGTTGGGCAGGATACGCTACACTTTGACATTTAATTAATTACGGGAATGTACCTATTGTTCACTCCCAAGCTGTTTTATCTTATATATATTCAGAAATTTTATAATATGCTTTACGACTATATGAGGCTGTGAAAGTAACTAAAATAAACTATACTAGCTGTTTCAAAATCATTTTTTTCATAGCATAGATTTTTTTCATAGCATATACCGTTGAATTGAATCTACTCGTCAATTTTGCAAATGTGCAAACCCCAATCTAATTTGGCTTCTAAAGTGATTCCTAAAAAGACAGTGGAATCCGTTCCATTGAGTTGTACATTAAGCTCTACCTGCCTCATGTTAGGAAACGAGAACTTAATAGATTTAGTTTAAAGTTGAAATAGCCTCGTTGGATTTTAATTTTAAATAATAATTCTAAATAATAAAAAAAATCCAAAGTCACTATGTTCTGAATTTTATTCTATTGTATTAAGAAAACACGACTAATATCATATTTTTCAAACAAGAAGCTCTTGCTTCTACGCAAAAAAAATGTAATACAGCGACTCATTCCGAATATGTAGCAAATAAAAAAGACAAGTTTAACATTTAATAAAAGAAGAAAAAAGTACAACATTTTGTTATTAAATGTGTAAAAATGACAAAACGGCGGAACAAAGAAAATTGAGGCCTAAATCGCAAGGCCTAGTGCGAAGTGTGATCTAAATGTTATATTCAGATTAAGGCTGGCTGCCTTTTGGCTATTATTGCCTGAACAGATTTAGCAAATAGGTTATGATTAACGTGATTTCCAAAATTGCTGTCAAATTCCTCGGACCATTTAATAGCTTATCAGATCAAGGTAGAAAATAACATTCAACTGTTTTGCAATAAAATTTAATATTTACCCGGGCAATAAAGCAACAAATCAGATCTACCACAATGGCTTGCGCATTTGATCATAGCTTCAGTAACAATATAGTAATTTGGCAAAAATCGCTCAATATTAAGCAACACTAGCCAATGAGCGGTTAACTTTAGGACTAAAACGGAGATGAAGAATTTTAAGCGTGTTCTTGACGTTGAATTTGGTTCGTTCGAACTCATTCAATCGAGTCATAACAAGAACCTAAATTGAGAATAGCGAATTCTTAAACTGAATGTAGGTAAAATCGATAACCTTCACTTACAAAAATATCAGGATTATAAATATGTTTTGTGTTTAATTCCGCATGGTGGTCCCGCATTGTCGTCATCTTGGCTCAGGCTTTCATTAATATGTTCATCAAATCTAATTAAATTTGCTTGTAGCGTTATTATTCACGAATAAACCATAGCCGTAATAGTACGTACTTATATAGCTGCTACCGCTAATAGGATAGCAAATACTAAATAAAAAAGCCGAGATTTTGGATGGTTTAGTATGTTCGAGTCGCACTTAGCCGATATTTTAGTAATTGTCTATGATGGCGAGATTTTGAGAAGACGCAATTAAAAGCTTCTTAAGTGGACATAAAATAAACTGAAATTCAAGCTACCAATTACCTTGCTATTTTGAACATACGTATCTTGAACACGGCTACTACCTCTATAAAAGGACTAATATAGTAAATTAATTTAAATATTTACATAACTCAGTTTAACTTGCAACGCAAGCTTACTGTACTGAATCAAGTGTATATTTTCATGTAATATTAAACGTGTGCCGTAAATTCATGGTGAGCTCTCAAAAAGATGTTTACATCGAACCGAATAAATAAGTCAATTTTATTCCACAAACAGCATCGTATTGTACAGCTCTGCATAACATTGTAACGAGAGCGAATTTTAATCTGCCTTTTTAAATTACTTTCGACTGTGGGAACAGAGCGGCGACTTAAATCGAAATTTGCATTTAGAACTTGCTTATTTTTAAAAGTCACTTTTATATCTCTAAATCTTTTCTGTGACTGTGAATTTATTTTCATACTAGCTTCCTCGGTGTGCAAATGCAAATGCAATCTATCTTTGCTAAATGGTATGTACCGCCCACATATAGTCAATACGACAATAAGAACAGGATTACGTAAGGATTCAAGGAATGTTTGATCGTTTATGTGTGCTTGTATCGCCTCTCTGAATGAATAAGTAAGAATACTATCTATGGGTAATACTAACTTATGTCTCATCGCCTTCAAAATAGAAAACCAGAACGAAAACACCAGTACAATACATTCCCACAACGTTTTTTTACCCCTAAAATCGGACATGCCCATTTTATCTTAATATTACAAATCATTCTATACCAACAGCGAGAGTAGAACTACCATCATGCTCAGTAGACTAGTTTCGAAGAAAACGTAAGTCAAAGTTCCTGTCCCAAAAACTAAAATTTATTTTTAAAATAAACTTTTCAAAACGGTGAAGCTAATTTATTCATTTGGTTATATTTGATAGAGCTAAAATCAAGCTGTGAAGCTAATTGAACGACTTAGCTTTACAGGTTTGAAAAGAAATTTCGCAGTCATGAATAGCAACCCTAAAATCGAATTAACAATAATATTTCGTATAACTTCTTATGTTTAACAAATCAAGTGATAGTGGTTAGAAATTACCGTCACACCTATTTCTAGCGTATAACAGATCTTGTGTTTCGGTGGTAAAATGTGGTTACCGACTCACTTTCATATGAAGCAACCATTTTAACTTTTGGGAGTACAAACGCATTCGTGAGTGTCGTGAAACTCTGTTTTAAATGTACGTTGATTACAGATGTTCGGTGAGATAGATAAGCGGTACTGAGCACTTACCGTCAGATGAACCGCATGATCGTTTGCTACTTTAATCGCATAAAAACATATATATTTGTTACAACATGCAACAAACACCACAAAGCCAGATGATTAAAATACATTTGTCCATCCATATTATTTGCTTCTGAGTGTCGTGCTCTGCGTTTTAACCATAATACAAACTGTACACTGCGTTCTCTATGCGACAATTTAATATTACGTAAATTGAGGACAATATTTGTTACTATGTGCCTTAAAGCTGACTACAGTGACTCTGTTACAGCAAGGTAATGTAATAAACATAGTTTCCATTTACTCTGGTAATATTGAACTGTCACAGCGAAAATATATGACAGTGCACGGATAACTTCAGTTAGTACCATGAACTACAACTGAGAATAAAAATAGTCTACAAGGATTTTGACGTAACGATAACTTGACACTGTTACAAAAGGTATGGTTGGAAAAACCATGCGATTCGACTTCGCACTACCGCCATCTTTATTTTTTGCCGTTGTTAGGCAACAGCATTGTCATACGCTTCTTTAACATTGTGATTTAAATAAGATGAGAGAGAGAGATATTGCAAATTAACCCTCAGAGGCGATAAATATATGTGTCCGACCTCAATTATGGTACTATTCCGTGCCAATCTAATTTAAACTATCTTGTTTAATAACAGATATTCACGCGCACCAATGTAACCTTACCGCCGAATGGACTATATCTTCGATCATTCCAATAAAAAAAACTATGTGTAAATCGATAAAAACCGTATTTCCAGAAAGATTTGCAGGCACTTCAAACTCTTTAAACTGAACAAGCGTAAGTTAAATTCGATTGTCAGAACAAGTTATGGCAACAACAAACAGGAAATATGAACGGGCTGGAATGGAACGGCTGTTATAAATAAGGCGAACGTGATCAAATCCAGGTCAAACTTGTTGCAGAACTATGAAATACGCGCGAATTGCAGCTCACTGCTGTGCGGCCTTCTTCAGCTTTCATAAATTACAGCACTGTTTCCTCGTTTAGAACGCAATTTCTTTGTTCTACTTTTATGCCTTATCTGCACATAAAAACAAAATTAATGAAGTTTCTTGTGTTTATTTTTAGCGTTCCGTACCAAAGAGTAAAATCGCTGTCCGTCTGTTTTTCTGTTCGTTACCAGGCTGTATCATGAACTGTGTATATTTTTTTTCAAAAATGATTTATTTCTGTTGCCGCTTTAACAACAAATACTAAAAATGGAATGGTACGGAATCCTTCGTGCGCGAGTGCGACGCGCACTTAGCCGCTTGTTTTATTTTAAATGAGTGGATAACAATTTGTGTTCAAATGTTACAAATCCTTTATTGTATCCAAAAGCGTAGCATGAGCTTGAGCCGCTCGGAAAGTAGGCCTGAAAATCTTCCTGTGAAATTCTGCGTTAAAATTCTTATATCGATATCTATAAGTAACACATATTGTATTAACTATTATAAATACCAGTCTCCGCTGACTTTTTTTAAAAATCTTATTATCCGTCGTACGAAAAAAATCCACACTCATTAACGTTAACTTGCTCAAAGAAATGAAAGCCCTCGTACCTACGACACAAGCGATCAAAACCAGGTCAAACTTGTTGCATAACTGCCAAATAAGTGCGAACTACATCTCTCCACTGCACTCCACTTATCTTCAGCGCTTTGAGATGGGTTTTTTGACATTTCCACGTCTATAACGTATTTTCTTTGTTTTATAACCACATGAAGTGAAATTGTACTTTTACCGATTTATGGTTCTGTACTTAAAGGTTAAAATCGAAACACCATTACTGTACCTCCACTGTCTGTACATCAGTCACATCTTAATCCGTAAAAATAGATACTTAGTGTTTCACGGAATTTGTATTACTATGAAAGCTAAATCAATAAATTGTTCTAAGTAAAGATTAAAAGGTGTATCCGAGAATTTAGAAGACCAGAGCGGTATCGCTCCTTTATCGACAGATACTTACGAAGGTTTCACCCAAAAAAAAAATTGATAGCAAATGGAAATTTAAATACCGGTACCGTCCGTGTGCGAATTAACTCGCATTTGGCTACATTAATTACTTCTTCCCGCCAAATAGTTTGTGTAAATGTATTTTGGTCAAAACGATTAATGTCAATCCAGCGGTTTCCCGTTGTCCTCTTCAGGTCATCGGTCCACCTGGTGGGGGGTGACCTGTGCTCCTTTTGCCTAGACGTGGTCGAATTGAGAATTTAATTTTTGATTGAATTAATTTTTAGATTCAGAAGGCACAGGACTGGTTGAAGTCATTTAGGGGAGGCCTATGAGGCCTCAAAAGGCTGATGGATGGATGATCGTGATGATTAATGTCAAAACATTTTTTTGATTTGATACAAGTTGCCGGTCAGTTCGTTCAGTATTAAAATTGGATGACGTATAAACAAGACAAACGTAATTAAATCCAGATTAAATTTGTTGTAAGTATGAAATACGCTTTCACTTCAGCTTAACATTGTGCCACAATCTTCTTTAGAGCTTCTAGTAGAAATTACACGAACATTTCCGCTTTTGAAAAGCAGAAAAGGTACTTTGTAAAGGAAGAAATGTTTATGTAATTTCGCTTTGTGCTCAGAAACAAAGAGACCAAATTGACTTCTAAAAGACATACTGCTCTTCCAGAAAGACTTTCATTATAATAATATTTAAAACCACGCCCAACGACTTTTTCTCATTATATGCCGAACTAATTGATCTAAATATATGACAGCAACATCTTGGTGGTCGTTAGGATATAGGTCACTAGGTAAATAACTTTATATAGTTATTTATATTATTGCAATTACAAGGATCTTACTAAAAATACCTAATGAATTTTTTTTTTTTTAATTTATATGATTAAATAATAGCAATCATTATTACAATTTACTATGTGTAGTGAATTCGTATGATAAAACAGAATTAACATTAGTATCTCATTAATTCTGGTTCTGACAGTATTACTACCGTTACCACGTAGGTGGTGTCACAAACTTTACAAAAAGCAATTCAAACTAATTGTAGAAGTTTCTTATTTACTTATTTGGTGTGCGAGGACGTAACCTACGATTTTCATTGTCCATGACAGTTTCCAAGTAGGTATAACAGAAGCCATTTTTATAACATTGAAGTGGCAAGTTCTTACTGCCGCTAATAGGCATCTGTTAGCAACTTCATGCAGCACAAGTCTTCTATCTTAACTCTATCACATATGCTTTGCGACTCCCGAGAACAAAGTTGATAGCTTCATATAAAAGCCATTAATATTATTTATATTACTAATATTGTAGTAAATAATATTTAATTAAGAGTTGCCTTACTGCTCGTTTAGAAGTACGAGTCGTTTGTTTTAATATAGTTCAATATGTAGAACGAAGGTTCTTCTAAGAACCTCTTATCTCTTTTCGAAGATATTATCGTTACCTGATGTTCCATGGTGCTATAATGGACGCAGACCAGCCCTGATCAACTCACCGCGGGGAGAACATCGTTTTGAATGTCCTAGCGCGGACAATCTATAGTTGTACGTATAAACGCAGATAAAAATATAGCCTGAAGGATAAAAACTCAATCGGGGCTAGAAGTTTCGAATTTCAGGCACAAGAAATAAAATTAACTTCCCTCGATGGATAATGGTTTTTCGTGATTTCCAGCAAAACAAGCCTTCTTATCGAAAGAACTTAAAGGAAAACGTTGTTAGTAATAAAAAAAGTCCTATAATATTTGTATCAGCTATTTCTCACATAATATATTTGTTCCTATAAAAATGTAGTTGTGTCTAACTGTAGTATGCTATTTTTTAGCCCTATACGCTATATTTTTATCGAAATGTTAATTTTTAAATGGTATTTTAATTTTAAACTAACGTAACCCCTAAATTTTTAAAATACCCATAGCTTGTGACAACTACGCTACGTATTGCAAGGACCGAAAGAAGACGATCATTTAAAAAAAACATTAGGTATTGTATTAAAAATTGCGTGTGAAATCCTTAAATTTATCCTCACTCACATATTTGCAAAATAACAACAAAACAGACGCAATGCATTAATATGTTCTGTTCCACTTTGATTTTTGAAAAATTTGGAATGACGAGAACTTTGATTTACGAATGCATCGATACGCACTTCTACCGATTGGATACCAAAACCAATATTGATAAAATAGGACGGTTTACAAGTGCATGACTTCTTAAGGAGTATTTATTGTAATAAAAAAACAATTCATTTTATTAAAATATCAATTTAACATTCATTCACACGCCAATAGTTACAGCATGGAATATAAAATGTATCGGAGCATCGGTTATACCCGTAATGTTACCGACAAACTAATATAGCAGATTTTATATACCATTTGTGTGTAGATCAAGATTGACAAACCGACACGTACCTTAGGAAGTCCATTGGTAAGCCATTTTGTCATTTCAAAATTCCAAATGAAAGAGATGGATATTAATATATATAGCGATCCGCAACAGATTCATCTGCGCTATCACAGACGATGCTTTTCCCATGTTGCGTCCATTCGATATATATCACGGACGTTTGCGCGAACGTACCTCAATAACTTTTGACAGTATTCTTTCTATTTCTAGCGATATAAATTGCACCAACGTTTTTCTCATGTGGAAGGAATTTTTTGTCATTCTACTTTAATGTCTCTTTTATGTTTTAATAAGAATTGTAGTGTTCATTCCGCCTTTCCTTGGTACCTTAAAGCTTTATAAATATCTCGGAAATGTGCACTTATGTAACAGTATTTTTGTATTTTATTTATTAAGAAAAAGATACAATTTTCATATAGTACAAGTTTAATCATCAAAAATACGTACGCAAACCACTGGGAAACCATACCATGTCACGATTATTTTTTTACTTCAAATTATGATTAATAATACAAAAGTAAATGTTATAATAGTTAAAAGTACTAAAATAATCTTTACATTACTTAGCCCCTTTTAACTGAGGTCCCAGCAACTTTTATAGCAAATATAAAACTGCCGCTTTAAGGAGGGCACAGACACTTTAAATTACAGAGCACTGGTGGATAATAGCTTTAAATTCTCTTCCATTTCCTGCCAACGGTTACTTAATTTGAGTGTCTCAAGTCTACAGTTGATTCACACAGACACTTAAGGTACATTCTATTATTGAATGCCATTACGTTCAAGTCAATTTGGTTACTTGTCTGTGACCGCCCCTGCTCAATGTGCTCATTTTCTGATTTGATATCAATTTTTTTTTATTTAGTTACTGGCATTTATCAAAAAATTCGTATAGAATGTATTGTAGTCGAAAATCATAGAGTCAACGGATTTCTTTGTATGCAATACAAAAAAATGTAATCAAAATATTTGTTTGCATGCAAATTTCAAATTAGTTTCAGAGATCTGAACTTTCGAATAACTCACTTAAAACTATTAAATATGTGTAACATACATCATACACCACTTATTTAGTTTATATGTATTATCAATAAATATTAAGGTAGTTAGTAAAATATACTAAAGTATAACGCTATCTTCTATAGTGATATAAACCTTTCACACAATACACAAAAATAACACCCATAAACACGGTTTATTATTCGTAGAAAGCATAACGTGATTGTAGAATTAAATTACATGAACTACTCTCTCTACGGACACGTAATACGAATGTGGAAAATCCATCTGTAAATTCAAAACCAATTCTCGCTATTTGCGACCAACTTGTTTCAACAAATGGCAAATAACATTTTGATTCGAATGCGCACGACACCTTTGACCGTCTACGTCACTGTCACTCACATGGGCTGTTACGGGCTGTATATAAATTGCTTTCGAATTTGTATCGACATCTTCTCACTATGGAATGGGGGTGCTATAAAATGTTTTCCGTTTTATGTCGTTTCTTTTATGTCAATCATTCTTGAACTGTCACTTATCATGAAGAAAAATGTAAGTTTTTTATTGAGCTTTGCACTTTGGACGGTATGCTTCTGTAGACAATTACTACGTTTTGTATTTTTTGGTGTATTGATTTTTTTAAGGTTTGTGTATGAAAGCTGAAGAACGATCGCGCATCTTGGGTCACCGTCGTCCTTCTGATTCCGGTTAATATTTAGTACATTCTCATATAGTATTAAAACACGATACGATACACTTACCAAGACATGAATTTGTAACGTAAATAATTTTTCTTTAACACCCTCTATAAACTGACATAAACTTGTTAGAATAGGGGTAATACGATACATGCTATCTTTATTTACATTACTGTGCTTTTAGTTCGCATTGCATTTATAGCTGCTTACTACAGAAGTCGTTTGGTGTTATCGTCGTCCGACATTGTAAGAGCTAATATATTCATGTAAACATTCGCATAACTAGCACTTAAATCTTGGTAGTTATTCTCGCTGCTAAGCTTGTCATGAATACGTATGAGTCACAGATAAGCTGTAATAAAGCAAGTCTTAAAAACACTTTGTTCGGGAATATTTCCATTCATAGTTAAAAACAAAAACAAAGAACAGATAGCATTTATCTATTTTTGTCTAGTTTGAAAGCAAACTTAAATCACAAGCACGCCAAATTAGTTAGTAGAAATAAACGCCTCAAATTTTAAACGTGAATCTACTAAAAGCAACGGAGAGACAACAATAGTTATATATTCAGTGGATGTTCCTGACAATGACAGTAAGACTGACGTGGCACTCACGCAACACTAGTTAAGTAAACGTGTGCGCTCTACAAAATTACTCTGGCCGCTTTAATCAGTCCCAAAACATGAGGATGAATGACGCAAAATGTAGGACAAAAGTCTATTAATGAGGCGAGTTATCCTAAGACCGCATAATAAATCCTCTCGTTAAATCTAACACACCTCACTCGTTAAGGTAGCACTTATCTCTGAGTTGAATAGTTATTTGTTTGGAGGCGTACCACCTCGACGGCATAAGATACAAAATGTTGGTTTGCGTCCATTTTTTAATCATTAAACCTGTTAATGGTTTACTTCTTCTATACTATTAGTAATTATATAGGTCTTACAACACAAGTTAAGTAACCGTGTCGCTCTACAGAATTACTCTGGCCGCTTTAATCAATCCCAAAACATGAGGATGAATGACGCAAAATGTAGGACAAAAGTCTATTAATGAGGCGAGTTATCCTAAGACCGCATAATAAATCCTCTTGTTAAATCTAACACACCTCACTCGTTAAGGTAGCACTTATCTCTGAGTTGAATAGTTATTTGTTTGGGGAAGTGCCACCTCGACGGCATAAGATACAAAATGTTGGTTTTCGTCCATTATTTTATCATTAAACCTATTAATGGTTTATTTCTTCTATACTATTAGTAATTATATAGGTCTTACAACACTAGTTAAGTAAACGTGTCGCTCTACAACAGTACTCTGGCCTCTTTAATCAGTCCCTAAACATAAGGATTAATGACGCAAAATGTAGGACAAAAGTCTATTAATGAGGCGAGTTATCCTAAGACCGCATAATAGATCCTCTCGTTAAATCTAACACACCTCACTCATTTAGGTAGCACTTATCTTTGAGTTGAATAGTTCTTTGTTTGGAGACGTGCCACCTTGACGGCGTAAGATACAAAATGTTGGTTTTCGTCCATTATTTTATCATTAAACCTGAGAATTACTTCTTCTATACTATTAGTAATTATACAGGTCTTTAATGTTAACAATGACTATCGTATTGATGGTTAAACATTTATTGAATAAAAACTACATATATCTGTACGCAAAGGCTACAAAAACACTACAGTAATTGGCCAGTATTATCTATTTATATACTTTTGCCTTTTCATTCATTCATTCATTCATTCCTTTTCTAAGTGATCTATCCGATTTTTACCTCTTTCGACTTCATCGTATTCTGCTAATCCATATCTAAATGCTATAAATATTTTTGATTTCATGTAAATTGAAAGTGTTGGGATTATTAATACCCTTTGTGATTTAACACCGCTTGTAAGATCGCCACGCCTATTGTTGCATAATAACAGCAAAGTTATGTGTTCTGGCAGGAGTTTAAAGGATATAGTAAGGAGACATGCTTATTCAACTTAGCAACGCACCTGTGGCCAACGGTAGGACTGATCTTATTGGGTTTCATTACAGATTTCCATAGGTGGCAGTTATCATTTACCATCAGGCAGTCAGCGTGCTTTATTACTATTTCCATATCAAAAAACATTCTAGCAATAAATAAACTTTGGAAATTATTTTTTTAGTGCAGATAGTGTAACTCAGGAAATATTTCAAAAACAGAGCATTAACATTATTTATTAAAGCTCTGCTTTTGCACTCCAGGGAAAAAATAGCGAAGTATCTGGTGGCATAATTTATAACGTTGACGTCCCAGGCCGTCCCAATTCTCGGGGACACTAGATTGAGGGTTTTTGCTACCGCGTCAAATCGGCAAGGTTTTGTTCAATTCAGTATTCATATATTTCGGACCACATCAATTATATGTGATTGATGAAACACGAGAGAAAATGGCGGCCATTTTAGATATTAGGTATTCATGAAGACTACACAAATATTTACAAATATTTTAGGTTATATGTATAATACTCAGTTAAACATATTACGTGTATATGTTATGTTTTGAGTTAATATGAATATCATTTAGTACTAAACACGAAGGTATGAGATAATTTATTTTAGTTTTTATATCGATATAATATTGTATAAGTATAAAGATTTAAACCTGGATATAAATAAGTCAAATAAATTATTTTGTATATAGACCACCTCGACCGAAAGCCATCTTTTCTACTAAGTTACCTTACTTTTATATATTTGCAGAAGGAAAAACCAGTGTAGTTCAAACGAAGGAAACCATCGTCACACTTATTTCTAGCGTGAAGCAGTTCTTGCGTTTTGATGGAAGGATGTTGTTGCCGGCTCACTTTTATACGAGGCGACCATCTTAGTCCTCGGGAGTAGCAACTCAATTGTGATTGACTTCAGATAGAACTTACAGATGTCCATAGGCAGTAGTGATCACTTACCATCAGGTAGATAGAATGCTCGTTTGCTACTTCAAATCTATAAAAAAGAAAGAACTTAAAAGAACAGAATTTTTTGATAGTATCTATATGTATATGCTTTTTCTTTTTTAATAAGTTACCATTAACTATATGCAATTTTGCCCAGCAGAGTAGGCTTGAGCAAAATCCCCCTCGAAGGGATCTCCACCTTGTAGGGTAAGGGGGCTCAGTAACCGTGGCTTGGGGCCGCCGCGGTGAAGCCGAGAGGGATCCCAGGTAGGGGACGCTCCGAGCGGGCTTGGCTGACGGCCCACTCCGGACTCTGTTTCTGGTCGGTGACGGTGTTTTCTGGTCTCTGCAGCCAGGACGGGTCGCGGGAGGAGAGGTGTCTCGATGTGTCGTTGCCGTGCACCCTGTCTCCCGCGACCGAACGGGGGCGCACCGTCAGATGCATTGGCGGTGGGGCCGCCGAGGAAGAGGAGATGCGGTGTGTCGTTGCCGTCCTCCCTATCCTCTGCGGCCGTTTGGTGGTTTGCGGCGGAACCAAAGAACGGATCCGCCACTGGGTGTGGGGGGTCGATGTCTGTAGAGATGCCTTGCGGGTGTCGGCTTGCCATGCCCACGGCCCCTGGGTGGCGGTCTCGGGGTTGGACCTTCGCCCTGCGGATCGGGCCTTGGAGTTAAGGCGCGCCTTTGTGTTATCTGGCGCGCCTTGCTGTTGAAGGGGAGCTTTATGCTCCACGCGGGGAGGGGCTGCGGGAGCGGCCAGGCACCGGCAGGTTCGCGGATGACTGCGAAAGCTTACCCGTGTTCCCGCCGTACGGTGCGAGGAGAAAACACAGTGGGGGTTTAGCCGGTAAGAGTCCGGCATAACCCAGCTGCCGCCCTAGGTGGCTGGGTATCCATGAGGATTACCCACTTTAAAAAAAAGGCATTAGCAACATAATATACACTTAAAGAAATAATTTTAGTTAACTAAGCTCGTATTATGGAAGGTAAGGATAAATTAAAGATAATAGCAGTAGCACCACGGTAATAGTATTATTACCGTGGTGCACTTATTTTCTATATATTACGTGCGAGTGTAATATATCAGAATAATAGTCCATCAATTTGGTTTATGAAACCAAAATCGTTATCGAATTATATTGATGATATGGATATGATGTAAGCTTTGTAGAGCTTCTTTGTTCGAGTAAAACGATAGCGACTTTTCTGGCAAAGTGTTTTATTTTATAAATAATATTTATTGTTATTTGCGTACAAAAACATTAAACCGGGAATTTATGATTAGTAGTTACCCGTCGCAATGGTCGAAATTCGACCGAAATTTAAATTAAAAAACTTAACTTAGATTGTCCAAAGTAGCACGAATATTTCTCAAATTCAAGTTATTTCGAACACACGTTAAATGTAAAAAGAGATTGAATTAAGTAAGCTACATTTAAAAGCAATAGCGGGTATTTTGACAAAGACATCTGACTTTTTTTACGTTATGTGTTTTCATAATAAGACATTGAATGTTTTATTTCGTTTATTACTTATGTGTTATTGTGTTGTGTATTGTGTTACGTATGTGTATCAAATGGAAGGTAGTGTGTGTAACGTGTTTTTATTTGATTTTATGTATGTTTTATGCATTATTTGAAAATAATATTAGCATTGCGTAATCTATCTCTACACCTACTATAACCGTGCGTAATTTCATACTCCTCCGTCTGCGACAAGTATCTTAACAACGGATCACAAGTTTTTGCTTCACGTATTAATATATAGAGATTCTGATGCTTTCTTATTATTTTGAAGGTATTTTCCATTAAAACTTTTCAAATAGGCCAGGCCAGATATTTTGAACAAATTTAGAAGAAATTAAAAGAATTGGTACAATTTATAGCTAAGCTACAGAATTGTATTTGTTACCCATTTACTATTGGGCATATACCGCTGCATTTACACTAACAATATTTTTCCATAATTTATCGTTCAATCAGAACATGACCCTGTCCGAAAATCTGTCAGAAACTAAGCGCCCTAGGTGGTCTTATCCTCATTATCCCTATTGGAATTTCAAACTATGTCATATTACATTGTAACAAAACATTGTAAAATTAATAAAGCAAGAAACCAGACTACTTAACTATTAATTTTCTTTAGTTTCTATTGATTGTTTTGAAGCAGTCGGGTATAATTGTTTTTTTTTTTAATAATAATTTATGTATTTAACGCTTTCTTTGATCTTTGCTTCAAAATAAAAGTGATATAGTGTAAATATTTTTGTAGTGGTATATTTAATAGCTCTTATTCGCTTTCATTAGATACCCAAAGTATTAGTAAAAAAAAATCATTCCCTTACTCCTTTTTGCCTGATCTTTGGAACCATATTTAAAAATTATATAGTCTATGTCTCTGTGCAATCTACATGGATATCATGCAATCTACATATTTTACATTTCGGCAACCCATTGGGGTGTAGCGCCTACCGAAGGAATGGACATACATACACCCAAACATTATAATGTCATTAGCATCAATAATAGTTTGTTGGCACGGATTCATCTAATTGTAATGAAGGGTGATCAGGTATTGTTTCCACCGTTCTATAAATAATTATGCGTTGCAAGTATGTTTATTTGTAATTTTTCTCTTTCGCACTTCTATATCTAAAATATGCTACAGATTTTAATTAGATTATTATCCGGAAAGAGGTAGTGTGTGGTATCAATCAAATAACCTGAGTGGTGGCATACTTAACTGCTAGGCAACTTTATAGAGTAACTATTCTCTTGTTATTCGTGCAGTGTCGAGGAGTCCAAGGGGGCAAACGCAATGAAACAAGGTTTCCAAGCGAGTGAGCGTTAATATTTATTTCTCCAGGGTATATGTACACGTTACAAAAAATTTCATTAGCGTGTTTCAGTCTTCAGTACAGCGACATCTAGTAGAAGTTGACTGAACTGCACATTAAACAAGATATCTATCACAGTAACCCTGGTACACTGCCATCTATTGATGGTTACAAAAACTAAATATAAAGTAAACATTGAACATTCCGCCCACCATGGACAAAATGTCCATACTACACAGCATGTTGTTTTAAAACACCGCCCACCATTGATAACATTGAAAATTGGGCGCTCAAAATTAGCGGACTGTATACCAACAAATAACGTAAGACAACTGTGTAAACAAACATAAAACTTAAATTGCATGTTTTTCATCAAATTTAAACACAACTTATAACAGCATAGTACTAATAATAATAATAAAGCAAAATATTCTTTTTAATCTGTAATAGGCAACACAATTAATTTTGATACTGGGCGTTTTATTGTAGACCCCTTGCAACGTAAAGACACCACTCTCGTAACATGATCCGAACCGGCATGTTTTTCAACAATAACGCCGTGAAGCCATCTAGCCGGAGGCAAATCGTCTTCCATAACCAACACTACATCACCCACGCTAGGTTCAGATGAATTGCGTGACCATTTATATCTATGGTGAAAATGAACCAGATATTCACGAGACCATCTGCGCCAAAAGTCCTGGACCAGACGTTGAGTCAAATGCCATCGATTTAGAGTGCTTATATTTGAGGTTTCAAAGTTAGCATCAGGAACAAGCAACAACGGTTCTCCGATTAAAAAATGACCAGGAGTTAAAGGACACGGATCTTTTGGAGAGCAACTGATTGCAGAAAGCGGCCGAGAATTTAGACACGCCTCGATTTGGGCGAGAACCGTAGTCATCTCCTCAAATGTTAAGGTACTGGTGCCAATGATACGCTTGAGGTGATGCTTCGTCGATTTTATTCCAGCCTCCCAAAGTCCTCCGAAATTTGGAGAGTGAGGTGGAATAAAATGCCAGTTGGTGCCATTGATTGCTAGCCAATCGACGATATCGGATGCCACGCCAGACCTTTGCGAGTGAAATAAATTCTTCAATTCCTTATTAGCTCCTACAAAGGTAGTGCCGTTGTCACTCCACAAGTCGTCACAGTGACCTCTCCTGGCTGTGAAACGTTTTAAGGCTGATATAAATGCTTGTGACGTCATGTCACTTACCACTTCTAAGTGGATGGCTCGAGTAGCCATACATATAAATAAGCATATGTGTCCCTTAGTGGAGTGATAGCCTCGACCCTTTGTGGGCCTAATACTTATCGGACCCGCGTAGTCCACTCCACTTTGACGAAAAGGTCTGCTGATATTGACTCTTGAAGCAGGCAACTGTCCCATGAGTGGCTGATTGGGTCTGGCTGAGTAACGCAAGCAAGTTACGCACTTATGAATGAATTGTCGAACGACACTTTTTGCGTGAACAATCCAATACCTAGATCTTAAGTAATTGAGAACCATTTGTGGTCCTCCATGCAACGTACGTTCATGAGCATCTGATATTAAAAGCATAGTCAGATGTGACTTGTGAGGAATGATGATCGGATGCTTCATGTCTTGTTGCATTTTAGCTTCTTGTAATCGACCACCAACTCTTAAAATGTTATCGTTATCCAAGTAAGGGCACAATGAAATAAGTTTTCCTTTTTTATCAATTTTACCTGTCTTCTTCAAATTATCTATCTCATCTCTAAAATAAACTGATTGACATTTCCTGATACAAGTTAATAGTGCTTCATTTATTTCACTAAAGGTTAAATTACACGAAAATTTTGGCGTATTTTTTAATTTTAAAAATCTTCTACAATAAGCTGTTACTCTAGTTAATTTACGTAAAGTCGAGAATCGAGATATGAATTCATCTATTTCCTTTTGCTCTGTCACTACATTAGCTACAATATTTAATTTCCTTTCTTCTAAATTAGTATCCATCGAAAAATCTTTCCTATATGTAACTACTTCTTTTTTAAGCCAACTAGGTCCAGATACCCATAGCTCAAGCTTTTCTAAATCACACGGAGCCACTCCGCGTGACGCGCAATCGGCTGGGTTGTCTTTCGACTGAACATGTGACCATTGGTCATTATTCATGACGCCAAGAATCTCTGACACACGATTTCCTATGAAGGTCTTCCAGCGACTAGGGTGGCTACTCAACCAAGCGAGTACCACAGATGAGTCAGTCCAAGCATGCACATTATTTCTCGCTATTCCTAAAGTGTCTGAAACCTCTGAAAAAAGTTTTGAGAGCAGCACAGCGCCGCACAATTCCAAACGAGGTATTGAAACCTGTTTGACGGGAGACACTTTAGTTTTTGATGCTATTAGATTGACGTGAACATAGCCATTGGAATCAATAGATCGTGTATAAACCACAGCTGAATACGCACTTGTAGAGGCATCGCAAAAGCCTTGCAATTCAAGAACTCTATCATGACGACTTGTACGAATCCACCTTGGCAGACGAAAACTCTGAAGATTATGGAGTGTACTTCTATAATCAAGCCATTCATTTAATAAATGTTCGGGCAACTCTTCATCCCATTCAATACCAGAAAGCCATAATTTTTGAATGAATATCTTTGCCGTTATTATTACTGGTGAAATCCAACCTAGAGGATCGAAAAGGCGCGCGATGTCAGATATCACCCTTCGCTTAGTCACAGGTGTCTCCAAAGGAGGAAGCTGGACAGTGTATCGAAACTCGTCTTTACTTCGGTTCCAGGTTAAGCCTAAAGTTTTCATAGAAGCTTCTAATTTAAAATTTATACATTCGTCATCCTTTAATTGGGATGGTTGTATTTGGGACAAAAGTTCGTCATTATTACTAGACCACTTCTGTAGCTGGAACCCTCCTCGACTAAGTAACTCATTCATTTCACAATAGATCTTCTTGCCTTCGGTAACAGATTCACAACCTGAGAGAAAGTCATCCACGTAAAAATCCTTCAAAACTCTTTCTGCTACCAACGGAAAATCTTCACCCTCATCATGGGCCAACTGCTGAAGAGTACGTACCGCTAAGTAAGGAGCTGAGGACGTACCAAAAGTGACACGCAATAACCGCAGATGCTGCAATTCATCGTCTGGGCTCTCGCGCCACAAGATACGCTGGTAATCTACATGCTGGTCAGACACCTTAACCTGTCCGTACATTTTTATGATATCAGCAATCAAACATATTGGATGGCAACGCCAACGCATTATCGTATGACGTAAATCAGGTTGTAAGGTAGGGCCTACCATCAACTCATCATTTAACGAAACTCCATTGCATCCCAAACAAGAAGCGTCGAATACAACCCTGACCTTAGTGGTACTTTTATCTTCGCGTACCACGGCGTGATGCGGCAGATATACCGCAGTCTTCTGAATTTCTGACTGGGGCACAACTTCAGCGTGTTCCAGTTGAATATATTCTTTTATGACAGATTTATACTGCACTCCCAGTTCAGGATTTTTAATAAACTTCCTCTCCAGCATGTGAAATCGTTTACGAGCTATGTCCTCTGACCTCCCATGTTGACACTGTGGGTCTGTGGATTTAAAAGGCAATCTAACAACATATCGCCCGGTTTCATCACGTGTGGTTGAGCTAGAGTACAAGTCTTCACATTTCTGCTCTTCTTCGGTCAGTATGACCTGTCTAGGTGAAGGCTCGTCAGATTCTAACTCCCAAAATTTTCGCAAAAGCTCGTTGGCATCTGTGCGCGCAACCACGCTACAACACACCGGCATATTAATTGGATTACTGATCTCGCCAGACAGAATCCACCCTAACTTGGTTTTCTGAGCAACGGGTGTACCAGGCGGCCCTTTCACCAAACCCTCTTGAAGAATCTCGCCAACTACGCTCGTGCTCAATAATACATCAATCTTACCAGGAGTACGGAAAGTTGGATCAGCTAAATCTAAAGACGAAAGTGACGAATAATCCTGAACAATCTTCGTTTGAGGAAGATACGAAGTTAATCTTTTCAACACATATGCACTGACTGGTAATACAAACGTAGGATCTAGGCGTGATTGAATTTTAAATCTAACCACCCACCTTGAGGGCATTTCAGCACCCTCATCATCGCCTAGTCGAGTAATGTCAGTGTGAGCGGATGTTTTTCTCAGGCCAAGCAACTGGACTGCGGACTCTGTAATAAAAGAGACCTGAGAACCCTGATCTAACAGGGCCCTTAATACAATAGCGGAACCAGTTTTTGACTCGACGTTGATCAAGGCTGTGGCTAACAGACCATGATTGTGAACATCTGTATAACAACATACACTAGAAGTATGATCGCCTGGATTGGATGACGCGATTGCTGCTGCAACTACAGTGTTTGTATCTGTTGTTGTATTAGTTGCTGCAGCAGTATTAACCGATTTTGGGTGAAGTAATGTGTGATGCCTTTTTCTACACAAATGGCATTTGGTGGCTTGACGGCACGAATATACGATATGATTTTTCGCGAGACAATTGAAACATAACTTATTAACACGAACGAACTCACGACGAGAGTCGGTGTCTTTTTTTGCGAATTCCTTGCAATGACATAACTTGTGGTCACCTGAACATAATACACATGATTCAGCAGCTATATGGAATGTTTTAACATTGCGAGTCATTGTCTTATCTAACTTAAAATCTAAATATTCTAAGGCACGAAATCTAGATTCTAAAAATGTACTAAACTCATCCAAGGTTGGTAATTCATCGCCTAAACTAATCTGAGATTCCCATAATTTACGAAATTCAAAATCTAATTTCGCGCTAACAATGAAAATAACAATAACATCCCATGAACTAATATCAATTTTCAAGGTACGTAAGCCTTGTAAACAATCAAGTGTATTATCGAGTAATTTTTTAATTGCCACCGAAGACTCTTTAATAATAACAGGTTGGTTAATAAGCCGCTTTAACATATTGTTCGAAAGAAAACGTTTATTGTCATAACGTTTGTTCAATGTAGCCCAACATTCTTCATAATTAGAAGCTGTTACGGGTGTATGTCGGAGTAACTGTTCCGCTTCACCTGATAAGTGACTCTTTAAATAGTATAATTTTTGGACATCATCTAACGCTTCATTTTTATCTATGAGTGATAAAAATAAATCGCGAAACGAAGTCCATTCGCTATATTGGCCAGAAAAAATAGGTAAACTAATTTTTGGTAACTTAACGTTGTTCTTATCGCTGCATATCACCTTTTTCCGTTCAATACTTTCAGGTGTACTCCCACGGATACACTCTTTTAATTCAGTTTTATACAGTAAATAAATTTCTTCTGTCTGATCGTACACATCACTAGTAAAATATGAATTTTTTAAATCGTCTTCGGTTGCTACTCCTATAATATTTTTATGTATTCTAATAAAGTCTTGCCATCGATCCTCAAGAGAATCCAAACGTGCTTCTATATAAGTTTGTGTAAGTCTCTCTTTTGGCGATTTTTTAAAATTTACTTTAGCTTTCACAATTAATTTTTTATTCTCTAACTGCACTTTTACAAATGACTCCATTATTGTAAATAGTTTATGTAAAAATTATTGTAAATAGTTTTTGTAATATAAGTATAAGTTATGTGTTTTAAATTTTTAACTCAAACCAACAGATATTCTAAGTCCACAAACTGCTTAAATTTTACAAGTGTTTTAAACAAATTTAAACTTAGAAAATTGGACACGGATTCCCCGTATAACAATTTTGACACAAATATTCTAAGTCCAAAAATTACTTAAAAATTTTACAAGTGTTTCAAACTTCTTTCAAACTGATAGAAAATCGGGCATAGGTTCCCCGTATGATCAAAATTAACAGAATTATTCTAAGTCTATACAACAACTTATAAATTTTGCAAGTGTTTTAATACTCTAATCCAACAGATAGAAAATTGGGCATAGGTTTCCCGTATGAACAATATTCGCAAATATATTCTAAGTCCAACTATTAACTTAAAATTTTACAAGTCCTTACTAATGAACTCAACACAAATAAAAGTCAAAGTCAACTCACGATACTCGTTGCCAAGCCACACTTTACTTCACTGCACTTGTTTCTTTACAAGCTGATCACGTCACCTGCTTCCACTCCACACCTTACTGCGCTGCCTCCTTGACCGCTGCCTCGTAGTGTCGCCCTCTGCCAGACCGCTGCCTCGTTCCTCCGGCGGCGGCTTCCGCCTCCGCTAGGTGCTCCGCCGTTTGCGCAGCACTGGGGCACTTCAGTGACGATCCGCCACTGGTTTCCGTGCCGTAATAAACAAAAACTGGACCGGCATCGACCACTGGGCACCAAAGTCGTTATATCCGACTCGTAACGGACCAAAATTATGTCGAGGAGTCCAAGGGGGCAAACGCAATGAAACAAGGTTTCCAAGCGAGTGAGCGTTAATATTTATTTCTCCAGGGTATATGTACACGTTACAAAAAATTTCATTAGCGTGTTTCAGTCTTCAGTACAGCGACATCTAGTAGAAGTTGACTGAACTGCACATTAAACAAGATATCTATCACAGTAACCCTGGTACACTGCCATCTATTGATGGTTACAAAAACTAAATATAAAGTAAACATTGAACATGCAGTGTGCTTAAGATCATTGTCCTGTTGAAAGTGATATTGACCAGAAAGGCGTAATTTGACTGCACTTTCATTCAAATTATCGCGCAACACTTCAATGTACTTGTCTGCATTTATATTATCTTCGAAAAAAGTAAGGATTTTAGGCCATCGTATGCCACACAGACCCAAACCATAACATTATGTCCACCGTTATTAACCGTTGGTAAAATATTTTTGCAACGATTACAACTCAGTATTCGGTTTTCACCAAACGAATTTTCTTCTTGTGGATCCAAAAACATTGGTTGTACTTGCTTTCTTCAGAGAAAATAACGCATTTATTGGTTTTGTTCACGTATTACTTAGCGAACGTCAAGCGCTTTTTTCTGTTCGCAGCACTTAGATAAGGGTTTTTCCTTCCTTTCCTCTGCCATATATTTTGGTAGAGTGCCGAACATTATGCACAGTTTCTAATCATACAAACTTGCTAGATGTTAGTACGATGTGATTGGCCAGTAGGTACTTGAGCACTGAAAATTGGTCTTCCTGCAACTTCTCTAATGGTAGTATATATATAGCTTCTCTAGTACGGCGCTCTCTCGTTGCGAGCATCTTTAATCGACCTGATCGTGGTTCGTTTTACGTATGTACAAGCCATTCTTTCGATTTTTATTTATATAATATACTGCATTGTCGTGATATTAACTGCAGTTTATAACCATTTTTCCGATAATATTTTCCTTGTTTCCGAAAGACAATAACGCAATCTCGGACAGACTCACATATTTCACTTTTTTTATTTGCCATGATTGTTGTATTCATTCTAAAGTGAATTGGTAATTAAATAATCAAATAATAGTTGAAAAACAAACGTTTATGAAACATATGAGGACGCTTTGTCTTTATTAAATACGTTTTTCGATAGTTTATAGATATAGACGTAAGTGTACAAATACGTTTTGACCTCTCAATTCTTGTTTTTTTTCGACTAACTTTTTTGTAACTCTTTATTAAAAATAAATATACATATACATTATTTTTTGCTTCGTTAAGTATTTACCACTCAAATTTTGTTCATGTAACTTTCGTTCAATTGAAGTTATGGGTATAAAATGAGGTATACAAATACTTTTTTGACAAGATACATGCGCTGGAAAAATATTACCCTCGTTCTAATACAGTCGCATAGTAATATTAATCGTTAATTCAGGAATAATAAAAACAATAAAACACTTTCTACACGCAGATTTCTAAGTTAGACATGCGTCTTCAAGTCATTTAGACTTGAAGACGCATGCTGCTGCCGTAAACATAACGTGTCAGCGTATACATCCTTCAATCTACTTTTCACTAGCTGTAACCGTCTTGCAGAAAAAATGTTATTGATAGACTTACGATAGACTTACCAAGGTAATCAGATATATAAGTTATCAACTATAAGCGCAACTTTTTGTACCCATATCAGAGAAAAAAATGTGAACAAAATTAGAACCTAACATTTATAATTGCTATTTACCAATATATAATAATTGAGTAACGTCAATTACTTCATTTAATTTAATAAAAAAATAAGACAAAAGTTAAAAATAAAACGTTTATTAATTGATGTTCGTTTGAGATATCTGTAAAATATTATCAAAAAAGAGTCTTTAATTTATGTACGAATGTATAAATATATACCAATACAACTA
The DNA here is from genome assembly GCA_949699795.1 of Spicauda simplicius. Classification (NCBI taxonomy): domain Eukaryota; kingdom Metazoa; phylum Arthropoda; class Insecta; order Lepidoptera; family Hesperiidae; genus Spicauda; species Spicauda simplicius. The sequence continues at coordinate 17,024,540 of OX453060.1, read as the reverse complement.
GGCAGGTAAAACTACGAATATTTCCAATATATGTAGCCCTTGATACCCTATCGGTAAAAAATATTGCCATATTATTCAAGAATAGTAGATTTGTACCTATCCCGATCATTCTGTATACAATACAAATAGTAATTTATCAAGATTCAATCTATCTATTTTATTCGAAGGATCTCAAGGAACGATGAATATCATATGCCTACATTTTATTCATAATCCGCAGAAAGGTGTAACAATTTTACATTCATCAATATTTTCCGGTTATATTTTGAGCCTAATATACTTAAACCCTTGCAAAACCTCTTCTAATTTGATTCCAAATGCAGACGGCCACACCTACCTACAATATACCTACAGTATCTATATGGTAACAGTATGTTACTGTTACCATATAGAGGGAATAAAGGGGTAAAAGTCATCACAAATAGCAACGTATCTATTGAGATCCCAGAAAACTATACATTATCGTAGAGTCAATATGTATCAGCAATAGTCGCTAATTAGATCGTCTGCATATAAGATATGTATTTTTGGAACGAAATTCCTGATCGCGCGTTTCGAAGGTGGCTAGACGGAAAAAAATCAGACGAAAAGTTCTCACGAATCTTTTTACGACGAGTGTATTAATCCACGGGGCGTGCGCATGTTTCTCTTTCTGTTTGTTGAACGCAAGCTAATTATTTTCGTTACGTCCTTCCATTTTGCTTTGAACAGTGTAGTGTCACGACGATTATTGTTGTTTTGTTAAGTTTATACGGGTTTATTGTACATACTAAATAATAAAATAATAGAAAATAATAACAATAATATTAAAAAAATATTGTTTTATAACTAAATAAAAAATATATTACAATTCCTGCTCTAAGTAATCTAAAGAAAATTCGTTCCATCCGGGTCTAACTTGATACCTCTCAACTTTTTTTGAAAACTATTTTGGTATTAATATATGTAGTTTAAGAGTAAGAACATTCACTGCATTATGTTAAATAGTTATAAGTAGACGTTTAAAGCAAAATTATAGTCTATTCCCGTCCTTAAAGCTCTTATCTGCGCTACCAAATTGATTTTAATAGCAAACGAAATAGCTATTGTGAAAGTATCATAATTTATGTATTGGTCGCTAGAAAACTTAATATTTAAGTCTTTTAGTAATTTATCTATCTTTTGCTCAACACTAATTTATGACTTTGAGACTTTGGGTCTTAAGCAAAGTATCAATAGTTACAATTATGTTTAGGGGAGAGGTACCTCCAAAATTGACTACTTACTACAGCAAAACTTGTGCAATTAGCGTAATGGTGGGAAAATGATTTAACAAGATTGTACTTTACTGGTACTCCGTGAATAAATTAAAAAAATAGATTTATTAAACTTTTATTGTCGTTGTAATAATAACATTTTTGTTTTATTTTGTAAGTATACGCATCTTAAGTAAATCAACATATACGTAAGCGAATTTAAAATCTGTTTTTCTTAACCTACCTTGAAACTAACCTTAAAATTCCTCTTGTAGATAGGTACTTTCTATACATAAGTATGCCGAGTGTTGTTCAAGTGGACATAAATAATAGAAACAATCATGAGAAAATCTATATCTGAGAGTTCTCTAGGAATTTCTCCAAAATGTATGCATTCTACCAAACTATTGTATCGTGAATATATCCGGATGAATAGAGACATGCGGGTACGATACTTAATATAAATGAAATATAACCCTAAAATAAGAATTAGGCCACTAAGAAATAATTAAGTCTATTTTCACGATTAAAGAACTAAGTAAGGTACGTGAGTTTAAACGGAGGATTTATTTTTGCCGTGTGAAGATAGCTCTTCTCATTAATACACTTTTGTCCCAGATTTCGTGTTACTAAGCACTCGAATGTCCCCGTATTTAGGAGCAGATTAAAGAGGTTGGAGCAATCCGCTGCGCGTGGCACATTTATATAACGTGCCACGATGTAATTGTTACGTGTATTAGATAAAGAATAAGTATTACACGTTTAATTGTTTGTTTGTTTATTTTATATAAATACATAAAATGAAAGATCAGTCTATGATTTTGAAAATTACCTAAACACTCGCAAACGGCTCTTTACATTATTTTTGAAGTAAAATCTTCTGATTTTCGGAGGAAAAACTTACGAGTTGGCGTACGTTGGCCAATTGGATATCCGAGACTGCGGATTATTAAAACATTTAGTGAAAAATATCCACTAAATGTATCCAAATCTATGTTATAACATTCTATAAGTTTTGTTTAAGTCATGATGACTTAAACAAAACTTATCTTTAAATTTAAACAAAACTTAACTTAACTTATTAACACTGCCTCCGATTTTTTTAACTATAGGCAATCGTTGCACCGACTTTCTTTCACGTAGATATATAACATATGCATTGTCAGCATCAAACCTAAACTGCTTGCGCAAGACAAATAGGTATATGCTGCACCATATAAAATAAAATTAGAGAAATTACGTACAATATAATATAAATGAAATTCTAAAGCAAATACTAGTATATTATAATATAAAGAATTAAGTATAAAGTAGTATCTGCCTCAAGAGAGTGTAAAACTACCACTAAAATTAAACTTTACGTTTGAAATTATTCATATTTATAAAGGAAAATCTAATTTTGCATAAAAATTCAAGATTCGAGAATCCTCAAGAGACCTTCAGTGGAATAAATTGTTACACTATAGAGACAATTTGATTTCCTTTCGCGTACCTACTTTCCCAGCACTCGTGTGCTTTGGCGCTGAAAAACCTGAGTGTTTTTATTACTTTCTACCCTTTTATGTTTAGATTGTGCCTGCAATATTATCCAGGTAAAGTCATTCTTGAAATTGCTCCACTGAAGTTTTGATTGTTTTTTACCCTTATGGCAATCTTAAATAACAATTGCCATACAATAAAAAGTGTCCCAGATTAAAAATTATGTATTAAACAAATAGAGCATAAAAACAGGACCCATGAGACAGCCCCCAAATCCACGATGTTAAGGGGTCATTTTGTAATAATTTTCTCCACAGTTTTTGCCTTCTGAGTTATGTCACTATAATGCATTGTAGTTTCCTGGAATAACGAATGGAATTCCTGAAATATGAGTGTTATCAAAGAATATTAACAGATGATATTTAACTAATAAAAATGACATGATTTTTTTTTATTTGGCTGAAGTAGCAAACGAGCATGCAGTCCACCTGATGCTAAGTGGTCACTGCCGCCCATGGACATCTGTAAGCAACTTCATACAGAACACGGGGCTCTATCAGAAGTCAATCACAGATGCGTTGCCACTCCCGAGGACTACGATGGTCGCCTCTTATAAAAAAATGCCGGCAACCACACCCTTCCATCGAAACGCAAATACTGCTTCATGCTAGAAGTAGGTGTGGTGGTGGTACTTCCCCGGGTGAACTACACTGGTTCTACCACCTATAAAATGGTAATATACCATGTACAACAACAACAACAACAACAACAACAACAACCCAACTAAAAATAGTATGAACGAAAGACTACCCTTTGGAATTGTAAACCTTTCATTGTTCCACTAAAAATACGATCACTACTCCTATGTTTTCCTTGTAACATCTTTATATATGACAGTGTTAATACAGAACCGAAGTATCCTATCTTAGCCTTCAAAATGTATGACTATTTGATTACAATTTTGTTTTGACTTAATTGCAAATAGTCGGATAGGAAATGTCCATATATCGTTACGTTGATTAGCTTTTACGCGTATTTAAAATATAACCTTACAAATCCATGCATTAATTGGATTGGAATGAATGAAAAATTGAGTTGTTAAAGGTATAACAAGTATTTTTAAAGGACTAATTTAAACAAATTAGTCAAAACACGTCGTCAACACATCTGCTGCTGGGCACGGGTCTGCTCACAAAGTAAAAAGGTTTAGACCCTAATTCACCACCCCTCAAATTGATATTCGTGGACTTCCTGCACCATTGAATAAAATATTCAGAATTCTCAGGGATGTAAATTTCCTTTTGCTATTTTTCTACACCGTTAATACAAATGATAACTAATTTCTAATACGAACATAGAACAGCGCAGTGATAGCCTAATGGTTGAAACTTACCCTCTCAATCGGGAGGTTCCAAGTTCAAACCTAGGCACGCACCACTTATTTATATGCGTAATAGAAATAAATTATCACTGCTTTTCAGTGAAGTAAAACATGGTGAGGAAACTTAGACACCCGAGAGTTCTTTAAAAAAAAAGATCTCGGAGGTATGTGAAGTCCACCAATTCGCACTTGGCCAGCGTGGTAGGCTATGGCCTAAAACTCTCTTATTCTGTGAGAAGACCCGTGCCCAGCAGTGGGACAAAAGTACGTAACTCAAAACATAGAACACGAATTTGAAAGACCGAATTTCAAAGTAAAACAATTTCCGTTTATAACCAAGCTAAACAATTTCCGTTTATACCAAATACACAGAAATTTTGATATAATTACTTAATACTTGATAAGTTAATTGGATAATTAAATTAACTCTTCAATATTGATATCTTATACAGGCAATAATAAATTTGGAAACATGAATCACTGAGTGATCATTACAGCGATGGTTTGGAAATTTACTTAAGCGTAATAGCATTCATTGAGTTCGTTTCTGTACGAATCAACCGTGGCGTGAAAAGCCGTAATTCAGCCATTCAGAGTTGAGTAACCCTTAACAGAAATAAAATCTAAGAACTTCACTGCATTTTTGCACTCTACAAATTGATATATTTGAAGGTCACGATATAAAAAAGTGAATATTTGAGTGAGGTCTCGAAAAAAAAGCTCGCTTTCTACACTCATAGCCCCACACTAGGATTTTCTCCTGTGTCGTGGGTGCCATGGACACACACAAGATGAATACGCAAACACCCACACCCATAACATGAATCTAAACGCATCGTTCAGATACCTGTCTGGCTGCGAATTGAATCCAGGACCCATTGCGCGTCAGACCGGTATGGTAACTGGCGTGGTTCCGCCACGCGGGTCGTGAAAGAATCTCGATATTCAAAACGAAGTATATATAGTTAGGTAGTCTGAATCATCTAATCACCATCATCATATCTCTATTCCGGCCTTATCACATTATTTATGAGTACTAAGAGCTATAAATTAAAACGCATTATAAAACTTTTATGATTTCACTCTCGTCCAGTTTACTCCTAGGTATTGGCGAAGCCGGCAACAGAAGAAGCCGGTGCCGTTCTACACGGCAAGCACTCTGGGGCACAAAATTCCAGTATATTGTTGTTTTGTATCTGGTATTTTAGGTATTTTTTACATCATACCTCAACCAAACTAAAAACGGTTCAAATCGCCATGTTTTACATTACTGTTTACGTACGTACCTACGATTTGGATCTAAATTATTTTTTACTCTCTGGTGGTAGTACTATCTCTTTATTAATATTTATATTGTTATTGTTATCATACAGCGTTTTGATACTGTATTACGGCCCAAATCATCCTAACAAGTCTATCCAATTTCAATTGCATTTCGGAAGCGAAACAAAAGAAAAATTTTGACATTTCTGCTTCATTGGCGAAGAGAAAAGAACACACGCCTGCTTATCGTCTCACTAGAAAAGTACAAGTATTTATAAAAGATTACTCAAAGCTAAAAACGAAGCCTTTTCCAAGCCTTTTTTTAAAGCCAAGACTTTGGTTTCTAAAACTGTCCCTAAATGAAATAGCGAATAGAAAAAGTTATCTAAAAAGCACATTAATTGTTCTTATTTACTCGTGGGAGAAGATATGAAATTGTTTTTCCTACTACATAATCTAAAAATATATTATTTAATAAGATTCTCACTTTTTTTACTTTTGAAATATAAGGTTTTACAAGTATATCCACTTCCAAGTGTTCTGAAAACTTATTTCAAACGAGTCCACTTTACCGAATCGTTTAAATAAGATCATTATTTTCAAATATTGCCGCTATAAAAAAGAAATTGTTGTAGGAAACTTTTTGAATTCCTTAGAATACTGAAATGGTTTCCACCTGACGTAATATGATAGATAAAATCTACTTACATCTAAAACTAAGACTTTACCAGTTCTCGGCAAAGTTAAAATTTAAGCTATACTTATAAATACTTATCACGTAATCTTTAACTTTGTTGAAAGTATCATTGAAATATATTACAAAAGTCTGACGTTTTCGTGTAATAAAGTATGTATTTTATGATACGCTATCATTCAAATCAAAACTTTTTCCATTAAATTTAATTAGGTTCGTATACATAAAATTCGTTCATAAACATAAAATTGTACGACTTTTCTTTGTTATACAATCCTTACATACTATTTATATGATAATTATGAGCCTGTGTTATTGTTACTAGTCACCTATCGCAACGATCGAAATTCGACCAGATTTCAACTCAAAAACTAAATTTAATACGATTAATTTTTGCCTAAATAGTTATTTCATTCAATTAAATTATTATACAAAACATTTTATGTACCGCAATTCTAAATGTATTTTTCGACTTTGTATCAATTTTTGAAGGAAAAAGAGATTTAATTGACTAAACTGCATTTAAAAGATAACACAACTAAACATTTTGTCATTACGTGTTTTCATAGTAAAAAAACAATGAACTTTTATTTAGTTTTTGATACTGTGTAAGTGTCAAATGCATAGTTGTGCGTGTAACGTGTATTTAGTAAATTTTATTTATTTAAAAAATGTTACCTTCCATACTCCTGGTCTACATAAACTAACACCGTGCATAATTTCATACTCCTCCGTCTGCGTAATGTTCTTAAAAAGGGATCCCAAGTTTTCGCTTCACGTATTAATATATAGATTAGGTAATAAACAAACGAGAAACCACACTTAGTATTCCATCCTTTGGGTCAACAAAGAGCAGAAGCCAACTTGTTGATAAGCAGACGACGTAGTAATCCTAAATTGGACAGCTCAAGCCTTTCGTTTATCAAAACAGATGAAGGAAATCTGTTATAGCCAATCTTAGTAAGGTCGGGTTAAATCTCCGCATTTTTTACCCGACAAATCGTCTTTTTACAAAATAGCAAACAAATGTATTACATTTACGTATAATGCTATCAGTGAACTTAATCTAACAGTAAGGGGTTACTAAATTATAAATCCACATTATATTCGTGTTGAGCTTCATTTACGTTTAGAATGAGTCAAGTGTTGATGTTCGAGTAGTTAAAGCCTTGTCGGGGACCTTGAAATGAGATAAACCTATGGAACTTCAATAGTGTTGATGTCCAAAGATGATAAAATATAAATTCAACTTATATTATGGTCGTATATCGTTTCTGTATCGAAATTTAATAAGTCATAGAAGTCTACTTGTAAAAATACTGAAATTACACGCTTGAATTTGTAGACATGTAGTTTGTAACATACTATTTGAATGTACAATTTTTTGTTTCATTTTTCAAGGAAATATATTTTACGCGGATAGTTAAAACTGAATAGAACACTATATATGTGACAGAAAGGCTCAAAATTTATGTTTTGTAACGAATCAGTAGCGATTGAATCAGCGTGGTTAGAAACACGATGTAACACCAAATTCATAGCTGTACTCCCATACATACTCCCATACTCCCATATTTTTTTCGTTTCACATCTTTGAAAAGTGTGTAAGCTACGTAAACACTAAATTAAACTATCTACACAGCTTAAACAATTCCATGAAACAAATATATCTGTTGTATATTATATATGCTTCTTTCTATATTGTTTCAGTAAAAGCGAAGGATTAAAAAACCAATAAAGGCTCTCGCTTTACTCGTTTTAATTTGGGTCCTGAATATTTGGAGGCCAAAATCAAATAATAACGCGCGATATAAAGAAGAGGCGATAATTAAATCGGGAATTTACGCTTGTTGCCCTCTGACGGCCATAGTCAAGGTAACGTAATTTACTTGGCCTAATGGCTTTAAGAACTTAACATTCTTTAAATGTTCTGTTAATATTTTTATTGGCACATAACCAAAATAAATATTTTTTGAACTTTTTGAATATCTGATAAAGGATACATGCATGATGAGTATCATAAAAATCCGAAATATATATTTGTTTATATCTGATTGAAGTAGCAAAGGAGCAGCAGTCCACCTGATGGTAAGTGGCGGCAGTGAGCTCATGGACATCTGTAATCAACTTCATACAGAACATGGGTTCTATCTGAAGTCAATCACAGTAGCGTTGGTACTCCCGAGGACTATGATGGTTGCCTCATATAAAAGTGTGCCGGCAACCACACCCTTCCATCGAAACGCAAGAAATGCTTCACGCTAGAAATAGGTGTGGCGGTGGTATTTCCACCTTCAAATGTATACCTTTAAATATCACAAGAATTACAAAACAAGTCAAACTTGTAAGTATTACGGAATTACACTAGATAGTCCTATAGTAAAATAGAGCACAGTCTCATGATTCGCGTTGAAGCATGCAATCACAATCCTTGTTTGTAGAATATTTAAACCAAATCAGCTTAATATTAATTAACACTTAGACTTAATTGACGCTTAGATTATTCTTACAAGCAGAGGATACTGTAGCTCTGTTCTGGTCCCGAGATATTGAGATGTGCCTAATACATCACACAAGTTCCTATGAAAAACGTTACACATACGTTTCGCACTGTTATGTCGTGGCGTAGTGATTAGTAGGTTTAAGAAAGATGAAATATATTAATGTTAGGCAGTAATAAATGTATACTCAAACAAACAACGTCTTTTATTTAGTCCCCTCCTTACATAGTTAAGCAGGAATATCAGAATTTTGCTTTTACTTTTGTATGTTTTATGCAAGATCGCAAGCGAAATATTTTAGAGGGATTCGTCGAAACGATGTGAGCTGTGGTACTATATTAAATCGCGGTCATATAAGAAAGATGTTCGAGACATAGGGCTCATCAAAAAAGGGTGGAAAGCTCATTAGCTACTCCTCTGGTATTTCAAAATTCTATAGGCGACGGAGGCTTCATTCCATCAATTAATCGGCCTGCCTCCATAAATGCTCACTGCTATTGCATTTAAAAGTATTTATGAAGTTGGATCTATTCAGTATTAACTTTAACACAGTAAATAACTTGTTGCATAGTTATGAAATACAAGCGAGTTGCTAACCGTGAATGTTCAATAGTTAAAAACATTTAAATAACATTTACTATGTAGAGTGCAATTTCTCCACCTGTAAATTGTGTATTCCATTCATAAGTATAAAAGAAAAACAAACCGAGAGTTTTAGGTTTTTAAGTTGAATCTCTCATTTAAGTTTGGCTTCAGATTAGATATTCTTCCTACTTAAAGTCAAGTAGTATACGTAAAATACTTTTGTCGATTATGCCGTCACTCAAGTTCAATGATTTCACAAAGAGCTCTTACATCTTCTATAAGTAATTTCACGTGGTCATGTGGAACATTATTGGATAACTTTAGCTAATTTTCAACCACAAAGTGCCCACCTAGTAGCTAACCGAATAATGGGACAAAAACTTTTGCTCTTACGTAATTTCCCAACCCAGTGCTAACTAGCTAAAAGCTCACATATTATCCACTAGAATGGAGTGTTTACTTAAGAACCTGAATGAAAAGAGCTTATAAAAACATACTTTACTTAAAAACTGCGTTTCATTTTTTTTTTTACTTTTTATATCCCACGGCACGGATATCTACCCAAAATTGGGAGGTTTGGAACAAGAACCATCACGTAACTTATTAGTCTCGAGGGTTCAGGTTAGTGGTGATCGTGTCAAAAATATTTTCGAACACCATAAGGCCATTGAAGTTGCTCAACTTCTGTCTTATGATATGCATCCATCGTGGAAGCCAACATGAAATATTGCCATTAACGATCACCCATCTAACTTAAGACCGCGCCTGATGTAACTTGAATTTATATTGGTGCTGGAATATGCACGCTTCGAGATATTGCATAACCGAATACAACAAACTGAACTGAAATGAAAGCATATTGATATGTAAAAGCATTGCGAGTTTCAAGAAACGCATACTAAAGCGTCCTCATATGCCCGTCTTAACATGGATAGCACAAAGTCACATATAAGCCCTAACTGTTGTATTTCAGCGAACAATGGAAAACGATACCCCACTTGTGGCTTCCCGTGTCGATTCGTTTCAATACTCTGTTATGAATGAGACGTTTGGTAAAAGGAAAATAACAAAGGAAACGCTTAATGTAAAATATTTCAGGGCTTATTCCAATTCTTTGAACTTGTTACTAAGAATTTCTTGATGAAATTAAAGTGTCCTCTAATATAAGGTAAATATCTGAGTTTGATTTGGATTTGTTTTTTAATGTCTTATTGTGTTTCTACAAAAATCAATTAAATTGTCGTATCAACGACAGAGTCGTATAAAAATTAATTTTGCGTATTTTTAACCTTCTACGTGATTTATCGTCATTTCTGTATTCTGTTTCCATTTCTATATTTTCTATTCATTCATTACTTATTTTGATACATAGTAATAAAAATTTCGTAGAATAGCATTAATAGATACGTCAGTGTAATAAAAATAAAAGGCTTTCCGAAAATATAAAGGTATCGAAATTGTACTTCTTTTGATGGTTAATTTTGCCTAGGTTGCAATTAAATTAAAAATAGTTATGTAGATCGCTGTGAATAATTTGAACTGAAAATTTCTTAATAAAACTTTGAAAAGCCCAGTTCATTAGTCTACTTTTATAAAAATGTGCCTTATTTGTTATTATAACATTTGCGGCTTTATTCACAAAACAAGCCTTAGGGTCTAATTTCGTGTCCGTGGGAATAAAGAATTTTGTTTCTAAATATTTCGTAAAATTTTACTTGATGCGAATACCTTTCAAATAAAATCTTTGTTATGCCATATAGGTATATACAGTATACATTTTTGTACTCATTTGCAATCAATTTGATTGACCGACATTGGTACATCGAGTACAATAGTGTACAGTATTATTACTAATAAACCTTTGTGTAAAAGTACCTCACTGATTAACAACTTTCAAAATCATACGATCTTAAGGTAGACAAAAAATAAGATTGAACTAAATATATAAATGTACCTCGTTATCAAATATACTCATACTAGCGAAACATAGTCTAAATTTGACCAATAATGCTCGCTGCTCTCTAAACTAATGGCCGACGCGGTTAACCAGAGTACATACTCTCATAATACATTGCTAGGAATACACATTCTATTAAATTATAAATTTTATTACATTATTTCTATCAGTAAAAATGTATAATATATCAATAAGAGTGTAAAAGGTTTTCACATATGAACTAAACAGTGACATATGGAAAATGATACAAATTATCTCCAAGAAACAGGGCTCTACAAAAACGGAGATTTAGCAAAGTCAGTGCATTCTTGTGTAAATGACTGCATTATGTGACTGTTATATGCAAGGTAACTTGCATGAATTTGTGCTTCCTAAATTATGGGTTATATCCCTACCTCCCACAGCCTGAACAGGTATTCCATTCCAGCACTGCATGTTTTGCCTTACAGTTGGTGACAGGAAGAAACCTTCTAAAGATTCCACGCTAGCTGAGGAGAAACATCGGTTTACATGGGATTATAGAGCAGTAAAAGTTAAAGAAGGCCTTCCTGTGGCCTTCCTCGGGTCTCTGTAGAGACATTAGGATCCCCAATGAACCGCAGTCGGAGTTCTTTGAATGCGCTACCCCTATCGCACACAGACTGGATAAAAAAATTACGTTCTTCCATACTTTTGGACCGTATGAGAGTATTTTTTGTCATACCAGGGGCCACGGTCAGAAAAGTCCTTCTGTTATTTACCTTTTACAATCAACCAATACCAGAATATCTCTATTCTTTTTTGGAAACTAAGATATGCTTATACATAACACAACATTTAATCAGACAGAATCTGTTGTAAATTTCATCATCTATACTAAAACAAAATTACATAGGAATTTCCAGCACATCTGTTTAAAAATCGGAAATCCGAGCATGAACATGCATGTTTTAAACATTAACGTCATTAATGTTGCAAATGTCCATACGCGACGATGAGAACTCTCCAACGGACAGCTCATCTGTGATATCGTTCGGTTTAAATATAAAATATGGGAAAAATTGCAGGTATAAAGTCAATGCTAAAAATTATGAAATAAAGTGAGATGAAAATCAACCTTATACTTTTTAATATTAGTTGGTTTTTTTGTAACTGATTTTTATTGTAAATATACCGTAGCGTACCTCGTTGATAAAATTTTAATTTGACTAATAATAAAATAACGCCACGTAAAATGCTTTATTACATTCTAAATTGCATGCATTACTGTTACTTTAATGTTTATTCATTATAAATTTGTAACTTTTCATTAAACCTTTATAAAATCCACATAATCTTATTAAATGTATGTATAGTATTGCTTTTTGTAAAGTCGAAAACGAAATTTAATATAAAATGATTGAAAATCGAGACATAATATAAAACTCATTCAATTATTGGGGATTCAATTTATTTCATGTGGATTTAACCTTTAGAAAACTTAAAAATATAATAATAATTGGGTACCCAAATTCTGCTACTAAGTGATATTATCGCAAAACGATATGTTATCCTCGAAGTTACGGCGTTGAAAACATCTGCGGTAAATTGTTCCCAATTTTTCTTTCAAATCTAAAACAAATTACTCTTGCCACGATGAATATTCAAGGGATCTTTTTCATCTTAAAACCTTTATAGATCGCAAAGAGAAATTAATTGTGTAAAAAACAATATCTGCGGGAAACTTTTATACTTAATCATTAGGAATAAAGGAAACAATTCTTGTTACTTGTTTATTTAGTTTACAAACTTATGTGTACACTTTTTATAAATATGATACAATCGAAATTAGTGTTGAAAAACATTGTGCTCAAAATTCTTATTATTTCATCTCATATGAATATATTTATTACTTCATATCTGAATTATATAAAAAACCACTTTGCGATGAAGTAAGAAAGCTGTCGCGATAAATAAAACATAAACAAGAATATGAATTTATGTTCTTAGTGAGTAGCAATTCTGAGATTAGAGCTAAGCTTTCTTAAATGTTTATATAGGAAATTGGCAGTATTATAAAACCTCAAGCAATTCAGATACTGCTTTATCCCGTCACATGGGGAGATCTAAAGCGTTCTTGAATACGTTATATGATTTAAGACTAATATCATCTCGGAATTGATACATTTTAACACGTAAAAGGCGCACACAATGCTCACAAAGATTAAAAAACGCATATCTTACACACATTAAAATCATTTGATACGTTGTTGGAAAAAGTGAAATTTGATTTTCATTAAATATGCCGAGGATTTCGTGAAATACCCGGACGACCTCTCATAATAACTTAAGGCTTCAAGTTACTTGATTACCGGCGAATCCAGGATTTTCGTTTAGATCTCCAAAATGAACCCGTAAGATGTTGAAAAGAGGCCGCCATTTTTCTTTAATTTCACGCCATAATCAGTTAAAGATGGACTTAGTCCCTGATATAATCATAAAACTTTCCAATTCATTGTTGATAACAGTATAAGTCATATCAACCAAACGAAAAAATCTGCTAACACCTAAATCTGTATAGAACTGTTATGTTGCTTCTTATTATATTTATGTACTTATACTTATTTGGCAAAGGGAGATCTCCCGCCAGGCTAGTGATCATGCCTGGGGAGCGGCCGTGCTCCGACAGTCGTTGTTCGGAACTTCTATATATGCAGGGTATTGAGAATACTTCGATAGCGTGTTTCGGAATACTAGTAGCGCCATCTCTTGATGAGTAGCAGGAGGTCGCCACATCACCCCCTGCTCAGACCGAAGGTCGAAACGTTCCGCGAGTCTTCGCAAGTACCGTTGAATCGCCCTCTATCTGCGGTGAGTCGAGATGGGAGGGCTAAGTCAGATCTTGGGATGCCCTCTATCCTCGGTGACTCGGGATGTGAGGGTGGAGCGAAGCGTGGAGACGAGCAATCGCTGCTCAAGCCGTCCGTGATGTCGCGGAGAGCAGCTGGACCAGGCACAGGAAGCATTATCCGAATACGCTGCGATGCACCAGATGAGCCGCTGATCGAATGTTGTCATGCTGCGATCCATTCACGGAGTGAGGTTGCCACCATCGAGAAGGGACGTATTCTTGTCTGGGGTCACTACTTTGGTAAAGGGAGATCTCCCGCCAGGCTAGGTAATCATGCCTGGGGACCGGCCGTGCTCCGACAGTCGTTGTTCGGAACTTGTATATATGCAGGGTATTGAGAATACTTCGATAGCGTGATTCAGAATACTAGTAGCGTCATCTCTTGATGAGTAGCGGGAGGTCGCCACACTTATATACCTACAATTGACATAAATAAGAAATATCATATTATACATTTAAAACATTTTTGTACGCTTTTATGTAACATAAATAATCTATTTTACGCAGACAAAACAACCGTGTTTGCAACATGTAATATTTCACTGATAAATTTATACTACTAACATGATGACTGAGAAGAATGAGATGCTATGTTTCATCGCCCCGAACCACGTTCCTTGAGTCGGAGGGGTTTTATTTTAATTGAAATAATACTGTCAAAAACATTTTCAAAACGTTTTTTTTTAATATGTACCTACAGTGTAAAATTTGCTCTACCAATTTGCTATTCTTAAAATCCATGATTATTGCCTTATAATTTAATAGAAGAAACGTACCATCAAATTAATCAATATGTGCTAAGTGCAATTTTGTTGTGAAATAATTAAATGATAAATGTGAGTAACTATACTATTAAGGCTTCATAAGTTAAAGGTTTGATTTGCCTCAATTCTAAACTGAGAGCTTCGTTGACAAATATTCTGTTAGATAACATGAAAAAACTATCTTTAACATTGTCCTTTACAAAAAGCTCATATATTTCAAAGTATCATGAACGCATTTTTGTTCTCGAAGAGGAAACTTTCAAAGGTACCCGACGCTGTGGGAGCAACTATGGGTTGTGTGCGATTTTTTTCTTTCTATTACTGAGATATTAGTTTTTTCTAAAGCCGCTTGTCTAGTCAGTTTGAGCTCACACTATCTCACTCTGAAAGTCTTCTTCTAGTCGCCTCTTACGACAAGCAGAGGATATAATAGCGATATTTTAATCCCAGGACGGAGTGTCATGGTCGTCACAACTAATATCCATACAAAAATCCAGACATGAAATAAGCATCAAACCCATCATTTTCACAATAATCCGTTCGTTACCAGTACGTCACTCGGATCGTCATAGGCTCTATGATATGTAAATACTTAAATTGCCCTACTTAATTTACGTATTTTCCCACGTTTATGTATGCATTAAACTGCCAACAAAATGAAACACTTTGAATGTATAATGTACTTAATTTTATTAACTCATCGTTTGTGAGAACAATAAGATATTAAGGCAAGGCTGAACAAAGTATGTTATGAATAAAATAGAATATTAAGACAATGTTATATTGTCGAGAAATATTGAAAGTCATAAAGCATTATGTTACGTAAAATTAAGATACCCTAAGAACTTTGAACTCGCCAGTTACAGGAGGTTAACATCACTACTCTCTGCCAGATCTTGTCTTGTTATATCTTATCATAGTAAGTATTATAGATGTGGAAGTTTGTGTGGATATTGTTACTGTTTCACGCAAGAACTACAGAGCGCATTTTGGCACAGAGATCGTTTATTACCTGAATTAACACATGAGATACTCATTGCCGTGTTAAACACGATCGAAGCGGACAGTACCGCGGGAATAAGCTAGTAGGATTTAATTATGAGCATGCAATAATAAAAATATATGACACCGTCAATTTAACAGAGTATGATCGTGTTAGGATGACTCTACAACGATTAATGTTAAGTAAAATTGATGGATAGATTGATATCTATTTATTTACTGAAATTACATTGTTAAGCCTATGAATGTGATGATTATGCAGTCCTTGGTCTCTAATCTCAGCGGTAGCCTGTCGCGACATTGTAGTATTAAAAACGATTGCCCTATTTAGATAGAAGGGACATTAGAAGCCTATTGATGATTATTTTATGATTGATCTAAAATATAATATAAAATATTCTAACTTCAATGTGAGTTTTATAATATGCCTGCGTCCTCCATTATGATACTAGTATAAGTATGAAAGAAATTTTATTTGATATCTAAAAGTATTACTCAACTGTCAAAAGGTTGTAAGCCGGGAAGATACTCTCCTGCTTTTTTAATTATTCAGAGCTTTAGTACGGCCTAATGACGGAAGAGTTGAATATACGAGAAAAAAACTCATTTCATTTTCATGCCATTTCAAGACGAAGTAAACACTGAATTTCACTCAATGGCCTGGTTTTATAGAGATGGTCGACTGCTAAAGTAAATTATCGGTTTTATGAGACGAATCGGCAGTAATTGAATAAGTATTCATAAACCAAGTCGTAATGATTCCAACACGGTTCACTGATAGGTAATGCAAACAAAGAAGACAGAATAGAAACATTTTTTTCTAATTCTACAATTGAAGTTTTTCAGTTCATAGTAACAAATATATTTATTGTAGTAAAATATAAATCTCTAAATACCGCAGAAATTGACTTAATAGTAAATCCTCAATTTTGTCAGGGTTACCACATAAGCTGGGAGGTCACTCGTAGTTTTAAGTTATAACCTCTTGAAGATTAAGTCTGTAGTGCCATGATCAGAATAGGTCTACGGTATCTCCTACCTGTCATAAGAGGCAAGTAAAAGGGGGCTTTCGGAGTCGCGGGCGACAACAAGACGGCCACCTTAGGTTTAATGCGGTAATCCCACACTACCCACTACACTCTGTCGTTCCCACGGCGTCGGGTACCTTTTGAAGGTTTCCTTCTCGAAAACAAAAAAAAGTTAACATTAAAATTTACTGCCCTTATAAGTCTTTATATTTGCTCACTTTATCATAATTTTTTATGAATAACACAATGCTAGTTGCCTGCGGAACTGGTTAAAGTGGACGGTAATTAAACCCGAATACAAATCAAACTTAACTTTCATAGAAATGTAACCTCACAATTTTTGATAACACACTTAATTCGAAAACAGTTTTTATCTACTACGCAGCTTATATATGTAATTGTCGACTTTCTTCAACGCAGTTTCCTCACTCGCACTTTTGGCAAAATCCTAAAGCCTATGTCCAGCACTTTATCTCAAAGGAATGGATGGAATTAAA
This sequence comes from Spicauda simplicius, assembly GCA_949699795.1. Taxonomy (NCBI): domain Eukaryota; kingdom Metazoa; phylum Arthropoda; class Insecta; order Lepidoptera; family Hesperiidae; genus Spicauda; species Spicauda simplicius. The sequence goes on along the minus strand of OX453060.1, from coordinate 17,007,285 downwards.
ACAATCCAAACAAATTCCACCCATCTCTAGCGTTTTAATACGTTGGATCAGAGTAGCCTCAATAGGGAAATTCTGATTGAAGCTTTACTGCGGTAAAAACAAAGATTGAACAATAAAAACATTTCGCGTTTCCCAAAGATATGAAATGGCTTCTTGGAACTGAAAAATCTCTGAAGCGAATTAACTTAGAAATTGTTTTCTTCAATTTTATGCGCAACTTTTAGTAGAAGTAAGCGTTTTGTTAGTAAACTGTAGCAATTTAAGTTTACAGTAGTTTTCATATTAAGTATTTAGCGATTAGATAAATACATACAGAAGTACCCGTTGCGCAAGACTTTATGGGCGCTATTTATTTACATTTAATCTCGGGATTAAATTTAATAAAAAAAAACTTTCTTAATCTACATCACAAAATGAACCTATTGGTCAATTTCTTGTTACCAGATTTAGCAATTTAGGCTTCGCGAGGATTGGTCAAAAGTTAGTATTCTTTATGTATTATAGATTTAATTGTACCAATCCGGTTACAATATCTTGCCTTAACTATTATAAGCGATATAAATAATACAGGATTAATGTAATTACTATTTGGTCCCTTCCTTCATCAATATTTTAAACTGGGTTGATGTCCACAGTTATAGATATTTGTGTCAAATTTAGGGTTCGATATTCCATTTTATGTGACATAAAATAAAACTTTACGCGATGTCTCTTTGCGGGTTAATAAAGTTTTATGGTACGGATATAATACATATATTATGTAGGCGTACAAAAGAAACTTCTTATGGGAGTCCTGAAGGTATTTAAGCCTTTTGAGGTCAACAGTCAAAGCTTCAGGTACTATAAAACTATGTTTCTAGTTTACCTAATCCCTTCAAAATTCAAAATGATGCTAAAAAGTAAATTCCGAGATTGTAAATATTTGCAAGCAAACGAGTAAGAAGTACTGGTAGAAAAGTTAAAAATGAAATAGGTCAGATTTTTCCCAAGTAATTACAAGAACAGAAGAATCTTGCATATTAATCGAAGAACCCGAGAATCTTCAATATTAAGAACATTCAAAAAAATCTGTTCTTGAGTGACTTTGGCTTTTGTTCATTCTTTTAAGTAGGATTTTTCTGTACTTAAGAAGGGAGTCGGAGCTTTATTGCATTGCGTTCAAGACCGTAAAACGTCCGTACTTCGCTGATGAAACCCTATATAATTAAAAAACAACTGTGTAGAAACTTCCTTAAAATTAGAATCACAAAATTTAAATAACACATTTTCATTTGTAAACCCCACGAAAATGAATTAAGTAATTCATTTTCCTTGAGTTTGATTGATTAAGTTTTTTTACTGCCATTAGTATGTACGAGTACTTTTAAACTGAACTGTGTGCATAATGTGGAAAGCCTTCATATTGTTTCCAAATGTAATATGTAAATCATTATGAAATAACCTATTCATTAAAATATACCCACAAACTCATTCATTGACTTAAAAGGAACTTAATTACTAGACAGTAATTGGAAGACTAGCTTTCACTTAAGCGATGTTTTTTTTAATGTTACTTAGAGCTACAGCTAGGGGCGGGTACAAAGTGCCTGAGTCAAATCGCCCCTGCTAATATTGACCAATGCCTTAATTTGCATGTAAATCAGTGACCGGTAAGCCTCGGCCGAACCTATGCCGACCAAGTTAACAGCAATTAGCCACTTAAATCATTCTAAGATACGATCAATACGTAATTAGTTTACCGTGCAATTCAGCGCCAAAGTTCTACCAAGTAAGGTATTTTTTATTTAATTTTTAACTATACCGTACTATGATGTGAACTACTTTTATGGTAGACGACCAAGTTAAACTATAGTAATCTTTTTAAAAGTTATTTATTTAATTTTTATATCATTGCACCTCTTAAAAAAAAAGTTACAATAGGGTAAACTTAATGTCTTATGGCATTCTCTACCAGTCAACCCTGGGATAACAATAAAATTGGTGATATACTAACTTAACTTACAGTTATCTGCTAAGTGATGATTTTTTGATTTTGCGGTAAACCTGAACATGCAGTAAAACTAATGGTAATTGGTCACTGAACCCATGGATACCTGTAAGCAACGTCATGGATTTTTACTATCATCGATTGCCTAGGATGAGTGTGTTTCTCCTACTACATCTTTAAATATGTACATTTTTTTTATCTCATTGAAGTAGCAAACGAGCATGCAGTCCACCTGATGGTAAGTGGTCACTGCCGCTCATAGACATCGGTGAGCAACTTCAAATAGAACATGGGTGCTATCTGAAGTCAATCACAGATGCGTTGCTACTCCAGAGGACTATGATGTTCACCTCATATAAAAATGTGCCGGCAACACACACCTCCAACGAAACGCAAGAAATGCTTCACGTTGGAAATAGGTGTGGCGGTGGTAGTTTCCCGGTCGAACTACACTGGTTCTACCTGCTCTATATAAAGGTTTATTCCATTTTTATTTACGACTAGCTGTACCCGCGGCTTTGCCCGCGTGCAAATCAACGTGTCACAAAGTTTTTCTCGCGCAAATCTCGACACCGTGGGAATTCTATGATAAAAAGTAGTGACATTAAAATTGGTTTGGCCGCTCAAGGATTACCTGATCAAACACAGAGTGAAAAAACGAATTTAAAGTGTGTATTTGTGGGTAGGAACGTATTGTTATGTATTTTTTTTAATTAGTCGAATTCTAATATTGTTAATCGCTTTTTTGAACCAATTTACATTCTTAGTGGTCTAATTCACAATATCGTGATATCTTTTCAATCAACTTCTCCACATTTGAACCAAAACGTATCGATTATAAAGATTGATTTCAACTTTTCCGAATTAGAAAATACTATTTGAAGTAATTTTGACGGATTCAAATTTCTAAGTAAGATTATAGGTAAACCTACTTTTAATATTAGTGTTCAGGAGTTCCGGAAGGCATTAAGGAATTCAAAAATTCTGTTGGATAATGTACTGCTTCCTCTATCTCAATGACTGTGTCTACCGAATAGTAGATCTGTGATGCTGCTTTAAATTTAGAAAAAAAAAATCATTTATTATATCGACACGTTCATTGGTGGGTGGGTATATTGCCGTCTTTTGGAACCAATTTATAGTGTTATTGGTTGTATTAACAATATACTATTTCAACCAACTCCTCCACATTTAAACGAAGACGTATCGATATAAAGATTTATTTTAACTTTTCCGGATAACAAAGCACTATTATCTACTTGAAGTAAATCATTAGAAAATTGGAATATCACTGAACAGCGACATATATTCTAAGTTCATATTTTGTTTCATGTGGCCAAATATAAGATCTTTTAAGAGGTGCATCGGGCTATTTGTGTGCGTAAATCCCGCATTGTTCTTCGTAAAGCATAATTAAAGTCATAATAAGACATAATCAAAACACTTTTACAATTCATAGGAATAGGGCGCACCCGCTCGCAGGGCGCTGCCGTACCCTGCTTATTTTTTATGTTTTCTTTTATGTTCCAACCTAACCTAACCCATCCTGTTTTAAAAGCTACAGCTAAATCCAACTCTTAACAATAACATGACAATACTCCTGCATTTTCAGGATTTAGGTATTCAAAGTGACACTTTTCATCATAATGTTCTCTCAACAGGTTGTAATGTATTGTAATCAATAAGTACCAAACTCATACGGCGTAATTGGTTGTGTACTTAGATAGGGTTGATGAATTAAAGTTTAATTTATTAATCACATTTCAGTTTAATGAGCTGTCGTAAAACTTATAAAATATTCTTAACTAAATAACAATCGTAAGCAATATGTTACTACCATTTATAATTTAGACTTGCACTATCCAGCATCATCAGAGAGGAGTTGAAGGTAAAAAAAAATATCCCATGTCTTTGCTTAGTATTCTTATTACTTATACGTAAGCATTTGCGAGCCAACTTCTATAGCTTGGGCTTGCAGTACCCTGCATCATCAGGGCTGAGGAGCTTAAGGTGGAAATTGTCATCATGTGTCTTTGCTTAGTAATTATATTACATACCCGAAAGCATTAAATGGCCAACTCCTATGGCTTAGGCTTGCAGTACCCTGCATCATCAGGCTTGAGGAGTTTAAGATCGACATTTTCATCTTGTGTCTTTGCTTAGTAATTATATTACATACCCGAAAGCACTAAATAGCTAACTTCTATGGCTTAGGCTTGAAGTACCCCTGCATCATCAGGGTTGAGGAGATAAAGGTCAAAATTTTCATCTTGTGTCTTTGCTTAGTAATTATATTACATACCGAAAGCATTAAATGGCCAACTCCTATGGCTTAGGCTTGCAGTACCCTGCATCATCAGGCTTGAGGAGTTGAAGATCGAAATTTTCATCTTGTGTCTTTGCTTAGTAATTATATTACATACCCGAAAGCACTAAATAGCTAACTTCTATGGCTTAGGCTTGAAGCACCCCTGCATCATCAGGCTTGAGGAGTTGAAGATCGAAATTTTCATCTTGTGTCTTTGCTTGGTTATTATATTACATACCCAAAAGCACTAAATAGCTAACTTCTATGGCTTAGGCTTGAAGTACCCCTGCATCATCAGGATTGAAGAGTTGGAGGTCAATTTTTTAGGAAATATCTGCTTAGTAATCTCATTCTACATTTAACCCAATTGGACTCCTACAGCTTAAGTTTGGCCGAGTATCGCTAATTTCGTTAATTTGCTTCATAGAAATGGATCCTACGATCAGAACCGTATCAAACTCATCAGAGTACCCTTAAAGTACATTCTTTCAAATAAAAGAAAAATCATCAAAAACGGTTGGCGGGAAATTGAGTTATTCATCTATTTATTGCGCACATCGTTAATGCAAATATCAGACTTATGCGCTATGCTTATGGATGCCACTATCAAAAGTGAACTAAAAATAAAGGGGACCCGATGACACGCACTACCTTTCAAATGAAAAAAAAATCATCCAAATCCGTTCACCCAGTGCGGAGATATCGAGTAACAAATATAAAATAAAAAAAAAAAATACAGACGAATTGATAACCTCCTCCTTCTTGGAAGTCGGTTTAAAACGATGTTTTAACGTAAAAATCAAAGCGAAATACTAAATTTTATTGAGGTGGCCTCAAAATTGAATGACTTTCATACAAACTTACATCTCCTATTTGGGTTAAATGGGGGGGGGGGGATCAGAAAATTCATTCTTAACTGACGTCTACGTCATAAAAGGAACCCCTAGTAAAAATCATATTCGTATCTTTAGCAGTTTAGGCTCTATGATGTTTATTCAATAGATGAGTGAGAGAACATCCTTTCGTTTTTATATAAGTATATATAGATATAGAGATATAGATTTGTATAGTATCAAATAACATAGGTACACACATAACCAATAAAAAATACATAACAAAGGAATACATTTTACAGACCATAACACGTTTAGTTTCTACCAATTCAACTATGCAGTTACTTATCTTATTAACACTTATCGAACACAGAATAAATACTGCGTAGTTTTAAATTGATATAACTTTTTTATTCGTTAACCGATTTACATAAAATAAACACTAAATGTTAAGTGAAGTTTCCCACGACACATCAGTAAAAATTATATTCAAATTGGAGAAGCCGTTTCTGAGATTAGCGTTTTCAAACACACAGACAAACAGACAAACAGACAAACAGACAAACAGACAAACAGACAAACAGACAAACAGAAAAGATTTCTAAAAACCATTATTTTGGGTTCTATATCGTATTATAGACCTATAGAAATGGTTTTCACCTAAATTTATTCCATGTACAGACAGCGACCTCTTACAGATTTATTATAGTATAGATACTTATAATTAAAGTTAGGGGACTTAAAGTACTTATTTCAAATTTCATTTTTGGACGCTGACCCAAATTATCCTACTTAAAATGCAAATTATTAACAAATGATAATTTTCAAATGAAGGTCTTTTAATCCCCGGTCTAGGTAAATAGTATGTCCCGGTCTAGGTAAATGATATAAATATTTATTTTTCTGCGGTAAGTAGCTGCGATTATTTTAGCTTCGTTGCTATATGTTTCATTTTGCTGTGTTATTTTTTTATCAAAATATAAACTATAAGAAAATAACAAAAATAAACGAATGCCTGAAACTGCACTATATCCTTTGTTCATTGAAAAGTTGCTATAACACTTTCACAATAACAATCATTTAATTGTCATATAACTTAAAAGTTATGTGGCAATTAGGGTTTGATGCAACTTTGAGTCTTTTGCTAACAAAAGACACAAAGTAGGGACATGGTATTTTTCTACTGCTAGTATCATGATCGTGCGTTCAAATTAGCAACAATTAGCAAAACAGAAATGAAGGTCATGCTGGTCGAATTCTGAACTTTTCGATCTTGTTGTTCTTACTCGGTGCCTGAACACATGATACTATATTATTTTTAGGGTACCGAATCGTCGTCGTCGTCGTCAACCCATTATTGTCCCACTGCTGGGCACGGGTCTTCTCTCAGTATGAGAGAGTTTAGGCCATAGTCCACCGCGCTGGCCAAGTGCGAATTGGTGGACTTACCATACCTCCGAGAACTTTTTTTTTTTTTTAAAGAACTCTCGGGTGTGTAGGTTTTCTCACGATGTTTTCCTTCACCGAAAAGCAGTGATAATTTATAATACGCACATGAATCAGTGGTGCGTGCCTGGGTTTGAACCTCGGACATCCCGATCGAGAGGTCAAGTTTCAACCATTAGGCTATCACTGCTCTTACCATTAGGCTATCACTGCTCTTGGGTACTGAATCACAAGGGTAAAAACGGAAGCCTTTTACTAAGACTCCGCTGCCCGTCTGTCCATCTGTCGAGAGTTCGAGACACATTATTTTGTGAAAAATTTTAACTAAGTCTCTTCGCTACTCGACACCTACTTAACCATAAAATAGTAAGGCAGGAAGAGATAGATGGACCAGTTTAAGTCCATAAATGTTGTCGATCTTAGATCGGGCTGCGGTTAAACATGAAACGTATATCCAACTCTACATGCTCTTATTGCTGCTGTTTATCGGAAAAAAAAAGAAAAAAATGTGAAAAAAGCAAAATATCCGCCCATTTGCCATCCAGGTTTCCCATTTGCTGTATTTAAAACTAGAAACTGTTCCATCCTATTTCAAATTAGGCGCATCTTGATGAATGAGCATGACCAACGCTAACTGAAACTTTCTCAGAATACATAATATATCACGTCAAAGCGTTTTAGGAATACTTTCCGTAGAAAATCTCAGTTTTTTTAATTAAGTACTATTGAGCTGCTGATTACAAAAGAGACTGGGACTGTATGTTTGGTACCTAAGTATCTATCGTTCCGTTGTCATTTCGTCATTTATTATGACTGTAATCAATATTGACTACAGTCTGTCTATCAATATGACTGTAATACAATAACGAGTATAAATAACTAGAATATGTTAAAACTAATTGTAAGCTTCCCAGGTAAAACAACGTAAAACTCAGAAAATATTTACTCATGTTAAAAATAACTTTAAATGATACCTTTCCATAGAGTAGGTGGATCGTAATAAAATAAAGACTTCATTGTTATACTTATACTTCAAAATAAAATCTATTTTATATTAAAGCATTAAGTTAAACCCTTTGTCAGTAGTTTTAGTTTCATGAGATTTCGAACACAGGAAGAAAAATATAGGTATAGATAAGTAGGTATATTATTGGTTATTCATTTTGCGTAGGTATTTAGAGAATGTACAGGCACGGGAAACTTTAATATTATTTTATATAGGGATAAAACATTTTCTGAATCTGTTTTATATTGCAAACACACACATTTATGCATCACATATATTATTGCAAGATACAACAGAAACGTTTTAGCTATTTATTCTCCAGCATCATAATATGACCAATCTCTCTTACATAAAATGTGGGAGATATGAATCATTAAAATTTTCATACTTTACGTGAATAAAACATCGTGAAATACAGCCAACCCTTTGTTCTCGTGTACTATAGAAGGATTTTGATGGATTCTTTCATAATGACTTATAATCGGTTTACGTATTTCAGCCGATGATAAATCTCAGTAAAAATAAAGGACCATACAATTTAAAATTGTAAATTTTGATAAACATTATATTTTATTCAGCCACTTATAATGCAAAGGTATGACATGATTATAACGTGATTTAATGACATTTATGAAAAGAAATGTCTTAATCTTTTGTGGGCCTTCGGGGGCACTTACAAATTGTCAGTTACACATTTTTTCTTACACTACCACCAGATCGGAACACAACCTCAACTGAGAAGATTTTAGGACGGATATGATATTTAGGACGAGGAATCAGATCCATTCCAGTGGCGAATACAACATATCAATTTATTCGTATTAAAAGGACATATTTGTATGTATTTCAAGATTATTCCGCAGAGACAGTGATTTTCTTATATAACATTGAAATAATCAGCGACCTTCCAGTCCACCAGATGGTAAATAGTAACTGCCGCCTACAAACATCTGTAAACTATCTTATCAGAACAAGAGTTCTATCTGCAGTCAATCACAGATGCGTTGCTACAGCCGTTAGTCCTCGGCAGTAGCACACAGAACGCAAGAACTGCTTCACGCTAGAATGAAAGTGAGGCAGTACCTCCCTCGAACAAACGTGAAAAGTAACGTTATATAAACTATATAAAAACAAGAACCCAACTTCTTAAAATAATTAACTAAAACTGACAGCATTTAATCGTTTTAGTCCGTTTTTCGTTTTAATAATATAAGGTGGTAGAACCAATGTACGAGTTCTCGTAGTTCGATCGGGGTGGTACCTACCACCGCCTTAACTGGGTATTTCTAACGTGAAGCGTCCATTGCGTTTCGATGGAAGGGTGTGGTTGCCGCCACGTTTTTATATGAGGCGACCATCCTAGTCCTCGGCAATAGAAACGCATCTTGTTTTATTGACTTCAGATAGAACCTATGTTCTATATGAAGTTGCTTACAGTTTATTCATGGGCAGCAGTAACCATTTACCAACCGGTGAACTGCATGCTCGTTTGCTACTTCATTATTATAAAAAAAAATAACAAAACTTGTTGCCCTTGTTGGGTTACACGTATGTTAACTAATTGTTTAGCGGCAACGACTTGTAAGTTTGTTTAAATACTTGTATAGTACTCCACACATCAATAATTTATTATGTCGGTTATGTTACATTTATTAAACTCAGCCGAAACCCCGGGGCAAAGCTAGTCTAAAATAATAAAAACGAACAAATACATCAAAACAAATATAAAACAAGAATAAAACGTAAGTGTTGCTTAAACAGGCATAAACATATATGACTCCAGCAAGACTATCCTGTTGATAATGACAATGTATTGTGTATTTCTCATACGCCCGGACAAGGTCTTCCGGCCGCCCTACATCCGCCACCCTGTCGTGTCTATGGGTGACGTGCGTGTTTACGATTGTTTCACTTTTATTTATCTCGACTAATACATTCTTTAGTACATAAAAATTTTTTGACAAAAAAATATCCACCGACTTCCATGCCACAAAAAAGTTAAAAATAATTTAAATATATTTTAGTTTAAAACATACTCAGTACTTAGGACATAGTCCTGAAGTCGGTGCTCGACATATTTCGCTGGACGACGGTAACTATGTCCTATATGAGCACCGACTTCAGAACTATGTCCTAAGTACTGAGTATGTTTTAAACTAAAATATATTTAAATTATTTTTAACTTTTTTGTGGCATGGAAGTCGGTGGATATTTTTTTGTCAAAAAATTTTTATTTCATGCTTTTTAGTGACGATATTCATCTATTTGTATTAAAATAAAATCGCTAAGTTTGCTTTGTGCATACACATATGCAAACATTAAATAAACATCAACATAAAATAACAAATTAAACATAAGCTTAGACACAACATACAACACTATCAATTCATACGAACTGAACGCACCCGCTCGCAGGGCGCTGCCGCGCCCTGCTCGCTTAGTTTTTATGTTTTCTTTTATGTTCCAACCTAACCTAACCCACAATACATTCAAATTTAAAGCTAAATCTTAGTCATAACATGACAAATTTTCCATCTAATATGTTTGCTCAGTAATCTTATAATATACACGTAAGCACCAGGTGGCCAACTTGTATGGCTTAGGCATGCAGTACCCTGCATCATCAGGGCTGAGGAGTTGAAGGTCAAAACTTTCATCTTGTGTCTTTGCTTAGTAATTTTAATACATACCCGTAAGCACCAAATAGCCAACTCCTATGGTTTAGGCTTGCAGTATTCTGCATCATCAGAATTGAGGAGTTGAAGGTCAAATTTTTCATCTTATATTTCTGCTCAGTAATCTTATAACATATACGTAAGCACCAAATGGCTTACTCTTGTGGTTTTGGCTTGAAGTACCCCTGCATCATCAGGGTTGAGGAGTTGAAGGTCAAATTTTTGTCCCATGAATTTGCTTATCAATTCCATTATATATTCGTAAACATCAAATGACCAACTTTTATAGTTCAGGCTAGCAGTACCCCTGCATCATCAGGATTGAAGAGTTGAAGGTCAAATTTTTCATAGTAAATACCTACTTAGTAATTTTATTCTATATTTTACTCAATTGGACTTCTGCAGCTAAGGTTCGGCAGACTATCACTAATTTTATTATTTTGCTCCAAAAAGTTTAAGATCCTATGATTAGAACCTTATCAAACTCTTATCAGACTACCCCTGAAGTACATCCTTTCTAATAAAAAAAGAATCATCAAAATCGGTTGGCGGGATATTGAGTTATTCATACATTTATCGGGCACTTTGAAAATGCAAATTTAAGACTTATGCGTTTTTCTTATAGATGCCCTTGTCAAAAAAATACTAAAAAAAAATGGGACCCTATGACACGCACTACCTTTCAAATAAAAAAAAAATCATCTAAATCGGTTCACCCAGTCCGGAGAAATCAGGTAACAAATATAAAAAAAAAAAAAAAAAATACAGACGAATTGATAACCTCCTCCTTTTTGGAAGTCGGTTAAAAATACAAACAAATACATTACATACATAAAAACTACATACAAAAAAAAAATTGCGCGTGCCGTTACATAGAATATACCCATGTATGTATTTGCAATAAAAATGTTCGGGATTTCGAGAATACTTATTATATTATTACAAATAATAGATATTTTTTTATTACTTTTTGTGTTTGTCTGTTCGTGTGTTTTAAATTGCCTGAAACTAAAACTACAGTTTACGTTGAAAATCTATATACCTATTAATACGTGCACCAAAAACTTGTGGTGCAATTTTAAGTAATATGCCGCGGACGGATTAGTATGAAATTTTGCACGGTTATTGTGGCCGTAGAGAAGGAGTGCAGAATGTTAATATTTTTTTCAAATAATGCATATATCATACATAAAACCAAAATCACTTGAACCTCTTTTTACCTTTCGGGTGTATTAAAATATCATGAAAATCAATAAAAATTGAATTTAGGAAATACTTTGGACAATATCAAGTTTTGTTTTTGAGTTGAATTACGGTAGAATTTCGGCCGTTGCGACGGGTGACTAGTATTGCTTATTAGGTAAGAGTACTTCGAAAAAATATGTTGATGCAAAAAGTATACATTAAAGTGGCTACGGATTTTAATCACAGTCACGCCCTGATTCAATGAAAATAAATGTAAATACTAGCACAATAAACATTAATTTGCTATCAGCGAGTAAATCTTTTAAGCCCTCTCAAGGTCTTGTTAAATAAACCACAAACAAAGACTATCTGCAAATTGTCAATTCCGAACTATTGTACAATTATACCCAATAAATATAGTCATACTAACTGTAATATTTTATACTCTGTATTCATCATGTAATAAGCATGTTTGCACTCCTTATAAATGCTAGCAGAATTCTATTTCCGATAGTTCAGGATGACACATATATTTTTATTATAGAAGCGAAGGAAACAATCTTTTCAATTTACTATGCGTGAATAGGTTCTCGCTACCAATCCATTTCCTATACATTGAGGAAGTAACCCACATAAAGATATAGGTACATGTTTATTATGCAATACTAGCTATGCCGCGTGGTGTCTTCAGTACCCTTAAATTGAATATATTAAATTTTTCAAAACAATCATTATTTACGAAGGTACATTATACCTTACGTTTTTTTCTATTTTAGTTATTAATAATGGTAATATTTTGCAATTTAGTTTTGTGAAATTTGATACTGAGGCAATAAGAATACAGATGAATAGCTGTTTATTTGTGAGCACAGATTCTGGGAGTCAATGCCCTCAACCGCCTTTTCTCCATCCTCGCCAATGAAGCTATAATACAGGGAAGTATATGAAGGTGGGTAGAGGAAAGGATTATGTATTCATCAAGTGATTTGCAATTTTTATGGCAAAAGACAAGTTAAACAGTCTGATAGACTTATGTAAGTTACTACTAATTTCTTTTTAGTTTCTCAAATCTTTGTTCGAACTTGGTCGAACCAATGCTTCGGCCGTTCCATAATTACACGATTTTGTATATTATACAATAGCTACTAATAAGTAAAAATCGCATTGTAGGTTTACCATCCCAGGACGAGGCGTACAAACAGCGCGCTATATAAGCTGACCTAAATTACCTCACTTTAAATGCAAATTTATCCATGTAACGCACGTTTGCACACGAGGGTTTAATTTTATCATATTAATAGTACTTCAATGGATATTGTTATCTTTTTGGGAATCAAGAGCCATTTTAAGCCCTTAAGCACCTCTGATCGTGCTGGAATGTTCGAAATACCAATTTAATTCTGATTCAAATTCAGCTTGTATTTGTTTGAATCGAATAAACAGTGAATTTCAATTAAACTGTGCAAATATTACTGAGCTTTTCAGTGATAATGCAGTTTTCGAATTACGTTAGGAAATTGTAGAAACATGTAGTGGATTTAAATCATCATCTAAGTCTTTACATTAGACGATTCTTAATGTTTTTTTTTATTATTTTTTTTTTATTTTATTTATTCACAAAATCCACAGCTTATTACAATAAAATTAAGCTCTAAACTTATAATGTAGATCTTGAAGCACGTGTGTGTGTATGTGTGTGTGTGTGTGTGTGTGAGTGTGTGTGAGAGTGAGTGTGTGCGTGAACGTAATACAAGTATAACTATATAACTAAATACAACGCTATATTGATATAAACAAATAAAAGTAATAAATAGAAATATAATATAAAATATAAATAATAATATATATTATTAAATAAACATGATATAGGTAAATTATAATGTACATATATATACCTAATAAGTACCTGCTAATGTTAACTTTATTGTCTTTATATTACTGCTATTTGACATTTAAAATTTTAGATTATTTTATAATTTGACATATTCTCACAAAGTACCCTAGCAACTTCACGTTTGAATGAAGTTTTACTAGAGTGAAAGATATCAATTGTATTAAATGTTTTATTATAAATTCTGTGGAGCCTATTGACAATCGAATTTTGAGCATAATTAGTTCTTTTATGGGCAGTAGCAAAAAGTGCCGTATGTCTAGTTCGTGTACAAGTATGATATTTACATTATACAATCGGAAAAAGTGTGTAATGTAAATACCATACGATTGACCGGGGAGGTACCATTGCTCTATCAAGAAGCAGTTTTTATGTTTAGATGGAAGGATGTGGTTGCCAGCGCACTTGTGTCATTGGGAGTAGCAGCGCATCTGTTATAACTACAGATAGAAACCTGAATTCTTTATGAAGTCGAAGTTGGTAGAACCAGTGTAGTTCGACCGGGAAAGCCAAAGGGACCGCCATAACTGTTTCTGGGGTGAAGCATTTCTTGCGTTTCTATGGAAGGGTGTGATTGCCGGAACACTTTCACATGAGGCGACCATCATAGTCCTCGGGAGTAGCAACGCATCTGTGATTGACTTCAGATGGAACCCATGTTCTGTATGAAGTTGATTACAGATATCCATGGACGGCAATGACCACTTACCATCAGGTGGGCTGCATGCGCGTTTGCTACTTCAGTCAAATTTAAAAAAGTTGTTTACAGATAACTACGCGCGGCAGTGACCATTTCACATCAGGTGGACTGCATGCTTATTGGTTACTTCTATCTAATAAAAACTATAGGGACCATGTTTGCAAAATTGTAGGTAGGTAATAAAAAAATCTCGTATAAGTACTTTATGAATTTAAATACAGGTAATTCTTATTGTATTTTTAATAGTAGTAAAAAATAAAATCTATTCACCTTTAGGCACTAAAGATACGTGCAAAAAGGCTTGCCTATGAATATCGAACGACCTCAATCTGAGTATATCTGTTGATTTCAGCAGTAATCTAGACCTAACTGTACATCCACTAGTATTAGTCAATATTCCATTTGCAAGTGCTTGTTCCATTTAAAATTTTCCAGTGGCAATTATTCCATTTTCATTTTTTCTCTTTCGAAGTACTCTTTAGTACTCCTCTGATGATAAATAAAATGAATTCATCTACA